>OY728156.1:1844588369-1845838369 GCA_963277665.1 Viscum album
GAGGTGGTAGAGCCAGGCGATAAGCCACCTCGCCGATCCTGATGAGGACCTGGAAAGGCTCGATGAATCATGGAGACAACTTTCCACCTTGGCCAAATCTCTATAATACACGTCGAGGTGAGACACGCAAGAATACATGGATGCCATCCTCGAAATCTAGTGGTCTCTGCAACCTGTCAGCGTAAGACTTCTGCCAGCTCTGAGCTGTCCTCATCCGCTCCTGGATGACCTGGACCTTCTCTTTCATGGCCCGGACCATCTCTGGTCCCACTAGTGCTGACTCCACAGGGTCTGTCCAGCACAAAGGAGATCTGCAAGGTCTGTTGTACAACACCTCGTAGGGTTCCATTCTGATGGTGGAGTGGTAGCTTTATTTGTACACGAACTCCACCAAGGGTAGATGATCCTCCCAGCTGCAACCAAAGTCGAGGACACATGCGCGGATCATGTCCTCGAGATTCTGAATGGTCCTCTCCGTCTGACCATCCGTCTGAGGGTGAAAGGCGGTGCTCAGACGTAGCTACGTCCCAAATGCCTCCTGCAACCCCTTCCAATGCTGGAAAGTAAAGCGAGCATCTCGATTGGAGATGATAGATAATGGCACACCGTGAAGCCATACAATCTCATGAACGTAGAGACACCCCATGCTCTCCACTGAGCCCTGGTCTCTGATGGGTAAGAAGTGAGCTGACTTGGTGAGTCGATCGACAATCACCAAAATGGAGTCGTGACTTCTGGAAGTGCGTGGAAGTCCAGTCACGAAGTCCATAGATATCCCATCCCACTTCCACTCCGGGACCACTAAGGTTTGTACCAAGACTGCTCTTACCTGATTCTCTACCTTCACCAGTTGTCAGGTGAGGCATCGTGAAACGAACTCTTCCACAACCTTCTTCATGCCTGGCCACCAGTGCTGTCGTCTGAGATCCTAGTACATCTTCGCCACTCCTGGATGAATCACCAAAGGAGAAGTGTGAAACTCTCTCAGCACTTCCTCCCGTAAAACTACTGGTACCATGGTATGTCCTCTGAAAAAGATGTCGTACTCTACTCCAAAGGAGAATCCATCAGGTGCCTATCTTGAGGATAACAGCGCACGCCGCATCTCACAGTCGGTGTCCCCATGTTGTGCCTCTCTGACCCGCTGCAGTAGTGGAGGAATGACTATGAGAGACTGAAGGAAGGCTTCTCCATCTCTATACACAAAGGATATCTGCAAAGAGGCTAGCTGCTCTGTCGCCTCCTCAAGTAGCTGAATGCCCGTCATCGGCTACCACGTCCCCCTTCTCAGGAGTATAAAATATCTCAAAGTCATAGTCCTGTAGGAACTCGAGCCATTTCCATTGTCTCACATTAAGGTCCTTCTGCAAGAAGATGTACCTGAGACTCTGGTTGTTAGAAAAGACTGGAAAGCGCTCGCCCATCAGATAGTGTCGCCATGTCTTCAGAGCGAAGACCATTGATGCTAACTCCAGGTCATGGGTAGCATAGTTTTTCTCATGCGGCCTCAACTGACGTGATCCATAGGCGATCACTGCCCGCTCCTGCATCAGGACACATCCAAGTCCGGTCCCTGATGCATCTCAGTAGACTACGTACCATACTCCCTCCTTAGGCAACCTCAAGATAGGGGCGCTGGTCAATCTCTGTCCCAGATCCTGGAAGCTCTGCTGACATCTGTCTGACCACATGAAGTGTTTCCCCTTCTTCGACAAAGCTGAGAGTGGTTCTGAAACTCTGGAGAAGTCTGGCACAAATCTCCGATAGTATCCAGCTAGTCCCAAGAAACTCCACACCTTCGTCACGCTCCGGGGTAGTTCCCAAGCTAGCACTACCTCGATCTTCGCGGGATCCACCACAACTCCCGCCTCAGAAATGATGTGCCCTAAGAAGTGGACTTCATGTATACAGAACTGACACTTTGAGAGCTTTCTATAAAGCTGGTGCTCTCAGAGTGTGTCTAGTACAACCCGTAAGTGGTGGGCGTGCTCCTCCTGAGTCGCCGAGAAAATCAAAATGTCGTCGATGAAGACTACGAAAAATTGATCGAGGTATGGCTGAAAGATCCTATTCATGAGGCCTATGAACACATCTGGAGCATTGGTTACACCGAATGGAATAACCAAGAACTCATAGTGGCCATACAAACATCTGAATGCTGTCTTCTGCATGTCCTCATCCCGAACTCTGAGCTGATGATAGCCTGACTTGAGGTCTATCTTCGAGAACCACCATGATCCCTTGAGCTGATCGAAGAGGTCATCAATCCTTGGTAGCGGATACTTATTCCTCATTGTCACCTGGTCCATGCGATGATTTTCGACACAATGTCGCAAGCTCCCATCTGCTTTCTTGGCGAACAATATCGGGGAACCCCAGGGCGAAACAATGGGTCGGATGAATCCCTTGCCCTACAAATCCTCCAACTGTACCTGTATCTCTAAAAGCTCAGCGGGGCCCATCTGATATGCTGGAGTCGATATCGGGGCTATCCCGGGGTACATGTTGATATGAAAGTCTACCTCTCTGCGAGGAGGTAGCCCTGGAACATCATCGGGAAAGACGTCCGCGTACTGATCCACCACTGCATGAAAACTAGGACTCCGCACGTCAACTGCTCCTATGATGAGGCTAGCCAACTCATGAGTGATGGGATATCCTCTCTTCTGCAGAAGTCCATCCTGTGCTGCGTAGGCTCCCTTCTCGCCGGTGAAGGTGAACCTGCTCCCGTCGGTGCGTAAACATCGCACCTTGCGCCTAATACAATCAATCTGTGCATGGACTGTAGATAACCAATCCATGCCCAAGATGATGTCGTAAGGCCTCGACGCCGCTACAAGAAGATCCCAGCCGAAAATCTCGCCTCCTAGAGTAAGCTCACACTACCGACACCAGTGCATAATCATCAAGTCTGCTCCCGTAGGAGTCTCTAGCCGTAAGGATCGAGCCAACGACTCTGTCGGAATCTCCAAGCTCCGAACAAGGGCAGCGGCTATAAGAGAGTGACTCACTCCTGTGTCTATAAGAACTGCAACAAGGGTGGAATAGACACAGATCATACCTCGAATCATCTCGGGCGCGTCGTGGTCATAGGCCTCCGCTTCTTGGAGCTGTGCCTGTCTCTGCCCGCCAGCTCCCTGTGGTCGGGGTGGACCTCCTGGTGGTGGTGGTGGTAGAGCCTCAAAGCGTCGCCCACCACATGCTTCTCGGCCAGCTCTTCTGCCTCGTCCGCCTCCTCCCTGCCAACTGCCATGGTCAACCCTCTGCCTCTACCTGGGTGGCCCCTCAACTGTCTGCTGCTCCTCGACACGGTGGGTCGGGCAGTAACGAGCCATGTGACCCTGCCTGCCGCATGTGTAGCACTGCCTGCCTCTCGAAAGACTGGCTCCACGCTGTGTGCCCCGCACTGCTGAGCCAGTGTCCTGAGGTCGTCTGTGTGAGGGTCTGGTCTGCCTCGACCCCTGAATCATCCATCGACTGCCTGCTGCGGAAGACTCTGCTACGTGCTGCCCCACGGTAGATCTCGCAGCTAGAGAAGCCTCAGCAAGAAAGCACTCGATCTAAAGTGCTCGCTCCAGTACTCCTACCTAAGTCGGAATGCTGAGTGAGATCAGTGATGCCCTGATCTCGTGTCTCAAACCCTTCTCAAAGGTCCGGGCCCGGAATAATGGGTCCCATACCATGTCGGTCGAGTAGAGTGAGAGATCGGTAAATCTCGTCGAGTACTAGGCGACCGTCAAGCTGCCCTGCTGTAGCTGAAGAAGCTCCTGAATTTGCACCGCATGGAGGGTGGCTGGGATGAACTCCATGCGGAAGAGGCTTTCAATGTACACCCAGAGAAGAGATGGCTCATCGTGTACCTGGAGCATCAAGCACCACCATCTCCCCACTGCTGCGTGTAGTAGGCTCGCTGCGAGGATCACCATTAGGTCTGATGGTGTCCTCACTAGCCTGAAAACTAGTACAACTACCTCCATCCAGTCCTTAGATGCCCGAGGGTCCGTCTCCCCACAGAACCTAGGTGGACGCTGGCGCTGTAACTCATGAATTACACTAAGGTGACGTGCATCGTCAGCGGCCGGGGCTGGAAGCATCAGTGGCTCGGCGGGTAGAGGTACCGCCGATGCCTTTGCTGTCAAAGGGCCCTGTACCGAGGCCTCATCGCTTGGCGAGCTGTCGTCACGTACAACTCTCGGAACCCTAGCTGGCTGCCGTCGTGGGGCCATCCTGAAAAGAAACAGGTGTGCCATGGTCATAACAGTATACCTTGTGAGATGATATAAAGTAATCACAATGAAAATGTGAAACACACATTCAATCAATGTTTTCATGCATTAAGTCGGAAATCAGAAGTTCGGGTCCTGGTGTACAGATACGTCGGCCGCCTCACTAACACTGGGCTCCCTGGACTGATAACTACACTCAATACGCTAAACACTATTGCTTCACATAGAAGAAAGATCAGAGTCTGTGGTAGAACATACAACCTCTGATACCAATTTGTCACGACCCGTCCTTGGGGCCTGTGCCGTGACTACCCCAAGCCCGCCTTCCATAGGCCAGGGGCTAGCAACTAGCACCAAGGCGTAAATCCCAGTAAAGGGAAGTCATTGCCTTTGTAATGTAAACATGCACCACAGAGTAAGCAAGCGGAAAAAGTAAACACTAAGTAAAAACTGGTACAACAGTAAGTGCGGAAAAGTAAAGGGGGACAGAAATACAAGCCCAATTGTAATGTACAACAGAAAAGGGAAAAACTACAACTGAAAGGAAAAGCCACAGTGTCGAGCCGTCCTCTGGAAGTCCACCTAAAGGGTGAGTACAGATAGCCACCACAGCTCCTCGGTCCAGCCGTCTGCTCCGAGTACACCCCGCTCAGTTGTCCACCTCCAAGTACGGTCCTGCTTCACAAACCTCCACGACGATCAGCGCTGTCTGTCGTCTGCAACCAACACAATGTAGTGCGGGCATAGACCGAGCAGGGGTGAGTATAAGATACTCAGTAGGGACCCCGAGACCCCCGAAGGTCTCCCAGAATCCACAAAGGATAACCTCAAAATAAGATACAAACACGAAGTAGCATCCAACACTGCTTAGGTATATTCCCATATATATACCTAAGTCATCAATTCTCGCTCAGCTCCAACATCTGAGCTCAAGTACAACCCAGTCCACACAGGAAAGCAAAACTTAAAATCCACATAGGATAGCTCAACACAATCCAAAAAGGAAAGTAAAAAATAAATCCACACAGGATAGCACAACACAATCCACAAAGGAAAGTAAAAAAGAGTATTAGCTCACACCGGTATACTTCTTCGAATGATGATAGAGATGATCACTGATCCATCTAATTCATCGGACACATAATGGATCGATAGGTACTAACCCCCGCAATGACCCACAAAGGATCTGACCCACAAAGGATCGATAGGTAACGAACCCCCGCAAAGACCCACATAGGATCGATCCCACACAGGACCTGTAGGCGCTGTCCCACACAGGACCGGTGAGCGCTGACCCACACAGAATCGGACCCACATAGGATCGGTAGCACTGACCCACAATGGATCGCTAAGTGCTGTAGTCATCTCCGTCGAATCCACTGAGGATCTCTGCATAGTCATCGTCGTCACAGTAGCAGTCGCAACCAGCTCTATGGTTCCCGCACACAGCAAGCTCGTTCAGGAGGGTCTTCTCCACGAGCCGAGAGGCTGATACATCAATTGACACATATTACATATTTGATGTTTCTAAAAGTTCCGTATCGTCAACAGGAACTCAACGTCGCAGACGGCGCGTCAATCGGACGCCTGGTCTGAGAGTTATTGGCTTTTTTGTCCTAGGGGCCCGGTTGGTTTTTAAGGAAAAACCAACCCGAACGTACTCCACCTGATTCCAAACCTCGGTCGGACTATGCCAATAGATTCGACTCACTTAGAGGAATCCACCAAAGTCGACGGCACGTCAATCGGACGTCCGAAGCTCAAGATATGAGTGTTTCTGCTCTGAGGGCCCGGCTGGTTTCGTGTACAAACCAACCCGGCCGAACACAAACTATTCCTAAACCTTGAGTGTGATATACCAAAATGACCGACTCGATCCAAGGATCGCATCGCCGCTGACGGCGTGTCGTTCAGAGGCCTGTAGCTCATGATACGAGAAAAAGACCGAAAACGGTCCGAAGAAGGGGGGTCCGGGCCCGAACCGACCCGGACCGACCCCCCTGGGACCGGACCGACCCGGCCCGACCCCCCCTGGGACCGGACCGACCCGGCCCGACCCCCCTTTGGCCAGCCCGAACCGGGTCGAGCTGACCCGGGTCGGGGGTCCGACCCGGTTGGGCGCGACCCACCCGGCGGGTCGGCTCGGCCTGGTTCGACTCGGCCGAGCTGCCGAGCGAGCGAGTCCAGGGGTGGGGGCGCGCTGCCCCCTCGTGTGAACACATCCCCCTCCCGCCACATCCCCCCCTCCCCCCCCCCCGCGGGGGCCGCCCTGGTCAGCGGACGCGGCATTGCCGCGTCCCGTGTGCACCGGACCCGCGCGGTCGCGGGTCCGCTGGTGCCGCAGCCGCCACGGCTCTGTCCGGTGGCGCGCCGGGGCGCCACCGCCTCCGACCGCCGGCGCCGCTGCGCCAGCGACCCGCGCCGCCGGTGGTTTCCGCGGGCCACCAGAGTTGCTCTGGTGGTCCGATTCCACTCCCATCTGTGCCGTAGCTCCTCCCGGGTCCCGTTCTTCACTGTGGAAACAATGAGTCACCCCTGCGGCATGTTTTTTCGTCGCCCGCCATATCCGCGCATCAACGAAGAACTTCGGAAGTTTGTCGGACCGTGTTTGTTTGGCCCGCACCCTCCGCGTTAAGTGATAACAAACGTGAAGAAAATAATCCACACATGGAAAACAAAACAATATACAATTTTAATAAATTAAAATTGCACTTGATTTAGCTTCTTTGTTTTTAGGAGGTAACAACCACAGAAATAAATTCATTTCACAAACAAAACCCCTACCTCTTCAAGTCGTCGCACGCGCGTTTTTCGCGGAATTGATCGCCGCGGAAGGAGGGGATCGTCGTGTCGCGGAAGGGCGTCGCGTCGTCGAACTATGAGGTTCCAGAACATACAGATTTAATTATATTAATTAAATCCATGACGTTGTTATAAACCACAAAGAAGATTTAAAAGAAGAATCCAGAAATCTCCTACCTCAAGTAGTTGGTGATCGGAGATCGTTGCGGGGAAGAACGTCTCAGATGAAGCGTCATCAATCTCCGAGGGTGATGGCATTCTTCGCGTTCTTCGCGTTCTTCGTGTTCTTCACGATGGAGGATGAAGGCACAAAATTTGTCAAAAATCTCTCAACGAGCAATCCTCAAGAAGTCGTGTGTTGGTCTTATTTTATTATTACGCCAACGGATTGTATTCAGGTTAAGAAACGATTAAATTAATTCATAGAATTAATTTAACGTAGTTAACCGCAAAATTAATTGGTCCGTTAAGAAGTTAATAAAACACGTCAGTTGACTTTCCTAATGACGGGTTTTAGCGGGTGTGTTACTTAGCGGAAAAGAAACGGTGGGTCTCATGCGGGCCCCACCTTACAAATATCCTACCAAGAGGGTAGGATATTTTAAATTCCACCCTATCCTCTTCAACTCAGCTTAAGCAGCTTAATGTGGCTTTTAAGTGGCTTTAAGTGAAGTAAAATAAAATTTGTCGTACCAATTATTTTATTTCTTAACTTTAAGCCCCAAAAAATTAAAATCCACACCTGAGAAAACGCAACTCCGGAGGTGGCGTTTCTAATAAAATACTGGCACTGAAATTCAATCGGTTCCCTCAAAATTCGATTCCGAGCACCGGTATAAAAGTTAGAAAAACCCGCTCATCCGTTCACTGAACGTACCCAATACAAACTTCATAAAATGATTCTGGGTACACCGGGCCTTGGAATCAGGTTGCGTCAGAAACGGTGTTCTTGAAAAATTCCAAAGAAAATTAAGAAAAAAATTTCCTTGAAATTTACGGGTCATTAAACCCCCCTTTTTGGTAGAATCACTTTTGAGAAGTTGGTGCCTAAGGTGTTCTTTACTAGGTTGGTCTCTAGAGCACAAATGGTTGGAAATACATCGTATCCAGTTGCCCATGAAAGTCCATCATCTGACAAGCAGAGTGTGATAGGTGAAATTGTTTCTAAAGAGTTCTCTGTAGTGACTCTGAATTTTAGTTTGTCAGACTATCTAATGGTGTACCGTCAGTATAGACGTTTAAGGCATACACGTCGTCATGTCACACCCCTCTGAGGACGTGACATCATTGTAGTTGTCTGCATCATCTAGAGAATTTTTGTAGGAAACGTCACTTGGAAAAGACGATGCAACATAAGAATTATAGTGCCTCACTGTGAGGCAGGAGATGATTCAACCATCAGATCCCCAACCACATGTATTGGGGTGATGCTCACATGCAGTCCAAAGTTTTTAGGGGTGTGACCCATCAGTTTGGGTTTTGTGTTCTGTGTTGGAAATGAAACACTTAAAGTCCTTGCATTCTCATCCTTCCTCTGTTAATTTTTTGGCGTTGTTGTAGGTTCATTGTGTCATCGTGATGCTGGGAAGAACCTGTTCGATTGTAAACAAAATAGTATTGTATGTCTGATTATGGTGTTCTGGATTCGGAATTTTTCTTAAATTAATGTTTGGATCATGCATGGGTTAATCTTGGTTTAGCATTGATCGTTTGGAGATATAAGTGCCAGCGGAGGAGTCCAGGTTTGTGGTTATACTCGGGTTTACCACATGGGTTATGTTCTACTTAGAGTTTTTTCTAGTGTTCGGGCTTTCTTTGGTCTGAGTAGAGAGCTCCATGTTTTGTGGAGGGGTTGTTTCTCCTGTGGTATTGAGGTTAGTCTGGATCAGTTGGGAGTTCTCGTGTCGCCCCCCTCCCGGGGTGGTATATTTGGGTGTTAAAATTCTCACACTAGTTGAGTTATTGTGTTGGGGAGAACAGTCATGTGTTATCCTAATCTCATATGTTGTGGTATCTTCTAGTTTAATTTTGGCATGGATTCTTGTTTGGTCTAACGTTCGGTTGTGTGAATTTCAGGGGGTAGAATGTCTCTATGGTAGGGAGATTTTTCACACCCCGACTCCCTAATTTAATTTAAATTTATATTTTATTATTATTGGGATCCAAATTTTCACGTCAAGGATCATGCTGGGTCTCGATGTGAAATTTCTTACGTTTATTTTTCTTGTTGAGTTTCAGACCAGTTCACGAGTACTGGTGGTTATCAATGACTGTGGGGTCACCCCAGGTGCTTTTGCAGTTTCCCGAGCGGGCCACGTTGAGGTGTGGATTCTATGTGCACGTTTTTCTTTAGGTTGTGCAATGATAGAGCGGGAACCTGGTTTTCATAATTTGATAATTAAATGTTTTTTGTTTTAAAAAATTGGTGTTTGTTGATAATAATGATATTATTTTGTTATAATAATAATAATAATTATTATTATTTGTATAATTATTAGTATTATTATTCTGGTATTATTATTCTGGTATTATTATTAGTATCAATATCATTAATAATAATAATAATAATATTATTATTATTATAATATAAGAAGAAAAGAAGCAACCCTAATTCACGCTACCCCTCCCCCCTTTCCGGTTCTTAGCCACCGCCCCCGCCCCTGGGAACTCCCCTCATCCACAGCTCCCCGCCACTGCCTCCTCGTGCAACAAGCCCGCCTCCCGCTCTCCTCTGCCTCCAGTAGCATGAACATCCTCGACCAACCTATCTCTGAATATCCATTCTCTCCTCGAACCCCCCACTCAAGGCTCAATCTCTCCCTTCTCCGCGCGACACACGCAGCGCCCAACACCCCGTTTGTCGGCCAGCACCTCAGGCCAACCTCCGGCGAGCCTTTCCATTCTGGCCTCCCCCACTCTGGCCTTCTGCTTCTCCGGTCACCCACACCCTGGCCGACCCACTCTTCATCGCCCTGTGCTCCGGCACGACCACCACTCCCGAAATGCCGACCTACCTCGTCCCTTTCCAGAAACCCGAACCCCCTACTCTCTTGCACACATCACCCTTCAACCTAACCCCTGGACAACCAACCCGCAACCCATTTTTGTGGTGAGATTTTGTTTCTTTAGGTTATCCATTGTTAGGGTTATGGTTTGATGTTAAACTATAAAGATTGTGTGTGTGATCTTATCCGGTATGTTGGTTTTGGCATCCCGCAGGTGCGGTTGCGGTGCGAACGGGGATTCACACCATTTTTGGGAGGTCTGTCAATTATTGAGGTAGGTGATTCCGCCAATTAGAATTGTTTTAGGAATTTAATATTCTTAATTGAATTTATTAATGTGTTACTTGATTTGTTTTTATGGAGAGAAGGGTGTTTTTTGTTTGAAATGGTTGGTGTGTATTGGTTTTGGATGGTGTGTTTTTATTAATGTGTTTGTTTTGGATATGGTTGGAATTTTTTTGGTGTTATTTTGGTGCAACGTTTCCAAAATGGTTTTTGGGAGCATATGGATGGTGAGAACTATGACTACAAAGTTATTAAGAGGTGTATGTGTTAAAAAGTGGGTTTTCAATGATCAGAAAATCTTTTGGATGTGTCAACTTGGTTTTTGAACTGTGTAGAAATTTATTAGATTGTATTAGTTGTGTGAAATATATATTGAAAGGGTTATGATGGTCTGCTGATTTTCATGAACCATGTTTTCATGAAATTGGGCATGTTTTTAATATAAAACCCTGTTTTCATCACATGGTGGAGTTTCCTTGTGTCCGCGCTTGTTCTGTTATTTAATATTGTTTTCTAAGTTGGGAAGATTGTTTATTTATTTTGAGTGTTGTGCAGATTTTGTAAACCCTTGGTGGATTTTAAAAGGGTTTAGTAGATAATATTGAGTTTTTGATTTGTGTTTTGAAAACTAGTCGAGGTGGTTCATTTGTGCTGTTTATTCGTTTGAATTTTTTTAAGTCCGTGTTTATGTGGTCTTAGTTGTGCGGTTGTTGCAGTGTTTTGGAAAGGATGACCCGTGATACTGCGGTTTTCGGGATGCGCGTGTCTGGGCGATGTTTGTGCGTCTGTGTGAGGCGTGACTTGCCATTGATTTTGGATAGCGAGTCGAAGTAGGTTCCCTTTGTACATATTTTCAAAATTTACATTACATTATTTTTGGCTGTCTGCACACAATATTTTATCAGATTAAATATTTTATTAATTTTAATAAATGTGAGATAATATAAGACAATTAATTTTTAAGTGACTATTTTGTGTAAATAGAGTTGTTTATTTTATACACGTCTCTTGAAACATTTTATTGAGGAGCGGACACCCAATATTGAAAGAATACCGGTTTGGCTTTTAAAAAAAATTCATTGAATTTAAATTATAGTTCTGGTTTTAATGATAAATGATTTCTTCTGAAACTTGAAAATGAATTTTGGTTCTTTTTAATGTGGTGATTGTGAAATGTATTTAATTCTCATTTGGAACATTATAGAAAACGTTGAATTTTTTTGGTAAAAACCCTCCTAGGATAACTCTCCGGCATTGGTTGCAACTGACTGTTTGGGAGGCCGTGCTTAGAGGCTCCTGGGTACATGAGTAGTTTAAAGGCAAGAGGATGTCCCATGGAGTGACTCGGGGTGATGTTGGTTGTGCTTTTTATATATATCTGATTGGATGCTCGGTAGGCATCAGTTGGCTCACCCCCTTTCCAAAAACTTGATACATGGGAATCTAGCATATTGAGAGAATATTCTAAGAATGATTGCTGCACTAGTAGGTTATGGTACTGACCAATGGCCCATATTATGTGGATATATTGTGTTTATTACTATTGGATTTTACTTCAGACTGCATGAGAAATGATGGTCGAGCATATTGAGCGTTTTTATTTCATTGTGAGTGACATCTCAACAAGGATGATTTCTCATGTATTGGTGTCTTCTGGTCTATTCTCGATCACCTAGGTTCACCCATGTCTGTGACTTTCCTATTACCTACTATGATGAATATGGTACTTGTATATATTTTCTTTTTTTCCCTTAATGCGTAACTACTGTAGAGTTTTAATATGTAGTGTTTTTAATAGGAAGTGATATGTGGTTTTAATGTGGTTTATGAAAACTGTTTTCAAATAATAGTGTTTCATACATTTTGTGAAAATTAAAAATGTAAACATCACTCCCCTTTTGAAATATGTTAATGTCTCACTGAAAGAATGACTTGGGTTTTTGAGAAATTATTAGGGTAAATGAATTGTAATTTGATATTGAGTAACATGTAGAAAACCTTACTTTTATGAATTTTAGTTCAAACATGAAATGATGTTTCTTTTATTTTAAAGTTAATGCATTGGGAATAGTTATTAGGATAACCTAATGAGTTTTTATACTCACACCTATAGTGTTTTCTTGTTTTTAGTTTTTTTGCAGGTTCCAACATCTGTGGCTCTCCTTGAGCGACGTTGGTTGCGGTATTGGAGAGTGACCCATGGGGCCACATGGAGTTTTGGACCTGGTTAGGTCAGTAGTGTTGTTTTCTGTTCTTTATTTTTTTTCTTTTATTATATTTATTTTCCGCTGCTTAGTTCATTTTCTTTTTGGCCAAATCATTCCCACCTGTTTAATTTTGATGACCGAGACTAGTTGTCATCCCGTGGGTATCGGGAACACCCCTCAGCCATATCATGGGCCAGCTCGAGTGAATGGTTCAGGATCTACCTGGGATGGTTCATGACAGCGTGTATTTGAAATCATAGAAACAAAAATAACTGGGTCATAAAATATCAACATCTTATCCCACTTATTTCTTCATAAAAATAACCTTTTAGGAGATATCATACTTATTACATTTATTCGTGACTAAAAAAAACTAATCATATGGACCGAGTGACTTCATATTCCTAGTAAGGGAAAAAAGGATATATATCAAGGATTAAATATGTATAATAAGAGAATAATGGTATAATTACATGATTTTATTTATTTTAAACCATTAAATGTATATCAAAGATCATATTCATAAGTCATATAATAAATATTTGATGTTCATATGATATCAAGAATAATGTTAACCAATACCACGATACATGAGAGCATAAAACTATTATAATACATTTAATTGTGGTTTACACATAAGAATGTAAAACAATTTCATTAGAATTCACGGATCAATAGAAAAGTATATAAAATTTTAATTGGTTAACATCCCAAACCATCATATTAGTCATGGTTCACTCCTAAGGATATCATAGTTGAAAATGTCACATAATGAAAAGTGTTAAGTTCCAATTCAAGTGTAGTTTATCATATAAGATAAAAAATATTTAAATATAATAATATAACCGAGGTATATTTCACTCCTATATCATAATTAATATCATACTTATCTATTCCACAAGATCATATATAATCCATAATATCAAAACCCATGAAAGTAAATGGGTTCAATAGTAATTTATTAATAGATTAAATGATGAAAAATAAATGGGTCATAGAAATCCTGGAGTGAAATATTGTATATGGTATCCTTGGATCATATCCATAGTAATTCTTAAAAAACATCATAGGATTTCGTTATAGTAAAAAAAATTATTGAAGTAGCACATGGTGTAAATCATGTGTAAAATCATATTTCCATTTTTTTATTACTTCTCAAACAACAATGAATTTATAAAGGAAGTCATTCTCATTGAAAAGAATATTGCAAACATGTTAATGAATATTAAAGGTAAAAATTATTCATGATGATAGGAAAATATGTTCATTTTATATAACTTATGAAAACTTTATTTCCATATTTTTGTTGAAATATCCACAAAGAACCCCATTTACGAAAGAAAAAAGAATCCTTTATGATTATTTTTTAAATTTTAAACGAGGGAAAAACATAACATCCAAAAACAATAGTATAATTTTAAAAACATTCTATTTTATTTTAAAAAAAACATGTATAGGTGAGAAAATGGATTTTCAAATAAAGAGAAGATTTAATTTTATTTTCCATAAAAATATATTTTTAGTATATTTATTGAATAAGGTGATTAAAATGAAAGGAAAATAATTTTAATTAAATAAAAATAAAATACGAAAATTAATATTTTTTTGAGATATATATCATGATATTTCATTATCATCGGCATAGTCATAATCATTCTTCATAAACTGTGATATTATTATATAAAACCCTTATCTTATGTATTCCAATATAAAAAAGTACACTAACCTCATGTATAATAAACATATATATTATATTTCTATAAAAAAATTAAATTTCATACTTATAATATCAAATATTTTACCTTTGAAAAATTTCAACACCACCTTCTTTCAATAAATATTTATTGAAATTGTTATTTCCAACTGTTACCAGTTTAGATTATCATGATGATTTGAAAATATAGGTATATTATTGTATATTTATCTTAGGAACCTAACCATTACAGTATTAAATGGGATACAAATATCATATATGTTCACTATATTCAAATTTAGAGTCTTCCATAAAGTTATTTCTAGAAAAATGAATTACCCTATTCATAAGGATGGAAGGTCATACATAGGCAATAATGATGTTTTCATTTTTAATCAAGTATAATGAAAGAACGATAATGATAAATTCAATGTTAAAATTTTATTATAAAATTTTATATGTCATATAAATTAATTAAATTCATCCTCATTTCCTTACATGGAATATATGAGGGATAAAAATCTCATCCCAAATGGAGGTGGTAGTCCAAACGTATGAACGAGAGATGATATTATTTCCTAAATAGTTATACGATAATAATTAAGATATGTTTTTATTATTATAGAAGTATTATATTTTCATTAATATCATATATTAATATAAAACCATCATAAAACCCATCTATAAGAATTTGATTTTTAAAATCATTTGTATTGCTATGTAGAGATAGAAACCCATAGATCTTCATGAGAGATAAATTGATATCACTTTTGATGGTAAAAAAAGTTTTAAGGTACATTTAATAATAAATATAAAATTTCATAATTTTAAGGATAATTAATTACATAATTTATTATAAATTCCTTAGATATAGAAGAGTACATAAAGTGTAAAATGAAATTGATTCACTAATGAGACTACCTCTTATTTTAAACAAAATATTTTGAAAAATACTAAAGGGATCTAGGGTTTGTATTTTATGAATAGGGAAAAAAATTTAATGTGTATTTCTAAGTTTAGTGGATAAATTAGTAGTGTTTTGTTAGAATGAAGGCTCAATGGGTTGTGATTAATTGCCTAATGAGGTGCGCAGTTATAATTTATGTGATGAGAACATTTCTTTATTTCTAAAGTGATTAAAATTATAACACATTTGATGCCAATAAACATTAATAAAAATGAAATAAATTTATATATATGGTGTTATATGGTTTTAAACCCATCAATAAATATATTTTTAGAATGTTTTTGTTTCATTTTAATCATTATTATACTGATTAAGCCACAATAAACTAATTTTAAATTTAACAGTGAAAAAAAAACATATTATTAATGGGTCTTAATTTTCAAATAGAACGTGTATATTGGATAAAAAATATTCTATATATCATGTTTAGAAAATTCTATAGCCACCTTTTCTTTTTCAATTTTTCTATCATTTTTAAAAAAATTAATATTATATTTTTTGATAAGATAACATAAGTGTCACTTTGGACAATAGTTATTAAATTTGACAATATATACATAAAAAAGTTGAATTGAAATATAATGTTTTCAAACCTATCATATATGTCATTTAAATTTTAAAAATCAGTGGTTAACAATAAGTCATTAGAATTACATAACATTAAATATTTTAAAATCATTTATTATAATGTTTTATTAAATTGAAAAATATTGTAATTGTGTTTCATAATAAATTAAGGAAATTATATAATTAATAAAAATTGAAATTAAATAAATAACATAAATATAATTTTATTAAGGTAAATATAGAAAATTAACTTCTTTTATCATTAAATTTTTTTTATGTGGACACATATTAGATATTAAAAACAATGACATTGATATTTTGTTAATTTATTTGATTGAAATTATATATAATCCAAATTAATGGATTAATGTTCAATTACCTAGTAAATATAAAATATAATGCATTATCAGTCATATTACATTCATCCACTAATAGTTTTGATGAAAACGAATCATTTATAACATATTTTTATTCTATATTATCATGATATACCATTTACAAAGGTGATATGTTTGACAACTATTATTATTCATACAGAAAACTTTAAAAATATCATAACTAAATAAATAAAAATCACTTGATTTTATTTATTTATATAATTTTATCTAATTAGGTACATATAAATTAATGAAATTAAATTAATAGTAATACAAAAAAATTCAACAAAACATTCATCAAATTAATAATAATTTATTATGAATAAATCTATATTCATTCTTATTCAATTCTTTGAAAAATAATTTTTGAATTCTTAAAATTTTTTATCAAGAATATAATATATAAAATTCAGTAAAATAATTCATCAATAGAGAGTAATTTAATATATTAATATGATTCAGTTTTTATATAAAACTAATTTTCATAAAAAAACAATTTGTCTCAAATAATTTATATTTTGACATGACAATGGCTTAACATTGACTTTATCCAGAATCCAAACCCCTATTCTAGAGATATATTTGTAGCAATAACTTATAAAAAAAATCAAACTTAATATCTTTCTAAAAAGATTCATCAAAAACAGTATTGTTTAATATGAGATTATCTTACATGCAATTGAATATATTTGAATTTATTTAAAATTTCTTCAGCTACATTAGGTCGCAATATATTTCTTTCATTGAATTAATAGTTTCATGTAAGAATTATACACTTACTAACATATAGGAATTCATAATGATCAATCTAAATTATGATGTAAATGATATTTTTGGATGAAAATTCAACCAAATGAATGGGTTTATCCCAACCACAATTTTAATACATAGTCAAATATCAGAATATGAAATTTAGATATTGAATGGTCCTCTCAGATAGCCCATATGATTAAGAATAATATGATGTATCAAAAAATGACATTATATCCTATTCCTATAGAAGAATTATCCACAACATAGAGGAAATATATCGATCCTAATTTGATACAATTGATATTAGAACATAATGTGACTATACAACTACTTTAATATTTAACTGAGTATTTTGATAGAAAAGAAAATAATTTTTAATGTAATTTAGTCTTCTCAATTTTTATAGTGATCTAATAAAACCATTATATAATTATTCACTTTAATTCATAACTGCATTTTCATCAAATTTATTTATATAAATAGATTTTAATTTTAATTGGTTTTAAGGTGTAATATATTTATGTTTTTATCATTTAATACAATTTTGGTCACTGTATGTAATTTCACTTTTAAATTGGATGTAAAAACAAATCAATATTTTGATAGTTTTTACTTCTTAAAAACCCATCATTGGTTTTGACTACGAGAATTATTCATAATTAATTACTGTAATTTCTGTGATTCGAATTTGAAAAAATGGATTCCATATGTGGAATCAGAAGGTCCAAATTATTTAATTAATAATTTTTTTGGACATTATTAATTGTAACGACGGTAATTATCATTAATTGTTGTGTGTAATTAGTAATCGGTTAGTTAAGGGTAACAAAATAATATCATAAAAATATAAAATGACCCCAACATGTGTCCTAATTCTATTGGTGGTGTCAAGGAAGACCATGTGATGCCTTCTGCCAACCTTGGGACCCTATGTACTCACTTTAGTGTGACTGTGACCTTTAATAATATTTTTTTACAGAACGGAAAATTTAACCAAAATACGTATCACCTAAATAAAAAAAATTTAATTTTGTTTAAAAAATTGATCTCTTTGACTATAAATATTAATTAAAAAGATAAAAATATTTCCTACATGATTGTAATTTTTTTATAATTTTTAGAAATTAAATAAATAATTTTATTTATGACACCGTGATGATGTATTGAATAACTCATTAATGAACGATTTAAATAAAATGCAATGATAAGGTAAAATCTAAGGTGTAAACTTGTCTAAACCCTATTTTATGGGTGTATTTAGATCCCTTATCACCTTATAATCGAAATATTTCTTCGTGGGACCTTTAAAATCCGAAAATAATTTTATAATAAAGTAACATTTTATAACATTCCAAGAGTGACCCTACTCCCTCTTATAAAAGGCCCCCACCTGTACCCACTTAACAAAACCTCTAAACTCTTTGGATCAACCAAACTCTGATCATTTTATCTCTCCACATCCGTATCTTCTTCTTTGAAGCCCTAGTTTAGGCAGAATTCTCTTCAAGATACCCTTTGGGTTAAAACAAATGGGTGTTACCTGTTTTAAAGGTAATGTCTTCTCTTATGTTCTTTTGTTATAATTTTCTTATCCAACCCCTAAAATCTTTTTTTTATTTATTTTGTAAAAACACCACTATTTTCAATATACTAGGATGTTTTTATTAGTATTATTTGGGAAACACTTACACAAACCTCCGTCTAATGGTTAAATTACATATTCTTTCCTTTGATGGAAAATTACTGCCTAACGAAACGATGATTGTTCTATCTTTTCCTACCACCTCTCATGGTGGCCATTATGATGGAACTATATTTATTAGTGATATATATTATATTTATTTCTTCTATATGATTATTTATTTTACATTTAAAACATACCTTTATGATTTTCATGTTGTGAAAATGCGATAATTTCATTTGAGGATGTGTGGATTACCGCTCCCTCAAGTGATGTGACTCTTTCATGAAATACAAGGAATGTATAAAGAAATAAATTGATGAACTTATGTGAACTATATAACATATATATTATACTGTAATTATAATATATATATCTCTCTAATTTAGTTTTAATTCCATTAATGTGATAAAGAAATGAATATAGTGTTCTTGCTTACGTACGGCCTACCATCTCCATAAACGGTGTAGTTCATTTTCTTATATACAAATGTTATGAAATAGTTTAAAATGAATATATACTGGATATATATGATATTTAAATCATTAATACTATTCTTGGAGATGGTTTAATTATAACTCCATTGATAATTTGTTTCAAACAAGTTCATTTTTGACTCATGTACCGAACATCGACAAGAACATCTGATATTAACTCACATAATTAACTAATTATTATGACATTATAATAAGTGATATGAATTTAATAATAAACATTAAATTATTTACTTATGCAATTTTTACTTGACCAATGCTTATTATTCGAGAATATAAATAAACGAACAAGACAAGTCCGACTTGAGGTAAGGCATCCAACCTCTCTCTTTCTTTTTAAGTGCTCTCTTTTACGTCACTGTTATAAGCTCCTCTTTCTTATGATAGGGGATGTTCTTATATATTACTATTACATTAATTTTTATTTTCATGTGATGAGAGACCCTAATTGATATGATCAATCCATTTTTGGATGTTTTATGTGGCGCCGTTAGGCTGCCGAATCTTCTTAAGAGGATATCTTATCACATTCTTAATTCTGTGAGATTTCCATTGATCACCACTTATTTATTGCATGTGGTGTATTGTGTAGTTACATTTAATATATGTTATCATGATTTTATTTTTATTCATGGTATTATGTTATTAATATTGTGTTTATTATATTTTGGTTAAACGACTCGATTGATTACAATGAGGTATGAGGTTTTAATCTCACTTTTAGTTCCCGTGATATTCATGCTACAGTAGCCACTATTTCCTTTTGTGTGGTTTATGTACTGCCTATGATTGTATTATTTGTGTAATATATTTTAATTTTTTTATTTACATCTTCATTTTATAACCCTTATTTCATGGGGTGTATGTTTTGATGGATACCCAAATCGTTAAGGGAACCTTTCACCATCTTCTTTTTAAAAAAACTTCTTTTTGTTAGGTTTTTTAATTTACATTTTATTCTGTTGGGATATGTTATTATTTATCCTTATATATGTAAATTATTTTTCCAAATGATAATATAAACTTATTATCTCTCATAATCTCATTTTCTGAATTTTAAAGTGACGCTGTTAGGCTGTCAAATTTATGAAAGGGATCTTCTTAACCCAATTTCAATTATTTGGGTTAAACCTCTACTTCTTGATTATATCATGCTATGAATATGTGTGGATGACATATGATTTTTTTACACTAAATATACAATTATATTTGGTTTATTTATATTTGTCACACATACTTATGTCATTTATTTATCATTGCTCTAATGGCATGATCATTGATTGGGATTACATCCCAATTTCTTCTCATTGATACATTTCTGAATGATATGCACTTTCATTATTTTATAAAGTGTATATACAACCCCTTTTACTTTCTATATCAATATTATGTCTATAATAAATTCATTTAAACGTTTTGAAAATGGTCTACTTTCATGTGGATTATAATTTAAATGTTCAAAATGGAAAAGGACTATTTTATTAAAACCTTGTTTTAAATGATTTTAAAGAGTTATTCTTTTAAAAATTTATCATCCATGTCCATGTTTCAAAAATGGTTTTGAGGATTTATTTATATGTACATGAATGTTTTAAATACCTTTCAAAAGGTTTAAAGTGGTTTGGGACACTTTGATTGTAAAATCTAATTTAAATGTCTTCTTTTAATGTTTTCAAAGTAATAAGGGATTTTTCTCTCATAGAGTTTTAATGATTTTATTTGATGTTTTTATTTATGATAATATCATGATGTGTTCTCTTGTGACTGAAATGAAGAAATTTTATGTCTCTTTTATGCATGATTTAAGTGTTATGATTATGTTATGGTTCTTTGGAAATGTTTATGAAATCAGGCGGTTGCGTGATAAACTAAGGGCGGGTGAGCCCGATATAGCTCTCCAATGCATTGTGTAACGCGAAGGTGTTAAATGCTAAGGTTTCTCAAAAGAGGATTAAGGAATATACTGTGATGGGTATTACAAGCATAACCATGAGGGTTCCTCCCTACGTAAGAATGTTATGAATGCCTCAAGTTACCTTTATGTCTTCTGATTTCTACGAGTTATTCATACATATTATGATTTCATAAGGTATGTTTAAGTTCTTATATTTTATGAGTAAAGTATGATTTCATTGATTCTAATGTATACATGGACTAGTGTTTTCATTATGTATTTTTATATCCCTTACTGAGATTTTTATGCTCATCCCATGTTTTCGTATTGTTTTCAACATGATTTAAAGTGGAATACGGTCAAGGATGAGATCAAGGAAATGTCATGATGTCTAAAAAATGGAAATAGACATGAATCTTTTGTCCAAGAGTTTATATTTTGTGAAAAAATGGAAACTGAGTAGTTTTGTCTACTGTGTAATCTTTGAGATGTAATAGTTATGTCCTAATTCTATAAAACTCTAAACTTGAAAAGATCCTCTATGAAAATTATTCATTTATTTCATTATTATGTAAAGTTTTAAGGTCAAGTACTTATAGTTATTAATGATATAAATTTCTTTCCATTGATTATATTATTTTCCTAGTATGATTTTTTCCTATAACAGAATTATTTTTGGGTTTTAGATAGTGGATGGAACCTGAAGGAAACATTTTACTGATCAATGCACTGGGAAATGTAATGAATGAACTCTTGAATTACCTTTTGTTATGGGTGTTGGAATAAAAACTCTTATCTCTATACTAACACTAACAATGAATTAATCTATACATCCACGATAGAAGAGAAGGGACCAACATTTTGTTTAGTCCTTCACAAGGAAACATCCTCCTTGTATTAGTGGGTCTTCTGATTAACGTGTTTAAAAAAATTCAATACCACATACAAGATATTTTATTTCATTTACTATTGAAAACATGAAAATTCATTTTAGATATTAATCATCTATAAGATGATGTGGACCAGTGGTGGACTCAAATAAAGAATATGAGGTATAAAGAAGAAATTAAATACATATAATGGGATGAGTTCAAGGACTTATCTTTCAATAAGTACATTCCTTGTATTATTCATAGAAAGATTGAAAATAGGTTCTTTGAGTTTAATTAATAGGATGGTAAATTTATTTGTATATATGGGGAAACATTTACAAGACCTATGCGATATACTTTTGGAAATATCATCCAACCTAAAAGCAAGGATTATAGGTTCTTTTGTGGCACAAAACCATGCCATCGAAGGGGATTAGCCAAAAGATACTTTATTAGTTGTGGATATATTGTGTGTTGTTCGATCAATGTATAAATTTATGTCCGGGTTAAATATATATCTCATGGTTTTGACAAGGAATAGAAGATGGAGTTGAAGGGAAAATCTAAACACAATGTTGTATAGTAGATGAATGCTTCATTATTCTCTTACTGTGGAATGAAAATTAGAGGATATTGTCTTAAATGGAAATGCAAATGATTTATTGGTATAAAAGAAGGTCATCAGGCAGCTTAGTGATTGTGTAATGGAAAAAATATAACTAATGATGTTAATAGAGA
Organism: Viscum album; assembly: GCA_963277665.1. Lineage (NCBI taxonomy): Eukaryota > Viridiplantae > Streptophyta > Magnoliopsida > Santalales > Viscaceae > Viscum > Viscum album. The sequence continues at coordinate 1,844,610,931 of OY728156.1, forward strand.
AAATGTAATAGAAAATTGAAATCCCACACACCAATGATACAAGTGATATGAAATGGTGAATTGTGAAAAAAATTCCTTAATCCATGGGTAATAGATGATGATAAATGTCAAAAACATCTTAAAATCAAAGAAATATCAAAATCACATGTGATAAATATTTGAAATTTTTAGTATAACAATGATGTGGTGGAATGATTGAGTGTTTATGTAATGTGATACTAGAAAAAGGATGTAAAATCTCTTTTATAGTATTATGGAATAATGAAATATCTATCAATATACATTGGTTTATATATATATATATATATGAGTATATGATTAGTAGAACTGGTATCCATTAAAATTGATTCAAATATTTTTGGAGAAAAATACATTAAGTGAATGGTGACAATTAATATGTGCATAATGTTGGGATATTAAAATAAAGAGTTGTCTGATAGTACTAATGACCTCTAAAAACACATGATGACAATGTTATTTATGATATCATTTATGAATAATATAGAATCTTTGGAATTTATGGTATATGCAAAGAGTTAATTTTTATATAATGCATGTTTTCACTAATATTGTTTTTAGTAATTTAGGTTATTACCATGTTTCAAGAAATCACATGATGAAGGCATTAAATTGTTTGGAATGTGACAGACAAGATATACCTAATAATATAAGGGGATATATATTAAACCAAGTTAGTGAATCTAATTCTGATGATTAAGATTTTCAACTTTTAAATGGAATATAAGGTTATAAATTTAATGAGTGTTTATGTTGAACTTTTGGTGAAGTCTTCTATAATAATGTCTTATCTCACCATAGGTGGACTTATGCATGTTTAATAACATGTGAAAACCATTTTAATGTGGTAAAGACAGTTGTAATGAACTATCTTTTTATCTTTGGATATAATGATCTAAAATGTCTTTAGGAATGATAAATTAATCTTCATTTCACTGAATAAGAGATTATTTGGAAATTGATCAATGCATGACCAATGGTGATATTGAAACATAATCAATTTTTTATTTCGTCTGTTAAAAAAATAAAACATAAGAAAAGGATATTGAAACTAAAAATTGTATCCTAGAAATCTCTTATCCAATGAATCAGATGAAAACATAAATAATTGTAGATTTTAGGATATTTTATTATTATCTTTCTCCCATCCTTGGATTGTATAACTCCCCATAAAAACATGAGGGTTATATTCCTCTTCTCTATCAATGTTTTTTACTTTAAACCAATGTCGATCTATGTAAAAACCTAGTAATGAGAAACTATGGGTAACCATTATTCTTTTCATCATTCCATTTTAATAATAATATTTAGACTTTTTTGTAATAAGTGGGTTTATATAAAATAAACTTTAATGTATTAAAACGTTTTTAACCTAGATGATTTTTGAGGGTGATATTCATTTTACAGGTGGTAGAATGTAACACCTATAGATATTTATGAAGTAGATTTTTTATATTTTTTATATTTATTTTTTAATTTCATTAATGTATTTTGTTGTGTTAAACACTAAGCTAATATTATGATACAAAAAACCATTTCCTAGCTAGCGATATATGAAATATAATTCTTGGCTAATTTAACACAAAATTTCTACTTCATTGGATACAATTCATTTTACAGAAGACCAAGTTTAAGAGAAAAACCAAAAAATCATTATTTTACCTTATAACCTATCCATCATAATGATATTATGATTTTTATTATCTATATTATAAAAATACACCTTACACTTATGTAAGAAATTAATTATAAATGAAATTTAAACATTTTTTTTATAAAACTAAATGATTTTTATAAAAATCAATTTTAATTAAAATGTCTAAGTTTATCGAATAATAATATAAATTTTGATGGACATTATTAATTTAATACATTTTTAATATAATAAATACAATTTTTTAAATTCACCTTATATGGTTTCATGATATGATATACTGAATATATTTTTTGTATAACATAAGTATTTTTTTTTAAAAAATAGTTTTTCTACTTTGTGGTGTTAAACCCATTTTAAATATAGTATTTTAAAAATATATATAATCTATCTAAAATATTAAACATATTATTTGGAAGAGAGATATAATATGTTTATTTATATGTATTTTTAATATTTTTCTGAAACGCTTCATGTTTTGATGAATAGTAAAACATAATAAAATTTTAATTAAAAACCAATTTTTTCTTCGAAATAATTTATACGGTCAAATTATATCAATAATTTTTTTTAATGTATAAGTAGAATATATTTAATTCCTTTAATATAATATATGTCATCAAAATTAATTTTTCAATGAATAATTTTCATAAAACATTTCAATCATTATCAATTATTAAATTTTAAAATGCTGTTTTCATTCTAAAAAACGAGATTAATATTAAATTAATCAATGAAACAAATGTATTTTTAATTATGAAGAATTTATTCCATATTTCAAATATAAGGGTCCTAATTATGTTAATAATATCTATTCATTTTTTAGGTAATCTTAATATTAACTACAATAATTCTTCTTAATAAGGTAGAATGGTAAATCCCATAATTAAGGTTAATTATAATATTATAAATTACCTTAAGATATTTAATAATGTGATTGGATAAATTATTGTCATCCTAAATCATCCTTGGGTCCAATTTATACCATTTGGAAGCCACTTGTATGATATTTTATCATTTAATGTATATCATTTAATGAAATGTTAAATATGGCTAATATAAATTTTATTGACAAAATAATTTTTAATATAATTATATATATAAGATAGTTTAAATTACAAATACTCACTTGTAAGAATTTTTTTTTCTCATGGTCATTTATTTGTAATTTTTAGGAAATAAATAATTACAGTAAAAGTTTTTAGACTAAGTCTGAAAAAATGTTATAATTGATGAAACGTCAATAATCTAATTAGTATTAAAATAATAATAACCAATAAAAGGCACCAAAACAAGACCGAAAATTGTTTTCCAATTATATATCGACCATAATCATCCAAGGGTTTTGATTCTGATGATTTTGATTCCTATAATAAATTAGTACAAAAATATAGTTTTAATTAATGTAATGCTAAACTTTTAACATTCATTTTTTAATAAGCATAACATATTTTATGATGGATTTTTCAGAATAAAAATTTACTAAAATTATTATTATTAAATATATTTTATTTATCATCATCTTTTTTTCTTATTAAATTTTATTCAACAAATACATTTATTAAATAATTTAGAATATTTGATGTTGTAATTATTTTATTAAGGGAAATATAATATAAATATTAATAAAAATATTAAAATAAATATATTTTGAGAAAATTAATATATAAAATATATTTTAAAGATGAAATAATTCTCTTCTAGATTCAATAAGATATGTATTTGTGGTTAATATATCATATTAATATTTTAAAAAATCTATTAAATGAATAGTGGCAAAAAAAATTGCACTATTCATATTCTAAATAAATTATTTATTAATAATTTTTTTTAAATCATAAAATATTTGGTAAAATATATAATAATCTATTTTACTCGAAATTGTTATATATATTTTATTTATGTAAAATTTAATACAAATAATTAAAAATGAAACTAATTTAATATCCAAAAATTTATTACATTAGTTAAATTTAAAAGTGAATAAATAAGGGTAAAATGAAACAATAAGGTTTTAATTGAAATTAAAAATGAATAAAAATTATTATTTGATGATATAACTACCTAATATCATTTATTATTTTATTATAATACATTTTGGATGTTTTCTGATATGATTTTAATTTATTATAAATTAATATTTTTGGAGATACTAATGGTGTCCCATAACTCAATTATAAAATGGATCCTTGTACTTCATTTCAACATAACACATTGAGTCGTAATGTTTTTCCATAACAAATCCATTTAACTTATAAAATCTCTATTCACATTATAGTGGTATTGTTCTTCTCAAAATACAATCTTTAGTTCCTTTGAGAGGAGATATAGAGGGAGCACGCCGAGGAAGAGGTAATCTCATTTACTGAATATCTTATGAAAATGTATTCTTTTACATGAACATCCATTGACATTTCCAATATTAAGTAATAAATCTTGTATCAATTTTATAATGTGATGTTATTATGGTTATGTAACATCATTATTCCACCTTCTATCCATCCTATAAAAAAAATGAAATCAGCACATGTGCGTAAGTATGGATTTCCATCTCTACATCGTGGTGTAATCGGGTTTTCACCCCCATTATACTAGGATAAATATAATGATATAAATAATAACTATATAAGATTATTATAACAATTTATTTATTTAGGAACAATATATATATATAATCCACATTGATATTGTTTCATAATTAAAGGAATGATATCATCGCTCGTGCGTGTGTACGACCTTCGGTTTCAACGATGCAATATGATACCTTATACACGATATCAATAAAACCATAAATATATATAATGAATAAATATAAAATATATTATATTAATATCATTCGGGAAATGATATAAATATAACCCAGGATGAATAATCATAACTTATTATAAAAAACATGCATATGAAAAAAGAAGTAGATTATACTTTAATAACGAGTAATAATGAAATGTTATTAAACATATGATAATATTATCATATATGATTTCATATGAATTAATATGATTATTCCATAAGATAATGAAATTATTTAAAACATTATACATGATATTTAGAAACATAAAAAATATAACGAACAAAATAAAATGGATTATTTTGTCTCAGTATTATATATGTGGGACATATGCCTTATACAGGAGCTATTTCTTCAATATGGTGTTTCCCAAAATTTTTTTTATAAATTTTATTTTGATAGTCATGATATTTCTATATTCAAATATTTTTATTTAATTTTGGAGGAATATGATATTACTGATTATAAAATGGTAAGGGATAATTTTTCATTCTCAAAATTATCTACAATAGTTAATTGGTAAATATTTATGGGGGTATATTTATCAACCATTCTCATGCTTCCTAATTATGTACTTAGAAATATTCATTTTACACTTCTACAAATGTTTAATGTTAATTTTATTTATTTAAATATTTTTTATAAAATGGTATGAAATTAATCTTCTATCAATTTTGATACGAGGTACTTTTTTAAATTTTTGGCAAAATTACATAAGGATTGTTTTATTTTAACTTAAATGGAATAAAAAGATTTTTTTCATTTTAAAAAAATCTTATTTCCAAGATATTTACATTAAAATATTACATTGTTATTTCTATAGTATCCATTTTATATTTAAATGACATGTAATTTTGTGAAAAAAACATATTATAAGAAAAAAAAATGATATTTTCCTCCATAATTAATTTAATTTGTTCGAACAAAAATATTTTCTATCTAAGATGTCATTTTTTATTAGGGTTGTGTGCCATGTATAATATCAATATTATTATTGAGGATAATTAGGATTGTGATAGAATTATATTAATGGAATCCATTTATTTTTCTTAGATTATGATATAGTGGAATTATATTTTAGAAACGTATTTTGTTCCTTGGGTTATTAAATAATGAATGATTTCTGTTTTTATAGCACGCGTAATAATGAATTCATTATGAGATGGGTGGAACCTTTATATTCCTCATATGAATTAAATTAATATTTATATCTAATGAGATTTACATTTATTTAATAGGAAATGATAATCTTTCAATAATACAGGTATGAAACGAGGAGTGACCTCTGTTTAGTAATTTACTGTGTCCACTATGATGGTCTTCGTAATGAGATTTGAATAATATGAAATTATATTCTATACTTATGTGTATGAAACAAATTTAATTTCATAGAATTTTTGGAATATGATCACTAATTCATTATTAACTATTATGATTTATCCCATGACATGATGTCATGATTCTTCATATATAGTATAATATTTTCAAATGTTATGTTATTATGTATTATCATTATGAGGTAATTTATATCTTCCTTTTTTACCCTTAATGAGCATATGATATCTCCCATTCTTATGAATCATCAACCTAGGTCATGAATATGGGTATTATGTAATATTTGTAAAAAATTATTTTATTAATGATGTAATATGTGTTAGACAATTTTTATGTCTTATGAACCATTTATTAATGTTTAATATTATCTAAAGAAACAATGCCAATAACTTTATATTGTTGTTTTTTAATATTTTGTAATGAATATTGTTCAATTTTTTTTGTAATATCTTTTTACGTAGTTTTTAGTTCATTATAATTTATATTTCCTTATATTCATATATAGTAATATAATTACACAACATTTGTAAAATGATTTTTTTGTCTCAATACCTTTATTTTGGTGGAACAAATGGACATAAATATCATGACAAATATATGACTTTGAGACCTTTAGTATTCCATTTATCATTCAATTTTTTGTTATTTTTGACCTCAATCACTCCCAATTAATATTCACATTTTCCCTCTAAGTCTATAGTTTTACATGCCACTAATGATCTCATATGAAAAGACATAGATATATGTTATTTTATGGGACAAGTGTACATACAATTCTATATTTATAAAAGGATATTTAATTTAATATTCTCATGAGGTGGTATTTAAAAAAAAATCAAATGTAAATCCCTTGATATTGGGAAAGTGATTAAAGTATGTGGAAAATATTAATTTCTTTTTTGGGAGAATGTAACACACCAAAATTCCTAAAAGTGTAACTTTTATTCAGTTGCATGTATGACATTAAATAAAAACTAATGTAAGGAATGAAAAATAAAAAATTTAAGATATATATAATATTTCAGATAAATATATTCTATAAATTGTTTGGAGTGAAACACTGAGTTGTCTAGCAATACAAACAAGAACAAATTCTTTTGATAGTTTTCATTACCTATAAGACATCATTTTACCAAATAAAAAGATTATATTAAAATATAATTATTTAATATAATAAGATATAACCCAACTATTTAGTTTTATATTATAAATAGTATTAACCAAATTATGAAAATATATAGTTGAATTTAATTGTTACCAGTTAATTAGAAATGAATATAGAAACCTAAAGAATATAAATGGAATTATTTTGTTAAAATATATTTTTATCGTCAAATGGTGATTTATCATAACAAATTCAATTTATTACTATCGAGGAATGATATTAATAATATATATATAATATTAATAATATATTTCTGACCATAATACAACAAATATTAAAGGAATAAGATATGAACAAACCCAATTTTATGCATAAAAACCTATATTGTTTAAAATGTAGTTTTATAGCTTATTAATAGAGATCCTTTTTTAAATACAATTTTTTGATAATTAATTGATTTTATATGTAAAAAGAGAATAATTTTCTAATATTAATTTCAAAATTATCTTCGGGTTTATTTTTGTTATTTTTAAGTCAGGTTTCACTTTTTGATGAATAGAGAAATATACTAAAATTTAATTGAAAAATTCATTTTCGTGTAATAAATTAATAGTTAAAAATTATATTTTAAATTGGATTTAATGATTTATTAGTCATTTTATAATTTAATTAATACAATTTATATCATTTCATTAAATTTCACTGTGATTATGGATATAAAACAATTCAATATTTTGAAAATTTTACTTTAAAAACCCTCTTTGTCATCCCATCTATGGTATTAATATTAAATATATTTTAGAAACTTCTAGGATTGGAATTTGTGAAATTAAATTAAATATTATGAATAATACTAATTTATAATTTATAATAATTAGAATTATTTTTACCAAATATTTTAATGAATGTAATTAAAATAAATTAAAATGATTTAGGTAAAATTATGCTTAATAAGGGACTAAATGTTACACTTATGAGAGAAAATGACCTAGATACCATTTCAAAAATATATTAATTGGAATTTTTATAACATTTATTATCTTTTATAGAATTAATTTAGTTTTTCAGGGCACATGGTGCAATGGAGACCATTGAATAGTTTTTACCTTTTTATATTTATAGATATATCACTCCTCCACTATAAAAAGGGACACACCCCTCCCACCAATTCACACATATCAATCAATTATCATTGCCATAAATATTCATAAATATCCTAAAATAATTAATCACCTATTACCAAAAGCATAAATATTTTATGAAATTAAACATAATGTATCTTGTGGTATAAAATAAAAGAACCACCAAAAAAATAGGTATCATTCTACAACGATCATCTATTATTCCACTTACATAACCACCCATAGAAATATATTTATATCAAGATATTATAATAACCTTAGAATCAGAAATATTCTGATATGTTTTTATAATATATTTTATACCTTAGCTTTCACACACATCCATAAAATGGGATGCACAATAATCTTTCATGTTTATGGCGGACTATTGTTGATTGAACTGAAGTCATTTGTTCTTCAAGTTTCTATCTCTCAAGTTTAGAATAATGGTTAATTATTAGTTTATATATGATATATATGATATTTATATTGTATTTATTATTTTATAACTTTTTATATAACCGTACCTTCATGAATTCCATCTTCTATATATATGATAAGATCGTCTGTAGACATGTGGACTACCACCTCCTCAAAGTGTTGAGATTCATTCACACTATACATTGATTGTATTAATAAGGATTTTAACAAAAATATGTGAAAAATTTTAAAATAATATTACTATTTAATTATAATATTCCTATATATTTATATATCCTTTACATTCAATTGTTTTAAATAGGGTGATGAATTGGAAGTATTTTTCATGCGTAAATACAATCTACTATCTCCATGAACTGTGCATTTCATTTCATATATCCAAAAATAATTGATTATTACTAAATTATTTATACTAAATATGTATGATAATAACATAATGGTATAAATTATATATATAATTAACTCCTTATCGATATAAGAATAAAAAAATAATAATTCAATCCATACTAGATAAACATGGCTATTAACACATAAAATACTTAAAATAATGAATGATTTTTAAAAAACATGTAATAAGACAATATAATAATATGATTTATTATATTGTAAATATGATTATTGTTGTAGTATATGTTATATAAAATCATAAACCATTATACATCAGGTTTAAGTGTTTTAACATCAAAGGATATACAAGGAAAATGATTTCCTCCCAATTTCCAATCACTAAGGCATATAGTAATTTTATTGACATAGTTACTTTTATATATTGTATATAATTATAATTTTAAATTTAATATCATTAATAATTATTTTCTCATGGTATCTTGAGTTTAAATTTGAATTATTTATTCTATAGGTATTTGACCCTAAAATTACAATGTTGTATTTAAAAATTGTAATTCAATTACCTTTTCATTGGATTATATTACTTTATAATTGTTCTTAATATTATATGATTATGTTTCTGAAGATATTGAAAATATATTTTTGTATTTATACATTTTATATAGGGATATTTATTTGATAAACATTATTAGTTCCTTGATCAATTCACATTTAAATATAATGATCATTTTAAGGGTTTATTTACAAATATCTTTTTAACAAAGATGTATTACTCATGAAATTAAATTACATATATTCATATAATAATTGTTCAATAATTAATTTAATTTCTTATCCTGTGGTAATTCATGACATTTTAAATGACATGGTACAAATTTTTTCTCGATTTTACTCATAATTGATTATAAATGTTTTTTTTAAGAAAACTCCACATAAATTTCCTATTTTATAAGATAAAATATTTCTTTTAAAAATCATAATTATTATAAATGTTTTCAAAATGTTTTTTTTCTTTTTTCTATAATTATTTTTATAGAAATTTTACCCTTGTTTCCTATTAATTTTTTTTCAAAGGAATCATCTTTTCTCATTCTAAATAAGGTTCTATTTTACCCATTTTTATGTGTAAATGGAATGTTATTTTTACCTTATATTGAATGTACATATTTTCCTTCTTTCATTTAATGGAATATTTTCTAGCTATTCTAAATGTATATTTTTATAAAATATGTTTTTAATGTGATTTTAAAAGTTTTTTTTTTGATTTTAAATAAAACCAAAAATTATGTTTTCCTCGATAATGTTTTAGTGATATTTTTATGGTATTTATAATATTCAATGAAAATAATCATTTATCTTTATTCATGATGGGATATGTTGTTTTGATAGAATCTAAATTCTTCAAAAATATGGTTTATGATTAATTTATCCAACAACTTAGGTGTCTAATTTCTCAAAGAAATTTATTTTATAGTTTAAACATTTAACCATATTATTATGCGAATTTCACCCATGTTTCCTTCCAAACTACATGGATAATGGATTTATATTCTTATTCTTTAAATGTATTTTGGTATGACATTGATTTCCTTTAATATATTTCATTTCATAACCCCAATATTGATGGTTGACTTCAATATCTATCTCAATATGGTGTGAAAATAAACTAATACATTCATTGTTAATGAATTTTCATAGGTATAACTGAATTTGAAGATTTGTATTTAATTCACTAAATAATAAATCAACATTAAATTTAGGCTCGACAGTAATACCATAAGCGTACCTCAAAATTCTAATGAAATGTTTCTTATATGTACCAATGAATTCATTATCATTATTTTTTAGCACAAATAATTATTCTCTATTTTTGTATAAATAATATTGGGACTCTGATAATTATGATATTATATCTCAATGTCTCAAAACTCATTTTATATAGTTTTAACATATTTCATTATATTCATAATAATTATTTAACTTTGATCTACTTATAATTCTAAATAAAAAACATCATAAGTAATATTCTTATATTTTGAGCACTATATATCATAAAATATATGTTTAGTGGTACTAATCCATTTCATATTGACTAGTATATTAGTGGATCCACTAAAATAAGGTGTTCATAACCACATAAAAGAGCCATTATAAATATAATATAGAGAATCTTCATCTTCCGCTAATCATTGAGGTTTATGATTTTGTGTTTATCAGAGTATTAAATTTCATGGTAAATATTTTGAGGGGGGAGTAGGGTGATTTTGCGCTAGGTATTTCTGGCCCAATTGAGATAATGGTGATACTCAAAAATGTGAAATATTAGTTAGGGATACTATCTCAATTGACATTAACCAATGATTATTTTCATGGTATTACCCGAAAGATATAAAAATATAGTTCATTTCAATATAATAGTGTGGAAGGATATTGATATTGACCCTGATACCACCATTGCTGAGAAACTTTTCCAAATTATGGATCTCAAGGATAAAGAACTACATGGTAAAAAAAATTCCCCTAGTTAATGTACTATGTTAGTGAGGAAAAGATAGAAATGATATGTGATTCTATGAATCATTGATGATAATATAGGGACCTTCTCTTTTTTCATTTCTTGAATCTTGAAAAATTAATAAGGACACATTACATTCATGGTTGGGTTATTTTTATTTTTAATTACATTTATTCAATTACTTATTGACCCTTTTTACCTCAATCTTTTATGGATTCTAGTTTGGGGTCATTACATGAATTTTAAAATAATTGGATCTTGTGGGTATATGAATGGTTAAGAAATAATTAGTGTAAGTAAAAAAGTGGGGCCAAGCATTGGATGATGTTAGGGGGTTCACAGTATGTTCAAACCTTGTGGCCACCCCTCTAGACAACTAATCCCTATAAAGATGATTTACCTACATTTGATGTTGGATTAATGTATCAATGCATCCAAACCATTCACCACAATGATAATATCTATATAGGGTGCTTCGTTATAGTGCACAATTACTCCTAACCATGAGGTAACATTAGAAAACTAGGTGCATAAATGTTAATATTATAAAGTTTTAATTAATAATCCAATGAACAACGGTTTAATCTCCAGTGACCCTATAATATTATATTAACTATACCTAATCAATATTGAGTGGTCTATGGGATCTTATCGTGTGGATTTAGCTGGAATTCTTTCATTATCATGGGTCATCTCAAGGTAGGTTTTGTTCTGGGTTTAGACTACCATCATCACAACAAATCCTCAATAGATATCATCTTCTCCTTTAATATTGGAACCTAAAAGTGATATTTATTCTAGATCAAAGGGGTTAGATATATTATTGATGTATTTTTTTGTGGATATAAGACCCTAAGTACCTGATCTACACCTCCCCCATTCTCATTGTGAATGAAGAATAGTTATACATTAGTCTATGAGGTTGGTTTTTCTAAAAAATTAGTTAATTTTATGAATATATTATCATTCTGGTAAAAATCATTATGTTTGTTCAATTAATTTATATGATTTATTATTTAATGGATTTAATGGAATTATAAAAGTTATTAAATATGTTTTTCTTTAATAATTTATTTTTACACAAAGTGTTTTATTTTGTGTTTGAATGGTAGTTTAGGTTTCGAAATTTATTTAAATCCCAAATGATTTTATTATCATATAAAAAGTTTTAAAAATTATGTTTTGATTTGAGATATGTATTTTTAAAATTACAGAACACTGTGAACCATGGGTGTGTCAAAAATAGACATGTCACTAAATGCGTGTGTGATGCTTCTAGAGGTTTTATAATATCCTAAGATAGTGGCAGGACTCAATATCATTTCTTACAAACAACTGATTGATTTATGATTATTTTATATCAAGTATATATTTGTATAGGATATTTCTGAATAAAAAGTTATTTTATAATTTATGAATTTTGTAACCACATGATGGATTATATTGTGAAATTATTCTCACATGTCTCATATATGGTTATATCCCACAATTTCACAGGATGGATTATTTCAATTAAGGATGTTTACATGTTTACCTTATGGTATGGATATTATTTTTGTCACATATTGTTTAAATATATCTTGATTTAGAAATATTTGAGGATTTTATTAAAACTAATTTAAATTAATTAAAAATGATTTTGGATTTTATGAAATTCATTGCAATTTTTTTAAAAGATATAACTATTTCATTTCCATCACAAAAAATTATAGTTGCTATGTGGTTGTAACCCAGTAGTCTTTGTAAGGCAACCTTAATTTTTCTTTTGGGTGGAAATAGATGTTGTATTTTAGGATCTATGTAATGGAAAATTATTTATGTATCATTATGGTTTCTCACATCATCACATCCTTCATTTGAGGATGATTCGGTGTTAAATAAAGAACACATAGAGAAATGTTGGCTTTTACATTCCAAACATGTACATCGTAGAATGTTTTTATTATGATTCATAGATCATGTATGTATTGAATTCTTCCATGTTGTATTCATGTTTTTTATCTTGTTTTTTTTATACTTACGACATTTTTCTTTGTTATTTTTAATAACTCATCAATATGATGGATTGGATCATGTGGCTTGTCTAGATGACTACAGTTGGTTGTTTAAATAAGCAGAATATTCATTCAAATTTAATGATTATCATAACAGAGTTTCGTAGTATTTAAACTTTGGATTTAGAAATTGACTCCGATAATGACCAGTTTAACAAAATCTTGGAAATTAAATTATCAATTATCACATAGGATGGTATGTACATCCAAACATCCAGTTAATTGGTATTTTTTTATTTTACATTGTAAATTATCTTATTCATTTCTTCTTTTCTAAAAAAATTTATTATTTTTACATAATTTTATATTGTGACTCTTCAACCATTCCTAACATGTTTAAAATTGGAACATATTTTTTTAAATCATTAACACTTAATCTCTAATGAGACACCATACATATATTGTCCAATGAGTTTATATGTTTAAAAATGTTACAAATGTTTATGGAAATTTAATAGAGATATTGTGACATGATCACAAGATTTTTTGACCATCTCCTATTATTTTAGGAATATTATTATATAAATATTTAATTTTATAATCCAATCAGTTTTTGGAATTATTTATCATATTTACCACCATTCACATAGAAATTTAGACCAAACAATATGAAAAATAATTAACATAGAAAAGGGAAACTCCTGAAATTATAAGTAATAACATATAAATGAAAAGTTTATTCTGAATTAATTGTCTCTAGGTTTCAATATAGTTAATGTGTTATAAATTTTTATATTTGGATTAATTACCTAAAAATTATTTCATTTAATACAAATTATTTTTAATGTGCCTTTCATTATCTAAATTACATCTCCTAGGTGTGTTAAACTAGGTGTGAATCAAGGCCCATTGTCATTCACCAGGTGATGATCAAGTCAATACCAATGCTCCCTTTTCAGCGTTATTATCCTTTGATACAATTATTCCAAAATAGCATCCACATGTAGAATGGGGATAGTGTTTTATTTTCATTTAATCCACTCAACATATACATTACCAAAATTATTGGATATTTTCTTATACTTTGAAATATCGTTATACTTATCAAATTGGTTCTTAGACAATCCCAAAAAATAAATATACCTTCATATCAAACCCCAAATTGTGAACCACATTGTTTACTCATATAATTACATTTTCTATTATAAACAGACACTAATTATAAATTAATTATCAGGAGGATAACTGTATTAGAAATACAAATTTCATAATACAACAAAGAGATATTAAATAAAACTTATTTTTTCTATTATATATAATGAGATATTAATTTTCTATGAGATCCTGATAATACATTGGATAACCTGTGGAATTCATATATAAATAGAGTGGGATAAAATATCTATATAAGAATAAACATGATAAGGATACATAACTTTTTATTCAAGTTTATAACAATATATCACAAATGAGAAGTCTCAAGATTGAACACATTGGAGCATAACATAATGGAAGATGGTATCATATGATCATGGAATCATATAAAATATGGTAGAAATATATAAAATTGGATAAACATCATTAAATTATAAATATATAGGATATATCACATGGTGGAAAAATTAATATAATGTATTAGGATTACTCTTTGTTCCCATACATGATTCATCATGAGACTAAATTATTACCCAATTAATTGGAGAGATGTTGTGGTGAAAAAATGATGTTGGTGTGTTGACTATGATCAAAGGATTCATTATTATATTATATATACATAAATTCTTTAGGAGTTATTTAATTATATAATTATTTATGTCCACATCGGGTGCTTTGAGGATATTTCGTTCATAAATTTAAAATGACCTTGGGGTGTTAAAAATGGTCAAAGGGTTCATTATTATATTATATATACATAAAATTTTTATTTAATATTTTGTTTAATTAATACATTATACATCAAAAACCTAACGTCAAATATGATTATGAAAAATAAAATATTTTTCAATAATAGAGGGAGTACATTTCATATATGCGTGAGTATCATTTCCATTATCCTCTGACTATTATTAAACAAATATATGTGTTATTTTATAATTCTATAATTATAATAATATAATAACTATCATATTAATTTTTATAATAGACTTACTTTTACTATCCATGTGAATGTGTAACAAACATAAAATCACATCACTTTATTAGGTGGTATTGCGCCACAGAAAAGAATGATGTTCTCAATTTTTAATTGATTTTAATGTTTAATTAAGAAAATATATATTTATTTTCTTGATTGTTTAATATTTAATCTATATCATATATAAAAAATAAAATCATCATCATAAATTTTCTTGAGGGGAAATAATGGGAAAAATATACATGAATTTTTAGATGTGATTCCTCCTTTGGAAAGAACCATGGTATCATTTCTCATTCAATGTATGAGTTTAATGATTTAGGTTATGATATTAATATTAACAAAATTCATATATGTTTGATAATATTTATATTATATCATAATAAATTAGTAATATTTTAAGGGGGTTGAAGTGGAAATGTTATATAGATTCTTATTTGATAATGATACCTCTTTTTTTGGTCCACAAAATTTAGGATTATACTAAATTGCTACCTATATTGGATTTTTGATTAATACATATTCTATATGATGTGTAGAGTGATTTAGAGACTTTATTTAGGTTGTTAATGTCGAATCCAATTTCATTTCATGTTTTTACTGGAGAGGAGTTTATGTGCAATATTATATGTGATATGGAGGGCAATTTTTGTAAATACCTGAAACGAATCTATATTGGGGAGGCACTCTGAAGACATTACCATAAAAACGTGATAAATAAAATATTATAGATTTGATATGGTTGATAAACAAATCCACCATTAAAAATTAATCATTTTCATAGCATGTATTCTAACTTACATATAAGGTTAATCAATTTTACCATTTTAGATTTTCACGTCAACAAATAGTATTTTCATTCAGTTTACTATTAATCATGAAAAAAATTAATATTAATATTTTAATTTATATTAATTATAATGACTAAAAATTAGTAATAAATTATTTTAAATTAAAATCATAGTTGTATTATAATTAATTTTAATATTTTACATAAGAAAAATTTGAAAAATGATATTCCATGAGAAACATTATTCAAGCAATAAATGGTCTTATATTAATTCTATAACTAGATTTCATCATTATAAAATTTTATATTTATATAAATAGTTGTATTAAATATTATTTATATTTAAATAAAAATTTTATTTGAGTTTTTTAAATTTATTTAAATTATAATATTTGATGTATATAAAAATAGTTTATAGAAAATATTGTATTTAATCAAAAAATAATCTTATTCCAAAATCATAAAAATTTATTATTAGAATAAAATTAATGAGATTATTATAAAAATTCTTTAATATGCAACATTATTTCTAAATAACAATTATTACCTTATATTTTAACAAAAATATTTATTGAAAATAAAATATTGTATTTTAAAAATCAGCATTTTTCATATAAACTAAAAAATAAAACATTATAGAAAATCCTAAAATTTCACCAATATATAATTTTGATATTTTTATTTTAAAAATTATATAAATTTTATAATGTTACTTTTATGAAATATTTATAAATTTTGTTTCATTAATAATGACAAAAAAATTCAAGGCGTTAAATTTTTCATAGAATATAATATCATTATTAAAAGATGAGTGCTAATTTATTAAGAATTTAAAAATAATGAATATTGATTTATATAATTTTAAATATTATATAAATTAGTTAATATTGTACATACCCTCAAATTTAAAATCTTTGTTATAATGGTCAAATTTAAATAATATTATTTCATAGCTCATTTAAGCTCAATGTTGCATATTGAATAAAATATCATACATGGTGTTCTTTATCCATATTTTGGACTGAAACAGTTTTGTAAACATTTTTTGGAAGAAAATGTTTTTTATATATATCTACGAACTTATATAATATATTCTAATAATTTAATTTTCTGGTTTTACATGTCTTCTTACAATTACACAATACTTTGATAAGTAATATGAATGAATGAATTTTTGAAATTTCAACCAATGTCATCTCTTCATTTTATTTACGAATCATTATTTTAAATTTCCATATTTATTATATTTATATATTAATTTTTTTATTTAATAAATTAATTTATTACATTCCGGAAATTTTAAAAATAACCTTATTTACAAAAAATAATTAAAATAAATAATTTGTCATTATACACATTGGTTGTTTTGTATATTGCATACAATGAGTGAAAAGATTATTGTTTTTAAAATTTTATTAATGAAAACATTTATATATTTTATAATAATAGTATATATTGATCCTTTCTCCACGTGTTTTAATTGATTTACAACTAATTCAAATTCACATTAATATTTATTTTTCCGTTTTAATCATTTTTTATCCAGGAAAAATATATTTTTTTTTCAATAAATTTATCTTATGTTATTATAAATGTATTTTCATCAATGTCATAAAACATTTATTTTTTAAATGACTCTATAGGGATAATATCTAATGAAATCACCAACGTCAATTCATTAGATGAATCATTCTGATTTCATATTAGCATTTTCATGTATCATGTTTCTTTATCAATGGCTAATTAATAAATGATTTATTGAAGAATGTTTTCATATATATATATATATGGAACACATATTTATGGTTTATTACTTATTTATGGTTATATATGGTATATCCCTTCAACGCACTCATACATTAATTAAATTTCATAAGAATATATTTTAGGGATTATAGAGTGAAAGTAATCCATTATGGTACTATTTCCACTAACATGTGAGTGGAATATAGAGTTAACCTAATCTACAAAAGGACTATATCCTTAATCGGTTGATATTCTTTGAGGTTAATGTTGAAAATTTAAATTATTTATAATTTTACTTTTATTTTATAATCAATATACTCATTAGTTTTCATATGTTTTGTTGTTGTGGAACATTATTATTAAAATATCTCTCCTCATCACTATTAAAGGTGTTTTATGATATGAAAAAACATCACATATTAACACATCAAAATTTATCATCATTTTATAATGTATGAATATATTTTATTACCTCCATGTTATTTGATTATATTTTCATAAATATATTCTCATTTTATTCCTACATATGATCATTGATTTATATCATTTATGTTAATCCTTATAAAGAATTTTAGTGCACTTAAGCATATGTTTCAATTAATTCTGTTAAAAAGTAGTGTATTATTTAAGATATGTTAGGAAGGGTACCCAATTTTATATTATATATGTTTTCAATTGAAGATAATGTAAGGTATGCATGTTATGTGTCCAATAATACATTTACACAGAACAAAATAGTTCTGGTAGATAAATAGATGTGAGATATAGTGATTATTAATATTAAATAATGTAATATACATGTTTGTCATGGTTTCATCATATCAAATTAAACCCATACACTTCTTACTAGAGGTAAAATATCACTTCCTCCTATAACCATGTACATCAATGAATATTATTTTCATTTTGACATATAGTCATACATATGTCTAAGGTTTTTTAGCGATTAATTTGGTAAGATAATCATAATGGAGGTCGTTTTGGTATTGAGGGGAACATGGTGAAACATGGGATCCTATATAGGATATGAATAGGATTACCTTAGAACAATATATTTATTAGTTTGTTATTTGGGATTAGGGAGTCTAATAGTACCCTTTGACATACGGAAATTATATCCTTCTGATTTTTAAATATCCTCTTTATGGTTGAGTATTGACCAAACCATACACAAATCTTAATTTCTAATTATAAATAAAAATTTAAAACAAATTCCATCCTAACAACCTCTATACATGTACAGTCTCTTTCCATTTACCATTGAGTCAAATATCATGTATTAAGTCTCCATGATCCACACCCCAAGATAAACGAGCAAACTAGCATCATCTCTACAAAACCAAAAGAACCCACAAGATCTTATCCCAGTACTAATTCAATCCACCATTATAGAACACCACTAATATCATCGAACATCATCATCCGATCACCATTATAGACCACACAACCTGATGCAAATGTATCAATTCATCAATCCCCATGTACAGAAATTGAACATGAAATAGATTCTCCTCTCATAGAGGACACCAAAATAACATTTACAAGGACAGTGATGATGAAACATTACCAAAAATCTTTTAAATGATGAAATTAATTCATATTAAAAAAGGTAACAATGTCACACATGAAAAACTAATGATTTCCAATAGAATTTTTGTTGCCTTTGATCTATTTCTGTCATTAAGAGGTGTAGAGGAATATGACGTTAGAGAAGATTTTGGGTGGGTATGGCATCTAGAAGGGGTTATCATTAACAAGGATGAAAAAAGACTCTAAAACTAGAACAAATCAAGTGAGTAAAACCAGGAAAACCATTCCTCATTGACCCACATAAACCATAACCTAATTGTTACAACTACCCGTGATCGAACATAGAGAGGCACAGAGAAAAGAGAGGTCAGAGTATGGTTAGAGAAGCTAACGATAGCATCGACATCGATAAAAGTAAAGAGACCACTAAAAAATCCCAATATATCTATCAACCTAAAAAATCACATTGTAATTCACATCATCAACAAGGTTAATATTTCCATGATCATTTCCAGACATCATCCTATTACAAATGCAGAAATAGAGCACTATTGAGAAGGAAAAACTAGAGTGAAAGCCCAACCTTAGGGAACGACAGGGGAAGTGGGGAAGGAGGCTAGGATATAATAGGAAATGGGTAAGGGGAGGGGGATGACACCAGAACTACCCCTGAAAATTACCAATGAAGGAACCCCTAATTTGGGAGGGGGAGGATGATGCTTCTACTCATAGGCCTTAATTGAACATTCCATAGAAGAGATATTTGAAATTACTTCACTATATTTTACATTAAACACGAAAAAGTAACATAATAACTGTATAAAAACCATTAATATGAATATTACTCGTTATTTTATGAAAATAATTTATAATTAACTTAAATATAAAAAACCCAAAACATAAATAAATCATAAATATATTTTATTCCAATTATAGAATAAAAATTAAATTTTTACTCTAATAATTAAAAAATAATTCTTCCAAAAATGATTTATAGGACTATGAAATTTTTTTTACTTATATTAAATTAATTATTTTACTGAAAAAATTAAAAAAAATACGTTAATTTGATTCATATATTTTTTAATATTTTATATTTCAGTAGGATATTATAAAACATAATATATATATATATATTATTTTTAATATTTCAAACAATAAATATCATATTTATGAAAAAAGTAAAATAACACCATAAAAAATAGTCATTTTGAGAATTTAAATTGTAACCATTATGAAAAATTAATCATCTAATTATGTTAGGAATAATTTATAAATTAATACTTATAAAAACATTTTTATTATAATAAACATTAAACTGTATGGTTAAAATATTATGTGAATGTCCATATTTCTATTCATTTTTCTACTTCTATAGTGAAAATAAATTTGTTAAGACATTCATTTGTATATTATTATTGAAAATTTTAAAGGTGTTCATATTTATGGGTTGTTTAATATATCATCATGCTTCATTGTAAAAAATATAGAAGGTTAAATATATTATTTTTAACCATATGTCTTTGAACAATAAATATCATCTAATTGGATAATTGAATATTCATTATAAAAACATGGATGTGTCTATACTGGGTTTTGTTTCAAGGAGTGGTATAATTTAATGTTTTGGGTTTTGGACATAGAATGACAAATATCATTATTTTAATTTAGATATATATTTCCCTATTTTTTCAATAATTTATTAAGATTTTTAATGGGATGTAGATATTTCCATCATGAGAAAGTATAAATGGTATACGTTACATTATATAGGATATAGAAAAAATCCATTATATTTGTAGTGGAAATGAATGAAAATAAACAAGTAGTTATTAATGGTTCACTATTTTCCCCATTAGGTTAAACATTCATATAGACTTTTTCTTTATTCATTGTTTTCTTCAATACACCATCTCGTGAATAAATTTGTCATGAATTCCAATAATTTGACATATAAAAATGTAATGTAATATACATAATAATAAAAATTGTAACTACTAATGCATATATACTATTTCATTATTTTCAGATCATAAGAAAAATTGATTCCAATCATTAATTGCTTTTTATCCATGGATCTAAAAAACATTACTATAATTTATTATGAATTTAACATTGAATAATTATTTTCATGATCTCATTTTTATACAAATTTTATGGTAATTTATTTTATAAAATTATTCTATGTAATGTATTTGGTTATTATATTAATCTTATTACATGAAAATTTATAAAATATATAGTTCTGTTTGTTTCTTCACACTCACATGAATAATAATTTAATGAAAATATAGTAGAACCCCATTTATTTATCATATTTTTACACCATTATAAAATGCAGTCCCCCTTTTTCATAGTTACACATTCCACTAAACTCCATTATTGTATATTTCCACTACCCGATAAAAAGCTTCAATGAAATGGTCACAACATTATGACATTATAAAAGAGGTTTAGGATTGACCAAGGTTTTTGGTGCACAACATGATTCTAATAGAGTGTTTGATATGAAATCTATGGAATATTTCATTGTAACCATTGGAATTAATAATGGATGGCTAATATAGATTTTCTAAATTGTGATAGAAACTACATGTGAATCATAATGCCATCATCAGAGGCATGACCAATGATAACATCTATTATTCTCTATGTATTTTCCTCATTTTGTTTTGATACTTTTTGAGTTCATTTAGTACCATTTTGGACCTCGGTGATTGAGCCCTTGATTTTTAGGTTAACTATTCAAAATTAGGGGAAAATGGTGATAATTTAGATTGCATTAAAAAATTCACATTGTGAATCATCAATTGATGAAATGAAATACTCATTGAAAACCAAATAAAATCTATAAATTCCATGAATAATCCTATGATACCCCATGATGATCATTCACACTTTGAAGGGTTCTAGAAACTATGTAAATCAATATATCTTTTCTAGGATTTGGTTTACGATGTGAAAATTTATTTTATATGATTTTACTATTATGTGATGATATTTTCATCATATTTGGGAGATGATATATACAAGTATTAAATCCCACAGTAATTTCATAAAATAATTACAACCAACATATTTTTAAACAATGGTTCTATGGTTTTTCATATTTCATACACTTCTCTTGAAAAACATCCCCTCTTACGATGTCATCCATGATGTCTCCAAACCTGGAAAGTATTTCTATTGGATATTGGAATTCTAGATCAGGGGTTTAAAGGAAAGATTATGATTCATATTGTTATTCTCTTCCTAGATTAGTTGGATTTCCCTATTGGATCATTATTTTTGGTTGACCAAATATTATTGACTTATCAAATAATATATTGAGAGAAAATTCAGTCTTCATTTAAGGGATAAATGGTGGAAATCAACTATACCTTGTATTTTATTGATTCTTTATTTTCACAAATTATATTAACATTGGTGGTCTAGAAAAATTCCCAAATGATTGTTTCTACCTATAGTATTAGAAATAGTCATGATCGTGTTGGCTCACTATCCACACAACCTATATAAATAAGAAAATCAATATTTTTATTAAAACATTAGTTATAGTTTTCCCATAGATCCCATTAGGTGTAATGGAATTATGACCAAGACATTTGGCCATACGAATGGTTTTTCAGACATTGATTAAGTGAAAATTTTGAGAATTTCTTTTTCGTTAAAAACATGGTATGACTTGAGAATTGTTATGAACTATAAATTTTATAATGTGTTATTATTGATTCATATTTTTTATAAGAATCAACCAAATGAGAATAATTAATATATTTTTTTTAATAGAATAATATGAAATTTATGGATTTAGAAATTATTTTTAAAAGGTTGATTAATGGAAATTATAGATTTTATAAAACATATAGTACAAATATGATTAATGGGGCTAGATCCATCATATTGTCATATTTGTTATTAATGATTCATCCTAATGGAGGTGAATGAATCAATTAAGAATTTTACAACCCCCCTTAGTATGGAATTTCCAAATTGTAATGTGTTTGTGACTCCATTATGGATAATTTATTTGAATCCTATTATAATAATTTGACTTTCCAATTGATTTTGAAGTACACCATGGGAAGATGTATGTGACTCTATCATAGTCAAGAGCCTTTGTTATGGTTAATTAAGATATTATATCTGAGATTCACACTTTTATGTAGAATATACCATAGAAATGGTTATAGATCCTGGTTCTGGTCATCAAACACATGATAAAGATATATGGAGTGGATCTGAATCTGGTTTCACTAAACCGGTGTGTCAACATGAAATTTGAGGGTTTCCATGTTAATTTTTACTTTATATACAATTATGAATTAATAACCATGTTTGTCATTTTATTTCATGTGTAATATATTTATGACATATTATTTCAAAGACATGGTTTTCATCCAACTATGGTGTTCTTAAACCATGTTCAAACACTCATTTCGCACCAATTATGATTTTATGGTTGTGGACATGGATAGTGGAAATGAAATTTCATTGATTGATTTATTACTATAATACATAAAAAATAGAGACAAGAAAAACAAGGGGTTTGAAACAATGGTTTTAGTGTCTTTTTTTGATATTGTTAATCATTTATGGATATGAATTTTAGCACATAATTTTTTATATTCATCATTTCACACAATGTTTCTATTATTATGTGGGTTGTTTATTTTTAACATTAGTTCATATCACTTTTTTATAATATTTTTTAAACACTAAAACAAATGGTATTTTCTCACCACTATATTCCTTACACCCTAACTTTAGACTATTATCATCTAAAATATGGGGTTCTGTACTTATGGCCACATGACTATCTCTTTCATTAACCTAATAGAGAACTATATTTGGAACACTAAAATAGTTATCAGCAAATGTGACTTTTATATTTCAGTACTATTTGAGAAAGTTATATAGGATACAAGGATGTGTAGGAGATTATTCATGAGCTAATTAGTAAGACAAGTAACCCATGTGTGTGGGGGGATCTGAGTTACTAGGGATTTGGAAATTATATATATTATTCACTTATTATATATTTTATTTCATTTTAACTAGGTTTTGAGGTGACTATTTCTGAATATATTAATAAAGGGATGAAAAGACATGAAATTATTCTACTTGATTCTTGGGTGGGTGGAATATAGTAATACATGTTTATATGGATTATTCATCATAGGGAAATATTTATCACATGTGGCATGATTAACTGTAAATCATATGAAAAACAATCCAATGAATTTTTGGAAAATGAAAGTAAATATGTGTTGTGTTATAACATTTTTTGGTAAAGTAAATTATAGACGAACCTTGAGTTAGTTTTTATCAATTTATATCACCATTTTATGTTCGACTTCTTGTGTAACATGTGATTTATGGACTGTGTTAACTCTCATATTGATAATTAATCATCATTAAATTTGGGAAAAGCATCATGATAATGGTATTTAACATAATCACAATATAGATATATTGTATCCTATTGTAAATATAGTGAACTAGATAATAGATTAGTAATAAAAATGTTTAATGAATTTTTTACAATCCATTGAGAGGGATGAAAATAATACAATTTGTTCGATTATTGATCTTAATCGATAGTTCTTGTTGTAGCGTCCAATTATTTTCAATATAAATGGAGGACCCATGAATGCTTATTTCTTAATAAAATTACTCCATAATATCCTTAAAAACCTTAAGAAACACGTAGAATTGATGGTTAACCATGCTACTTACTTGATAAGATGACCAAATAAGCATTGGTGGGAAATTATAGTTAAATGATGTCAGCAAGAGGTGCTAACCTAGAAGGTCTTAGTGAAGAATAAATTTATCCACTTCTATCCAATGATTGTGATGGATGGGAAGAATTTTGATTTCATACACATGAATCAGAGAGATATATAAATTATGGATTATGCTAGAAACATCACCAACAAAAAATTATTTTTACCATACTTAGAAGGTGATGAGATCTCTTGGGTGAGACATTTATCAGATTGGAATCGATATATGTAATTATTTTAGCTGAAAATATTTCTCCTAAGAAACAACATGAATATAAGGAATTATGAAATCATTATAGTAGAGAACCTGAAGGTGACCACCAGTGGTGACCAGGGTGTCTCAAATTGGATATTAGATAAATATTATTTTGTAATAATTATGATCTTATACGTTTGTTACAACTACGGTAGTATGTGGACAATAATGTAGGTTTATGTGCGACCTAATAAAAAGACTCGTTGATGTGATTTAATTATTGAATGATCTTCCAAAATAAATCCACTATGTCTTACAGGTGAATTGGAATAAATTTATTGATGAAGGATGGTACATATATGGTGGTTCTGTAGAAACTACATCTATTATAAAGGTGACAGGGATTAGGATGGGAACCAGAGCTTTGGATTGACTTAACAGCCCCTTATATGAACTACATATAGAGATCCTATAAATGTGTTGCATGAGTATTCAAGTATGGAATCCTATCATATGAGAAGTATTTCAAACTAGAGGGAGATTTATATGGGACTTATATTTTATCCATAGATTCAGGGGTGACTTAGTTGAATTCAATGAATAGTACCTCCACTGGAGTATATGGAGGGAATCCAACTTTTAGAGTTAAAATTCCATTATCATCAAATATTACCCATAATTATTATGTTATATATTCAAATTACATTTAGTAAATAAAATTTAAAATAGTTTTTTTGTATTTTAGATATTTTAGAATATGATAACTATCTAAACACTTTTTGTAGTGTGATCAGATAATATATAATGTTGTATATAATGTTCAATTGAAATTTGTGGCAATAAATTTTTATGTAATATTTTTTTTCGGGGAAATGAAATTTCTTAATTCAGTTATTTGTGAAAATATTCTTGTTTTAAACTATTCCCATATTAAATGTTATCATAGTTGAGTAATTTTTATTTCTCCAGAGGTAGATATCTATTATCACCATGGTGAATAAGATTTTCTAGGATGGTCATGCAGGAACAAATTTTCCCAGATATGATTATCCCATTGATCAGGTAAAAATACCTATTCTCTATTGGGTTGAAATATAGTAGGATACATTTACAAAAGTGGTGGCCTACTCTTAGTAATCATTTTATATCGATTTTTATATCTAACCACCCCTTTGGGATTTTAATATCATGATCATGTTAATGATAAGACGTAAGCCAGTTTCTATCCCACCACATAGAACAGAACTAGAAGTGAATAAATAGAAGAATAAAATGATTAATAATCTATAATATATGGGTTTCATATTACTTAGTACTTAATAATGATCATATACCCTTACATTCAGTAATATGATTGAAGGGAATTTTTCACTTATATGAGGATTTTCAATAACTGAACTACATATAGGTCAAGAACAAGTTTCACCATTTTCCTAAAAAAATATATTTAATTTGTTAAGGATTTTCATTTTTAACTATAATTCCATATGTTCAGGGTACTATCATTTAATTCTAAGACCATCACACATATTCTAGAGTAATTTTTGGAATGCTATAAATTGTATTAGTTCATGGTGATGTTTTTATATCTACTGAACACATAATTGGTGTTATTGGACCTAATAAATTATATCATTAATTTGTTTTTTGATTATATTTTAATAGTTTTATTCAAAAAACCTTTAGTGTAGCACCAATAAATAGATGGTCATTCAGAACATCTTCACATGGTCTTATGTATACTTAGAGTACTTTTTCATCTCACCATGCTATTGGAATTTAACATTCATAATGAATTAGTACACATGTTGGGTCATGTAAGATCTATGGTTGGAGTGTAATTGGACCCAGATAATGTTATATCTATAGTATAATTGGTGTGACAAAAGAATTTATTATAACTTGAAATCATTCTTGGCCTAAAAAGAAATTAATAACAGTAAATCCTAGAAATATCCCATCTAGTAGTAGTATTTTTAATGCTATACAAGAAGGGAATAATGTTTAAATTATCATATTAGTATGGAAATGAATTATAGAAGATGAATAATACTGTTTTACTAGTATATATACTCCCATTAATAGTGTTGGAAAAATAAAATACCTTGTACTATGAGGAATCTATAGTCTAACTCATAGTAGTTCTAATTTAGGAGGACTGAGTGGTTACATATTGTTCCATGTATCGGAGACAACATGGGAGGAAAAATAAAACTCATTTTATTAATTTAGGTATAGCGGTAGACCCCCTTTTGATAATTGATACACTATCTAATGTGTTCATGTTTTTAGGTGGATATGAATAACAAAATACTCATGTACATTTTTCTCATTGAGTCATGAACCTTAGGTAGAGGAGGTGGGTAGAGTATTGTCAGTCCCTCAACATCCACCTAGCCAAGACATTAGTATATGGAAACAAGGATTCAAATTTATTGTTATAAAATTAACATATTGTGTTATTAATAGAGTAGTGTGATGAATGAAATATGATTACACACATTTAAGACAAGTTTATATATGTTTAGTAGTTTTTGGGATTATTAAATATAACATATTAGTATGTTATACACATTCATATAGAATATATCCCTAGAGGGAATCTATATTATTATGAAGGAATTTCCGTGAGGGGACAAATATGTGGTGGGGATCCACCATCAAGATTGTATGTTGGTAGCAGTGATATTAATATTATTTGTGGGCATGTATGGATTACTATATGGTTAGATAAGGATCGAATGAAAGATTATCATGCTTCAATATGTGAGGTAATTCTTTGTATAGTGATGGCGTATCTTGATATCATTTGATATTATTGATTTTTGGGGATGAATTCATAGATTTCATGCTTCCTTACAATATGTTTCACCTATTAGCAGTTGAAAAACATCACCATTCCAGAAATGAATTGCGAGGATGTCAATATGGAATTTATGATTTGATTTACGATGAACCCATATATTAATGATTTAGTATGGGATGTTATAGATCAACAAATTATGGTGGACCACTTATCCCCTATAAAATAATATTTCAAAATCATTAATCTATGAGGTGTCTACATGAATGAAATAAATTGAATATATAGAGTTATGAGGAGTATAATTTATGATTGATATCCCGATTTCATATCATAATTATTGAAAAGACTTCAGACGGAAATGGGATAAAAGTTTTTAATGAGTACTTCCTATCATCTATTGACTGACTTATAATCTAAATTTAAAATTCATATTATGTATATTATGTTATGAGCCTATATATTAGACTTGTGATGATCTTGGTTCATCATAAAGAACACATGGATTACTATTATGATAAAAAATATATTGAATCAGTCAAAATGGATCCTTTCAAGGCCCTGCAAAGAATAAAATGTCATTTTTCTCATCACTATATTGACATAGCTGAGTTAACATTAGTTGGACCTAGTCATATGTAGCTAATATCATAGAATGATTCAATCACTGGGAAGTTTTTGTTGACAGTAATGTGATGTAATAAATCATATGATAGCCATTGATAATGACCTGTAGATATTGAGATCAGTAATAATGTTTTTCTTTTGGAGTCACCTAGGATTAGAAAATTCGATATCAATAAGAAATGGATGAAATCTACAAGGATTTTAAGTCATTTTTAGATAGTGGACTGGGACAGTAATGCGTTGTCAGTTTTATCCCCTCCTTTATGATGAAATTCAATCCATAACATTTTCTATGTGTCACAAATTTTGATATATCTTACTAATTGTTCTCGAATAATAAAATTTATTGACATTGAGCATGATGTTAATATGTCCATAGAATATAATCCACTATGTATCATAGACCGTTGTGAGAGAAATTTGTGACATAAATTAGTACCTATAGTATATATATAGAGGGAGTATGTTTCTGTTGAAGAGGAGTATTAAGAGATGTAATATGACATAAATAAAAATATTATAGACTTGTTTTTTCATACCTCCCTACAAAATTTGGACATTAAATTGGGGAAATTATTTCATACGGATTAAGGGTGTATAATATTTTCTTCTCTAAGTGTGTTCCTCTTTGAGTTTTTGTTGAGCTATTTTCAGTATAAATTTTTCTATTTTAGAACACAATGATTGTACCCTTATCTAATCAGGTTCATTATTCAGATGAAGGTGACAAGGGTGATAATTACGGGTTTAGTATAAATTCAATCAATGCATTAGGTCCAGAATGTGAATTTAAAATTTTTAGGTTTTTTAATATTGGATGATGGATTTATTGATATGTGAGTATGTTGATCCATTGATAATGTGATTCCCATATTCTTGTCTTGAATGATTTTTGTGTTTCTTCATTTTCAACTCTATTTCAAATGTTTCTATAATAGAAAAATATTATCTTGATCTATAAAACATCTGTAGAAGACATCTATCAACTACCCAATCTATAATTTTTTCTGTTGGATAATATCATTCTAGATAATGTTTTAATATATACTAAATTAGTTATTCTTCATCTTATCCTACCTCATTAGATGTTTTTCCAATTGATACCCCCATTTATGTTGCCCAAATTGTATATAGATATAAATTATATTATTGATAGAACCCTCAGTCAGTGTTGAATTGAATGATTGAGGAACAATTATAAACCTTTTATTTTAATGAATAATCATATTTTTCATTACATTCTAGGTGCTTCTGTGATAAAAACTCACCTATTTCTAATTAATACTCTTGTATTTTAAATACATGAGATCACATAGTTGCACCATGCAGATGACCAATCATGACATGGTAACTCATTTTTTAATTAAACCTTAATATATAGACCACCCAAGGATCATGGGGGGTCTATTAGCATTGTGATCAGGACATGGGGCCACCTGAGAGGTATTCTAGCCATTTATTATGTATGATTATTGAGAATTGTATTAATTTTGAACACTTGGAATACCATGTAAATTGTGATAAATGTTACATTTCATGACATGATATATCTGATTTTACCATGGTAAGAAAATCCAACAACTAAGAATAAATTACATGTTAATTAGTAGTTAGATAATTTTAACATTTTGAATATAATTATATGTTTACATAGTTGATTCACAAATTTATTCTCCTTCTTACACATAATATTGCTGATATGATACATGAGGACTAATCCCGAACCTTGTGAGGCATGGATCTAGTGATTCATCATGATATTTTTCAATACACCCCTTGATATTTTTAAATCCATTCATTTTTTGATATTGTTAAATTGTAGGAAGTAAGTGAATATAACATGGGTAATTTTCTAGGAGACAATTATGATAATTTTAACATTCCCTGTGGTTGATAAGTGCACATTGATAAGACATAAGTAACTTTAGTAAGGTTAGAATACCAATATTTTATGGTTACATTAAATATGAAATAAGTTACTCATTATTATCATTTGAAAATATATCAAAATTAATGGTTATTCAAGATATAAGAGGATTGAAAATATATTTGTTAATCTATATGTAATTTTAAATAAATAATCTGGTTTATTGTTCAATTTCATGCATTAAATATTATGAATGGATAGTTTTGAAACTTTTTGTCTTGACCTACTGTAGTGTACTAACACACCGTTTTGACATCTATTTAGTAAAACAGGTGATTCCATGGTTACTAGTCCAGATAAGGGAAAATGAAAATATGATGATTGAATACATGTCATATGGGTTATATCATCTATACCTAAATACCATGGTGTTTATTACTATATATTATGGAGTATTTTTGGAGTCTACCATTCTTTTACTTGTATGGAATTCAACCAATCATTTGTTTACATTCATACAATCAAAAATGAATTTTAATATTATTTATATTTTTTGTTTTTTACCTAAGTATATTATGGTTTCATTTTTTGAATAATTTTTATCATAAATATTATTCAAACTGACTTCCATAGGTTGTAGTCTCCCCACAATATTCATCACACATTCGATTATAGTTAGTAGCCATTAGAAAAAGGGGGGGAATTCATAAGTTCAAATAAACAATCTTTTAATAAATGAGATGAAGCACATGCCTAAGGATGCACCACTAATTACAGTTATTAAAGAATTGATCATAATAAAATTGTAGTGTTTTGTGCATTCTCAATGTGGAATTCTTGACTCCATAGTGTGACGTCATATATGTCACATTACAAGTAGTTTTCACTCTAGTGAATGGTTATAAACATATCTAAAAATATAAAATGGAATTCAACTAATGGAAACATTTCACATATCATTGGATAGTGTTCCATATGTTATACCCATGTGCGCACTAGAAAAACACATTGAATCAAATTTACATGTAGACTAGGGGTTATGACATATAATTTGGTGATGTAAACAATACGATTCTTTAGTGGATGTTTGAGTGATATTTTGGTCTCACAAACTTTATAGAATATGTATATTATATAATTTTTTAAAAAAAACACAGAATATTGAAATAGAACCTAAATAGGTAACCCATCTATCTAACAAACAATGATCCCCATTGGTCCCAAAATTAATTATGACCATACATAGACTGGACAACACTAGTACACACTAGCTTTTAGAATAGGAAAACATGGAATTTCCTTTAGATTTCAAATTGAGTAATAGGAATTATTTTGTTTTTTATATTATTTTATGGTTGTGGTTTTAAGGAACATTACTTTTTCATTATGGGATTTTTCCATTTAATATGGGATTATGTAAATCCCTCAATCATTCAAGGTATTTTAATTGTCTTTTCACATGATATATTTTCTATACATTGTATAGTATTTTTAGGGAGTGCATAAGACCATTTATGGATTTTGACGTTAACATTTTTTTGGAATAAAATTCTATGTAATTATTCCTTTATATAAATCAAGGAATATGTAATCCACCATAGATATAGGACATGGTTCCTTTATTGGTTTACTTGTTAACAAACTTACCTAATTTACAGACTAAATGTAGAGGCACAAGTCCTATTTTTCTATAATAAAAACCCTTCAGCTAACACACACTCTTTAGAGAGGTCAATTTTCCACACAACTAATACATATTTGTGATGTTGAAATAAAGTAGTTTGATAGATTTTGGTATGATATTTTTCAAAAAAATCTAGGTTCCAATTACGGTAAATTTTAGTAATGTTATCCTGTGAGGACCAAAATCACATCCATATGAAGAGAATATCATTATTTATATTCTATTTAACTATCCTAATATATTAATTTTCATGTTTTTAGGGAACACTATTGAGTATGTTTACACTAACCCACATATGGGATATTAGATTATATATGTCATGTCTTGGTATAAAATTCCTTTTTTGGATGAGAAATCTATTGTATTTGTGATTGTCAAGTAGAAGAATAGTGGATCATTATGCTACACATTACATGTGGAGATGGTATAAGAGTTTTGGTGACTTGGAGTCTCATCTATGATGTATGTGGTTGATAATATTATTGGATGAATAGTATATAGATTTATCATTATTTTTTTGTGTCGAAATTAATTAATTATACGAAGTTTACCTTGTATTTTAGGAATATTACTTTATAGTTAGTTATAAATATATATGGGTTTTTAATTCTATATTATCCAATATCCATGTTTCTTGTGAATTCTTAGAGTATAATACAACCCATATGATTTATATTCTTTCTCAATGCTACAATTAATCCAGGGATAATTAATGGTTGGATTAGAGTGGTACGCCAATCTTATAGTCATATAAGATAGGGGTCGTGTTGGATGGGTTAGTTAAGGATGGTATCAGTATGGTTTATGTTCTTAGGATATACATTAGATTTTCTAGTATTCTATGTAATTATTATGTATACATTTGGAATGTGTTTTAAGATGTCTTGAGATATGTTAATAGACATTAGAACCCAAAATATGTGTAGTTTTTTCACAGATCCTTTCACCAAGACTCATATAATTTACTTATTGACTCAAACCTGCATACAAAAATTCTAGCTAAAATTATGGTGTTAATTGTATTATTTAGTATGTATGAAATGTTTTTTATAATATATTATTTGAGTGATAACATTTGAAATATTTAAATAAATAAATTAAATTATATTAATGAAATGTAGGAAACCACCACATGGATAACCTATTTATCATTAGAGGTTGTGTTTTGTAGATTCTAAACTAGTGATTTAATATCTGATCCCCAACAAATAAAGAATTAAGGTGTCATTATTGGGACAATAATGAGAGTTATTTACCAAACTTATAATGTATAGAGTTGATCGTAACCCTTTTTTGGTAGATATTATACACACTATCATATAAAAATATAGATACTATGGAGAGTGATGAGAAAACACATTGAATGGGATTTTTTAGTAGTTATGAAATAGAGATATCCTTTGTCTCAATGAACTATACATCTTCACACTATAATTGATTTGATGGAATGATTATTAAAAGCTTTTAATCTTCAATATATGTCCAATGACCATATATTGGTTCTATATGTGATCCTATGTCAAAAAATAATTTATCACTAGTGGTTTTTGGTCACGTAAAACACATGATTAATATATCATTACCTTTAATAAGTTAATTTAATTTTTTATAGAGGATAATTTTCCAATGAATCTAAAGATAATATGTGTCCCTACCATGATGTACTTATTTTTGGAATGAATTATGATGATTGAGAATATTTTATGTTTAATGGGGAAAATGATGTACTGATAATCATGTATATTATGGGAATCATCATCCATAAATCATTACCCGAAGTCCCTTTTTGGATATTTTTTTTTTGTATTAGAGTTCTCAAGAAATTCATAGTGGTCTTGAAACATTAGAAAGAGTTACTCCCTAGAATTATAGAATATAGTTTAGAGTAACAAGGGTATGATATTCAATTATTATATATTGAATCTCATCATCATTGATATGTGATGTCAGTATCGTGATGTCTTTTTTTGGTGGATAATAGTTCTATTTTTTTAATCATAGAATATCATATATCTAATGAATATAGTTGTATAATAATCCCTGCTATCATTATTTAACTAGAAAATTATCAAATGATATCCATGATGGCATTATAGATGGACCTTATAAATAATTATCATAGAGATTAATAACCCCACATAGGTGAATTATGTGACACTTCAAGAAGTAGTTACGGTAGAAAATAATTTGTTGATAGAGTATATTGTAGTTGATAATGTATTTTTCTACTAACACTACAACAAAATATAGGTGGCCCAAATTATCTATTGAGCAAGAAGGAAAGGGAAGAATTACAATGTGGTTGATAAAGGGATTCCTGATGGGGGATAATGATATTTTTTAGGAATAATTAATTTAATTCATATTTTATCACATGTATTCATTGAAAATGGTGGGTATTATCTATTTCATTTCTGATCCATTATTGATTAATTAATGTTTCATGTTGAATACTAAAACCAAATTATTCAACTAGAGACTCCAATTAGAGGTGGAAACATTTCCACTTCCATAATCTATTCATGTAAACTATATGATTACCTTGAATATTAAAATGATTGATGTAAGGCACAACAAGATATACTCATAATAGATAACTTTTACATAGTCTTGTCAGTAAAATATTTTCATAAATGTAGAGTGGTATTTCATATAGATTATACGTAAAATTATACCTTGAATAGTTATTGTAATCTATTAGTTGGATTAGTAGGGTAAATTATTTTGATATTTTTACTAATTACATATTGATAGGAGAGAATATCTTAATGTACTATTAATGTTATGGTGGTGAAGGTCCCAATATTTGGAGAAGGGTATTAGTATTCTTTCATAAGAGATGCTCTATAGTTTGAACCTCATTATTAGGCTAATTTTTTTTCAACATGAAGAATGTGACCTCACTTATACCCTATGAATAATACCAAATAATATAATGATAGATTTAGTATCATAATTTTATGTTAGTATACAATCTAAAAAAAGGTATTAATTGAGTAGGTGTGTCACCCTAGGAAGAACCATTTTAGTTTTATATAAAGGATAATGGTGGATTAATGAATTTTATAGACTATTATTACTAGAATACTGTGATTAACTAGAAACATATCCCCTTTATATATTGTTTATATAAAAACCCAATTCATTTGATTACAGTGCATCAAAAATTCTAATTTGGGTTTTGGGTAGCCCGAGTTATGTGTTTGTGTGTAGGATACATAAGTAATTAATTCTAGGTGTCACAACCGTTACAAAGAGTACATTGTGATGCCATCTAATCAGAAACGAACATAAATAGTGTTCATCAAAATAAGGAACTAGATTTTAAATCCCTATATAGATTGGATCCTTTTTGGATTACATAGATAAAATCCATATTTATTATAAAATAGTGTATGATAATATGGAGAAATATTATATTACCGAATACATAACCTATGTAAATCATCATATAGGAAATCTCATGATGTTCATTATCAATATTTAATAGTATGTTAATAATGAAATTAAATTTCATATGGAATTTCATCAATTCTTAGAGGGTATATTGAGGCATTGATGGTTTGTTGATACCAATGAATATGTTTGGGGATCATTTATTCCTATGAACTATTGGATACTATAAGATATTTTAATTCTATAACTCAGGGATTATATCCCCTATGATGGGAACTACCCAAAAGGGAATTCCATTTCTTTGATATTGTAATTATGATAAATATTTTTTGGAGTTGGTGTTGAGATTGACCAATATTTCAATGTTTCAGTTTCCAAAAAAAGGAGTTGGTAGAAGTGTTTCTACAATACCACTTGGTCGAGTCATTGTATTTTTATAATCAAATATGTTATCATTGATTCATTATAAGAAACAAAAGACGAGATAAAACTAATAGAAATATATAGACCCTAAAAGATTGATTTATAAAGTGGTGTTATCGAATAAAATTCCATGATTTAATCTTCATAACGAGTGACTTATGATATAAAAAATCACTAGATATTTAGTTATATCTTCTACTATGGTGATATGAACCATAGGAGGTGTAATTAGCTAGATTTATATTATGAATGTAAATTTTTAATACTCTATAAATTTTTGTTGCGTAATGTATTAATAGATTGTCTAATTTGGATAACTCATACCTAGATGATGGAGGATGATCCTATGTAGTTATCTGGACTATAAATAAAATTTTTATAGGAAAGAAATTTTTCCATTATCCGACCAATATGTTTGGATCACTTTCTTATTCACTAGGTGGTGGTGGACAAGCTAGTATAGTTTGGATAGAATATTATGTGTGACATTATATCTTAAGGTAGTGATCTAGTGTAATTCCTTAAAGGTGGGCTGTATGTCCTCCTATTCCCTTGAAGAATATTTTATCTATATGAGATACATAAGGATTTATTTTTATAATTAAACACATATGCTTATTTGTTACATATATAATTGATATAGATGTACCAGGATTTATATAGTCATCATGGTGGCCTTGGATGTTGTAGTGTGATATAATTTTCATTTCTCAATACCTCATGTGAATATTGAGTACTTGTCACTCAAATGATGGATCTAACCCATTGAGGTTCTTCAGAAGATGAGTGAAGAACTGTAATTGTATTTAATGACTAGAAACACACCATGATAAATTGTACATGAATCAATCTAGATTATTTTAAACCTAATTACCATGTTGTCTCACATAATTTCCATTTCAGGATAATGATCGGTGGATTGTTTGGGCTGCTCATACATAGAAAATATTGTACAGTTTCATTTTGTGAAAATAATTATTTTAGTAAACCACAATTTTTAGTTATTTTAAATTTTATAAAAAAAATTGCATAAAAATTATTGGACCTTATTCTAATAGATTATTATATTACACTAACCACCCTCCACCAAATGAAATCTATAATAAGGGTACCATTCATGTTCATGAGGATATATTATGGGCCTCAATGCAGGGTTTTGGGATGAGTTAGGTTTAGTTATTACCAATACATTTGTTTTTCTATATTAGATTCTAGCAATACTATATTTGGATATCACCATTACAGTCATTATCAAACCCCAGTACGAGGAATCTGGTAGAGATCCCCTGTAATTTTGTTTTTCATTTAACAACTCATTCATGTGTTTAGAGTTGGATTTATGATTTTTTGTGGAATACAAATAAATTATTCTTCTTTATCGTTTGATAATTAGTAGTTCAAAAATCTATTATTGAAGTAGTGATGTACCTATGGGTTTCTTGTGTGAAATCGTAGAGGATAAAAGGGCTAGTAATATCAATGGAATATTTTAGATCACCCTTGGAGTCTCTTATTTGACCATTGATAAATGGAGCTCACCATGGCCATGGTGGCCGCCAATGTCAAAAAATGATGTAAATTTATACACTAGACCACAAATGATTCCCATGGTCAACATATTGGGTGAATCTACCAAATTTTTAGAGATTCCACTATAGTGTATTGGTAGTGGTTTTATGTTTTAGGAATAGTTTAATAGTTCCTCATGATCAGTGGCTGCTTACTATAGCTGTGATAAACCATAATAATGATTTTATCGAATCAATTGACTTATGTTATATCTTTACTAATGTAATTTTCCCTCCCCATTAGCTCAAATTCACAATTATACATGTTCATGTACGAATAATTGAACATTATTCTTCCATCAAGCAGTACAATATGGTGTTTCCATTCCTCAATGGATTTATGTTTTTATATCTTAGCTAGTGAGGAATAGATCACTTCATTTAACCATATTCTCATTGAAGGAAACTTGATTTCTATTATCATGAGGTATGTGTGTCTATGAAATGGTCTAATCAAATTTATTCCTTCTGTTCATATAATTTCAATTGGTTTTAAATAATTATTTGAAATCCATTATAGGTTATTTGATATTTTTGGATACGTTAATGTTTTTATAAAATTGGGTTATTTGTTGAAAACCACTATAATAATAAACATTTAATTTTATAGCGGACCACAAATATGGTAATGAATTGTAAATGGGTTTTCATGTATCAAAACTGTTTTACAACAATTTTTAAATTGTATTTTTAATAAAATCACAAAAAAAAATTAAATGGAATTACCATAAAAAATGTTATTAAATGAGAACATCATTTATTCTGTATAATGATGATAAAATATGACATTAGGATGACCATGGGGGAATATGGATAAATATGAATATGAAACCCCCAGTATAGTCAACTATCTTATGGAGAGGTTCTTTCGATTCCATTGTATCTATTGTATTGACATAATGGGTGATCAAGGTTCTCATCCAATCGGATTCAATTTTTTCAAAATGTGTTTGTTTTTATGTGTTGTGTAAACCATTGTGTTGTAATTGTACACATGTAGGTTTGTGGATAAATTATGTGAATGTTTATTTGATATGAATATTTTCCCACATTATTTAGAAATTGAAGTTTGAAACCTATTTTATTCACCATATTATGAGTCCTGCAATATATTGTGTAAAGTTGATTTGTTTATTAGAATATGACTGAATTTTTCTTTTAAATGGATACTAATGTATTTTTCATAAAGATAAATATTTTCTTCTAGAATGGTATATGTAATGTGTTTTACATTAAAAACAATGGATCAATTTTGTTGTAAATCACATATATTCATTGTATTATCTTACTAATCATTAGTGTTAAAATTATTTTTTTTCTTTGGGTGCATCTAGACATGGTTTTATATGAAATAGGTAAAGGGAATAATGAAATAGATCTCCCAATTGATATTGGATTTATGATTGGATGAGTTAGTGGGGACATGTTGTTACATATATATAGACCATGCATTGTGTCAGGTTCCATGGTACTGGGCATTTAGTTTTTTAATCTTGAACAAATTATCTGGTTCTTGAATATTTCCCATATGAGATTTTTTTACAAATGTAATTTTTTAGAAGTCTTAAATGATACACTTATTGTTTCTATATTAACATATTCCATATAAAGGGTGAAATTATTCCCACTTTTCGTTATATGACATCCTAGTTCATGTCATCATCTTTTGGGGATCATGGAATAACATTATGACTAGTGGATGTATAATTTTAGTCACATTATTTGTTGACCTAGGTTCAACAATTGAAAATTGGTATCAATGGGAATAGTTTATCATTAAATCCAACAATCAGATTTTTTTTCACCCTCATGTGACATTGATTTTTTGATATAAGAGATGTAGGACAATTAGAACTCAAGTGGTTGTGGGGGAGTGTCTTTGGATTTATCACAGCAATAAAACCCATTATGTTACCATCTGATGAAAAATATTCTATATGATCTAAATTACATATTATTATCTTTTAGTTTATAAATATAATATTGGTGTTTGGTAAAAAATAAAGTCATTATTATTTATGATTTCCATTATCGATATCTTATATAATATGACACCTTTAAGAGGTCCCTATTCAAATTCATGTGAGTAATCTGTTGAGTGATACTATTAGGTATATCCTCTAGTTGAATAAATTTTAGTTGGAGTTATACTAAAAAAACATATATTAACTTTTCTATTGCTTTTTAATGAACAATAATGGATGGTAAAGTGTACTTCAACATTCACTAAGCAATGCCCACAATTCTTCATTGGTACATGTGACCACAGGAATGAAAAAAGGGATAAAATTGGTTCATAGGGTTTTCCACCTAAATAAGAAAAGGAAATAATCCAAGGATGTCATACCATTATATATTTGTGGGTCAGTAAAAAGGTTTTGGTAATATACTTTTCATTCTATTATGTATTAATTTCAAACCTATGATACTTTTAATAAGAAATTTAATCAATATTTATTTGATTAATAACTACATGTGAAAAAAGTATTAGTATTATTTTAGCATGTATACTTTCTATCCTAAAATGATGTAGTACGATACCATGTTTGATATGTTAGTGATACAATATCATCAGATGATTCCAATAACTATAACAAGGTGTGGTGTTTATATATGGAATTTAGACAATATATTTGATCTATAATGAAGCCTGTGTCACTATAAATTGAAGGAATGTTATATAAATGGATGGTATGGATGAGGTAGATATTGATAGGAATGAATGAATCTTTATAG
Source organism: Viscum album (assembly GCA_963277665.1). Lineage (NCBI taxonomy): Eukaryota > Viridiplantae > Streptophyta > Magnoliopsida > Santalales > Viscaceae > Viscum > Viscum album. The sequence continues at coordinate 1,844,651,539 of OY728156.1, forward strand.
AATCTGTGATAGTACAAGGAAGAAATAGTTCACAAAATATATTGAAGAGGAAGTGGGATTAATATCCTTGAGATGGTGGGAAGAGTGGACAAAAATATCATGGTATATACATGTGGCCTATAATCAGTTTGGGGAATGTGGACACCCCAAAACTGATTTCATGGAAAAACCTATCTTATATCATGTGTGTAGGTAATAATTTCATTTTCGTGGTTTCATAAAATAATATTCATGTGATGTAATGATGGATATACCATTAATAAGGGATCTATATTTTTTGTTTTGACATAACAAAACATGTTAGAGATCATCCTAATGCCATAATTGATGATTAATTTGGGAGAAAAAGATTTTTTATGTGTGAGGTCTGTATGTAGCTGAGTAGGTACTAAAGGAATCAAATGAAGGATTTTCAACTATTATGAGACCATTTTTCTTTTAATATTATATGATTATGTCTATGTTTTACACGAGTGAAACTAGTTAATTTATAACATCCATGATTATAAATATATTAGTATTATAATCAGATCATAAGAATTTTTTGAAGTTTCGTTACTCTATATTGGGATAGAAGTATGTGAATGATTTTATATTTCCTAAGAATTGGTTTTTAATTTTTGACTATGTAATGATATTTTATTTTATAATTTCTAAAAATAACATATCTGATCTCATCATTTTCATAGATATAATGATTATATTTATAAAAAATATCAACTTCAATAATCCTCATAACTGGTATCTTTATTCTTATAGATTCACTCATGTCTTTAATTTTGAGTGGAATCATAAATAAGAGAGAGCATGTCCCATTTAACACTGTGTGCAGGTGATATTATGTTAGAGTTTGGAAATTAATCTTGATGTTGTTGATCAATTTCATCATGATCCTATTCATTCAGTTGTAAGTGAGCACCATAATGGGTTTACATGTGAATTCTCTAGGTTAATTACTATGTGGAAATTTGTGATTATAGAAGAATCTAATTCGAGTGTGAATGATATTTATTTTCATTAATATTGTATGTAATGTGTTTAATGGATATAATTAGAGTTTCAAATTGAAGATCATGAGTATAATAGATTTATTATTCCACAGGTTCCATAGTGAGCATCACCAATACTCATTGAAATTTTGGTGGAATGAAGTCTTTGGAATTTTTTTGATTACTAAAAACTATAATTGTTTTCAGTAAAAAACAACTACCATCTACCAAGGATTTATGAAATTTTTATCAGCTTGACAGAGACTAGTCGTTTTAAATGATTGATCTATGATAAAGGTACTATCATCTATGTATGTGAGAGTAATATGTTCTAAATATATCATTTAGGTATAGTAGTATGAGTTATATTTATATTGAAATATTAATTTCCTTTTATAATTCTCTCATTGTGTTAATAGATATAATAAAAATTTTATTACATCATTTCATAGACATTATTGTGTCTATTTTTATAGATGTTATCCTTAATTGTTATAGACTAGAACATGGTCATGCGATGAATATGAATATCATGAATGGAATATTGAATAATCAAAATCTATATGAGATGTTATCAACATTTTTGTTTTAGATTAATGAGGTGAAATTTCAAGTCATTGTGAATTTTCATAAAGGTATTACAAAAAATATTGATAATATTTGTGTAATATTTTCATTGATGAATCCTAGAAATTGTATTAGTATCTAGAGTTTCTTGAGTTTTGTTATTTATTTCAAATTATTTTTCAGAGACTTCTCAATGAATAAATATTATATAATATACTAAACAAGTAATTTTATGATGTATGTTTGTAGTGATTATTGAATGATATCTTTTGAAGAGTTGAAAGAGAGTTTATAATTAAATATATTCATGATTATTATAGATTTTTACTTCATATATCTTTTTTTTATGTGATAAATATGTTATGTGTTTGGTTTTTTTTTTCAATAGGGTTCACATATAATATATTATATCCATTTTTAGTTACACATCCTTTTGACGAACTACCCCTATACATGATCTTGTGATGGAGGAAATTATGTATTCTCTTAGGACATGATTACTCTACCTAGTTGGATAAGGGAGTATTTTGTATTCAATACATAAGAGTCTTAATTATACAACAACACAAATTTATTTTAACTTTGGGGAGATATGTCGGTTTGAGTAATGTCAAATGTTTTATTTTGATATTAGATATACCTCGTAGAAAGTAAAGGTGGTCTAAAAAACATTGAGGGTTTTTTGAAACATAAATTGTTGTAATTAATGGATTATTGGTACTACATAGTCTTTCATATTGAGATTTTATTGGATGAATAATGAGATAAAATATAAGTGTTAGAAGATTGTGAAAATTGTAGTTCATTTATAAATGATTATATTTGATAGGGATAGGATAATGATATGGTCATTCAATTATTTAGAAGAAATAATTTCGGCAGAGAAACCTTGGGAGAGTGGTCTTAGTCAATAGATGAAGTTTTATATTTTTAAGGATGTGCGAGTGTTTAGATGACACTAAAACAGGTATTGGCGGGTATTAGAAACCATTATATGTAGACTATACACATTGTAGATACCATGGTGTATTGTGGCCTAATATCTCATTACATTGGGCTAGTAATGAAGTGATATGTTACATATATTGTCTATTAATTCCCATTATATTATTGAATTAGTGTATAACCTCATATGTTAGTAGGTTTACTACAGACCTTACCCAATATTATTTTGAAATGGAATGATAAGGATTGAAAAAACTAATTGGGATAGGAATCTGAGTGGTATGTTTGTGATATAGATAATTTTGGATCAAAATATGAAATGAACACATTTCATACCTTTTAAAAAATAGAAATTTTTTTGAGAGTTCGAGGAATTTGTTACTTTAGTATATTATTTTACATAATACTGTTCCATCAACTATCTATTTGGATAGGTAATCTCACATCACAAGCCAATTTTGTAGTGGATTATAGATACTGGTGGTTTCTAAGTAAAATTTGAGGGTCACAAATCATCCAATGATAGAAGTAAATACCACGATAGAATTAAAAATACTTAATGACATTATAAAAGCATGTGTTATTGAATTTAGTGGATCCTTATAGAAATATACACCCATTATAGAGTTTTATAATAATAATAGTTATCTTGAATAAATAGAGATGTATACATTTAATGTGTTGAATTGAAGGCCTTATTAATCTCATTTTTTACGGGCAGATTGTGGATGATTATTCTTTGATAGAATAATAATATTCTAAGAGATGAAATATCTATTGTAATTAATAATAAAACTGAAAGTAATAAATAGAACAAACTATAACTCAAATTATGTTCAATACCATTGTTTGTAGATGTTTGACCTAGGAGATTGGATTTTTTATAGATATTCAACCTTTTTGTTATATTGTAATTTTGAGAGGGAGGGTAAGTTAGTACCACATTATGTCATTATATTTATCATTTGGGAGGGAGAAATAATAGTGGGTTATCAATTGGAAATAAATATTTATTTTATTTTTATCCTGGATGTCTTCCATGATTCTCAAAAAAACTATTTCAAAAGGATTAACCCTTCATAATCAAGGGGGATTCCATTTATATTAACCTATAGCCTCTGTAGTTGAAATGAATTTTTATATTATCAGTTTATAGGATATGATTTTCATGAATATGGGTTCCCATTGGTTCTATTGTGATTAAAATAAGGTAGATATACTCATGATATTTTTTGGATTAAGGGATGAGAAGATAAAAATAGTCTTATTTCTTTTATAGTTCATTATAACATGGTTTTATTGGGATAAAAAGTGTCAACATGTGAGAGAATTATCGCATCCCAACATGTGGAGTTTTGGGATGGATATCCTCTTGACATTTCATTTTATTTTTTAGGTCATTCATGAGTAGGGAGAACTAGTTGACCTTATAGGTGGTGTAAAATTATATTTTAGTCCTTTTGTAAAGAACACAGGAAGTCTCACAATTGTGGGTGAATATATGGTGTACCATTGAGTTTCTTGTGTGAAACTGATAATTCTAAAGTTGATAGTTCTGAGCATGGACTATAGTTGAGTGCATTGCAGTCTCCCTATCAATAGTGAACAATATGGCCATACCGCATACATGTTTGAGGACATGGTGGTCCAAAACTGTAGGAATATATTCACCATTTTTGGGTTGGTTTCCATGTTTTTCATCACAGGAAATGCCACTATGACCATGGTGATTCTATAAGAGCATTGTGGTGGTGGCATTAGGTTTCAGATGTTGTTGAATAAAACTTGATCTTCTATGGTTAGTTAATCTATAAATGATCAATCTTAATGTTGTGTTTTAGTGTATCATTTGTTCAATTTTATATTTATGAAATATATTAATCAATCCACATTAGATGAGAATATAGATCATGATTGTTCTTGTAATTGTTTTTTGAAATTACCCATTGATCAAGTAGATACTTTAGGAGTTTCCCTTGGTTTATTTATTTTTCTTCGTAGATATGGGCTCATGAATACCATATTTATTTATTTCCCCATCAATAGTTTTAAAGACAATATTTATTTAATTTAATTTAATAATGGGGTTTCTATCATATGGTATGACATGTATCATGACTTGTGTACATAATATTTCCATTGGACTTCACTAATGAAATTGATTATTTGAAATCCATGAGAGTGGAGTTTAAATTCAATGTTTTGGATAATTATTTCTAAAAGTGTTTTTTCTTGAAATTAGAATCGATACACATGATGTGTTTATTAAAAGGGAATCAAATAAGGTTCAAAATTTGAAATGTGTTTTCAAGAATGAGATGTGTGTCGAATATATAAAAAATTGTTTTATGAAAATTTTAGAATGAAAATGAAATGGATTTTACTAAAGCAATGATTATGAATTGTGATATTATTTTCATGATCATAATGATAATGAAATTACACATCATATAGACCATGGGTTATATGGAAAGACTGTATATATTTGATCACTCATATAATTATATATCACATGTGGTGGTTACCATGATATCATTGCTTCTATGGGGTAGCATTTTTGAGGGATCTAGGTTCTTATAAATCCATATTCTCATATATAATGTACTTTATGGTTGTATGAGTTGTTAAAACCCTTGTTTTTTGTTAATCCCCTTATTCATTTTCAGATAAATTACATTAATGTCAATTTTGTTTGATAATTTTAACACGTGATATAGTAATCGATGATTGAAACGTGTTTTATTCATATTCTTATACATCATGTATATGTCATATTTTATATATATTTTTTTAATTTAATATTTCATATTATTGAAAGGAAATACAAAGGAGGATTTTATATGAGAAATGTATTTTTTTATGAAAATGGATTAGAATTATTTTTTAGAGAATACATAATGGATTCATGTTTGTTGACATTGTATTGATTCTTATTAGTATCTTATTGAGGTTTAGTGATTAAACAACATTTTTTGTTGGATTTTTTTATCATTGTTTTATAGGATATAGATTACTGGATGAGAATAATGTTAGGCTTGGATCTACTGGGCTTTATTTCATTTCTAAGGGGGTGGTACGGTTGTGACATATATTCCCAAGGAGTAGGGATCATGGGTTCTTTGGGTTCCAGGTTAATTTCCATTCAGATTGTATATCATGAAATTTTTATCAATTTATGAGATGTTTCCCCTATAGGTAAAATTTAATAAAATCGTTTTATTTTTGTATATATAATGTGATAATCTGAATGATTCTTTTATATCATTTTTCATAAGATAGTTAAATCATTCCCATGATTATTTTTATGATACCATTGAGATTATTTCTATTTCATGGTGATATGGAATGATCTTTTATCAATGTACTAGGCTATTTATTGTTATATTATGGGATAACATGAGTTTTCCTCATACAATACTTGTGCTACATGAAATTTTAGTACTCTATATACATAATACAGATTTGAAATTCTTTACATATGTGTTATGAGCTATGATAGTTTTGGAAGTATATATATTTAGGTGATCTAGAAGTATATAGGGATATCCCATATCAGTATAATTATCAATCCATAAAAAAGATGAATATTATTAGAGTTATTGGATAGATATTATGTATTCCTAATGGTATATTCACTTCAAAACATACATGGATTTAATTTGGGAATTTGTTTTATAATAATAATTATTAGGCCATTTCCTAAATGTAAAAAGATATAAATGGTTTCCTATTAATTTTTTATACCACCATAATATAATTTAGTGCAAAATATTTACTTTATTAAATATCAAAGTATATATTAGTTGAATATACTATAGTTTATTGATATGAGTGTGGTAGATGTAAAATATGGAACTTTATTCATGGATTACCACATTGTTTTTGTGGATAAGTTTGGTATGATCCCCTAATAAAAAAAATTCATTGGTTATTCTTTGATGGTATCCTAGGAACTCTTAAAAGAACTAATGGGATCATGAGATTTAGATGAATGCCTTAAAACGGCACATGTTATCTAGAGGATTATTTTTTATGTAAATCATTAAAGGAGTTGAGAATTAATAGCCAATATTTTGAATTTAAATGAATTTTAGTAATATAATAATCTTTTTAAAAGATGTAGTGATGATGATTAATATTAAATATCATTAGATGTCATAAAAATATGATACTAGATATGTTATTTCCTACCATACACTTGAAAATAATAAATATATTTCAGAAAATATCTCAAATGGGAAATCAAATAACATGGCCCGAGAAATTATGTCATTTATTTCCTATATTTTTTATATTTTGCAGGTTAAGGCTTCGAGTTTCAGACCATAAATTTTTTTTTATTGTGATTCAAAAAACAAAATATCATCTTATAAATATATTTTTAAAAAAATTTATTTGGGATGTGTCAATTGTTATTGGGAGAAACCCTTCATAGATTTCATCTCATTTGAAATAATTTATAGGATTATTATTCATAATATATTTGATGAAGACTAATTATGTATACATACTCATTAAATCATCAGCATTAATTAAATGAGATATGAAATTCATGTTGATTTTTTCTCAATTATTATTATTTTTCTAGTATACCCCCTAAACTATATTTCCTATTTAATTCATTCTATATCATCTTATTGAAATAATATTTTTATAATTTCAATTCATGTTGATAACAAATGGATAAGAATATAAAATAATTGAATCTTATCATAAGTCATGATAAATTGGATTCCATAGTTTTATAATTCTCAATCATATTTACTTGATTATTTTTTTAATAATTTATCTCATATGTTTATAATTTATAAATTATTTACAAAAATATTTGTAGTCTATAAATTTTTGAGTATATAATATTTAATTTATAATATATATTATATGTAATACTCTTTTTATTATTCATACTAGATATTTAAATGATCTTAATTCTATTGTATTCATCAAATAATCACAAATATAAATAAAAAACATAATAACTCATTCCTTATTCATATAACATGTTTTTTTATGAACACAGTAATTGATCTTACCTATGGTTGGTTAAAAAAATCCATCAGACACTATTTATCTATCATTCTTATCATCACTATTTAATATCAACGAGATGGAGAGAAAACATCAAATGATGGATACGAGTTTCAGATATCATAGTGAAGTAGATGAAAAATTATACAATGAATCCGGATTTATATGTAATAATTTTGTAATAGGGGGAATAATGAGAATGAAAATTGATTGATGTTAAATATCAATTGATGTTTGATAGAGTCATTGAGAGATTTGGGCTTAGTCAAAATCAGCGGAATAACTAGAACAAAAGTAAATTATAGTTGTGGTGGTGAAATCTATAATGAGATTCATGTTCTAGATCATGAAATTGTGACTATATTCATTTTTTCATCTTGGCATCAAACAATGTATTTCATGTCCTGTGACTATTTGGATTACAATTTTTTCAATATATCACCATAAGTGTTATTTGGGTCATACCGTATATATTAAGGGATTTCATTCCATGGAGCATTACCATGTACATTACCTGTCCACACACTATCCCAATACATCATAAGGTATAATGGATACACTATGTATAATAATGTACCTAGATATGTGGTTTTACTATTATACCCCCAATTCATCTATATGGTGAATAGATTTTGTACACAATGTGCAAGTCATGTACATTAGTAATATGATACGGACTTACAAGACTGTACATAAATTAAATAATTCATAGTACCACATGTTATATACACAACAAACAATCTATAGTTTTTGTATTAAATAGACTATAGTATAATTGTACATGACAGATAATGGAAGTGGTGTAGAAACTATTTCTATTACTGTGAATTATGTGTTTTGATTCATCATTAATTTATTTAATAAATTATTTAATTCAGGCTTGATTTACACTCACCTCGACTATCATTGATGTTGGTCAAAGTTTAATAATTTATATTTCTACTAACTACTATATATGTCGATAGTAGGGTAGAACATACAAAGAAGGAAATTATGACCACTAATATTCTAAAAACATTCAGAAAGATACCAATGATTTTTAGATATTTGGTATATTTTCTATTTTCTAATTTTTATATTTTTTTATAATTTTTTACTATTTTTATTAAGAAGGAATGTAACACAAAATTTTATAGTTCAGGATGTAGTCTAAAATGAAATAGAAAACAGATTAAATAAAATGGTCACAAAAAATATAGAGTGTTCAAAATGAACTATAATTGTAAAACATATGGGGACAATAATCCATTCTTATGGACATTAATGTATACATATTAAACTAAATGTTGTTGTAGTATACCTATGTTTAAAGAGAATGACTTACTTTCCTCTCCAGAAGTTTAGTCAAACATGTTGATCAAGTTTAGAGTACACCACTCCCAAATAGATAAACTGTGAAGATCTTTATTTAAAAATGACTACCTGATTAACTCACCGTAAATCCTGATGTTTTATGAATTTATGATCTTTTCAAGGATATATCCACGATCAATATCACTGATTAATTTTTAAATATAGAAATTAATATCATGTGGAAAATAGAAATTGAAACTATTAAATATTTCTCTCACCGATCATTACTAAATTCATTGAAATGATTATATAAAAAAATATAAATATTACCTGCAGAACATCAACTTGTCGTTGAACTATAGGATTTAACTGGAATTTTTTTTATCATAACAACATTTGTGAAAATTTCTAAATAGAATATAAGACTTAAAACATAAGGTAAGAAGAACTCCCAAAAACAAGTTATGATTATATGTCACTTAAACTCTTGATCTATTCACTGAATCTCACTGTTCTTCGATGAGATAGAAAGACAATAATATCCAATGATACCCTTCTAGAATCTCATCTTAATATACATCCCCCTCATTTTCTATAAGTACCCAACCTTAAACATTATATAATACTAAATTAAATGAATAATTAAATTTGGGATCCTTTCAGGTCAAGAGTTTTAGAGAATTCAGCCATAACTATTACATATCAACTTGAATACTATAATTTGAAACTACCACTCAGTATCCATTTTTCAATAAATTGAAAATGAAAAACATGTCCAGGTCTATGTTTTATACAACATGACATTTACTTGATCTAATCCTTGGCCTTTATTCATATTTAATTCATGTGGAAATCATTTCAAAATCATGGGATGACAATAAAAATCATTGTGAGGGTTATAAAATACATAACGAAAACATTAGACCGTCAGTAAATACAAAATAATGAAACCATACTTTTTGATCGTAAATTCCCTCATTAAATAATAATATGAAAGAATGACAAATAGAAATCATAAATCATAAACGTAACTTATGGAATTCATAACAAACATACATTGAACCTACCACATCTACATATGGATTCACATTTGGAATACCCATCACAATATATTCCTTAAATCTATTTGAAGAAACATTAATGTTTACCACCGTTATGATACCCAATGAATTGGAGAGCATTATCTTACTCACCAACCCTAGTATTATCACAGAACCACGCGTATACATAAACAATGCCCAATAATAATAACACATAAATCAATAATAAAGTAAATATTAAATTTACACATTGAAATTACAACATATCATTTCATTATATCGACATAATCAATGTTTTTTCATACAATTTTTAAAAACATATAAAACATTTTTTAAAAAGACATTTTGGAATAATGTTGTCACATAACACATTGAAACATTTAAATAAATTATCAATTGGAAAGAGTAATTTCAATATAATTAAATCATTAAAACTATTTTTTATAAAAAGGAAATTAATGATAGATATATAGAAAAATAAAACATTAAAACATATAAAATGATATTTCAGTTAAAGAGTTTTTAACAAAATGATAGACACTTGAATAAAAACAATTGATGAATAACAGTGAATCAGAATAATAAAACATCATGAGAATAAGGAGGGTCATGATTTAATATGTAAAAGGGATGTATAAACACCATAAAAAGTGAATTGGGTCAAAACGGTAATGATGTCTCAATGGAATGTAAATTAGGACAAAAACTATTATAAAAACTATATCCTTAGTTTAAGGATAAATTAATTACAGAATAATTTATGATAAATATAAATACACTCAATATGATTATATCTTAAGTGTAAATCAATCATAGTACATTCACACATGTTCTTTTTATCACCAAACCAATGACATGGATATTTAACTCAATTAATGGAAATTTTGTTAAAATTACTCATATCAAGTTCACATTGATGACATGAGAATTTATCAATAGGGTGATTATGTGTATCAAAATTATGTCCACAAAAAAGGTAGTGGAAATTATTATATAATAAAATAAACAGTGATTCCACACATAATCATATGATGACATTATTATGAATTAGACGATTAACCCATTGAATGGAAGTTTGGTAAAAAGGATCCCTTACCGATTTGGTGACTTACTAAACATCCAAACCATGAATGAATGATCATAAAATAAAGATGTAAATACCAATAATTAAATTATATTATAAAATATATACAATCATTGGTAGTACATACACAACATGAATGGAAATATGGTGAAATATAGCATGAACATCATAGGAATAAAAAGTTACTGGAAAATTTATTACCACATTGTAATCAATAGATTAGTATGACCCAAAGTTCATAACAACCAAATAATTCATAGAATAAGAATAATATAAATAGAATAATGGTAATATATATGAAATGGCAGTACAAAATCATCCATAAGCAATAAAAGTGTTGCGAACAATGGAAATCTCAAGGAATTAAAAGTGAGACAAGAAACCCCTAACCTCATGTCCAACATGACATGTTTGTTCCTTATTATTAATGAATAAAAAACATAATTCAATTTATAATTTATTTTGTAAAATTTTCAAGGTTTTTACTCCATTAATTTCACTTATTACAATTTCATAATCATTATTTAATCGTTAATGTTAATAAGGGTAGATTTTTTGATATTTCATACTTGAGCAAAAAATGAACACCTTATAACTATATGTTGTCCATGTGATCATGAGTCCGTTATCTGAAAAATTGTATTCAGGATTGATATATCATATATATCATATATATATATAGTATAAATATATATGAATTTATAATTGGATATAATATTTGTAGATAATAAATGATGGGTACCGTCTATGGAGACGGTAGGCCGAAGTTATACATGAACACTACTTTCATTTCTATTTCGTATTTCAATTGAATGAAAACATAATGATAAATAGTTATATTATAATTATTGTATAATATAATATATATTTTTTAACACCATCCTTTTATGTCCCATATATGGAATGAAAGAGCCATATCTGTTTGAGGGGGTGGTAGTCTGCATTTCCTCAAATGAAATTATCGCGTTTTCCTTAATGGAAACCATAATGGTAAGATATAAATAAAAAAATAAATAACCATAATAAAAAAATAACCATAATATATATATCATATATAATTATAGTACCTTCATAATGGCCACCATGAGAGGTGTTATGAGAAATTTGAACAATCATCATTTCATGAAGCAGTAGTTCGCTCCCCACAGAAACAATATGGTCATTACCCATTAGATGGTGGTTTGTGTAAGTGTAGTCAAATCCTTCTCATAACAAAACCTAGTATGTTTATGATACTAGTGTTTTAATAAAATAAAGGAATGAAAAGGGTGTATGGGGTTGGATAACTGAAATTAAACAGAAGGACTTAAGAGAAGACTTTACTGTTAAATTGGGTAACTCCCATTGGGATGAACCAAAATGTTTGGATGAAGTGCCTTATGCCTAAATTAAGGCTTCTAGAAGGAATATAGGGATCATCAGAGATTATTTTAAGAGGTTTTATATGAGTAAGGGGTTTGAGAGGTTTGAGGAATGGGTTAGTTGTGGTGTCCTTTTTTATGTTGGGGGGAGGGGCTCTTTAGAAAGTGTAAAAATATTATTTTATTATATAATGTTGTTCGGTTTCTAAAGATAAAAATTTCATTAATGTATATGATAAAAGGAGTCATGGTCAAAATAAAATCATCCAATAAGAATTGGACAAGTAATGGATATTATTTTAATATTTAAAATATTATTTATTTAAATCATTTATTAATGAGGTAATCATTGGATTATTATTGTGTCAGAAATATTTTAATTTTTATAATGTATAAAAATTATAAAAAATTACCATGATATAGGAAATATTTTTAATATTACATATAATATTTATAGTCTAATGGATTAATTATATATCCCCATTTAAAAATAGTTTTAATAAATTATATATGTTTATTTCATTTTTGTCTTTACTTTAGATTAATTAATAAAAAGTATCATCATCACTCATCACTGGCTCTATAGGGTCCCAAAATCGATCCAAGGATGACCATGGTCAGAAATATATTAACAAATAATATTAAGACACAATGTTTGGGTAATTTTATATAATTATAATAATATTTTGTTACCCTTATTTACCATATTTTACCTTTAACCATGGTAATTAAATTTTTTACTCAAGTAATTATTCATGTTGTCTAATAATAAAAGTTGCCTATCTACACAATTTTTATCTCCTTGTTCCAAATATGGAATACATTTAAAAATTAAAAACATATAAGTGTAAGTAATTAATTTAAAATTAATTATCGCTGTTGAAAAAATAAGAGTCCTTTAGAGAAAAAATAACTATAAAAAAATTGACACTTATTTATGTCCAATTTCAATGTAAAAATACATAAAATAACCAACATTGGATTTAATGGTTAAAAAAATAATCAAATTAAAATTTAAAATAAATTAAAAATATTATCTAACCATGTAAATAAATTATATTAAAATGCAGTTTTGAATTAAAATACATTATTTTTCACTATTCATCAGAAAATCAATTTTATCAGAAAAATACCAGAATTTTATCAAATCTGAATTTAGATGTCCCGATTGTAAATAATAATTTTATTTCTTAAAATATAACATATAAAAGTAACCAGATCTAGATTTTAATACTGTTCCCCATCAAAAGGTGGAAAATCAACCATTTAAAGTAAATTATGCTTAAAATTAGTTTCCTTCACACATCACGCCTCTATATTTAATTTGATAAATGTAAAAACAGTTATCAAATTTGTTTAATCATATTGTAGTTAGTTCTATTCACTCCATCCAATACAATGTATAGGCGTTTACTACCATTTAAAATAATAAAATTATATTATTATTGTGCAATGTTCGATTTAAAAAACATAATTGTTGCATATCAGGTACGACATCAACCATAGAAACCCCTATAATGTAGATTTAATATTTAATTAACAAGATATTAATTAAAATGAAAATGTATTATTTATTTATTTAATTGGTATGTTACATCCTTCCACCCTTTGGAGAATTGTGCCCTCAATATTTTATAATTAAGCTTGAAAACTTCATTAAATGTCCCATATCAGAAAAAGTGATGAGTGAGTGAACACACCCAAAGAAATATAAAAATATCAGTGCATCACGATATCGTTTCTAGAATATTAAACCCTTGGTGACATTGATAGTTTAGAGGTTATTGGTGATTAGACTCCTCAATAGAACAAATTGAAATGATAACAATAAAAAAAAATATTTAAATATTTAGTAAAATGAATCAAACATTAATTAATTATATCAAAAGATAAATTAAATAATCTATTGAAGGCAAAAAATTAACGTAATTAAAAACTTACTAAATTATTTAATAAACTAAAAATAAAAGTGACTTAATTATTAACTAAGAATATATATATTAAAATTATTTAATTAAATATCTAAATAAATTCAAAACACATGAAAGTGAATTAATCACAAACATGAAGTAAAAATAATTAAAATTAACCAATGATTATGAACAAATAAGTTAATTATTTAAATGGAAAAAGGAATACATAAAATTAAGTAAACATTATTTTATTTTACACTTACATCAATCTTTACTTATCTAATCAATAAAATAATTAGACTAGTTAACAAATGATGTTTATTTATTTTAATAAATCTAATTTAATGGGAAATATTTTAAATTAAAAACTAAATTAGATTAATGCAATAAAAAATGAACAATTAATTAAATAATTTTTTTAAATTATTAAAATTCTTACCAAACTATGATTATTAAACTAAAATGTATATTATAATAGTTAAAATAATTAAATGTTCTAAATTTAGTATTTTTTAGACTGAAAACTCATATTTAATTAAAAATATTTTAGATAATATATTTAGTGATGAAAATAAAAAAGATCCATTATTTATTAAAAAGTCTTAAAATAAATTGTTAAATTGTTAAAAATTAAATAAATGATGTGGAAAAAACCTTGTAAAATAGTGCAACATCATACAAAATTGAATCATCCCACTTTTGTTACACATAAAACACAATGGTTCTTATATATTCTTTACCCTTGGTTTTATTTTTATAGATTTTCATCCTAATTAAGTTCCTTATTATTGTAGGGATAAGGAAAAGATTGTTTTCGATAGTAAGGGAAGACATTATTTGGGAAATCCATAGGATTTCTTAGGTGTGATTCCTCTTTATATTTTTTTTCAATAGTCTATCAACCATAAGATAAGGGATATAATTTCAACCATTATGCAGTAGGTAAAACCAACCTCCTATGCCCATACAAAGAAATGAGGCATGATTTATCTATTTGGGTCAATAATCCTAATCTAATATAAAATATTCAAAGATGTATCTATCCCCAAATACTATTAATATGAGGTGACATGGATGTTTTTTATAGATTTTTTGGTAATGCTGAAGATAATGATTATTACAATTTTTGTAAAACATGTTTAGAGTTGAGATATGAATAATAGGTACTTCAAAAAACAAAATACAACTATAATTGAAATGCCTTTTTCTAAACTACTTTCTTAATTTACCATTTTCTGATTTTGAGGAATCATTCAAAGTATATTCCTACTCACCCCTATATGATCCATTTTCGTTCTTTTGAAATCTCTATGAAGATGATGTTAACCTCATTGGAATCAATAGTGGTAATAAAGATAATTGACTAGGAGCCTATTAATATTCCATGGAAATATTTACGAGTGGAGCTAGTATTAGAGACATCATGATATTGATGCCCATCACTGTATTAGTGTTTCTTATATAATTTAAATATGTGTTGTTTAATTTTTCCATCTATATTGTAATTTTATGTTTGTATAATGGTTTATTTCCCATTTATTTCATGCATATTACATTGTAGTTGTTTATATCAAACATGATTTCATTTTTATAACTTATTTCGGATTAATATGAATATATATATGATTATAAGATCAGTCTAACCATGTGATTGATACCCCATAATAGATCTACTATCAAACTCCTAATTAAATGGAGGTACATGTTGGGTTTCACACTATGCTTATTACTAAGACAACTGCTATCTTTATGGGTCAGTTTATGGAACATATATCAATATTAAATGTCAATTTTTAGATATTAATACACATGGTAGATGGTATATTATGATTTTTAATGAATGGATTGAATATTTTAATGTTATTATATCTTCATGAATGAAATCACTTACCCAATTCAAAGAAAATATTTGGAAATGAAAATAATCACATAGAACTTATGACAAATCATATAAAAAATTTATTTATTCTTTAATTTTATAATTGATCAATAATATAATATTTCAATACAAATTAATTATTTAGAAATTAATTATATTATATGATTCAGAAGAATTGTATTAATACATTTTGATTCATTAAATTTCATTTAATAATTATATGATTAAATTATATAAACAAAAAAAATTGAAATACATTATTAAAAATTATATTCCATTTTCAAAAAAAATCATAAAAAGAATTCACAATTCATTAAATGAAAAATTTAGAATCCACATTGATAAAAAGTTACTATTCATATAATTCAATTTTGGTTATTATATAATTTTATTGAATATAATAATTATAATTTTTTAAAATAGAATAATTATTAACTTTTTGAATGTTATATATAAACATTTAAAATATAAGTGTCATAATAAGAGATAAATAAATGAATATTATTTCCATAAAATCAATATATAATTATTAATTAATAAATATTTATTCAATATATATGTTTGTATAATTAATAAAATAAAAAAAATGAAAATATAATTAAAAAACTATAAATTAGGCTATTTATTTAAAAAAATGTATTTGAAAATTTAGGATGAAATATATTACCCGATCAGACAATATATTTCATCATTATTTATACTCATTTATAATCTCTTATTGAAACAATATAATATTTTTAATGATAAATTGTTTAGACCCAAATGTAATCCTAATTATCAACCATATCTATGGATAATGAGTTTTTATTTTCCATTTCCTCCTTCAAGGGTGCTCATTAAATAATTATTATGGATACTAATTATTTTAATAAGTATAATATAACATATTCAGTGTTTTAAAAAAAATATATAAATTATATTAAGTTAAATGATACTAATTAAAGATGGTCAGGAAAATGACCGTAATGGCTTGAACCATTATCTTTAATGTTTTACCAAATTAATATCCATCATGTAATAAAGAAAAATGATATATGGGAATATTTTAAATTCTAAAAGTGAATAAATACCATTTCATTCCACTTAAGGAGTATTAATTCTAATTTAGAATATTATTTATAATTATACACAAATAAATCAGCCATAAAAAGATAAAACAATCACACTCGAAACTATTAAAATAACAAAATATAATTATTAAATTTCCATAGATAAGTTAAAAAAATATAATATAACATATTATTAAAATGAAAAACATTAGGAATAAATTAATATCATCATTTAAACAATTATACATCAGTTTGGAACACATTTTATAGAAGAGGAAAATGAGGATAGGGAAATTCTTTTAAATACAATTTAATAATTATTTAATTAAAAAATATTTTTCATATATAGCATGAAAATAATTTCAAGTCCATATTTTCACATAATATTTTTAATCTAAAATTAAAATTTGATACTATTACTTTGAATGAATTTTTTTTCATTATACTAATGCTTTTTTTACATGGTGATTTTCAATATATAATGTTAATTTTATTCAAGTATTGTTCTATAATGCATGATTTCATTATTTATGTGGTTGTTATGGTTCATGGAAATTTATAATGATGATGGATCGATCCATTAAAAACCAATTTCATGTTGTTAAATGATAAAGTAATGAAATGTTTTTAGGTTATTAACTATTTAGAGGTGGTTTTGTGATTGACCAATGATGGGTTGTTATGTTATAACCTCCAATGAAAATGGTACTATAGAGATGGATGTTGACAATATTTTTATTCAATTTTTATGGGTGATATGGAAAATAATTTCCCAACAAACCTGCTTATATAATATATTAATGTTTATGATTTTTCAAATATATTTCTTGATTTTTAAATTGCAATACAATTGCCTTTTTAAATATTTATTTCTGTTATTTAGTAAAAATATAATTATTATAAGAAAATGTTTTTTTCTTTTTCACAGAACTAATAGATTCATTTATTTTATTTCCCTTACAATGATTTTATTCTTATATATTGTTTCGAAATGTTTTTATCAAAATTTATCATGGAGTATATACCATGATGAGATCAAGGTAAAAGTATGGATATTATTCCTGACTAAAACCATGTTTTATTTTATAGAATTTATTTTATGAAAAAATGGAAACTCTATATTTGTTTATACATGTAATGTATGTGTTTATCATGTGTTAATTAGTCTAAATTGTGTATAACTCCTAACCTACAAGATTATAATGATTTTAATAAAGTTAATTCATGTTTAAATTCACTAGAATATTAAATGTTTATGTATCGGTTCTTATAGTTTATATGAGAGTATAGTTTTGATAATATAATGGTTTGGGATAATGTTAATGTAATTCAAATTAAATAATTAACATTATTGTTAAATAATATTAGATATTAATATTACCATGTTTCATTATCTATGAAATACTGGTTTAGATTAGTTTTTCATAGATAAAAAGGGTAGCTGTGGCGGGAAAGAATCACGAGAAAACATCCTTACAAATTAGCATCCAAATATGGATGGAACTATAAAATAACTGGTTGTTATAGTGGACTATCAGATTGAAGAAGATGTTAAATATTGTTTTATTCATGCAAGATATTTTCCCGATCAACCAGAATAAAAAATGTTAGAAGTGGATCATTTTATGTATAAACATTTCACATCATTCACTAGAACCTCTGATCCAATGGTCCTTTACTAATAAATCAATTGTCAAGAAAATATTTTCGAACTCATTGGATATATAGAACATAAAGACCCAACCTCAAAAAACTATATAGTATTGCGTAAGGATTATAATTTTACTTTCTATCACATTATGAATCCTTTCATGAATAGATTATTATAGAATTATCAATAAATCATATATAACAATGACATAATATACAAATTTGACACTTCTTATATGTATCCATTTTTCTACCATATAAAACATTTACAAATAAAACATGATAACTTCTATGAAAACAATTCATGAATTTCAACACAACATCATCAAATCCTTTACTCATACTTATGTCTTAATAAAAAAATCAAAAATAGTTGGATAATCATTAAAATATTAGTATTGTATATAAAAATAAGGAAACCATTTTTCCATTGATAAAAATTAAAACCCACGAAAAATTTAATATAATGTATAACTATTTACCCATAATAAGTAGTAAACACATTCTTTTAATATTAATCCCATTTCCTATCATTTCTGTAATAACATGATTTGATTGATAGCCATAGTAATAATATACAATACAAAAAATTATATTGGGAAATAATTACCCTTTTCACTACTATAAATGGAATTACTATGTGATAAAATTACATACAATTAAATAATACCAATGTAATAACAATATAACAAAATTCCATAACCAATCCATTAGAGGTCTATTGTAGTCCCTCTGATCGTTGGTTTATCACAAAACCAACCATCATTTGTTTATCAATGAACCCAAAAAATAACTAAGTACCATTATATAATCATAACAAATAAATGATTTCATTTTTCAGAAATTTACTCCTAAAATATTGTTATCAATCATAATAAAACATTTCATAATATTTAAATTACAAATCAATTTTCAAAACCAACTTTAAATAACCAATGCCCAAAAAAACGGAATGTAGAGTTTTTTATCTCTTAAAAAATATGTCTTATATAGGAAGTAAAATACCCAAATAGACCTAAAATATATTTTATAATCATTAAGTATCAATGTAAATAAATATTTAAAATAATATCAAGAATATATAAATATGGAAAGGAATATGTATTTCAGCATTCAAAGCATCCCACACCACTCTAAACATTCAAATCAGAATCATCATGAAAGAATAAATATTAATGAAACGTTAAATAAAAGGATAATAGATATAATATGGATATGGAAGGTCAATGACGTTTTATATACATTTCATAATGGAATAAGGTTTGATATCATCATGAAATGACTCAATGATTGTAGTTTGAGATGAAATCTCATACCTTGTGACCAACTTGTCATGTGTGTAATTATCTATCAGAATAGTAATTTTATTTTAAATATTTTATTTATTATAACTTTTTAACATTTTAATAAAATTTATTTCACTTATTAAATTATTTTAAACAAAAACTTAAACAATCAAATTTATATCAGTTTCTTTGACCATATTCAATTTATATATCAAAAAATGAATTTGGTAGATCAGATATGGTTAAATTGGTCATTATATAAACATATCCAGATTAATAGTATGGAATAATTATCATATTTATAAATACATTACACATACAAAACCAATCATGAATTATTTCAATGTAAAATGAAATAATGTTACTGTCAAGAAGGGTTAATGTCATATATGTGCATCAGTAATTCTCCCATTTTTCAATGTTTTTTATAAGAAATAGCTATATAACATTTATCTTTCCAGAATGATAATTATATCATAGAAACAATATTATTTAATACTATATAATTATATATATAATAATTAGGATTAAAAATGAATCGTATCACATTGAGGAGGTTGTAGTCCACAAAACCACAAATTTCATTATCACTTTTTCAGTGTGTTAAAGGTAAAAATGAAAATGATATAATATTTCTCAGGAAATTAAATTATGTAATATATATAATATTGTGGTTATGTATGTAAAAAAATTTAATTAGAATAATTCTTAATTCATTTTTATTCAATGTGTGAATGTATCACATCGGTTTGAGGATGCAGTAGTCTACAAGTCCACAAATGATGTTATCAGACATACATAAAATGGACATCATGAAAGTATGAGTATATAAAATTTATATAATTATCAAGAACACATTATTATTATTTATATATTAAAAAAAATTGTCCATTATAATTTCCAACCATTGTAGGTGGTAAAAATAAATGAATGACATCATTTTTTGAAGTGATCATCCACCATATACATATTATAATTTTGTTATCTATTAGTTAGAAGTGTGTGTAGTTGTAGGTTGAAACATTAATTTAAAAACATATCAATATATTTATTTTAATTATGTATTTATATAATTATGAAATAATAAAAATTTAATTGGTTTATAATGGCACTAGTGTGAATGTAGGTGTGATTGTAAATTATTTTAAATGGTTTAGGATGATCCAAAAGGGTTTAGAGATGTGAATAAATTTCATAGGGTTAATGCCTTTTTATAGTGGAGGGGGAGTGGCATTATTTTGAATTCAAAAAGGAAAAAACATTTGAGAGTCATGTATTACATAATGTAACCCAAATAGTGGTTCCAATTCTATAAACGATATAACAATGTATAATAAATTCAATCAATTAGGTTTTGGCCAACTTTTAAGTCCATTCAGACTCTTAATAATAATGTTTAATAACTAAGTAACCACATTTTTTAACCTTTTGCACTGTAATAAATTTTAATTACATTCACTCATAGTATGGGTCCAAAACAATGTTTAAATTATTAGAAATTATAAATTCTACTTATTATAAATATGGATTCATTTTTTTTAAATAAAAACACATAACTAGTATATATTAATATAAAATTAAGCCTGCAGATGAGATGATAAAGTGGGGTTACAAATTAAAAATGTTCAAAATCCTGGTTTGTTTTAATATCTAACTTCAATGTGAAATTTTTTCCAATAAATTTAATTGGATAATGTGATATATAATTTATCTAATTACACATTAAAAAGAATTAAAAACTCTATTAATCGATTTAGCTAAATTTTCGGAAATTTTTTTACACTAAAATTCAAAATTATTCACTATTCAACAAAATTAGGGATGTTCAAAGAAAAACACTAGAGAATAACCCAATGTAAAATTTGATATTTATATTAATTTTTTTTAAAAAATTTCATGAAAAAATTATAAAGTTTTTAGAATTTATATTTTGAATAGGATACACATTGAAAAGATGTAAAACATCATTTAATATATAAACAGTTTTTATGCTTAAAATATTACTAATATTAATTTTAGGAATTTAAATTTTGATAAATGAATCTAAAAATAATAATAATAATTTTTAAAACTTATATATTTTGTATTATTAATTCTTTCAAATAAAATATCTTGGTGATACCTATCACTTAATGTAAAAGTATTAATAAAATATTATATTATGTAAAAACACATTTTTCAACGCAACACAAGATTTTAGAAAAACACATTATTGTGTGTTGGGAATGATATTTGAAATAATAAGAATTTTAAGGTAAAATTTATCTATAATTAATAAATATTAATAAATATGAAAATCATTTTATCTATCAATGAATGGGATGTTTCAACCATCTCCCACTTTGGAAATTGCATCCTTATAATTTTTTTTGTTATCAAATAAGTGGGTCAATTTTTATCATAAAGAATTCTCATATTCCCTTGTGGTATCATCATGTATATGGTAATTTTATAAAACATTAATCTGGTGAATTACCTTATTCTGCATCATTTTCTATGTATTGTCAATAAACATAACTACCTGTTCCCATTATGAAATATTATTTACCAGTTAAACTACATCATGACTCAAATCCTGAGACTAATCATGAACATAATTCCTTAACATTTACAATAAAATATTTTGTGTATCATTGATAAAATAAGAAGTAAGGCCACTTAGTAAGAAACTAATAAAAAATTCTCCACTATGTCATATGGTATAATGATCCTTGGATTTAGAATCCACTTTCTATTAATGGATGTCACACCTTTTCAATGATAATGTCTTAAAAAAGTCACGACCACCAACATCAAAATATTAATCTTCTCTCCGATTTTATACATAAATTTATATTTCTTACTCTATGTTGCCCTCATGTGTCACTGAATGAACTGGTATTTCTCTACCATTTTTTATACCAAATCCATCCCTTACAAACAACCTTTAAACTATATCATCCCCAAAAGACGATTTCCGACACTAATTCGCATATAATGACTCATATAGATCCATATGTTGAATATAATGAAAAATACTATTATAATAATAGTATACCTATGAAATATGTCAATCCCAATATCCTTTGTAATATGTTGAGTAAGAATGAGGTGTATCTTCCAACATTTAAATTGATTTCTCAGACATTCTATCAAATTCAAGATGAAAATCTTTTCATTAATTTAACTCAGTAACCAGAAATCATGTGAATTCTTTTCCATAAATTCTATTTGAACATTGGATCATAATTTGATAAAATGAATAACAAAACTCCATGTAACCTAACAATCCCTATTAAATATAGTATAGAGTGATGATCTAATGAGATTGTATCTCAAATGGGAAGGAAATGTTAAGATCTAGTTGATCAATAAATAATAACACAAATTGAATTATTACCTTCAGATGTATTTGGAAATACTACTACAAAAATAAATGTTATATTTCCCCACTTATAGTCTCTAATTGTATAAGGTTGAATCATCCAATTTGTTCTCTTTATAATTACATTAACCTATTGAAATTCCAAACACATAATGGAAAATTCAATGATATCTCTTTATATTCCGTCCCACCAATAATAACACGAATGGTGTCTCTACATCTAAGGTATTATCATATGAATGGAAAATAATGAACTATGAGCTTCAGTCAACAATAAATTTCTCAACTATGAATCATATGGCACACATGATATTTTCCAAAATTTTAAAACACATTCCTCATGAATATTAAAATTATGAATGATACCATTACCAATAAACTATACATTTTTTTCAATTAATTATCCACCTTATAATGCATTTTAATTCATTAGAACAGATTCAAATATACAAAAATATTAAAAAAATAATGGATTTCCCTATGTCCACAACATTTTGGACAAAATAAATCAAATCATTAACCACAGGGTTACATTAACAAATTTCTATTGTAAATATAGAATCAAATTTTTAAAATAAATGAATCATATATCATGTTTTGATTTACATAATGATAATGAATCATGAAATAATAATCCTTGATTAGTAGAAGGCATCTTCTATTTCTCATGTTCAACTCTTTCTGTGTGGTTATATACTTTAAACCTTTTTGTTTAGAATATTTTTCTCACTTCACTCAATACAAATTGTGCCACAAAATTTTAAATAATAAAACAATATTTTCTAATTGTAAATTATTTATAGGTTAATTTAACATATGATCTATTCAAATGATGCAATCCATAAGAAATTTAGTGATGATTATGTATCATTATGAAACCAAATCCTTTTAATGAAGAAGCACTATAGATGAAAATATCCCCACTTCTGGAAGGAAGGGCCAAAGTTGGCGAATTATCCAGTCTTCTTTTTAGTACTTTAAAAATATCATCACATTAATATTTATAGACAAACCTACATCCCTTCCATGTTAAAATAAAAAGTTGGATTGACACATAAGAAATGGTTTTAAAAAACTAATTGTTATAACATGCTAATAAATGAATAATAAGAATTACAGTGACATTGGTAGGTAAGTACCACTCATTAAAAACATTTATTTTTTGAGGGTCAATAGTTATTCCATATTTAGAAATAATATTTCTTGGGAATGAATATTTTTCCAAAAAAAATTCATTCATACTAAAAATTCCTTATATATATTTTTTCATTTTAATGTATTCAAAACAATCATAAAGTACCATTTATGTTCCTAATGGATTTAAAATACACAAAAATATCATCTATAAACACAAAACGAAACTAAAACAAAAATATATGGAAGAATACATTCATAAGATTCATAAATAAAAAATGTTCATTAGATAACAAAAAGGACATAAATACAAAACCACATAGCATTTATCTCGTCAAAAATGAAATCTTTAAAATTTTATAGTCCTTCACCTTTATCTAATGGCAACCAGACCACATATCAATTTTGAAAATCCATGAGATACCTATAGGTAATCAAGTAAATTATTGATATGAGAATAATGATAATTTTTTAATAGTGAGGTTATTCAATGATCTTTAATCAATTAAATGTCTCATTGTACAATATTTAATTTTATAAAATAATAATGAGGCACCCTAAAGAGAATTGATACATAAAATGAAAAATTTATCAATAAATTATTGATATTTTGTTTTAAATTCCACATATTTCACTTGATTAATTATATAAGTGGGTTATAAAGACACATTTTATAAGGAAGTATAACCACAATAAATTAAATTTCATAGTTTGAAAAAAACATGGAAAATCATCAACAAATTCCAAGTATTAATTTACTATTGGGATTTCTCTAAGTAAAAATATTTATTTCTTTTCAAAAATATGAGCTAGAAAACATTCAGTACCTTATTTCATTAATTTTGAACTTATTCGTATGTCATCAAATGTATCAAACCATTCAATAACAAATTACTAGATTTGAAAAATATTTTAGCATGATAAAATGGAAGCATCTCCATATTCAAAAATGATATCAAAATTTACTTTGAGAATTTTATCCAGATTTATAGTAATGATCATCCAACTAAAAATAATAGTAATGTTCATATAAATACACATTTCCATAATACTCCAATAGATTTTTTTTCAAAAAGTTCTATCTTACATTCATTAGGTGATATTCCAAATTTATTTTCATATTTATTAGAAATGAGATAATGTGATGATCCAATGATAAACAGAGTATTGGATAATTAAAACAAACCAGTAAAATTCCTTTATCTTGTTCATTTAATGGCCCTACATCAACTATAGTAGTAGAAAAACATATAATAACCCCCTTTTACTTTGGGATATTTATTTTTTTCACCACGTGTAATCAACATCAGACAGAATTTGGTAAAATAACCTAACTCATTATAATTAATACATCTTACTACTAGATTTCGATTTCTTTACTGATAAATTTTCTTTCAATCGTGATCTATATGAAAATACATACCACATATGAATCATATCCAATATTTTTAAATTCACTGTGCAATATTTTTTTTACCACATCTCTCACAATTTGAGATTTTGGTTTTATTACCATCAAACTTATTTGATGAATTATTTCTAATTTATAGAAAAGTGTACCTATTATTTTGATTGTCTTTATGGGGAACATGGTAATTATAAAACTCTATTCATATCTTATAACCACGTCGAACAATTTTCTCACATATATTGAACTCATGAAAAGATAATACCCTTTATATCTTTGAGTAAATAATAAGTAAAAGCAATTTATCTTACTATCAACATATCAGATTAAATTTGACAAATAACTCACTATTCGATGAATGTTTTTATCATATAATTCCATGAAATATATCTCATTTTATTTCAATTCCATGTGTTTTTTCCATAATAATTAAAAAAGCTATAGGAAAATACTTTCCATGGAAAATAAAATTATATTCATCCAATTACAAGGCATAAATCTCTTCACCTTCCAAAGTATTGTTTAAAAATTAACAATACATGAAAGATTCACCTTGAAAATGATAAATTGAAAGAGTTAGATTTTGGTGATTTGAGTAACCCATGATATTAAATATCTTTTATAGTTATTTTAAACATCTTTCTGCAATCACAATTTCAGATGTTCCACTAAATTATATTGGATGTTGTTCTATAATGTTCCCAAAAAACATTATGTTCCAATATAGTAGAT
Organism: Viscum album; assembly: GCA_963277665.1. NCBI lineage: Eukaryota > Viridiplantae > Streptophyta > Magnoliopsida > Santalales > Viscaceae > Viscum > Viscum album. Next base: position 1,844,678,261 of record OY728156.1, read on the forward strand.
CTGGTTTCACTCATTCATGGAAATACCAAAGATTATAGCCAATGATTACAAATCCATCATTGTGAAAAATTTCTTAATTCATATTCAAACATCTCATGATGCTGAATGAGAAGGATAGTTTTCTCTCAGGGATATCCCATTAAAACCTCCATGTTTCCAATGTGGAAGAAAATAATAAAAAAGCATATTTAAAGAATAAAAAAGTGAATAATTATATTATATATCATTGTAACTCAACTGTAATGACACAACTTGTTAAGAAATTATATTAACAATACCCTAATCTCTAAATTTATCTAATCATTTACTTTTATACATATAATTAGTTATTTTCCTTAAAATATTACCAAATTTTGAGTTATGTTTTGAATTTTATTTTCTATCATATTGAGGATTTTTTATATTTATAATTTTAAATAATTATGCCATTACTCAAATATAAAGAAGACATAAAATACATAGTGGAAACTTCCAACTAGAAACAACATTTTCCACATTATAAATCTTTTAAAAATAATGAATGAATTTTTTTATAATATGTCTACATGAATTTAAAAATTAATTTATAAAATATTTTCCTAATCCTTATATCCTTAGAGAAAATTTAAAAATATGGGTTATTTTTGAAAATGTCTCCAAGAGATGTAAAAACTAGAAAACAGTTATTCAATTAATAATCATTTAAACCCACAAAAATATTAACACAAGGTAATAAATTTCAACCTTAATAAGTAGTAAATAATCTCCATATAAAATAAATTAATTTTATTCATTTTATGTAATCACAAGGTTACCGTAAACCATTAAAAGTATATAAAATAATATAGGTATCTTCGAATGTCATTATACTTGTCTCTATTTTAAATGGATTACCTACATGGTCAATTTCCATACATGTCCTCTTACAAATGGAATATACATATGATAAACATTCATAACTATTGAATTTGAGGTTAATCACGTACTCACTCATTGTTGGGTTATCATTGATACACCAATAATTTGTTTATTAAGGAACAACCCATTAAATGTCAATGTATTGTTATATAATTAGAACACAATAATGATTTCTATTTTCATAATTTCATTTATAAAATTTAATTTCAATCATAAGGAAACATTTTGTGATATTGAAATAATCAATGTTTGTTCAAAACCCATTTTCCATAACGAAATAGAATGAAAAATGTAAATGAGGAGTTTCATTTTCCTTTAAATAAATTTTAATTATTATAGTGGAATCAAAGTAAAAAAATAGGCATTAAATTTATTGTATAATCATTTTATATCAATATAAATAAATATGAATAAATTATATAAAGAATATTAAAATTTATGAAAGGATGTTATTTTAAAACATTCGATGCAACCGATACCACATTAAATATTAATATCATATTTCACACGAAATAATAAAATTTAATAAAATTAAATAACATGAAAATAGATATAATATAGTTATGGAATGATAGAGGGTACTTATATACACTTTATAAAATAATAATTCTATATAGCGTCATAAAATGTCTCAATGAATTGAGATTTAGATCAACTCGCATACATTGAGTCTAACTTTCTAGTTTTGTCTTTATCATCTAGAATAACTCAAATATGTTAATTATTTACATACATTGGTATTTTCTTCATATATTCAATACCATTATTTCAATAGTTACACTATTTTATATAACAACCCGAATAGTTTATTTTACAATAGGTTTTTTTAACATATTTGGATTATGTGTCAAAAATGAATTTAGAGGTCAACTATGATCAAAAGGGTTGTTGTATAATCATAAATATAATCATTATAAATAAAAAATTATCATATTAATAATTAAATTTCAATTTTATAATCAATCATTAAAAATGGATATGAAAAATGAAAAATGTTACAGTCATCGAGACGGTAGGTCATACGTACACATGAACAACATTTCTATTATTCAATGATCGTTATGGAATGAAGAAAGTAAAATTTATAATTTAATAATTATAATTATAATAAAATTATCATATTATTTATTCATGTATAATTATGTGTATTACTATTGTGACGTAAAAGGAATCATACCACATTGAGAGACGGTAGTCCACACATCCATGAATGACATTATTACTTTCTCAGTGTGAGAAAGGGTAAAAAAATAAATATATGTATTATATATATAGGAAGATAATTATGTAATTAATATCAAAAATATTTTATTTATGTCATATATTTTTAATTAAAGCCTTCTTTAATACATTCTTTATGACTTGTGAACGTATCACATCGCTTTGAGGAGGTTGTAGTACGCATGTCCACAAATGATGTTATCATATTTGAAAACAATAAAAATCATAAAGGAATATATATATATATTAAATTTGAATTATGGAAACATGGATATCATAAATATCATATCAAATTAATGATAATTGGTAAATAAAAATTAATGACATTGTTTTGGTAGGTGGCAGTTCTCTATACAAGAACATTAATTTCATTATCCATTAGAAGAAAGGATTATTAGTCGTAGAGAAATCCCATTTATTAAACAAAATAAGCGCTTATATGAAACTTATTTTATTATATAATAAATTAATAATAATAAATTATTTTTTATAGAAATAAATAAAATTTAGATGAACATTTAATAAAGTTAAATTTTTTTTCTGATTAACTCCTTTTAGATTGCACCAAAGGGATTCCTTGGTTGGATTTGAACTCCAACTGAGGATTCTAGGAGAGAGAAGAAATTTTGGAATAATTTTTATTAGTTTTATGAGAAAAATGGTTTTGAGACTAGTGAATAATTTGGTATGTTGAATTCCTTTTTATAGTGAAGGGGGAGTAGAATTCATGAATATATAAAAAGGTAAACACTATTGAGAGGTTATCCTTACATAATATGAATCCATTAATGGTACCAATTCAATAAAAGAGGTGATATAGTCAAATTATTTATAGAAAATTCGTTTTTGAGATTATTTTTTTGGTCATTTTGAATATTAGGATTAATGTTTAACTGTAATGTAAGAACATTTTTTACAATAATAACTGTTATAAATTTTAATTACTTTCACTGATATTTTTTGGTTAATAAATTTAGACATACTTGATATTAAAAATTATTTTCAATTCTAAAATGAAATACCTTTTTTCAAATTCCAAAAATATTGGTGGAATATATTAATCAAAAATTAAACATGTTTAATGGATGAATATTCGGGGATTTAATGTAAACATGTTCAAAAGATAGCTATGAATTTATTTCAAAGTACAATATAAATTGTTTTCAATGAAAAAACTTTGGGTTTAATGATATAAAATTTACCATATTATACTTTAAATCCAATTAAAAAAATATTAATCTATACAAATCAATAGAATCAATAATCTATTTTGAAATAAAATTTAGTATTATTCAATATTCAACAACATAAAAAAGTTCTCATAAAATTAAAAAAAATTACCTCCAAGTAAAATTTGATATAGAGACTTAAAAAATAATTGTTTTCTTATTATAAACATTAATCTAGATACCCAATTATGATTTAAAATATTTTCACCAATTAATGGTGGTAAAACAACATTTAAAAAATTATCTTTTTATGCTTAAAATTAGACTTATTTTTATTTTAATACTATTAAATTAATTGGATTAATGTAATATAATTTAATAGACATTTGTAGACATAATATAGTATTCCTTTTTATTCATACATGATATAATTCTAGGAAATAACTACAAACTTATGATAATAATATTAACAATATATCATTATTCAGTAAAACACAATCTTACATACATCAAAATATATTAGATATAATCATTGTTCCATGTTGGATATACTATATGAAATAGAGTCCTTATTACGTTAAAATCAAAACTATTTCCAATATTTTTATGAATATGTAAAAGGATTATTATATCAATACTTGGGATGTTACACCAAATACCAAAATTTAACAATTTTTTTTTATCATTTTGAAGGTGATACCAAATGATGGAAGTCTCTAGTTAAGTATACCAGAGGGAAATATGATATAGATGGTATGAAATTTGATTATTTTAAGAGGATATTTCAGGAAAAATTGTTTTCTAATACTATTTGACTCATTATTTAGAAATAATTCCATGAATTGATTTAGAAGGATTAAGATTATGTATCACTATATAGAAGCAATTTTATAGGTCTGGAAGGTTATGTACTTAAATTTGATTGAGACATTGATTGAAAAAATAATATATTTTACAGTAGTTTGAAACAAATTGTATGAAAATAACAAGATTAATGAGAGTTGAAAATCTAGGAAAAACATGTACATTAAACTATACAAATTGACAAGGACTTTTCCAAAACATGTATGCCTCATGATAACAAGAATATGTTGTGGTCTGTTTGCTATCAATTATGATTGAATTTTCCGCGACATAAAACATTAATTAGTGTAAATTTTTTATCATTTAATTAAATTTCTTATTATGTTAAATGGTTATATAAAACATATGAAATTATTTGGTTTTATCTTTTGGGATTTTAAAATTCCATTAATAATTATCACCTCTTCTAATATAGTCATTTAACAGTGACCACATGATTAGTATAAATATAGTGCTTTAACAAAACCAATTTAATCAGACAAATGAAGTAGTTGTTTCATCTAGTAGAATTTCTCCATACAAGTCAAATTTTTTAGAGCTCTAAAATGAGGTAGCATCACTTGGCTTCACTCTTTAAAAAGAATAAAAATGTTTCAAAATTTTAATCTTTTACAGAACCACCTATGGGATATGTGAAAGTTAATAGATATTACCACTTCAGCAATGCTATTTGATCCTCTCAAAGTTTCTGTCACAATCACACACTTTACCCTTAGGTCTTATTCAGGTGTTATAAGGTGTTATGTAACAAGACCCTATGACTATGATTATGTACAGTAATTTTTTATAGAAAAAATAATATTCTTCTATTTTATCATTATTAATTTTAAATAGTTTTTGAAGCAGAGATAGTATTTTTAGTCAATACTCAGTTAAGAAATCTATTTTGATAAATTATTTTTTTAAATTAAATAATATTTTAATAAAATATTATTACCAAATTATATTTTTTAATTATAAATGATCATTTTATTTTCTTAAATACCATTTTAATTTTTGTTAAGTTTTCAATGCTGTGTTTTTTTCAAAACACCTGAATTTTTCATAAATATCAATTTTGTAATGTAAAAAAAATTACATTTTTATAAATTTTTTTAGATAAAATGAATATTATTTTTGGAATTATGATATTGAAATTTTCCACTAGTTTATTTTTCTTAATATTCCAATATAGCTAATTTTTTGGGTGAAAATTAAATTACATTTAAATATATAATGTGTTTTCTGACTTCATAATGATCCTATAGTGATATAATAAAATTCAATAAAAGGTTTTTCCGGCCAATATATGTCATAACTTTAAAATAAAGTGGTTTTAGATTTTTTTTTATTTCTTTTACAATGCCTTACTGGACACTCCAATACATATAAAACAATTTAACAATTTAAAATGATTTCCATGAGACTGTGATTCAACTCCACATAAGCAACCCGAATAATTTAATAAGATTGTACAATAGACATATTAATAATAATTCTACTTTAATTTTCCAAAAACCATATGCTAAAACCATGGGATGGTGTGTGGTTTTGATTAGTTTAATATGTGGTGTCAAAAACCAAAATAACAAAAAATTGCCTCTCATTTCCCATATAAACCCACTCAATATCTCAATCCTCTTTACTAAAACCATTTGGAACTCGACAAAACTCTAAACCCCTCTCTTTATAATCCTCCAAATGTTCGACTAGCTCCCATGATGCCTTTCTCAAGACTCTCCCAAGCCATAGGTATCAGACCTCCATGTAAGGGATTTCTTCCTTTCTCATTTTGTCCAAATTTCATTTTGTTATTATAACTTTTTTTATTAAATTAAAAATTTTGGGGTATGATTTAAAACTGTTGGTCGGAGTGGACACTCAAGAGGGGGGTGAATTGAGTTCCAATTAAAATTTCTGTTAAAATCAATTTATAATAAAATCCCCCAATTTCAAAAACAAATTAAACTGTAGTGAATTTATATAGATTATAAAGGTTCAATTAGCTTCTCAAAGATTGATTAGTTCTCAGTTAACTTAATCTTATGATTAAATTAACTTTTGAAACTAATTTACTGATTTATAATAAATATAAACACTTGCGAATTTAATTATCAAAGTAGCTTTGAAGATAGATTATATTTCAAAGTAATAGCAGCGGAATATGAAATAAATATGTATAGTATGGATATAGAGTATAACTACAAACACAGAGAATTAACCAAGAGGTTCAGTCTCAAGCCGAGACTTAGTCCTCTCAAAAGTTTATATAAAATGATCCACACCCTGGATCGGGGTTAACAACAGTGAACACACTGTCCAGGTCACACACGACCTCTACCACTGTTATCCGTGGGAAAACAAACAACAGCAGCCAGCTGTCCAGGTCACAAGACCTCTACCACTATCCACAGTGGGAAATGAAGTGTAAAAAGGTTTGCTGAGGATTTACAGATCCTCCAGTGAAAGTGCAGGAGACAGTGTGTGTGTTTAATACAGCAGATAACACACACTGCTCAAAATGTAGAATAAATAAATAAATCACAGAGCAGAGATGTAGAGTTGAGAAATGGCTCTAGTGATTTCAGTGTAGCTCTGGACTCGTTTTTGGAATTGATCAGAAGTGATTCTGAGTCCTCTTCTTGATTTTGTTTGAGAAGCAGAGTGTCGTATGCTTCAGGTTCACAGGCAGTGAGATGTGGTCGATGAAGCTCTTCGATATTCTTTTGTATGCACAGAACTCTTCCTGAGTAGTCGTATATCTTCAAGATCTCTGTGTGTATTCTCTCCTTGTTGTCTCTGTTATTGTCTTATTTCTTCAGCAACGTCTTCTTGTATTTATGTCACATGCTCCGTAGGACAGAAAAGGTTTCCTTTCCGCAGGTACGAGGTACGGTTTCCTGACATCCGACAACCTTTTATTAATAATCTGTCAGAGCATTAAAATATTCCTAATATGACCGTTGGTTAGATTAAATAAAGATAAAGATAAAGAAATTCAAACAGTTGTTTATGACTGTTCAAGTGATCGGTAGGTCATCAGCATTAGAGTAATGATCGGTGACTCAGATAGATCAGCATCGGTCTGTCATCTGATCGGTGAGTCATTTTGATCAGCATCGGTCTGTCATCTGATCGGTGAGTCATTTTGATCAGCATCGGTCTGTCATCTGATCGGTGAGTCATTTGATCAGCATCGGTCTGATTTTCATCGGTGACTTATTTGCATCGGTGACTCATTTGCATCGGTGAGTCCTTGGATCGGTGACTCATTTGCATCGGTGACTCATTTGCATCGGTGAGTCCTTGGATCGGTGACTCATTTGCATCGGTGACTCATTTGCATCGGTGAGTCCTTGGATCGGTGACTCATTTGCATCGGTGACTCATTTGCATCGGTGAGTCATCTGCATCAGTGAGTCCTCGGATCGGTGAGTCTGATGGATCGGTGAGTCTGATGGATCGGTGCGTCTGATGGATCGGTGCGTCTGATGGATCGGTGAGTCTGATGGATCGGTGCGTCTGATGGATCGGTGCGTCTGATGGATCGGTGAGTCTGATGGATCGGTGAATCTGATGGATCGGTGAGTCTGATGGATCGGTGAGTCTGATGGATGGGTGACTCTGATGGATCGGTGAGTCTGATGGATGTTGGATCCAGAAAACTTCCAAAGTACTTTGTAAGTTAATAAACATAGATAAAAACATGATAACAGATTCATTCATAGATTGGAATTATGTTTATGAGACATCAAACCAGATTAAGCATCAATGAGTTGTGATGATTTGTGATTATTAAAACATCAGTTATAAACATGAAATCAGCAATCTTCCAGAGGGCTCAACAATCTCCCCCTTTTTTATAATCACAAATCTTCATATATATATATATATATAAAATCATCAATCAATAATAAAAACATAATGAGAATAAAATTAAAGAGATATAAATCTCCCTCTTAATTTAACATTCCCATATATATAGTATTCAGATTTCTCCCCCTGAGATATTTATCTCCCTCTGAGATATTCACATCTCTCATATATATATAGATCGTTCTCCCCCTTAGATATATATAGAGTACTCCCATTATATATAGCTCTCTCCCATTATATATATCTTTCTCCCCCTATATATCTGTCGCCCATTATATATAGCTTTCTCCCCCTTTGGGATAATCAAAAAGGAGGGAAAACAGATAAGGGAAAAGAGAAGCAGGGTGCAGAGAGTATAGAGATAAAACAAAGGAAAAAAGAATATTAGATAAAGTCATAGAAGAGGATAAACAATACATAGATCACCCTATCAAAAACAATACATGGCTATTTGTTGGGATACAAAGGGGCTTTCCCTTTATCCTTTGGATCAATGGTAGGTAAGGTAGAAGGCTTGGAGGCAGGCTGTGGTTCACAGAGCTGAAGTGGCGGTAGGACAACTCTGGCAGGTGCAGGTGGAGGGGCCATAGAGTGTTGGTGAGAAGGAGCAGGAGCTGGTTGAGAAGCTTTCGGAGAGACTGGTCGCAACTGAGATAGAGCTTGGGCAACAGACAGCTGATTTGGAGCGACATCAGAGGCACTGAGAGGTTCAGAAGTAGGGAGTACAATTGTAGTGGTCTGTGCATCCAAGTAAGGCTTCAACAGATGAATGAAGTCCTGAATGACTTCTGCTCCATACTTCAAAGATTTTTCAAAATCGTCCTTGTTCTCCATGAACTGTGCTAAGGTTGGGGTAAACTCGTGCAATTGGCGAACTTGGGTGTTGAAGGCCTGAGTGACTGGAGGTAATTTCAGATTCTCTACCAAGACTTTGAAGTTGGCAGCCATCTCATGCTTTGTATAAATCTTGGAAAAGTAAGTATCAACTTTTTCCTTGATCTCTTGCAGGGCTTTCTTAGCATCTGCTGAATATACTAAGGCCGTCTTATGACTATTATCACAGAGCTCTTTCATCCTCCTCAAGGATTCAAAGTCAAGAATTTGTCTTACTGCAGCTAACTCTTCTTGCACAACTTCTCTTAGAGCTTCTATCTCACGGGTAGTGATTTTGGTTACCTTGCTTGTACTGGCTTGGCCGACTATGTGAGTTAGTTCAGCTTTCAGCTTCCTCAGGTCAGAGTTGTTGAGATGTTCAATCAGATTTCTCAAAACATCCATCATGCCAGAGATGGTTGATCTGAACTCATTTGATAGAGAAACTAAGCTAACTTGGAGATCCTTAAAAGTTTGGTTCAAAGAGGCTATGTGCCTACCAACAAATTCACCAGTAGCAGTCAAGTCTGGCTTGAGAACATCTGAGACTGCCGTTGAAAAAGCTTTCAAGGAATTTTCAGAAACCTGTAGAGATACTTGATGAAGGGCATTGGAAAGTTCTTCTCTGATTATATCTCTCACAGTGGTTAGCAATTCACTCTCAAACTTGTCAAGATCAGCTCGGGAGATTTCAGAACCAGGTAAATTTACATTTACAGGATCAACAGCAGGAATAGACCTTGCTTCTCTGGGAAGGTTCCTTTGCACAGCTGCAGCAGATTCTGGAAATTCGTCTTCTTCTTCAGAATATTCTAAGCCCAACACAGCATAACCAGGGTAATCATCCCAAACAGCAGCACACAGGGTGTAGTTGGGTTTTTCATAGCTTGCTGTTCCACTGATTTTTGATGAGTCAGCCTTGCCACTGATATGGATTTCTTGTACTGACTGAGGTTGTTCTACTTGATCTTCAGTAAGACCATCCACCGGTCTGTTAACACCATCAAAAGCAGCTTCAACATCATCAGCATCATCATCATCACCATCATGATTATCATCAGCATCATCTTGCTTATTATTACTCGGTTCAGAGGCTTCACTGTGATATTCTTCAGTATCAAAATCTTCTTCATCACCAAGAATAGGTTCTGACTCTGGTAGGGTTAAGGGTGGACTAGCAGGTCCAAATTCTATTCTTTTCTTGGGGCTAGCAGTGTCTGGATCACTCCTATCATCAGAAGAAGACACACTTCCTTCTGCAGTCGCAGCTTCTTCTTGCTCATCATCATCAGAATAAACTGGTTCCTCATCTGGTTTTAATCCAGGGTCTCTCAAATCCTTTGGCCTCTTGGCATGATCTATTGGATTGTAGGCTTCATACAATTTATCTTCATCTGCAACCCAGCACTTCTTCCATGGATTACAATTTATTTTCATCCTCTTGCAGATCTCTTTGTTAAGACAGAAGGCGCGCTCTTTCTCAACAACTTCATCATCTTCATCAACACATTCCAGATTCTTGAGCATAGTAGATATCATTTTTGAATAAAACAAGGAAGTGGCTTTCTTGGATGGTTTCAACATACCAGCTATGTGGACCATCACATATCTACACAGGTTAATCTTTTCATGGGTTTTGAGTAGAAACAACAGGAAAACATCCTGATACTTTACAGCAGCAAAATCTCCTCTTCGAGGGCAAAGTTGGTGCTGAATAAACTTGAAAAGAAGTCTGCACTCACCATCTAATTCTGAAGCTGTGATTCTTCGTGACTCTCGGTTTCTGTCAGAAGCTCCAGAGCTAACTCATAAGAGAATTAATCAGAAGTTGGAGGAATATTGCCAGCATAGTCCTCATATCGACCTTCATGAGGTACGTTTAAACATTCAGCCCACTACTTAGATGAGAAGGATATTTTCTTTCCTTTTACAACAGACGACATCCTAGCAGCTTCCACACCATCAAGCGTGATTTTCAGGTTCATGTAGAACTCATGTACTAGCTTCGGGTAATCTATTCGGGTCTTGTCCGAAAACCAGTCTATCCATCCTTGCGATTTAAGAACTTGTAGCAACAGAGACTTACTTGACAGAAGCCACGCCGAGTTGACTTCTTTTTCTACAGCAATAATCCTAGTTTCCAGGTTCGGATTTACTGAACTTTGAGTGGTACTGCTTGACTCGCCTCGAGCACGCTTCGAAGGTACAGGGCTATCTGGTCCTTTGCTCGGTATCTTTTGCTTAGTCATTTGAATATTTTGGAGAGGTAGGAGTTCGAAGGTTCGAAGGTTCGAAGCAGAGGGGAAGAGATGTAGAGAGGTTCGGCGGGAAATGAAAGGTCAGAGGTTTAGGGAAGATAAATAGCCGCGTATCATTTATTTTATCATTTAGGGGTTCTATAAAAAGTAATTTACTAATTAATAAAAAATAATTAAAAAAATCGGTTTGACAGAACAGTGTGACAGATCGGTTTCACAGATCAGTTTCACAGATCAGTTTCACAGATCAGTTTCACAGATCAGTTTCACAGATCAGTTTCAAAGATCAGTTTCACAGATCTGTTTCACAGATCGGTTTCACAGATCGGTTTCACAGATCGGTTTCACAGATCAGTTTCACAGATCTGTTTCACAGATCAGTTTCACAGATCAGTTTCAGAGATCAGTTTCACAGATCAGTTTCACAGATCAGTTTCACAGATCGATCATACACAACTCTTGTTTAATAAATTTCATTCTTTCAGAGCATAAGGGCTTTGTTAAGATATCAGCTAATTGATTTTCAGAACTAAAAAATTCTAGAGAAATATCACCTTTCTGATAATGATCTCTTAGAAAGTGATGTCTGACATCAATGTTCTTAGTTCTAGAGTGAGACACAGGGTTCTTGGATAAGTTGATTGCACTAGTGTTGTCACAGTTAATTGAAACATGTTTAAAATCAAATCCATATTCCAATAAAGTGTGTTTCATCCACAAAATTTGTGCACAACAACTACCAACAGCTATGTATTCTTCCTCGGCAGTAGACAATGCAACTGAATTCTGTTTCTTACTACACAATGATACTAGGGATTTTCCAAGTAAATGACATGTTCCAGATGTGCTCTTCCTATCTAACTTACATCCTGTAAAGTCAGCATCTGAATAGCTAGTTAGATTAAATGATTGTCCTTTTGGATAAAACAAACCTAAATTTACAGTATACTTAAGATACTTAAAAATCCATTTAACAGCTAGTAAGTGTGATTCTTTAGGATTATCTTGAAATCTAGCACACATACATACACTAAACATAATATCTGGTCGACTAGCAGTAAGATAAAGTAAGCTTCCAATCATACCTCTGTAATTGGTTTGATCAACTGGTTTCCCAGTCTCATCAACATCCAATTTACAGGTAGTACTCATAGGTGTATTACTTTCCTTAATACTATCCAATCCAAAACGTTTTAAAAGATCATTTGTATATTTACTTTGATTTAAAATAATGCCATCTTTATTTTGAAAGATTTGAAATCCAAGAAAATACTTAAGCTCTCCCATTAGGCTCATTTCAAATTCATTTTGCATAACCTTTGAAAAATCAGTACATAAAGTGGGTTTAGAAGATCCAAAAATAATATCATCAACATATATTTGTACAACTAAAACATCTTTTGAAATCCTTTTTATAAAAAGAGTGGGATCAGATACTCCTTTTGTAAATCCTTTAGAGATAAGAAAGTTTGAAAGCCTTTCATACCAAGCTCTTGGAGCTTGTTTTAAACCATATAAAGCTTTAGAAAGTTTAAAAACATGATGTGGAAAATGAGGATTTAAAAAACCAGGTGGTTGTTCTACAAAAACATTTTCAATAATAACACCATTTAAAAAAGCACTTTTGACGTCCATTTGATATAACTTGAAATTCAGATGTGATGCATATGCAAGTAAGATTCTAATAGCTTCTAATCTGGCTACAGGTGCAAAGGTTTCCTCATAGTCTATACCTTCTTCTTGATTGTAACCTTGTGCAACTAGCCTAGCTTTATTTCTAACAATATTTCCAGATTCATCTACTTTATTTCTAAACACCCATTTTGTGCCTATGATCAAAGTGTCCTTAGGTCTTTCTATTAATTTCCAGACTTTGTTTCTTTCAAACTGATTTAGTTATTCTTGCATAGCCATTACCCAAAATTCATCATTGATAGCATCATTGATATCTTTAGGTTCTAACTGTGAAAGAAAAGCTTTATGTTCAACCTGATTTCTTAGAGAAGCTCTAGTCTGTGTTCCTCTATCAAGATTCCCTACAACCGCATCTAAAGGATGGTTCTTTAAAGTCCTAGATGGTCTTGAAAAGATAGGGCTAGAAATTTCAGATACATCTACAGATTGAGGTTCAACAGAAGCAGGTTCTGGAGAATGTCCAGAACTGGATGCTTTTATAACAGGCTCTTTAGATTTATCATTAAGGTCCAGAATAGACAAATCTTCTTCAAGATTCCCAAGAGAGGTTTTAGGCTCAGGTGGATCAGTTTCATCAAACTTGATGTGAACAGATTCTTCCACACATTTGGTTCTTTTATTGAAAACTCTATAGGCCTTACTAGAGATAGAGTAACCTAGGAAAATTCCTTCATCACTCTTGGAAGCAAATTTGTCAAGATTGACTTTAGTATTGAGAATGAAGACTTTGCAGCCAAAAACTTTGAAGTAGTTAACCTTGGGTTTCCTATGGTTCCACAACTCATAGGGAGTCCTCTTAAGAACTGGTCTGATCAAGACTCTATTAATGACATAACATGCTGTATTTACAGCTTCAGCCCAAAAGTAAATAGGCAGTTCATATTCATTGAGCATGGTTCTAGCTATTTCTTGAAGGGTTCGGTTTCTCCTTTCTACTACACCATTTTGTTGGGGTGTCCTAGGGGCAGAGAAATTATGACTATAGCCATTGTGTGAGCAGTAAGAATCAAACTCATGATTTTCAAACTCACGACCATGATCACTACTCAAGGTCTTAATCTTAAGTCCACTAAGATTCTCTACATACTTGGAATATTTAACAAAGTAAGAACAAGCTTCACTTTTGTGAGCTAGAAAGTATACCCAAGTATATCTAGAAAAGTCATCTACAAGAACATAGACATAATGCTTCCCATTTAGACTAGAAACTCTTGATGGTCCAGACAAATCCATGTGAACCAATTCAAGTGGTTGAGAAGTCGAAACTTCTTTCTTCGATTTAAAAGAAACTTTATGTTGCTTTCCCTTTTGACAGGGATTACAAACTTTGTCTGCTGGAAATTCAAGTTTGGGTAAGTATCTAACTAAGTTCTTCCTAGAAAGTTTTCTAAGTGAATGCACATTGCAGTGTCCTAATCTCTTGTGCCAAAGCCAAGACTCTTTATGAAAATCATTTAAACAAGGAATGTTCTGTTTAGCTAAAGAATTTAAATCAACAGCATAGACATTTTCATTTCTTAAAGAAGAAAATACTAAAACATTTTTAGAGTTAAAAAAATTGCAAGAATCATTTTTAAATTTCACATAAAAACCATCATCACACAACTGAGAAATGCTTAACAGGTTATATTTAAGTCCATCAACAAATAAAACTTTAGAAATCAAAATTGAATCAGTGTTACCAATCTGGCCTAGGCCGATGATTTTTCCTTTTGAATTATCACCAAAAGTGACAAAGCCTCCATCAACTTTTACTAAGCTCTTGAAACATGAAAAGTCTCCTGACATATGCTTTGAACATCCACTGTCTAAGTACCATATCTTTTTGTGACAGCTCTTCAGGCAGGTCTCCTACAAAACAGATTTAGATGGAAGATGATTTTGGTACCCAGATCTTCTTGGGTCCAGACAGGTTATCCAATAACACTTTAGGTACCCATATTTGTATAATGGGTCTCATATAATTTGTAGAATTGACATGATTTGAAAGATAAACTTTATTAGATCCATATCTATGTATATAACTGGTTGAAGCATAAGAAGTTCCAGAATTTCCTTCATTCTGTCCAGATTTAGAAATGAATCTTGTTTTGGGAATTTTCCTTTGTCCAGGTTGGTATCCTATACCAGTAGTATATTTAGGTGCAACTTGCTTTCCTAGCATTTGTGTTAGAGTATTCTTGCCATTGGTGAACTTCTCTAAGTCATTCTTGAGTTGCTCATTTGACAGTTTCAGTTCTGTATTTTCCTTAAGTAGTTGAGCATTCTTTTCCTTTTCTATATCAAGATCATATTTATGCTTAACACTTAAAGCATACTGTTTCTTTAGACCTTTATATTTATCTTTAAGCTCATTACATGTTTCTTCTAACATGTCACAGTATTCAAACAATTCATATTTTGACATGTTTTCTGAGTCAGAATCTTCTCCAGAATAGTATGAATTAAAAGCAGGAGTCTCTGATGTTACCTCAGAAGTGTTTGTCATGAAACACATGTTGGCCCGATTCTTTTCAGAGTCTGAAGATTCAGCTTCACTTGTGCTGTCTTCTGAAGCACTCCAAGTAGCCTTCATGGCTTCTTTGTATTTGTTATCCTTGTATTCATATTTCCTTTTATACTTCAGCTTTGGACAGTCGGCTTTAATGTGTCCTTTTCTTTTGCACTCATAACAGACAACTTCATCAGTTCTGTCAGCCTTCTTCCAATCCTTTTTCCATTTGCCTTGTTGGTCATACTTTCCCTTGTAATTTGGTTTCCTAAAGAATTTCTTTTTCCTATAAAACTTTTTGAATCTCCTGGCTATTTGAGCCATCTCATCATCACTGTCAGAATCATTCTCACATTCCTCACTGCATGAACTTTCATTGATAGCTTGAAGCTTTTCCTTATCCTTATTCTTTGAAGTTGAGGATTTGAAAGCAACAGACTTTCTTGCAGGTTCATTTTCTTCTTCTTTGTTCACTTTAAGCTCTTCTTCATACATCATCAGCTTGCCAATTAATTCCTTGACAGGTAGAGAAGCAATGTCACATGATTCTCTAATGGAGACAGAGGTTCCTCTCCATCTATCAGGTAGACATCTCAAAATTCTCATAATTTGTTCCTTTGCTGGAACATCCTTTCCCAGAGAAGTCATTGTGTTGACAATTTCATTGAACCTGAGATACATATCAGAAATGGGTTCATCAGGCTTCATCTTAAAATTATCATACTTAATAGTATAGGTATTCAATCTCATCTTTTTAACATTAGTTGTTCCTTCATGAGAAACAGCTAAGGTATCCCAAATTTCATATGCAGTTTTACATGCAAAAATTCTATTAAATTCTTCATCTCCTAGAGCACAGCACAGAGCATTCATAGCTTTACAATTGTTATTGTAAGCAGTCTTTGTAGGTTCATCCCAAGTAGATCTAACAGTAGTGGGAATTTTGTATTCTGATTCAATAGCAGTCCAAATATCAAAACCTATGCTTTCTAGATGAATTTTCATTTTCAATTTCCACTGAGCATAATTAGTTCCATTGAAGAAAGGTGGCCGGTTAGTAGCAGCACCCTCAAGTCTATTGTCCATGATGAGAAAATTTTAAGGAGATAAAAATTTAGATATAACAGAAATTTTAAGAACTTTAAAATACAACTAAAAACACAGTTCAAAAGCAGAGTACTTTTAGAAAGTATTTTCTTCCTTTGATACCAAGTGTTGGTCGGAGTGGAAACTCAAGAGGGGGGTGAATTGAGTTCCAATTAAAATTTCTGTTAAAAACAATTTCTAATAAAATCCCCCAATTTCAAAAACAAATTAAACTGTAGTGAATTTATATAGATTATAAAGGTTCAATTAGCTTCTCAAAGATTGATTAGTTCTCAGTTAACATAATCTTATGATTAAATTAACTTTTGAAACTAATTTACTGATTTATAATAAATATAAACACTTGCAAATTTAATTATCAAAGTAGCTTTGAAGATAGATTATATTTCAAAGTAATAGCAGCGGAATATGAAATAAATATGTATAGTATGGATATAGAGTATAACTACAAACACAGAGAATTAACCAAGAGGTTCAGTCTCAAGCCGAGAATTAGTCCTCTCAAAAGTTTATATAAAATGATCCACACCCTGGATCGGGGTTAACAACAGTGAACACACTGTCCAGGTCACACACGACCTCTACCACTGTTATCCGTGGGAAAACAAACAACAGCAGCCAGCTGTCCAGGTCACAAGACCTCTACCACTATCCACAGTGGGAAATGAAGTGTAAAAAGGTTTGCTGAGGATTTATAGATCCTCCAGTGAAAGTACAGGAGACAGTGTGTGTGTTTAACACAGCAGATAACACACACTGCTCAAAATGTAGAATAAATAAATAAATCACAGAGCAGAGATGTAGAGTTGATAAATGGCTCTAGTGATTTCAGTGTAGCTCTGGACTCGTTTTTGGAATTGATCAGAAGTGATTCTGTGTCCTCTTCTTGATTTTGTTTGAGAAGCAGAGTGTCGTATGCTTCAGGTTCACAGGCAGTGAGATGTGGTCGATGAAGCTCTTCGATATTCTTTTGTATGCACAAAACTCTTCCTGATTATTCGTATATCTTCAAGATCTCTGTGTGTATTCTCTCCTTGTTGTCTCTGTCATTGTCTTATTTCTTCATAAACGTCTTCTTGTATTTATGTCACGTGCTCTGTAGGACAGAAAAGGTTTCCTTTCCGCAGGTACAAGGTACGGTTTCCTGACATCCGACAACCTTTTATTAATAATCTTTCAGAGCATTAAAATATACCTAATATGACCGTTGGTTAGATTAAATAAAGATAAAGATAAAGAAATTCAAACAGTTGTTTATGACTGTTCAAGTGATCGGTAGGTCATCAGCATTACAGTAATGATCGGTGACTCAGATAGATCAGCATCGGTCTGTCATCTGATCGGTGAGTCATTTTGATCAGCATCGGTCTGTCATCTGATCGGTGAGTCATTTTTATCAGCATCGGTCTGTCATCTGATCGGTGAGTCATTTGATTAGCATCGGTCTGATTTGCATCGGTGACTTATTTGCATCGGTGACTCATTTGCATCGGTGAGTCCTTGGATCGGTGACTCATTTGCATCGGTGACTCATTTGCATCGGTGAGTCCTTGGATCGGTGACTCATTTGCATCGGTGACTCATTTGCATCGGTGAGTCCTTGGATCGGTGACTCATTTGCATCGGTGACTCATTTTCATCGGTGATTCATCTTCATCAGTGAGTCCTTGGATCAGTGAGTCTAATGGATCGGTGAGTCTGATGGATCGGTGCGTCTGATGGATCGGTGCGTCTGATGGATCGGTGAGTCTGATGGATCGGTGCGTCTGATGGATCGGTGCGTCTGATGGATCGGTGAGTCTGATGGATCGGTGACTCTGATGGATCGGTGAGTCTGATGGATCGGTGAGTCTGATGGATGGGTGACTCTGATGGATCGGTGAGTCTGATGGATGTTGGATCCAGAAAACTTCCAAAGTACTTTGTAAGTTAATTAGCATAGATAAAAACATGATAACAGATTCATTCATAGATTGGAATTATGTTTATGAGACATCAAACCAGATTAAGCATCAATGAGTTGTGATGATTTGTGATTATTAAAACATCAGTTATAAACATGAAATTAGCAATCTTCCAGAGGTCTCAACAAAAACGTCCCCCACACTTCCCTAAATATTTTCGAAATATTAAAAACATCATTAATTCTCATTAATTCCTCACATGTATACCTATAACCATGCTGAAATCTCTTATGGAATTTCTCTCTTCTCATTTAAATTCAAGAAATTATTTAATATTTTATATCTGATTTTAATTACATACGTTAAGATATATATTTATATGACCTATTATTATATTTGTATTTTAAATATGATTATATACACCTTTATTTCACATCTCCCATTTTTTTTAATTATTATGTCACACCACTTTGCAGCCGAAATTTCACCAAATGTTTCCAATCCAAATCATTTTGTAATGAATACCATGCACATTTCCATATCAAAGGTATTCACCTTTAGATACATTTACTTATTTATTATAGAGTTTTTTGTATTTATTATACATTCATATTTCTTTGATTAAATTATTATGTTGAATGATTCCAAGTTGTAGGATTCATTTGGCACACTTTAGGCATGATATGACTTGATTAAGAAGGTTGTTCCATGATAGCACTCAAATGAATTTGGAAAAGATTGGTATCATGATATGTCAAGTGAAATGAGTGTTGAATAATTACAATTCAATTTTAATGGGGGTTTTACTCATGGTTCATGTGCAATGATCCTTGGATCATGGGAATATAATGTGAAATGTTGTGGCCACATATCCATGTAATGATAATCCTTCTATATCATGAATTTTTTTTCTTGTTTCTATTGTGATCCATTGATATGGTGATTTCCAAACATTTATTTTAGTCTTCATGTTATTCCATGTTTACTCACAAACTGGGCTTCATATATCACCCTTTTTTATGAATTTCCTCTTATTATCCAAGGAAATGCTAAATACAATGGAATGTTTTGGACATGTAAAATAAGTTACCAAAAATGATGCTGTTTTTTTGTTCTAAGTTATTATGTAGTGCTTCTGATCCTCAGAGAAAGTGGACCTATCTATCTTATATGTTGTATCTAGTGAAAATGTTTTGTACTAAATTATTTTTAAGTGTGTAATAAATATAAGGGTTGTTATAGATGGTATCAAATGGAGGATTATTAATTGTTGGTATTTGGATTAGTAAACCCTAGTAAAACCCATAGGAAAAGTACTATGTATAATGAAAACATCTATAAATTATGGTGACTATTGAGAAATAGGTTTTTCATGAAAAGATATACCAGTATGAATATACATAGTTAGAGGAAGATGTGGCATAGATATATCAATAGGTAATACCCGAAAACACCACATTGATATAGAATAGATCAAGAACTGGTGCCTGACAATGGGCCTTGTTGTTCTCTTTGTTACGACACTCACACGGGACAATCTTTGGTAAATTCATATCATTGTATGAACCATTATTATTATCAATAAAAAATAATCTAATAATATATGTTCTGAAGTAGATCATGGATAACACAGATAAGTTAGAAAAATAAAAATAATGTATAAGTTATACCTTTTTTTCATTGAATTAATTTTTCTCGGTTACCCATATCTTTCTTTTTATTCAAATCAATTGAAATTAATAGGAGGACTCAGGAAAAATACTGATGTGATTATCATTGTAGTGACTGATCTAATGTGACACCCAATCTGATGAGAGTGATAATCAAAAAATGAAATGATACTCTCTCAGTTTACTACTGATTTGAATAGAAACATGGGTCAATAGAAACGTTCACCCCCCCCCCAAGGAAGAACAAGCGGCAATCGACATCTTCATGATAAAAATGAATCCTACTTTTAATGAATCATCTGATCCCTCCATCGTAAAACAAAGGATCAACTCTATTGAGAATATCTTCTCCATGATTCAATCGTCTAAACAAGATGAAGGTACTTCTAGATTCTCATTGTATGGAGGGTGAAGTTGACCATTGGATGATATTAATAAAAAATAGGAAGCATGAGGAGGAGATTGTGGAATTGCAATGGAATGATTTCCCAAAAAGGTTTTTCTATAAATATTTTCCTCAAACCCTCAGAAATAATATGGATAAGGACTTCATTTACCTCATGAAAAAGACAACGAATCCATCGGAACATATGAGGAAAACATCCCAATTCATTCATGATATTCCATCAGCTTTGTCGTTACCCCTTAATATAAGGTTTATGGCTTCATAAGTGGAATAATACCATGCCTACGGAAGGACCTAAAAATCTATGACATCAATAGCTATGAGGAAATTGTATGATGTTACATTATGGACGAAATGGAGCTTTGTAAATATTAGGGGTGTCATGCATATATGAAGAGAAATGATGACTTTAATTATAGAGGTATGATGGATAAATATAATGGTGGTAATAAAATATAATACCCCACTTTCCAAAGGTGTGGAATGATGCACCTGGAAAATTTCAAAAAAGGGACCTGTAAATTCTTTAGGTGTGGAAGCGAAGGGGACCTGGACATTAAAAATCAGTATGTAAAACCCGCTACTAAAATAGAAGAGGGGAATGCTCCATTCGACCATCAATTTATTGTTCATTGCTTAAACTACACACAACTAGGGCACTTTGAAAACTAGTTCCCTAAGAGAAGGGTTTTTTGAGGAAACCAAAAATTCCAAGGCATCCAAGGAGAGATTTTTCCATCACTACCACCAAAGAAAACCCTAAAAATGAAGTGGAGATAGGTACTCTAGTAATTCATTGAATAAAAGAAAACATTATTTTTTATATTGGATCTACACATTCTATTATATCCTGAATGTTATTTAGAATAATCCCAACACCACCAAAAACCATAAAAGTAATGATTTTGTTGAGAATAAAAAATGGGGAAATCATTTAATCCCATGAATATAACTCCTCCAATATCAAAACTTATGTTATGATATTCTCAGAACACATCAACTCACTCTGGGGGAAATCGATGAAATTATTGGCATGGATTGTATTTCACTATATAGAGCCTAAATAAATTGATCTGGGAGGGAAATCAGTCTATATATTGTGAACCTAACCCCAATTCTGTATAAGTGAACTAAAAAGGATGAATCAAAATTAGCACCATCATATCAAGGATGTATATTAATGCATATTTAGAATTTGTATCTTGATTATATGATTGAGTCTCAGGAAGAATCTATCCTTGGAGACATGCCACTTGTGGGGGAATTGGCAGAAGTGTTTTTTGAGGAAATGCATAATCTTCCTCCTAAAAGAGATATTGAATTCATAATTGATCTTTTACCTGGGGATTTTTCAATATCCAAGATTTTGTATAAGATGGATGTCTTGGGGCCTGTGGAACTAATGAAACCACTATAGGAGAATCTGGAAAAAGGGATTATATGCCTAAGTGCTCCACGAAGGGGTGTACCAGGCCTCTTCGTCAAGAATAATGAAAGGTAAATGTACCTTTCATTGATTATCCTGAGATCAACAAAATCAAGATAAAATAAAATGTTTCCTCTTCCCTAAGTTGATGACTTCTTTGATCAGCTAAGTGGAGCATTATAATTCTCTATGGTGGATTTTCAGTCTGGATATTACCATGTATGGGTGAAGAAGGATGATATCCCCGAGACTGATTTTCGTACAAACTATGGGCACTATGAATTCATAGTAATTCCTTTTAAAATAAAATATTATCCAAAAATAATCATGGACATGATGAGTAGATTCATTAGTGATTACCATGACAAATTTGTGGTTGTATTTATAGACAAGATTATAATATACTCTAAAACCAATTAGGAGAATGGGGACCATCTAAGACCTGTACATGAGACCTTGTGAAATGAGAAACACTATACAGAGTACAACAAGTGTGAGTTCTGGTTGAAGGAGGTCTCATTAATGGGTCATATCACCACACAAATTTGTATATTTGTGGATCCATTTAAGACAGCTGCAATTTAGGGATGGTAGTGTCCAACATCAGTGATGGATATCTATAGCCTCTCGGGGTTATCTAGATATTATTTCTTATTTGTGATAAATTTCTCACGATTGTAAAAACCAATTTCATGATAAATCATATGGGAGTCATGTTTCATTGGGGGTATGAATGAAAAGAAAGATTACAGGAGTTGAAAATGATGCTTATCAGTATGTCGATGCTCACATTATCCACAATTGGAGAATATTTTTTTTGTATTCAGTGATGTTTTAATGATGGGTCTAGGCGGTATGTTGATGAAAAATGAAATATTCATTAACAATGATTCGTGGAAATTAAAATTTCATGGGAAAAACTATTCAAAACATGATCAAGAATTCTCTGTAGAAATCTTCACTTTCAAAATTTTGTTCCCATTTTCTCATTGGGGAGAAGTGTGAAATATTTAGGGATCACACAATATTTAATTATATATTGAAACCGAAGGATATGAATATGAACTAACGAATATGGTTAGAGCTGATCAATCACTATGACTAAACAATCCATTACTAACATGGGAAATATAACAATGTGGAAGATGCCCTAAGTAGAATAGAACCAACCATTCTATCATTAATGAGAATTGGGAAAGTTCCGATATTTATAGATTTTATGAATATGGAAATGGGAATCATAAATAAGGGAACATAATAAATCATTTCATAAATTATTTATCAAACATATCTTTTGGAAAGTTTAAAGGATACCCAACTGGATGTTGTGGGAATTGAAAAGAATGTGGTAATATTTAGAAAAGTAAAATAGTTTGAGTTAAATATTAATGAAGAAGGAATTGTGAGATTTTGTTTTAGACTATTTGTTCCATCAAATACAGAGTTAAATAATGATGTTTTGGATGATGAACATAGTATGAATTTAACTATTTTCCAAGGAAACAAAATGATTTGTTGAGATATATGAGATCATTATTTGTGGGATTTCATGACAATGGATATCACTGAGTATAAATCAATGTGACAAGTATGTAAGAAATTGAAGTCTTGGAGGTTAATGTTTAAGGGGATTATGAAACCATTACCCACTCTAGTATGGAAATTAGAGAACAAAACCAAAGACATTGTCACCATAGTTTTGAATAATTATATAGAAAACATTACTATAAGTGTTGTTTTGGATCTTCATACATCGATGGGACTCTTCATTGCTATTAAGGTGGGTTTATCATTGGATCAAATGGTACATATATATCTCAGGGAAGCGGTAAGGATGAATGGAGTACCACTATTTATTGTATCCAATATAGATTCAAGATTAACCTCTATGTTTTGGAAGAGAGTTCAAATTTCTCTAAATAATAATCTGAACTTTAATATGTCTTATCATGCTCAAACTGATTACCAATCTGGGTGAACTATTCTCACACCTTAGGACATATTAAAAGCATGCTCAATGCACATCAATGGAAGATGATATCAACATCTTCCTTTTGTTGAGTTCACTTAAAACAAAAGCTTCCACTCAACCATCCAAATGGATCTTTATAAAGCCCTGTATGGGAAGAGATAAAGAACACTGACATGTTGGGATGATGTTGGGTAGAGAAAACTCATTGGTCCAAAAATGGTCGACGAAATGGTGGAGAATTTTGAGACCATGCATCATCACATTAAAGCTTCATCGAGTCGACAAAAAAGCAATGTTGATAATCTTCGACGAGACCAAGAGTTCGATTTTGGGGACATGGTATTCCTCCAAATATCACTGTGGAAGAGAGTTATGATATTTTGTAAATAGTGAAAGTTTATTCCAAGGTACATCGTCCATTTGGAAATACTTGATAGCCTTGGAGAAGTGCCATATCTACTAGAACTCCTACAGAACTAGTCTCAAGTACATGATGTATTCCATTTATCACTCGTGATGAAGTACATACCTGACCCATTATATGTACTTAATTTAGAAGTGGTACAATTAGAGAATTTCTACTACTATGAGGAGAATACAGAGATGACCATAGATTATATGGAAAATGTTTGACAAATTAGAATATGCCCTCATCATGTTGTTGTGGAGAAACCCCTTGTTTGAAGAAGAAACATGGTAATTAGATGTAGTGTTGATGTTTAATTACCCTCATTTGCTTTAGTGTGGGAAAAGGAAATTTTGATGGCCATATTTCTTAAAGGGGTAGATTGTAATGACCCGAACATTAGTTAATGAAAATTCCCCTTGATCTAATTATATGTCATATTATATAAAATTGTTATATAAAACAAATTCACACCATTGGATTTATGTTTTTGGGTATCAAATGATTTTTATGAATTGTTATCAATTCTAATATATTCATTGAACATTGTCCATATGATTAGTATAAATATAAGTCTTT
Organism: Viscum album; assembly: GCA_963277665.1. Classification (NCBI taxonomy): domain Eukaryota; kingdom Viridiplantae; phylum Streptophyta; class Magnoliopsida; order Santalales; family Viscaceae; genus Viscum; species Viscum album. The sequence continues at coordinate 1,844,703,054 of OY728156.1, forward strand.
AACAAATCCAATTAACTGAGATAAAGGATTCAATGTCCTAATCCAGAAAAAAAAAAATTTCCAGGTGAAGCCCATTTGTCGAAGCTTGGAAAGGAGGTGGCATCAGATGGATTCACTCTTGACCAAGAACAAGAATATCTTCATCACATTAATCTTCAATGGATCCACCTTTGGGAGAAGTAGATGTTAATATTGATCACAACCTGAGTGATGTTATCTGAGCCTCCTGAAGGGTCTGTCACCATCACACACCTTACCCATAGGTCATTTTTAGGTGTAATAAGGAATTATTTAACATGGTCATATCACTATGATTATGTACATTTTTTATTGAATAACCACTATTCATTCATTTTATTGTTTTCACATTGTATATTGTTTTAAAGGAAATAAGATTAATTTTTGTAAATATTAAATTAAATAATATAATTTGATGAATTAATTTATTTTTTTAATAAAATAATAATTTAATAAAATATTATTACTAAATTATTTTTTATTTAATAGAAATGAACGCATTATTTTTATGAATAAAAATGTATTTTTTATTATGGTTTGAATGTTTTTTTTTCAAACCCTTTAATTTTTGAAAAATGTCGTTTATTTATTTTAAAAGTAAAAATTTCACATAATTAGAAAATAATTTAGATAAAATGAATATTATTTTTGAAATTAGGATGTTGAAATTATCCAATGTTTAATTTTTCATATTTTTCTATGACAATAAATATTTTGGGTAAAAATAAAATACCATTTTAATATATAATGTGTTTTATGATATCGTAATGACCCAATAGTGATTTTATAAAATACCATAAAAGGTTTATTCGGTAAATATATATTTTATCTTTAATGTAATGTGATTTTTGTTTATTTATTTATTTTACAAAGCCACAAGTGACCCTCTAAGACTTATAAAACAGTTTAACATTTTATAATGATTTCTTTGAGATTGTGACTCAAATCCACATATAAATGCCTAATATTTTAATATTTTCGGCCAATGAACATATAAAATAATGTTTTCCGCTTCTATTTAGGAAAAATAATTAGCAAAAACCAAGTAATTATTTCTATTTTTGATTAGTTTATTATGTGCTTTCCAAAACCTAAATAATAATGAAATCTCTCTCCTTTCCATTATAATCCCACTAAATCATCCATTTCTCTTCACTCAATCCATATGGAGATTGACCAAATTATGGCCTTATATCTATAGAATACTCCCACTATTCTTGAAGATGCCACAAAGCCCCTATAAAGCCTCTCCAAATCCTTTCGGATCACAGTTCCAAACACGGGATTTCTTCCATTCTCATTCTTGTATAAATTTAATTACATTGTTATAGCCATTAGTTTTAAATTAAATATGTTTGGATATGATTTTTCACCTCCCCCATTCATCCCTATTTACATTTTTATGTTTTGATACCTCTTTCTCTCTCATTAATGTCTCCCATTTACACCTATTACCATGCCGAAAGTCATTAAGAAATTCCCTTCTTCTCATTTACAATCTAGAAATTCTTTTATATTATGCATCTAAATTCCCTTACATATGCTGGTACAAGTTTCTATATAACCCCTTACTTTAAATTTCTGTAAATATGATGAAATACTCATTTCTCTCTCATCAACCGTTTTTATGAGTTATTATGTCACGTCATTATGCTGCTGAAATTACACAGTGATTTTCACTGCCAATGTCCTAATATATTGAATATCATTTCCATTTATCTATCAAGGGTAGTAACCTTTAATAAAATTTTATTATTGATTATATAGACTCATATATGTATTCCACATTCATTTAATGTTTTATAAATTAGGATGATGAATGATTCCCTGTTGAATGATCAATGTGGTAGCCTTTTGCATGAAATAAAATGATTAAGAATGTTACACCCTGATAGCACTCCAATAAATTGGGTAAAGATTCAAATTATGATTCCTCAATTGAAATAAGGGTTTAGTCATGATAATTAATGTTTAATGAGGCATAACTCTTTTTTATTTGAAATGTTCCATGGATCATGCTAATATCATGATAAATGTCGTTTCCACATTTCCATGTTATGAAAATCAATCTATATCATGCCATTATGTGCGTATTTCTATTGTGGTCTATTGATATGTTGATTGAATAAAATGTATTGTATTTTTCATGTAATTCCATGTTTACTCAATTACTGGGATTTATAGATCACCTGTTTCTTATGCATGTCATCTGTTTATCCCATGAAATGATAAGTAAGAAGGAATGTTATGGTCATGTAAAAGAAGTTTTAAATAATGATGTTGTGTTTTATGTTTTAATTTGTAATATAATGTTACTAATCCCCAATAAAACATGTAACATCTTAGTTTCTGAAGACACCCAAAGGAACCCCGTACCCAGTTGGTCATATGGCCCAATGCGCCTTTCCCCAAACAACAGAGAGTGCCGAGAAGTAGCAAGGGCCTTGTGTGTGATAGTGGAGAGTATATTCATTCATTTTCAGATTAACCTAGTGGAAGTAAAACAAATAGCAGTAGAGGAAGAAGGAATAATCCATACAAAAGTAAACAGTATAAGATTAGAAATAATAAAAACGGGAACACAAATATATATATGAATGTTGGATGAACCATATGTCTAGGAAAGTATCCAAAGAAATCAGAATGATGAAATTCAACTGTACTAAACAAAATTACAATAGAAAGTAAGTAAACAACTCCTCAACATCACATGCCACAGCTTGGTCCCATGATCTAAAAGACCACATCAAATAAAGTACCTAATGTAGAATGTAACATTACCTTATCTATACCTGATAAATTATAAGCCATTTGGGCCCAAAAACATGGACCAAATAGGGTGTGAGACTAAATACTAGTAGAAACCACCCCAATATCTGTGAATAACAGTCAGTGAATATATGGAAGGTAATAAGTATATAAATCCATAAACCAGGAAGTACTCAGTAGTAAACAAGGATGTACTCTACAGTAAACAATCCATATATTCAATGATTCCAGTTTCATATATCAAGAAATATCTAATCAAAACAGGTATTCACAAATAGGTAACCCTCTAATATGTACTCATAGCCTATCCCCTCTAGTCCTAACTAGAAACACAAGCAAATAGCTAAACACAAAATTTGACCATCTGGGATGTACTCAAAACATATCTCCTCTGGTCCTACACAAGCAACTCTCTGGACAGTACACTAAGTCTAACCAATCCGGTTCTACTTAATAATAGACTCTCTGAGGATGCTCTCCTAGTTAATTCCTCCTATAGTCTTGTATCGATACCTAAAGGAACTCTAGGGAAGTAATTTAGTTATGTTACCTCTATTTCCCGCATCAAGGAACTACAGACACTCTAAGGAAGAACATACATAAATACCCCCCTATGTTCTCACATCGTTTGTAAAACAAACACTCTGGGGAAGCCCTTACATCAATTCTTTCTATGGTCTACTACACCAGTTCTCACGACCCTATGTAAGTCTAGCAGGTGCAGCAATTCTTATCGGCTAAAGTAAACTACAAGAACTATTTGGATAGTAGTCTACAACATAAAAACATGTAAGGATATGATCACCACATCATACTATACGAGGCATGGAAGGTAATCAATAACCTAATAGGAAAACTAGACCCAATGGTCAAAATAGGCAATCATGCATGGGAAAACACATCCAAAGTATATAAATTAACCATATTTATATTAAGTTACTCTCTACTCAAGAATATAATCATAGCAATAAAACAATATGGTTGAAACATGAAATCTTTAATACCACTTTCCTAGGTATTGACGATTTTTCACATATAACTCAAACTACTTCAACAGAAAGGCACAAAACATCTACACTGGCATTGGAAGATCAATATACTTGTATCTCAGGATTTAAATCACATAAAAATACTGAATACCAACAAAAAATTCTATAATTCCTAACAATGGATAAAATGAGAAAGAGGAGGAATTAGGAATTGAATATCAATAAGACGAGAGAGCTTACTGAGGCGATACCAATGCAATCGACAGTGGTCGAATCAGAGATTGGATGTTCGTTTGAGGGATTGGAGAAGATCTCAGCAGTATTGGAGATCTCAGACGAACTAGGTCAAGGGGAATGTTTTTCTGATGATTAGACGTGACCATAATCTGATTAATGAAAAAAATGAAAATACATGGAAGTAGTTTTGATGTACATTGTGTATAATTGATTCTTCTGTTATCCGCTTTAGGTGGACTCTAGGTCACCACCAACATGGTTGTGTTTATGGCCACACAAAGCTACCACACAGCCTCCTACGGTGACCCAGTACATGGAGTGTACTCATTATGTACACAAAGTATACTTTAGAAATATCCCAAAATTCCCCTTCTTCTTATAAACAACTAGAAGAAAGAAAAAATACGTGAAAATATGATTCAGTTTCTTACAAATATACCCCATTAAAGAAATTCATCACCTAATTTCCCTAGCAGGGAAGCGTAGAAGAAGATACACCAAATATCTCCAGCCATTGTGCTCGTACATCAGCCTCCCACTCCCATGTCTTGTCCCTCACTCGCCAATGATACCATAGAACACGTACCAGATGGGCAGACTAGCCATAGAGAACCATCATACATCGATCAATAATTCTTATATGATGCTCCTTGAATGATTCATCCACTTCCAACTAATCCTTCTCAGGTTGGAAAACATGATACGAGTCTTTGAAGTATCATTGATGCTGAGAAATATAGAAAATGTCGTGCATATCCTGATACCACTGAGGTAACTGCAACCAATAGGCAATTGGCCCAACACTCTCAAACACCACAAACGGACCGACGTACCTCAATTAAAGCTTATCATATCCCCTCATCTTCTTGTGTCCCAACCTTGGTGTGACACATGTTAAAACCTGACACCCGACATCGAACTCCAGTGGTCTTCTCTATCGATCAGCATAAGACTCCTGTTCAGACTCTGCAGTAGCCATCTTCCTTCGAATCAGCTCTATATTCTCTATGCTTTCCTATAGAAGAAGAGTTCCTATGATAGATGCCTCTCCTACCTCCAGCCAGTATAACACTGATCAGTATGGACTACCGTACAAATCCTCATAATGTTCCATCTAAATAGTTTCATGAATAATATTATTATATGAAAACTCCACAAGAGGTATGCGCTTCTCTAAAAATCCTCCAAAATCTTGGATTCATGTTCGAATCATGTCTTTAAGAACCTATATCATACACATGGATTGAGAATGTTTCTGGGGGTGGTATGCATTACTCAAAAGTACCTATGTACCCAAATCCTTCTGAAGCCCCTTCTTGACACGTGATATAAAACATGCATATCTGTCTGAAACAATGGAGAGTCGAACTCCATGTAAATGTATGGTCTCCCAGATGTACAACCATCCTAGCTCTTCAACACTTGATGTCTCCTTGATCGGCAAGTAGTGATCTTCCTTTGTGAGTCTGTCAGTGACAACCTAAACTGTATCATTCCCTTGAGGCAAACTAAGTAATCCTGTTATGAAATCCATTGTCACATAATTATACTTCGACTCAGTAATGGGTAACTGTTGTAAAAGCCATATTGGGTGATAATGCCCAGCCTTCACCTACTGACTGCTAGAACACCTCATGAAAAAACTAGAAACATCTCTCTTAATACCTGGCTGCCAATACTGACTGTGTAGATCATGATACATCTTGGTGACACACAGATAAACTGCCCAAACTGAGAAATGAATTTCCAGCATCAGCTCCTCCCATATGTCTGCAGGCACCAATACAAACATCAGAAAAGGTAATATATAATCCTCGCCAATGCCCATTCAGGAATAGGTTCCTATCCTAACATGATTTTTTGTTGGACTAGGCCTTAAGAATCTGAAAGCTGCCACATTGTCACTAGATCAATTTTAGGAGAGATAACAGTTACATAAGAAAGAAACGTCTTCCCCTATATGTATTTCACCTCCAAAAGCATCTCATAGAACAGATCTATAATTTACCACTCAATACTGGCCTCCAAAAATACCATTATCTAAGTCCTCCGGCTCAACACATCAACCACCGTGCTACCCTTCTCAATTGTATAGGCTAGATCAAAGTCAAAATACTGACTTTACTTCACCCCCCTTCTCTATCTCATATTCAGTTCATGCTTAGTGAACGAGTAATTTAGACTCTTGTGGTCAGTGAAAACCACAAAATGCTCTCTAAAATAGTAATTTATCCAATAGTATATGTCATGTGAAACTATAGACAACTTGAGATCGTGTGTCAGGTAATTCTTCTCATGTTGCTGCAACTACCGAGACTCGTGCGCAATGACTCCTTCTCCCCATATAATCACATATCACAACATAATACCTGAAGCATCACAGTACACAGTACAGCTCTTTCCCCGCTCTGGAAACACTAGTCTCAGTGCTGATGTCAGCCTCCCTTTCAGTTCCTAAATTGATGACTCACAAGAAGATGACCACAAGAATATCACACCCTTCTTAGTCAGACACATTAGTGGTGCTGTAATGCGTGAAATGTCCTGAATTAAGCATATGTATTATCCAGGAATCCCTAGAAAAGTCCATACCTCAAAGAAGTTATTCTACTTCTCCCAAGAAACTACTACTCTCACTTTTATTGGTCTACTGACACTCCTATCATAGTGATTACATGAACCAATAAGTGAGTCTAATCCATCAAAAATTGGAATTTTGATATCATAGAAAATAATTTCTTATCTATCAGTGTACTCAAAATGAACTCATGAAGTGTGGATTGGTTTTATCGAGTGTGTGTGTACACCATGATATCATCAACGAAAACCACCATGAAAGAATCCATGTATTGATGCAACTCTCTATTCATCGGTGCCATGAAAATTGCAGGTGCGTTCTTGTGACCGAACGACATAAACACATACTCGTATAGACCATACCTACTCTGAAAGGCTGTAAGAGGTATATCTAATGGTTTAACGCACAAATGATGGTAACCAGACCTCATGCCAATCATCAAGAACACTCGGCCTCCACGAAGCTGATCAAAGTAATCATGAATCCTCAGTAATGGATATCGGTTCTTGATTGTCAACTGGTTCAGCCTCCGATAATCCAGAAAAAGACTGAGGGTACCGTCTACCTTCATTCTAAAAAGGACAGGAAAACCCCAAGGAGAAGTACAGGTTTGGATGAAACCCATTAACTACCACTCTTAAAATCTCTTGGTCATCCAGATATATATTAGAAATATGAGATTTAAGTACTCATAACCCATGATGCACGGGCCGCCCACTGCTCGCTTTGACATATCATTCACCCTTCTGAAGAATAGATCCACCCTCTTGTGATATGAAACTAACACTACGACGATAATAGACGATGACTGCCTGGAATGGAACTAGCATGTCCATTCAGAGAATGAAATCATATAATGTCATCTTTAAGACATTGTGGTCCCATAAAAAATGACACCCACTATACTCTAGAGTTCACTCCTTTTACTGGCGTACAATTGTCGTTCAAGACCCCAACAGAATTTCTATTGTCAATATATCAACAACAAAACTATGTAGATCCCTAGGATCTCTACAAATGCAATAAATATATTGATATGGGAAGCCCATTTAATGAAAACATCAGAAGCTAAATATGAGTCTACTAAGATCATACATCACACTTTTGAGGGTTTGGGATCATGCTTCAGTAGGGTATGCACCATTGCAAAATTATGACCTACATTGTGGCCCTGTGACCCAGTCTGACCATCCTGAGGTGATCCACCATATTTTCACTAAAAACTAGTTGACTGGATACCAGGACCAAGACCTCAACCTCATCTTTAAAGGCTAGAAGAACTCCAGTTCCCTTACAGGTGAGAAACTGGTGGTGCTACACCAGAACGAGGGGTCATAGAATAACCCCTATCACCAGCTGCTGGTGAGAATATCTAATAGAAGTGTTGAAGATGACCCATCTTGATGCAATATTGGAAATCCCTTGGGTCTCTCAGGTAGTTTGTCCTTGTATGAAAACTCTCCATACACTAGTAACACACCACCTAAGTACCAGAGGAAGTATCTCACTTCCTTGGATATCCTAACTTAGACTCCCAACGGCTCTTCCTGTTGTCAGTAAGTGGAATACTAACTCCAGATGTTCAGCCGCCCTATCTCACAACTCTATAATCTCTCATATTGTTCTTCATAATTAGTTTTTGGTTGATTATTGATGTGATAGAAGTCAACCTGAAGATGATCGCCTACTATTAGATGCAGTGCCTCAGACCATCCTCAATCTTCCTTGTTAAAAACAACTGATTACCTCTTGGAATAACAGTGAAATGTTGTATCTTAGAAAAGTGAGAGGAATACTCCAAAACGGAAAGTGTACCATAATATAAACTCATAAAATCATAGGCTCGATCAGCCCTCATGTTATTAGGATAGTAGTAGTCATAGAAGATATGCAGAAATTCTTCCCAAGTCATAACCTACTGGTTTCCCACCTGTGAGATCACATACCACAATATATTGGTGGAATCCCAAAGCATATACATAGAAGTCATGACCCACCTCTCTAGAGGAATATCCATATGCTCAAAAATATTCATCATGGATTCTATCCATGACTCTACATCCTGGGTTCCTCAAACCCCTGAGAAAGTTGGAGGATGCTGCTTCTGAAAGACACATGTCAATACTGCCATCAATGAGGTAGGTGGAGGTGCACCATGAAAGATCTCCATCATCATCATAAATCATTCAATAAAATGTGAATCATCCCTTGTGTTTGGTATAATGGATGTTGCCAGGACTGGAACAACTAGAGGATCTACAAATATTTTCTGATCAGCCATATCCAGTGTCTGATCACTACCCTGCAACTGGCGTACAAACGGAGGTAGTCTCGGCCGCACGACTCTGCATCGTCAAATGCACACCATAAATCAAGATTATCAATCACTAAAAACTAGATGCTTAAGAAGGTAATAGAATAATGAAAGCATTAATATTTTTCAAAAAAATGACTACATGGCGTGAATAACCCCTACTTGGTGTGTTCCCATCAGCCCTTCACATGATAATGTGCTCCTGCCAGAACTGGTCATGAAACACCCCATTAACATTGTGTGTTCACCTAACAAACGGAATATACATTAATCTTCTTCCCTTACCCAAGTCCTTCTACATAGCTAAGACACATGGTTCTCAAAATAATGAGACTACCGGATGTGTTTGTTCCAAAAACGTCATGTAATATACGAACCTCACTAGACCGTGTTGTTAGATACATGACCTGTTACGTTGCTCACACTACATGGCATGTTCTATGTAGATAAGGCGTGTACAAGATAGGATAACACTAACCCATGTTGTTAGTTACACAGCCAGTTACCTAGGATATACCACACAGTGTGTTCTAGACAAACATGGCGTATACTAAGATGATTTGGTCGAGCTGTGTTGTTAGTGACACGGACGGTTTCATGGTTTTACAACACAGTGTGTAAATACTTTACACAACGTGTCTTAGCAATGTTTCCAAACCATGTGCCCCTGCCTCCACCGTCGTTGGCATGGTTTGAGACTACACGACATGTATTTAAGAAAAATTGTTTCTTCCTGAACAGAAGAACACATGGCGTGTAGTTAACATTACACGTCGCGTATTCTGGTTTTTCTCTAGACAGTAAGCCTTAGAAACCTCTCTAGAAAATAAAAAGCACTATAAGAAACCTCAAAGTGGAAAATTATTATTCTTGAGGGCCCATACACCCCATTAATAAAATCATGGAATCTTATACATTTCTTAACAAGGTCATGATGTCAATGATCCACCAAATACCGATTCATGGTGGCCCATAACACGTCAAGAACCAAAGTTTGGAATTCATTCAAACCAATCCTTACACAAAAAATACCCAATAAAATACTAGGTATTCTATCAAATCATCTATCAAAATAGCATGCATATCTAGAACAACAACTATCAAAACAACATTCTACTGCTAATGGACCCTAAATGGCATTGCTGTAATGCATGACTTTTGATTCCTATTATGTGCCTATATGATAATGTGATGACATAACCTCAAATCATAAGGTTGAAATTGAAATAGAACCTCAATAACATCAAAAATAATAGCACAGATCATGTGAATCACTCAAAGTGAAATCCAATAAACATTAATAATTATGAAAATAAAGAAATTACAATAACAAGGTAAATTGGATTTTCCCTAAATATGGGTTAGATACTCTCAAAAAATTATTATTACCAAGTACACGTTCCACCCTATCCCTGGCTATATACTCCAAACAGTACGAAAATAGAAAATAATTACTCAGATACCACTTTGTAACATCCCAGTTTCGGAAGCCACCCAGAGGCACCCCGTACATGGTTGGATACATGACCTCAAGTAAATTTACATGAAATCCATAGTCTACTGACATGTTGTGAGGTCCATGGGAGTAAAGGTGGAGAAACCATGCCGTCATTGGCAGAGAAACATAGTATATGGAAAACAAATAGCAGTAGTGGAAGTAGGAATAATCCATACAAATGTAAACTGAAGAAGACTGGGAATCATAAACTGGAGCACACACATATATATATGAATTGTTCATGGAACATATGTCTAGTAATAAATCCAAACAAATCACGATGATGAAATTAATTATTACTAAGCCAATGTAAACTAGAAATAATCTAATCAACTCCTCAGCATCGCAAGCCATTGCTTGGTTCCCTCCTCTCCAGCTCCACAACAAATCAAGTATGTGATGTAGAAGGGTGATTTCCCTTATATATACCTCAAATAATATAATACGTTCAGTACCAAAAGCATGTCCCATAAAAGGGGGAGAGAATAAACCCCAGCAGGAAACCACCACAAGATCTGTTCCTAATAGTCAGTTAATATATGGGAAGAAATAAGTACAAAAAGAAGTAAACATGGAAGTACTCAGCAGTAAACAAGGAAGTACTTAGTAGTAAACAATCCAAAGTTTCAATGCATCCAGTTTCATATATCAAGTAACAGCTAATCAAAATAGGTGATCACAAATTGGTAACCCTCTGGGATGTACTCATTGCCTATCCCATATGGACCTACACAAGAAACCGTCTTGCCAACACACTTTGTCTAACCGATCTGGTTCAGCGTAAGTATAAACTCTATGTGGAATCACATTCCTTAAATTCCTCCTATAGTCTCGTATCGTTAAATAAAGGTGCTCTTGGGATGAACTTACATAACATTCCATTTGTGGAATACGCCAAGGAGCTACAAACACTCCGAGGTAGCACTTTCCTCAATTCCCTCTATAGAATAACATCGTAAGTAAAATAGACACTCTGGAGAATCCCTTAAGTCCATTCTCCCTATGGTCTACTACACCAGGTTCTCACGGACCTCTGTATGTGAAGAATGTATTGTAATACATATCAACCAATATAAACCTCAAGAACTACATGGCTTGCAGTCTATATCAAAACTGCATTTTATGAAATTAACACCCCATCCTATTATACTAGGAATGGAAGGTAAACAACATCCTAATAGTCAAACGAGGTCCAACGGTCAAAACAGGAAATCATGCATGGGAAAACACATCCAATGCCTAGAAATATACCCTATTCACATTCATTTATCCTCTACTAATGAATAAATTCATAGTAGGAAATCAATATGTCTACACAAGTAAACGTGCAATACCCTGTTCATGGGAAACAAATATTTTCCACCTATAACTCAAAGTCATTAAACAGAAAAACACAAAACACATATTGTGGCCTTAGAATATAAATATACATGTGTCACAGGGCTTGAATCACATTAGAACGACAAATATCTACAAAAATATCTAAAATTATCAATAGAGGATAACATGACAAGGAGTATAAATTTGGAAAATGAAGCTTAAAGAGAAGATAGAGCTTACCAAGATGGTCCCAACATAAATGAAGATAGTTGAATCATAGAATGGATGCTCGGTCGGGGTCTCGAAGGAAGATCATGGTCGTACGAGAGCTCTCAGATGAACTTGTTTGAGAAAAAGGTTTTTCTGGTTATTAGACGCGACATCAGTACATTTAATGAAAAAAATACACGATGCGTGCTATGAAAGTACATGTCACATACATGGGAGGTACACGACATATACTTACCGCTTCCGTACTCCACATTTGGCGTCCTCAAGGTCACCTCCATATGGACGTGGGTTTGGCCATCACACAACCATCACAAGTTCTCATGTGGTGACCCAATACACGGTGTGTACTCATTAAGTACATGTCGTGTACTTTAAATATTACCAAAAATTCACCTTTTGCTAAAAAACTATCAGAAGAAATAAAACATACATGAAAAGAAGATCTATGTTCATACAAAACTAGACCTATCTATCATATATATTGAATCAAGTCAAAATTTTATGTAATAAATTATGTTTTTGTGTGAAATGAATATTATTTCTATTATATAATTTTTAAAAGAATTATTTAGGTAAGAAAATAAAATTTCATTCTTTTTGAATGTGTTGAAAAAAGAACCCAATGGAATGTATAACAATATTTGGGAATACCTTAAATGTAAAAAATTTGGTCACATGGCTCATGGATGCGTAGAAAATGAGAAGGAAAATAATGAAATGTTGATGGTAGAGTATTTAATTGAAATGATAAATGACATTTTGTTATTTTGTACCAAAATATAGTGGTTCATGAATGATATCATCACGATCGACTGAAATAGTTTGTAAAAAATCTTTTTCTACCACTACAGTTTATGTACGGTCCCAAAATGAATTGGGTATTAGTATGTTTCTTTAGTAATAAAATTATAATAGTACCCTATTTGATTTTGGATATTCACATTACTTCATTTTTTTATAAATTTTCAATAATACTTGTAATATCACATCATATTTTTTTTGGATATATTTTTGGGAATACACTGTTGATGTATTAAAGAAATCATGATTTATAGGACTATTTAAGTTAGTATTGGTTAAATATTATTTAACATATATATATATATTTGTTAATCACCAAAAAGTTGGGTATGAAATTATTCAATGTATGGATTGGAATTTATTTTCTCATGATTAGATAGTTTGTAGAGATAATAATGTCTGGTTCATTGATTTCATACCTTTATTAACCTCCCATGAATCATATAAATTTATTTAAACTGGTAGTGAGAATTACATAGTACATGTATCTTGAAGGAATGAAACTATTCAGATTAATGAAGTACCTATAGTGAATGAATACAAAGATGTTTCTCTTAATAATTATCCTGTTCTCATTCATAACTAGTGGTTTAGTATTTTATAGACTTTGATTTTTATGCTATGTTAATTTCAAAAATATATTATTTAGTGTCTCTTGTGGAAGTTATATAATTGAAAAATAAGTTTCAAGTGTTTCTTGATAAATGTTTTATTCGACCTAGTGATTCGCCATGTGTTTATGCTATCTTATTTTATGAAAATAATGATAGTTTCATGAGGTTTTTTATTAAATTTAGATAACATTATAACATCATTATTAAGAATTATAATCCTTCACCACATAACAGTGGCTTGATACATTATCTCCAGAGAGATCAGTATTTTTCGAATCATGAATTTAAATCTATTTATCATCAGCTGAAGGTGAAAGAATGTGATATTGTTTAAATTTCATTTCTTACTAGATATGTAATTTATGATTTTATAGTTATTTCAATTCGTTAGAAAAATTCCCCTCTGTATTTATGGAACATAAGAATTGATACTTTAGTGAATATTTGAGAATTTTTTAGGTTGTTTTTATTTATGATATTTTCATTTAGTTAATGATTTAAAAGGATAATGAAAAATAATATAAGGATTGTTGTAGAAACCCTTAGGTGAATAAATTTATTTGGAATTTTTTTCAAATTTGGTTTTTGTATACAAAATATTTCATTCAATTGGAACATTCTCAATAATTATGGAATAATAGTTGACCCCGCCAACGAATGTGGTTAATGAATGGGAAATAACTGCAAATTTTATTGATATTAAATGTTTTTATAGAATAAAAGATTCGTATAAGTAGTTTGTTGAAAACATTTAAATGTTTTCTTGAACAATAACTATGTTTACTTGAAATGGAGTTAAACTTATCATTGAGAAATAATGTCGTGATTTTTTCAAGAACAAAGAAAAATTGGTGAATGCTCGTGTTTTGGAATTTTAGTCTTAAAATAATACATTTTAATATTCATAGATTCTTCATTAAAAGGGAATTTTATGCATTATGATGTATTATAAATAGGTTACTAATAATTAATCAAGGGAGAAAACCTCATATGTTAATATAACACACCCGTGAATTGCAATTAACTATTAATGATTTTTATTTAAAAATTTAGAGGAATAATTTGTGAGGAGATAATAGTGAAATATACAATTATAATAAAATATTAATGTGTATGTTTACTTATAAAGAGTTCATCATAAGGTAGAGAATATGAAATGAACTGATTAAGGATTATGATTTCATGATAAACTACAAAACTAGAAAATAAAATAATATGTTTGATTCCATGTGTGGAAAAAGGACTACTACATTAATTTATCTTATCCATGAATTGGAATTAAATATTTATTTTTTTAATTAAAAATTTAGAGAAATCATTTGTGTGGATATAATATTGAAATATATAATGATCATAAAATAATAATTTGTGTGTTAACATATAAATAGTTCATCATAAGGTAGAGAATATGGAATGAACTCATTATGGATTTTGATATCATGATAAACTATAACACTAGAAAGTAAAATAATGTGTTAGATCCCAATGGAGGAAAAAATTAATGCTACATTAAATATTTTACAATAGTAGCATGATTATTCTGTTAATGATGTATTAATTTTTTCTTGGATGTTTTGGGTAGAATAAATTTTCCTATTTTTTTCAAGTGTAAGTGTGAGAATCTGTATCTGATAGAATTGAAAAATTTATAAATGAAGATTATGAATTACATAATATGGTATAATTGTATTTACATGGGTAATTTATGTGAATTTAATGATGACAAGTAAATAATTTTTCTATTTTGTTAGAGATTAATTGTGACTTGTGATTATTAATTGAATAAAGTGGTGTTAATTGAATCAAGTAGTTATCTATTTTATGTTCTTCATCGTACTAATTGGATCTACTAATTCCATAATCAGTATTACAAGTTGGATATAATTTAAATATATATTTCTAATTTTACCAAAAAAATTACTTGTCAATATGTTGTTATATATCAATAACTACCAACAATGATGCTTCATCCAATACCATTTCATGTGAGAAAATTGGAAAATATATCCATTAGTTTTTTGTTTAGAGTACCTAATACATTCCAATGCAATATTGTGAGTCTGTTTATTAATGATCGATTGACTAAATATGAATTTTTTCATTCAATTTACGATAACTTGTCATTAGATCATCTGTATTGATTATATCATAATGAGATAGTAAGATTTCATAGTGTTCCTATCTCTATAGTATCAAAATGTGTTCCTCGGTTCATATATAACATTTTTAAAAAACATTAGAACCCATTGAAAATTTTTTTCATAATGAAAGTAATTCTACATGTTTTTTCAATAGAGTACCTAGGGATTTGGGATCTATATCTTTCTATATATCTGTTTTCTTCTATTAACATTTTTCAATCTAGTATATAGATGAAAAAATATTATTTATTATATGGAAAGTCTTATTGAACTCTGATATATTACAAAATGGGTGAATAAAATTTTGTTGCACTATAATTACTAGAGTAAATGGATGAGAAGGTAAAATTGATACAATAACATAAGAGGACATCACATAGTAGGTATAAATGTTACTCAAATAAAACATTTAATGATCATTCATTTTAAGTAGGTGATCATGTATTTCTTAAAGTATATCCATGTACACTATTTAGGAATTTTTTTTGAAGAAATGTCAATTCAATGGTTCAGTGGATCATACAAAATCATGGAGAATGTGGGATCAATTTTTTACTAGGTGCCTTTACCTATGAAATTAACCCAACTACACAATGTTTTTTTGTTTCAATGATAAAAAGGAATGTGCCTGATTTATCACATGTTTTGAACCCTAAAGTGGTTCAGTTTGAAATTATCCTTTATAGAGGGGAAATTCTATAAAAATTTTCTAACATAGTGATTATATAAAGTGAAATATATAAAATTCAGGAGGATAAGGTTTTTGGGGGAAGCATATGTTTTAAGAAGTAAAATTATAATTTGAAATTTCATTGAGGTAAAAGTATCCTAAGTTTGTTTAACATGTAAATAATATTTTAAGGATATAACTTCTAAAGGGGGGAAATATGTAACAACACAGGTAATAATAGAACAATATTTCTCTACATGTTTATTAATTATTAGTGATTAAATAAATTAAATAATTATAAATATATTATGTAATTCCTATAGAAATAGTTTTATTAAACTAATTTCTTACATGTTTATATGTAAATGATTAAAACCCAAATTATCAAATTTTAGTTTTATGAAATTAATTTCGCAATCTAATTCATAATGTCAAAAATATCTTTGAATTAATTAATTATAATTTTCTTAAAAATATTAAATTTCTTGTGAATAATAAAAAATATTGTTTTATTTATAAAATTATTTTATTTTTTGATATTTTAAATAAATAATTAAGATGTAAAACTTATTAATATTTTTTAGTTAATAAAGTATTATATTTTATAATATTTATTGTACATAACAAATTTTGATCATGTAAATTATAGTTTATTTCATGATAAATATTGAAATCATTTTTAGTATGATGAAGTACCAATATAGCATTGGAAGAGTCAAATTCATTACCTTATTGATCATAATTGATTAAAAAAATTATTTTCAGAAATTTTTATTAATTATTATTTATATTTTATAATTTTTAATGATATATTTTAGTTTTATTTGTATATAACATGAATCTTACCCAAATTATTGTGTAATGATTACAGAATTTCCTAAATGCAAAATTACTGAACAATAGTTTTCTGCATATAGATTTGATTAAATATACATAATTAAAGAGAATAAAATATTTCGTTGAAACTAATTAATTTTTTAAATTTATGAATTAATTAAATTTAATTCTTATGCAACTCTAATACAATGCCTATAAAAATAGAAGAAAAATAAATAAAATAATTTTATTTTTAATTATAAAAACCAATAATCGAAAAAAATGTACAAGTATTATTAAATCAACGTTTTTTAAAAACATCATCCTTGGGTCTAATCTAGGTCCCTATGAGGCCTCTTAGGTTACATTGTGTCTTTTTAAAATAAAGTCAATCTTTTCACTATATGGTTTTCAATAGCTATAACTTTTTTAATATATAGTTTACTAAAAGGTATGATCAACCATAAAAAGTATTTTCAAAAATAAAATATTTATATTTTTCCTTAAAATTTATTTTTATGCTTTAGTTAATAAATAATTACCATAATGGCTTGAACAATGATGATGCAGTAATTATTAAATTAATCAAAAAATGAAAATAATGCAATAAATAAATATATAATAAATTTAATTTATACTCTCATGGTGATACAATAAGTATATAGAAAAATATGAAATTTATAGGATAAAATAAATTAGTTTTTTAAAATTTTAATCTCTTAATCTATATTTTTAAAATTTAATGTAATAGATAATTTTAAATTTTACAATAAATATATTTCAATAAAATTATTATTTCATTGATTTATATAAAAATCATTAAAAAATTAAATAATTACAAATGGTAGAATATGTTATTTAATATTTCATCAAAAATACATTTAATGTCTAATTTTAAACATTCATCTCTAGAATAGTAATATTTTATTTTTATATTGTGAGAAATTCCAAAAGTGATCCTCAATATATTTATAACAGGGCACCCCTTCATTCATTTTACTTAAGAAACATGGTCCTTATATCTCTACAATTAAATTCCAAATTAGGTTCATCACAAACATTTCAAAATTTGAGAGGTAATTGACTCACCAATATTCCAATTCCATGTTTCTTAATGAATCCTTGAATGAGGTGATATTCAATACGTAACTTCCTCAAACTACCTATCTTAATTTATTTTCTTCTACTATATTACCCATAAACAATTATCCAATAATAGAATAATAACTAATATATCATGTATATAATATATTTTTCTATTTATAAATGAAAAAAAATTCAATCCATTTTTGAATTCCTCTTATTCAAGAAAACTAAGCCATTGTCCAAATTGTGTTGATTAAACATCTCCTTGGATAATGAGATTTTATTTTTCATTAATACCTTCATGAATGGTACAAAAATACTTATTAAGGAAAAATAATATTAAAATAATTTTTCTAATAATTTTTCAATTATCTACATATAATATATAATCATTGTATAAAATATAATGAAACTTATTAGTGATTGTTTTAAAAAAACCATCTAATCAATAATCATTAATATTTTATCAAATAAATAATCATAATGTTAGAAAGATAAATTATATAGTGTAAAATAAATCATTTTGTAGATAGTTAATAACAATTCAATCCACTTTTGTAGTATTATTTCCATTTTAGTAGAATCACCGTAAATATACACAAATTAACCAACCATGAAACTATAAATAGTACACACCTAAATCAATGAATATAAAAAATTATTAATAAATAACGGGTGGAATGATATCATAAAATGAAAATATAATTTAATATAAATATGAATGTATTTAAGAAATATATTAATATTATTCGTTACACAATTATACATGAGGGTTGGAAAAATTTTAAAGATATCTAACCTGATGATATAGAATTTATTTTAAATCATATATAATAATTCATTCCCGAAGAGAATTTGTATTCATATATGGAATGACATTAATTTCATGGTTTGATAATTCAAAAAAAATAAGTCTTAATTTAAAATTATATATTTTTACTTTCTTAGAATATAATTTCTATTTTTCTTGCACAGGTTTTCAAAATGGAATGTTTGTATTCATCAAAGAGTGTTTTATTAAAAAATATATTTTTATTTATAATGATGTATTTGTTAATGGGAATTTTTTATGATAATTGGATATTATTTTATAAAAAAATTCATATTAGATCAATGAAAAATTGAGTTAATGATGTTACATTATTAAATAATTAGTGGTGGTTATATGATTAACCTAGGACTAGTGATTAGGTTACGACATCTAATGCATTGTATACTCCAGAGGTGAATGTTGAAAATATTGTTTATTTTATTTACATGTGTGATATATAAAATGATATCTGAATGTAATTAATTATATATTATGTTGTTGATATTTAATTTTCATAAATTGTTTTCTTTTCTAAATATATGAAAATGAAATTTTTTAAAGCATGATTGAAATTTCAGTTTAAAAATGTAGGTATAAGAGATATTTTTATTGGTTTTCACTGGACTACCAAATTATATCATTTTATTTCACTTGATATGATTTTAATCTCTTACCATGTTTTATATTTTTTTCATCGGAATTATGTGGGACAAGAGACTCTGATGAGATAAAAAAAATTGTGAAGAATATTAATGAAGAGAAACTATGTTTTATTTTTATAAAATTCATCCAATGATGATGATGGATACTCTGTATATGTTTCCACTTATAATGTATTGTTTTAGCATATACAGGTTAGTCCCAATTCACTAAAACTATAAGTCTAATATATCTTTAGTATTTTAATAATTTGAATTCAAGTTTAAAATCAAATAAATATATAATATTTAAGGACATATACATAAAAGTAAATTGATTACCCTTACATAAAATTTATTTCCATAGAAAAGTCACTTATATTAACTTGTAAAATTGGGCACACCAGAACCCCTTTAATTATTACCTCATAAATAAAAATACCACTAAACACCAACCAAAATTTTTTATCCATTAATTTGATTACGCACTATAATTCCCCTTGTCACAAAAAAGTAATCTAATTCCCTCAAATCTAAGGCCTTCGTCACATGTAAGTTTATGGTATCAATTTAGTGAGAAAATATTTCTTAACATATCATTGGTATTCATTTGTCAATAAACTAACAATAATGTTGTCATAATAATTATATAAAACATCATTAAACTGTTTGAATTTTATAATATCTGTATAAATTTTTTTTCTCTATTATCTACAAAAAAATGGAATCAACTTTAGTGTGTGTGTGTGGATTACCACCTCCATGAAGAAAATATGATGGTTTTACATCAATATAATTAATATATGGTTAATAAATTGTATTAATGAATGAAATATGATATAATTCTCATTTTAATAATTCTTTAATAATTTGATATTTTTTTTATACATTCCATCTACTAACAAAATGGTATTTTCGTCTGTGTGTACATATATAGTACCACCTGAGGAGATGAATTTTCAAATTAAATTCCCATATCAACTAACATGGATAGACATAAATAATTATTAAATTAATAAATGAATTATTTATTTAATCATTAAAATTATTTTTTGATTATATAATGCATTTCATCGGTTATATTAAGAATAAACATCATTTGTAAATTTAAGCTCTAAGATGGAATAAATTAGAGAAAATTTCTAAATTTATTCCATTCCTTGAGATACTAATTAAATATTAAAAATAAATAAAAATAAAATTTAAATTTACATAATTATATTCAATTCATAAAATGATGAATATATTTTTCAAACCCCTCAATAACATTTATTAAATAGAAAATAAAAATAATGTTAAACTAACTACACTAAAGTGACCACAAAAAAACTATAATAAAATAAATTATCTAAATAAAATAAATAGTAATTTTATATTATAAATTTATTAAAAAAATTATTGGGTGTATATAAATAAATAAATTTTATTATTTAAAATTTTATTTGAACATGATGAACTCATTTGGACACATGAAAGGGTTTTATCCCAAAATTCGGTTTATCGAGTTTCTTTTTATTTTGTTGATGTAATTTATTTTAATATTTATGTGTAATAAAAGATGTATATTAATATAATATTTTATATTTATTCATAATATTTATATATAATTATATTTAAGTATGTATTTATCATTGTGTTTGATGTAAATGATTTTAAAGAGACATATTTTTAATTATCAAAATCCTTTATCTGAGGCATGTTTTGTATTATACATATATTTTTAATATTTTTCCCTTTAAAGAACCAATTTGAGATATAATATAATTATTTAACATTTATTCATGTTATTTCATGTTTTATATAATGTCCACTCATTTCTGTGGTTTTTATTAATATTTTACTACAGACATGAGGGTTTCATTGCCTCAAATTAAAATCCTTCGATTCATGGGTAATCATTATAAAATGTATTCTTTTCAAAGGTTTAAATATTTCTCTATTTAATTTTATATCATGATCCAAAAATATTCCATGATATTCAATGTTCTATTTAATATTATAAAACTATTGGGGTTTTGATTTAATAATTTTAAAGTATGTATGATGTTTTCTTTACCCAATTTTTTTTAAACAATATATCACATCATTAACTATTATATTTTGATATTGATATCTTATAACCTATGATGGTTATATTTTTTATATCTGTTTAATTTTTTTATAAATTAATATTTCACAAAAGCACATTATTTCTCTACCATACTAATTTTTCATTAAAATTCATCATTATTTAAATAAATCCCATTACTCTTAATGGATTTTTATTAGATGTCAATATTTTTACTTCCTAATAATGTTATCATTTCACTTGGTAAATTAATTTTTTTTATTTTTAATGATCCTATTATTTCGCATATATAATATAGATAAAAGGTTTTCTCTATTCTTTTTAATGATGTTCGATATCATAATGGTTTTTAAAAAATGAACAAACCCATTTTCTATCCAATCAACATAAAATATTATAACAACCAATACAAATTTCCTTGAAAACATTTATATATTTTTACGCCCTTACTCTTATATTTTTTTATTAATTAAATATCTTTCAATGTATTTCGGATTATATATTTTTTAAATATTTTATAATATTAATTTAGCTATTATTAATGATTGATTCAAAAGTAAATGTTTTCCAATAATTTTCACATCTTTTTTATTATATAATTTCCACATATAATTATATATTATTTGTGATTATATTAAAGGAAAATATTTACAATATATATTCACATTCAATTTTGAAATTTTTATTTCCTTTTCATTTATCTATTATTAAATATTAATATAATTGTAAAATATTTCAATGTATTTTCACTTCTCTTTCTGAAAAGTTTATTTTTTTAAATTATCCATTACTAAAAAAATTAAAGATAATATCAATATTTATTTTCAAATATCATTTATAAAATTTTATGTCTCTTTTGATTTCCCATTATCAATGAACATTAAAAAAAACACTTTTCAATTCGTGTTCACATAAATTATTTATAAAAATTTTGTATCATTAAGTATTTAATTATTTAAACTATATATATTATAATTTTAAAAATAATTATATTACCCATATCCAAAATAATTATAAATTTTATTTGGAATAAAATGTTTTAATAATTTTATTGAAAACTTTTATATTATCACAGTTATTTACCCATTATGGTTTTTTATCCAGGAATTGAATTATATATAAGAATCCAAAAATAATAATTCATAATCTATTGATTTTAAACTAATACTCACATTATTTCCTTTCTAAGGTTCCTATTGGTTAATAATTTTATAGAATTAAGTCATAATGAAAACATAAAAACATAAAATATAATAATTATATATATTAAGTAAATTTCAATTTTTTCTCAATCCAAAACATTGTTAAGTAAAACATGTGTTATTTTCATGTTCAATATTCACACTTTTACAGTGATATCTTCCTTTTCTCTATTATATCATATATCCTATGAATTATTTAAAACCTAGGATGTGAAAAACTCATAGTAAGGGACAAAAAGAGAGGGAAACAATTACTCTAGTGAGAATACATTACAAAATTTCCAAAAAACAAAACATCTTGTTGAGAAATAAAAAAAATATTCTCAAAATGATCACTATATTATAAATTTAATATTAAATATTTTTCATGAAAACCAATTATTAATAAAAAAATGGTAACTCAGGACATCATTCCAATTTCACACTTATAAAATCTATTAAGGGAATACCCAACACACACTAGGCCATTCCTTGTTAAGTTATAATGTGTCTACATTGTTCAATATAGGGCACCCTATGTTTACATATAGTGTTCTTTCCTGTAACTATATTGTACTCATCAAGATCATCTATACTGGCAATTTAATTTGTTATCTTGGCCACCCCATGATAAGCTAAAATGTTATTTCCCAAAGCTATCTAGACCACACTATGTTTAATTATCAAGGACCATATAAAGAATAAAACTGTTTTATTATATTAATATTATTTAATATTATATATTTCAAAAAATATGTTAAACTCAAAATAAAATAGCTTTTTGGATTTAAAAATACAATTTCCTTTAAAAAATGAGTTTTAATATCAAATCAATGAACACGAAATATATAAAAAAATTTCTCTAAATATAATAATGATTATTTATTAAATAAGAACGTAATAATTAAAGCCTTATAATGATGTGGAGAGACTTTCATGTAGTGAAAGATAAAATACATTTCTTTCTGTATTTTTTTATAAAATCCCCAAAGAACAACCTTTATAAAAAGTCAAAACTAATATATTAAAAAAATTTAAACAGTATTTCTTGAGAATAAATGACATTAAATAACCATATAATATATATTTATATAATATTTAGGAATAAATTTATAATACAAGGGCATAGATGAAAAATGGATTATTAGGGGTAACATTAAAAATAAAATTTGTAAATGATGGTTATTTATAAATAACATATCATTGAAGTGAGAATTAGTCAAATGTATAATATATTTGTATCCAATATAAGTAAATATTAAATATTTAAAAATAAAAAATAATATGTTCAAACTTAACATCACAAATAATCATATAATTTTATAATTTTTAAGAATAAGATTAACCCTAAGAAATGAAAAATGGGTTAAAAAATTCCCTTGCACATAGTAATCAGTCAAATAATTTACCCGGTAAAAGATATAATTATTAAATGAAAAATTTGATAACTTGAAAATAAAGATACTCATGATATTATGTATCAATGGGAATTATATATACTCCAAACACATTGAATTAGTTTTTAATAAGGTATTTATTTTTTTAAATAAAAAGTGAGATGAGATTCCCGTTAACCCTCATTTGAAATCCCTAAAATTTGTTAAAATTCGAATATAATGGTAAAAATAATGTTATTATATGATTAATGAAGTATATTAATATTTATAATACCTTCTGTGATGGTATAATAACATATTATAACCCATTAATTAATAATATTTCATTATGTTGATGTTTTTAGTCATTTTCATTTCATTTTTTCTGGGTGGTTTTACTTGTAGAAAATTTTGGATATTTCATGAAATTGGAATTAAAAATAAATATGTCGAATTAAATCAGGTTAGTTATCTTGTAGTTTTGTTATTTCTCCCTTATAAATTTTTTTCTTAATATATGTTGATGATTCATTATATGAAACGTTAAATATAGATGTATATTTCATGGTAATTTTTTTGAACATTAATAACTAGTTTCTTATTAATTATAATTATGGGTGTATATAAGTTACATAACATGTAATAAGTTATAATATACCTATATAAATATTATTTAAATATAATTTTACTTTTATGCCCATCCATGAGGGTGGTATTGGAAAATGAATTATCAATATTCACGAAGATGGTAAACCATCATAATTTAGAAAATAATTGCATTTCATTGAATAAAAGGTTGTGACAAAAAATGGATGTGGTATATTTATACAGAATAATAAAATTACCCTATATATATTATATTAGAGTTATAATTACTTTATGGATAATAGAGGAATGGATATACCATAATAATAAAAGAATAAAAGAGTGGTTCATTGAAAAAATTACTTCTTGAAAATCACATCTTTGACAGACCCCATGAGGAACATGGATTATATATTTTGTTGAATCATGTAGAACCTGGTTTTTGGAGAGTGAGGAGGATACGATTTGATATATTTTTAATTATGATTAACGAAATTTCATCAGTAAGTGGTTGTAAGGTGTAGTATTTACACATGAGGAGAGGTTGGTCTAAATGATTAAAATAAACGTTATTTTATATATAAATAAAAACAAATTATGGTAGTAATAATTTACCTGAAATTGGTGGAAAATAAATATATTATATGATTTTTAGGTCTATATATAACTCATAAACCATTATATTTTGTATTTATTTGGTATTTCAATCATTTAGTATTTAAACATTAACCACTACATTTATTTACAAATACCTACATAATTAAATTTTTTAACGTGATAATTTTTTATTCCTAAAAGAAATGACCAAAATAATTTTTTTCCACATTATTATTACAAATATAGATGCATTTTAAGAAAATAAAATCATATAATTTTTATAATTTTATTTAATATGAATCCCTTTGACACAATGAAAAAATGTTGTTTTAAATTTAAATTTTCAAAACATTAATATGTTTTTATATCCAATTTCAATGTGAAATTGATTAAATGAACTAAATTGGATTTATTTTCATGTTATTTATCTAATTATAATTGATATAAATATACAATATAATTTAAATGTCTAACTAAATAGGATTAAAAATATTATTTCAATTAAAATTCAGTATTTTTACAATTCAACAATATTGAATCATCTCTGAAAAATACAATAATTACAGTCTATGATATATATGATATTATGTTTTCAAGAATGAGGTTTATTTTTTCGAATAAATTTTATAAAATTTAAAAAATATTAGAATATGTTCACAGTTAAAAGGTAGTTAGATTACTATTTAAGAAATATTGTATTGTTATTCTGTGTATAGGATTTATTCTTATCTTAAGCGTATAAAACTTATTTGATGAATTTAAAACATTATATATGATATAAAAAATATAAATATCACCAATGCTATTAAATAATAGTGTTTAATATAATTTCTAAATATAAATTTTCATTCTGGTTATACGTAATTTTTTTTAAAATACATGTTATTATTCTTTTACATGTTCTGGTATATATAACCACATTGACGTAACATATCATGAATTTATTTATCTTAATGTTATTTATTTTTATTTTAAATTTTATTCCTTCATATTATTTATGATTAAAATGATTTAATGTGGCACGGAACACCATACAATTTTTAATGATTATCTTCCTTGAGAATTTTAATATTGATCATTTAATTGTATTTTAATTCATCATCCTCAACAAACCCTATGTTTATTTATATTACTCATGAATATTTCATATAAAAATTCATTATTCTTTATATAGATGGATTATTATTATTTCAAATAAATTTTTATGGAATCCATTTATTTTCCACAAGTTAATAATATTTATAAGAGATTGATAAAGAAATAACTTCCTTTATATAGGTTAATCAGGATTCAATGAAATTTACATTTATATAATTTCATTTCCCTGTGTTTATCCGGATATAAATTAATAATTACTTTTCTATAAATATTATGATTAATGTGTTTTATTCATGAAATGGTAGTTGGGGATTATTTAAAATGGGTGAGCCCAATATATATTATACAAAGGGATAAACCCCATTATAGATCTTGGGTGAGACAAATATAGATTATATTATGGGTTGAGCCATATTATAGGTTGTGAGAAATGGGTGATCCTAATATAGCTCATATGAATGGTTGTGAATTATTATAGCTCACAGGTGAGGCCGATATAGATAATAATTATGTGTGAGCCACATTTTAGGTCATGATAAATGGGTGAGCCAAATATAAATTATACAAAGAATTTATAGCCATTATATCTCACTAGTTTGTTTAATATATGTTATAGGTATGTTTTAACCCCATTATAGCTCATGAGAAAATGGTGTTACCTATATAGTATATACATATATTTGAGTACCATTACAGCACACGTGTGAGATTTCTATAGCTTATGCTAAGTGCGATCTAAATTATAGATCACAAAAGAATTAGGTAATGATAATGTTGGAATTCTCTCATATGGTTATTCAAGATAAAAGGGTTTTGAAAGGGTTTTCTGAATATTATGCTCTATGTCGCCATAAAAAAGTTTAATTAGTTTTTATGGATTTTATTGATTTTTATTTTACAAAAATATGTGTTTTTATTTATGAAGAAAATGTATTATTTCATAATCTCACGAACATGATTGATAAATGTAAACATTGTATGAGTTTTTTTTATGAATTATCAGTTTCGATTATTTTTATATCATTTAGTATTAATTTGTTATTATCCCATGTATTTAAAATATTTTTACATGGTTTAAGGATTGGTAATGGAAAGGAAGATGTCTAGACAGATGTTTTTGAGATTTTCCATGAATTGAATTCATTATTTTCATAAAATGATTTATAATGGGAATTATTTGTTATGATCAAAAGTATCCATTTTTTATTAATTTATTCATTTTTATGTACGTTTTATAGAGTAATTATCCAAAAAACCTAGAAAGATTATAAATGTGAAAATATTTTTAATTATTTTCTTAAAAAAATTAATATGTAATGAGTATGTATGATTCCTTACAGTTTATGAAACACAATCTTTTTCTCTGGGTTATTTATTTGATGAATTTAAAATTGCAAGAAATGTATTTTTCTTTCTTTGGGTAATTTTTTGATTTGATTATTTGTTTTTTAGGAAGATCTTAAATATTTTAATTAAAAGAAGGGTGTGACCTATATATACTATCAATTCATTGGTTAATGGATTTTATCTGATGATATATAAATGATATGTGAATAAGTTATCGAGTATCTCTGTTTACAAAAGATGAGTGTGAGGAAATTTGATTATTATTTTAATTTTTTGAGAGAATGTGTTTGAAGGTATCTAGGTTAACAAATATAAAAAAGTCACATGCTTAGAATTATTCGAGTATATATCTTACATTTCATTTACAATATTTTATATATATATATATATATATATATATATATTTCCATCCAGTGTGATTTTTTTATCACTAGAGAAGCTCTATCTAAATTTCAGGATTATGGATAAAGAATAATACATTCGATTATTTTAAATACTACATTTTTGGTATTATTTAATTTCATTATTCTTATGATAAAAAATTAATTTTACTTTACATTTTTCCCCACAAATAGATTTTTATACCATCTCTTTCATGTGATTCAATTAACTTTAATAATGAATAAAAAATTAATGTATGATGTTTCTAGAATAACATCATTTGAGAAATTTTTTTGATATGTTGATTATTTTTCATTTATTATGTACTATTTTATATAATGAGATAAAAATTAAATGGTTAAAAACTATAATCATTTTTTCTTAATGTTTTGTCCAAATTATTTAATCTACCATGAATAAACATGATTAATCACAAGTGAATGTGTTCAGATTACTACCTCTACAAAGTGACACTTCATGTTTTCCTCCCAATTGACTGTGTTTAGTTAAAAAGTGTTATTAAATTGTATAATATAACATTTATGACCTTTAATTATTAAAAATAGTAATATATGTTATTTTAAAACGTATTTTTATTCCATGAATAAAGAGAGGTGTTCTTATGTATGTGCATACTACCGCCTTAATAATATGACAGTACTATTAAATTTTACATATAAATTAACATTACTAGATATTAAAAAAAATTATATAATTAGTTATTTACAAAACCACTAATATTATTTAAATAATATATCGTATATTCCGAAAATTATATTAGCAGTAAATGATTATAGTTAATTTTACATCTAAAAACAATATAGAATGGTATCCTTTATAAATTTATTCAAATAAAATAAAAATACATTAAATAATAAAAACTATATTGACGATTTATATTAAATGAAATAATAATTTTTTATTATTATTATTTTGAATCAATTTTAAAAACCTATTGACCATGGTCAAGATAACAAAAGTATGACGATGAAATTAACCAAACAACCATGATTAACCAATGAAAAAGGAAACTATATTAAAAATAATTAGCTAAATATTATAAATGAATTACAGATAAATATGGTTATTATATATATATATATATTAGGAACTATGTTTATTATTTACGAATTTAGGTGTAATTAGAGAACTCATCCAGACACATGAAAAGTATTGACCTCAAAATTTCATTATACATGAATAATTTTCATTTATTCACTTAATTACTTATAAATTCTATGTATTATATCAAATTGATATTTAATATAATGTATTATCTTTTCTCATGGTATAATAAATTTAATATGAATTTCTATATCTCTTTAATGTGGTTTTATTTGAATGATTCTATAATCGTATGTGTTTTCATCTCAAATTCCAATCTTTGAGTGATTTTTGGTATCATGTTCTTAATTTAAATTATTTGATCTATATACCACCAATTAGACATTTTTTTTCATGAATAGTCTTTCCAATAAGTCATTCGATTCCAAATTTCATTTCCTCATTTTCTAGTTGGTTTAATTAATATATTTTTCAAGCTCTGATGGTTACTTTATCTCAAATTTGAATACCATAAGTATTGATTATGTTAAAAATTATGTTTCCATTTAAAATATTTAAATTGAAAATAAATACATTTTTAATCATCATTATCAAATATTAAAAGATATTTCATGTTCAATTTATCTTTATACTTCTTAGGGGGTTTCCATTACAAATATATAAATGTTCTAATAGGTTTTCTTACTCAAATAGTTTTATTATAGAATAATAAGTCCTCTTAGGCTATAATATTTTGATGATATTTTTATATCCAAATAATTTCTAGGGAATTAATATTTAAAACTAATTTATTATTCCTCAATGATTGTTATGTTTTGATAAAGTGAGTCAATATTATGAATAATTAAAATTATACTTAAAATATTTTCCTTCTATGTACATATTATTAAATCTCACCAATGATCTCATTACCTTTTGGAATATCAAATTTTTATCCATAATTATCCTTTTATATACATTATAATATTATAAATAAAATGGTCTATTATCCTTTGAAATGATATGATTTTCCAATAAGGTCATTTAGTAATATTTATAATGTTTTCCATCCATTAAGAACAATTAGTTTTATCTTCCTCTCCATATTAACATTAAACATTTCTTATATCTATAACATGTTCCAAATAAAAATAATTCATTGAAATGTTCATTTAATTTATATCTATAACATCGTCCCATTATAATATATCTTATCAAATATTATTAAAATTTTAATAGTTTTCAATGCATATTTATATCTACTTTAGAAAACATTCTATATTTTTTAGATATATATAACGAAATATTTTTTAATGTAAAATTGTTTTAATTTAATTCCATTTTTATTTTTGAAAAAAATATATCCTTTTTCAGTTATCAATTATAAACGATTATTTTAAATGTAAATGTATGCAATGTATTTTGACATGAAATTTTAAAAACAAATTATGTATCATTAAATTCTATATTATTGAAAAATTATTTAGTGGTATGTTCTTTCATTATTTTGTAACTTTCATTCCTATAACCTTTATGAAATTTTTTTAATTTTTTATTTTTAATACATCATATCAAGGTATTAAAAACATCATTACGAATTAATTTTTTTCCAATTATTTTTCATTATAATGTTTTATAATTTTTTATTGATAACCGATTTTTTTACATCTATTTCCCTCAACATTTTACAATCGAAGATTTGAGGTAATTCTCTCTCGATATATGTTATTATGATATGAATAATTTTGGAAAATTAAATTTTAGACATATTATTATTTCTTTTTTAATTGATATGTGATGTTTTTTATTTACATTATGAAACATATTATTTATTCTAATATTATATTATATGATTATTTCAAAATATCATGGGATATATTTTACATTCCATATCATATTTTGTGACGTGGTTATTGCTTTTATCAAGTGGTAAAATCATTTATGGAATATGTGATGATTTGGACTCACTACTGAAAAACTCTCATTTACCAATGGTACTAAACTTTTGGGATGATACCCAAAGCCATTGGGATAACCTATCCCAAATATTTTATAATCCATTGTGGTGTTGGGCATTTCAATAGCAATATACTAACAGTTTGGGTTTAACCGTTGGTATAGTGATCCTGAAATTGATATATAACAAAGCGTTAACATGAGCCATTGTGTAATCCCAATCCCAACGGTTGGTAACCATTTGGATGTATTTATAGAAATGGAATTTAACTGTTGGTATACCATCATTCCAACTGTTTTAAACATTTCTCATGATTAGATACTACTGAATACAAACAATTTGGTTGAATCGTTCGTATACACTGCTTATTTACTTAATACCAACAGTTCATTAAACTGTTGTTACACCTTTCTAAATACAGCCTTACATACTTAATTCCAATGGTTCAGTTGAGCTGTTGGTATAAAAACACAGCATGATAACTAGTACGAAGTATTCTTCCTGCAACAACTAGTACACAACATTCTTCATGCAATAACTTGTACACAACATCCTTCCTTCTAAAAGCAGCTAGTACACACAACGATTCTAGATTGTACACAACAACATTCCTTGATGCAGCATCTCGTACACACATGGAATACTTTCTGAAGCTTCCAATATAAACCAAGCTTGCAGCCAATACCCAGTGGGCTTCCGGTTTACCCATTACATCCGAGATTTAATTCTGGATAGTTAAGATAAGAAACAATATAACAATAAAAATATGAATAACCTAAATGGATTATGTATCCCAAATAATACATATGGTAGTCTAAATTGATATATGTAACCATTGATATTCTCATTATTTAGGCTCAATCTAGTTGTCTAACAATAAATACCTCTGGTGATCCAAATAAGAAAATTTCAAATTTCTCACTTTTTGGCATTGATATAAAATTAATTATTTTTCATTGATGAGACTAGTGAGAAAAAATAGATTTTGAACCACTAATTATAGGGTCTAACATTGCATTTCCTTTTTCCCTTATTATAGATTCCTCCACCACACCTAGTAATAGAAGAAACCAGAAGTACCAATGGTACAATGGTCTACTCTACTATAGTGATCACAACCATTCATCTTAACCATATTGGAATAAAACAATCCAAAAATTTATAAATAATCAATTTAAAATTAAATTCATCTTAAAAACGTTAAAATATTTTAATTATTCATTTTTAATATATGATTAAATACTTGAAGAAAATATGTGATTATTTTAGACGAGTAGATCTTTTCATTCTTCTCAGCTACTAATGATCTATAAGATTTTGTTCCTGAGTAGACATGGTTATCAAATGAGTTCTTGAAGGGATATATACATCAAGTGGGGCATAAGAAACTCAATGATTAGGAATATATTATTTTATTTTTATTATATATATTTATTGGTTAGTGGTAAGATTCATTAATTGGTGGGACAATAGAGTAGGATCATAAAGTGTCTCTATTATTAATGGATTGAGAGGTCCATAGTTTCACCACTTGGGTTTATAGTGGAAAATCTGTAACTAGGGTGAATAAAAAATAATGGATGGGAGAAGGAATTTGAGTTCGAAAAATATTAATCATTTGGAGGTGATGGAAACCGTAGTGAGTAATTCAACCAGAAAAACTAACCATCTATTTGTAAGCATTAATGAACTAATATATAATGAATAAATTCATCAAATTCACGCATCTTCTAGAAATTCAAACAATGTGAAAGGAAGGGTATAGTTCCACAACATAGAAATGCTAGAGAAAAGGGTAATTACAAAATGTGGATGTGGGAGTATCTCAGAAGAAGATGGTCCCATGTGTTGGAATTATTGGAAGAAAGGACACCTGGAAAGGAATTTCAATGAGGGTGGATTTATTTATAGAAGATACACATTGGAATGTTGATTTCATAATCTTATATTAGAAGATAATATTTGTGTGTTGTGGAGTGTCTCTAATTATCTTGAGTCTATGTAATATACTTTGTAGCATCATTTCACATAACATCTAATAAGGGATGTACGAAGAACTATGAATCGAATATATATATATATAAGCGTACATTTTATTGATCATTTTCCTCAAAAAATTATAGAAAAATGTGACATATCCTTGCAGATTGGAATTAGAAGTTTGTTTGAGTTAAGGGGTGTGTGGTTCATTCTATGATTTATGAAGACATAATTTTCCATGTAAATTGATTATGTATGATTTTATGAAGAATTAATAGATTTTTCATGGAAAATTTAACAATTTTCCATTGTTGTGGATACAATATTTTTAGAGATGTGGGAAGGTAATAACATTATAATGCAGTTGATGGTTTCCACTAACCCCCCACCCCACAGAAAATCTCCCCTATCACCCACTCCACTACATCCCCCCCATTGCCCACTATAACCCCCACCCCATCCCCAAATGTTGCCCTACCCCCACTTCATCCCCCCCAATCCCCCAATCCACAAACCCCATCCCTTGATCCATAAACCCCATCCCCAAATAAACAATCTTTTTCCCCACTCCATAGATGCCCCACCACTCACTCCATAGAACCCCCCATCACTCACTCCACCACATCCCCCATCCCCCACACCACTGCGTCCCGTCTAGACACTGCTCCACTATAGCCACCCCCACTAAATTCCTCAATACTACCCCTGCTCCATCCCCCATCCCCCTCCACTCCACCGACCTCATCCCCCACTCCATTGACCCCTCTCCATAGACCCCCGAAACCTCAATCCACAGAACACCCCTAGACACCAATGCCCCCCAATCCTACACCCCACTATATCCTCCTTCACCCACTCTACTACACCACCCACTCTATAGACCCCCATACCCTAATCCACAGACAACCCCCAACAACATACCCCCATCCCCCACTCGAGATTGCACCCCCTCCCCCCTACAACCCCCCATTACACAACTATAGCACCACCCACTAAAACCTCCACCCCTCACTCCATTACAGCTTCCAATCCTATATAGTAGCCCCACGCCCCACAGAAGCCCCACCCCCAATCCACCCCCATCCCCACTCCACATAAGCCCCCAATACACCACTCCGGACTACTACCCCCCCACTACAACCCTCATCCCCCACTCCTGCCTCCCCCCACCCTAGCCCCCCATCCCCCTCTCCAGCACCCCCATCCCCCACTACACTTACCCCATCCCCCCAAAAAAACCGTTAATACACCCCCCCACTCCATTGAAGTCCCCCCGCCCCCTACTCAACTACATCCCCTGCCCCCACACACCATTCCTTGTAGCCCCCCACCGAGTCCCCACTCCATTGTAACCCCCCCATCCCCCACTCCAAACTGCAGGCCCCCCCATTGAATCCCCTCATCTCCAAATCCATGACCCCCCATACCCCAATCTAGACTATATCCCCCTCCCCCAACTCCATCCCCCCCAATCCCCCAGTCCACTGTAGGCCCCCATCCCCAACTCGAGACCCCAACCCACTCTACACCCCCCAACCACATCCCCTCATAACCAACTCTGACACCCCCATACCCCACTCCACAGACCACATCCACCACTCCACTGACCCCCATCCCACAGACCCCCCCACTCCACTATATCCCCCCTCCACCAAATCCACTGCCCCCCCCCCCCACACTCCACTAAAGACCCCCATCCCCCACTCTATTACAGCCCCCACCCAATTTCACCCTCCACCCCACCACATGTCACATGAATGTTTTCTGTCAACATATCATAATGATATTTAAAGAAAGTTATCATGACTGGAACTAGGAAAAAAGTAGAGTTTTAAACGGACTACACATTCTTTTGTTTCAATGAGTGATGATTTCAATGTGAGTACACCATTTTGATTTTTGTCAAAATTTCTCATAGATCAAAATCATGGATGGAGGTGATTTATAATTATATGTTTATAGTTCACTATGCTGGAAATACCTTGAATTGAGGAAGCATGGTGGAAGCATATTGAAAGTGAATGTTCTGAATGGAGTGGTTTTATAGACACATATTCTTATTTTTTTTGGGATTATGTTTTTCATGTATTTATTTCATGCCTGTATTTTGTGTTCATGTGTCTTATAAGGAAGGCTATGGGATGACTAAAACCAAATGGATGAGAGATATATGGTGTTATTGGGGTGGTTAGATGTTCCAATTATGGATATTTAATTGAGGGGGATATATAGATTGAATGTTCTTTCATCCCATGATTTTAGTCCTCTATTACCCCATAAAATAGTATCTCAGCTTAATTATGAATCCATATTGTGATTATTTTAACAATACTCGAATGTACAGTATGGTTGAACCACTATTGGGATTCTCTATTCATGTAGTTCAATAAGATTCTAGAAACATGTTCATTGAGAATATAACACAAGTACTAGGTTGTTTTTAGTATATAAAAAGTTATATATTATTGTTTTGTTTAGTGTTCAGTTCTATTTTTCAATGTGGTATTGAAAACATGAATGTATGATAACTAATGACTTCTGGAATATATCTCACGATCCCTTATCTTTTTCTAGATTTAGTAGAATTAATGACAATTGAATAGAAGGCCATCTCAAATTTCCCTACTGAAAAGATAGTGAAAGAATATAATTGAATTATATAAAATAGTTAATTCATACCAAGATTGTATGACAAGTATAAGACCTACATCTCTATGTTGGGATCCCACAAGAAGGCGCAAATGTACGGGCATCAAGGAAACACCACTTGGGATTGATTTCTCCCCTAAAACACGCATAAAAATAGCAGTGGAAAATAAATAAAATTTTGGCATGATCCATTCGCCAGTTGGAATTCCAGACAGAAGGTAAAAAATAAACCGAAGAAACTTGGCATAAAGTAAGGAATAAATTAAACTCAATAATGAATCTCCTCACTACCCCCAATCTCCCTCCCCTACAAATAAAACCGTGACGCTGCCTCCACTACCCTTCTGGCCCCCATCACAGAATATAACAACCCTCCTTCTTTAGAAAGCTGTAAAAATCCATTGTGGTTGATGTGATAAAGAAAATAATATAAAAAATGAAAAACAACACACCTTTCTCAAGTGACTATACATGGCACTGCCAAATATATAAGAACCACAATGCCCCATGGGTCAAATCATGTTCTTAAATTTATTGGGGAATGTGATCCATGTTTCAAAATGATATTATCAAATAGTAAATTTCAATATTTTATGAATTACTATTCATATTAGTGGTATATAATCATTATATCATTAGCTTCATCTTTGTATAGGTTTTTTTGAAACATGTTTATTTGGTACATTTTCATTAGATTTATATTTCCTTGTTTTTATCTATATAAGATAATAAAATTTCACTCATTTGGGTTCTAAGTGATTCAGTTTGATTAGATTTGAATTCATTTATCAATCTTTGAATTCAGTTGAAGTAAAATATGTTTCAGTATAAAAAATGAAATTTATTCATGAGAAAAACAACCCACGGATAATTCAACTTCTAGGGATTCTCTTCGTAAGTAAACATATTACCCTATGATTAAGGTATTAAGTCACTCTTCCTCTATGATATGGTAAGAAATGTAACAGACCAATGGAGGGAGGGGGTACACCCCAACTATAGTAGATAATGACAGAGATATATTTTCTAATGTTATTTATGCATATGGATCACATTACTGAGATATATTTTAAAAAATGAAAACAATAATTGATCATCGGATAATGTTAAAATAGACTATGGGGTAATATCCCACTAAACCCAGATTATAATTTCGTAACCCCTAAGTTTCACTTTTATACACAATCAATGAAACATGGATTATAATTTTACCACATAGACTGTTTTTAACACCATGAAAAAGGTATTCAGTCCATACATTAAATTTTAATGGTTGTGTCAGAATGCCTTTATGAATCCCCAATATTCTATTGAATGCCGGTAGAGGAATATATATCACAAATGAATTCAAAGGTATTGATACCATTAAATATAACACTTGGTGTTCCAAACCATCAACCTTGGACCACTAGAATGCAATAATAAATTTATCTAATCACTAAATGAATGAGATAATGATTGTGTAGTCCCACCCTTAATAATGTTTTAATATTCATAATAAAATATAAGGTTTACACATCCTAACCAATTTAATTGGATAATTTTTAAAATGAAAATCAATAAAACCAGTAGTATTAATCCAATTACAGAAATGATAGACAGCATGATAATTGTACATATGAAAGTAAATGGTTCAAAATATTGATTGGTATGAGTATACTCCATAATATTGATTTTAGATTACCATCTTTCCTAGTGTTTATATTGACTCCCATAGTGTTCCCCAATCTGGTGGTAGCATTATTATTATGTTTGGGTTCCATGTCCCCTACCCCAACGTGAGTTTCTGTAATGACTCTATCAGCCTATCTATACTGGGGTAGGAGAGCATCTCCCAGTAGATGGTTCCTACAATGATCCACAGCCAATGATTACCTGATAAGTGCTTCTATAAATTTTCAATATGGAACCCATCTTATCAAATGATCAGTACTCCACTATGGGAATAGTACACGGAAATAGATTTTGTTCAACCTTTCAATTCATAATAAAATTAATCAGAATTATGTTTAGATAGGTATGGCCTGTGTTACAAGTTGATCTGACCACTACATCCTTGGTGGAAATAATAATACCAATGCTAATTGACACATAAGGTGGAATAAAAAGGTCATCCACCTAAAACATATTTTCGGTGAATCAATGCCTCCATTGGGTTATCTTGAGTGACAAGATCATGGCTCATCCAATAAAAAAATCTCACAAAAAGGGAATTATCCTTTGAAATGATATCATACAAAACACCATGCTAAGAAAAGTCTCTCTAGGTATATCCTCTCCTTTTAATATAGGGGGAAATATTTCAGGTCTGTGAAGTAGCCTTCATGGTCCATTAAATACATCATACTCTATATAAATTCTATGATGTCCTAAGCAATTATGTTTTTCAAAATATCCAGATAAATGTGACTCATATATTTCTACTTGAGTAATTTCATTAGTATCTTTTCTTATTATCTAATCTATACAATGATGTCTCCAAGGAATGTATATGGTCCTTGTAGAATACATGTATCAATAATAACCCTCATCTCCAATGTTATCTATAGATGTCAAAATATTCTCATGAGAGACACAATCCAATGATTTTCTACCTGAGGTCCTCTCCCCCAATTTACTTTGGGTGGTTAATATATCTAAATCACTATATTGGAATCATACATCTAAGATAAATTTTTATTAGTTAGTATCATCATTGATCACATGACTCGAAGAATACTATCACAGAGATGATCATCTATCATATTACCCATTGTTATAGGAAGCTCGAACTACACTATAAGACGTGTGTGTTGTTTAATATTCTCAAACTGAAAAAAAGTTAATGGATATGGATTTTCACTACCTGGGTCATAACACTAATCATATCATCAGGCACATAAAAATAGAAAACAATGAAGGGAATGTAAAAAATAGAAATTCAAAGATAAATGGTTTCAATAACTCTTTATTGAGAAATACAATTAATCATATTTTATCAGAAAAGCTTTTATTCTTATATATATCAATCATGTTGTATAATTTCATATGCAATTAATGAATCACTATAATTATAAGTGTATGAATGTATAATTTCCTTCTATCTCACTATGAGGTATTAAAGTTTCCCCATTCCATATTGATCCATGAGTAAAATCACATTAATTTGTAACATCACAAAACATGTTCATCAGCTAGGTGAAATAATATCAAAACTGTAAAAGGAACAACACATTAAATATAATCACCTACTTGGAAAAATATTTTTACCATTCTCATGGGTTAGTTAATCTTATGCACAATCTCCAAAAAAATCCACAACACATACTATTCTCTTATATAAAATTCCTAAAACTACTAATGCAATAGAAAAGAATATCAAATGATAAAACAATCTGTCAACCTCGACTTGAATCTGCGACATGTGTTAGAGATGGGTCAACACAAGAAATCACAAAAACCTCCCCATATTCAACATAATGAAATAGAGCGATGAAAGACAAATATATATAGTGGGAGACTATAGAAATTCATACAAAATAATACAAAAGGGGGAAAATTTCATAAACAACTAATTTTAATTGATTCAAAAAAATAAATATGTAATTTAAAAAAAATTGTTAAAAAATAAATAATATCATTTTGTATTTTATACCCAACTAAAATAAAAGAAAATTATAACAAAAGTAAATAACCTAAAGAAAAAATCCAAATAATTTATCCCAAATCTCATCTCAAACTCCATGTGTAGTCCATATCCATTCACTTATCTCATTATTCAAAGGAACTAATCATGCATATGGCCTCATAACCTTTTTATGAACTGTATCCATGTTTCCTTCTTATTTTCTAAATGGAATCCTAAATATGATATATTAAAAAATAATATGACACCACCAAAGTTGTCTAAAAAATCTAGTTTGAATTTACATTTCATGTTGTTGTATGATATTGATTTACCTACATTAATAAATTTAATGTTGAACATAAAATTATCCTACCAACACTCGAGATCTATGTTGACAACCAAGATATTCCAAACTAGATTCAGTATTGTTTCATATATGTCTGTCCATTCCTATCATTATCCATGATGATTTTCTTGTCAAGGAACTATGACAAGGTCTGTTACCCATTCTATGTACCACTGACCAAACACACATTACAATTTCCTAGTATATCTCTACTCTTCCATGTGTTAGTGGGAATTTTGTGAATTATCATTTTTTAAATGATAACATTCCCATAGAGAATAAAAAATGCTAATAGTGGATTAACCATTTTGCATATTATATAACCATTCATCAAGAACAACCAATTGAAAAACCACTAACAAAACACAAAAACATGACAAAAATTATGACATATGACACATTTATTAAATCATTATAATTACCAATTCTCATTCATCATATTATATTATGTCAAAAATCAGTTCCTGTTAATATAAGATTGTGTCTTTTCCAATTTCTTATAAATTATAGAGTGTCATGATACATTATCAATTCACATTTCAATGGTGCCTATTCCTATTCACATACTGATAATTTAAATTATAATTCTCATGTCATGAGAAAGAACAAATTAAATTCACAATTCAATTCATTCCTTAATCAATTTCGTTATACAGGTATAAGCCACTAGACTCATACCATCCATGATCTGACCCAAGGATATATATAAGACAACCACTTTTATGGCCAAAGGATCGTGGTCTTCATCACTAATGGACCGAACAAGGTATGTGGAAGGTCTAACATAAATTATTTGAGAAATTTACATTGATTCTAATTAATAGAGGTCACACACATGACATGATGAAATTATCATACATTCTGAAAATACTATAAAACCAATGAAGATATTATGAAATTTTTTCAAATCACCCACCTCAATAAAAATAATATTAATAAAAAAATAAAATATTGATGAAATTTAATCCACCATAATCCCATATAGAGACTGAAAATTACACCATGTCATGTCCATTAGAAGAATATCGAAGTAGAAAATAAAACGATTTTCCCAGTTCTGAGCAAAATACAAGGAATATTGATGTTTGAATCGAATAATGGATTCAGAGATCTATGATTCTAGGAATCTTATAAATTAAGTATACATGAAATAGGGTTGAAAACGTGGGGAGATTCTTTTTAGATAATGTCTTCTCATGATGGAGGAAGTTATCTCACCATGTAGGGTTCTTTCTCAA
This sequence comes from Viscum album, assembly GCA_963277665.1. Taxonomy (NCBI): domain Eukaryota; kingdom Viridiplantae; phylum Streptophyta; class Magnoliopsida; order Santalales; family Viscaceae; genus Viscum; species Viscum album. The sequence goes on from OY728156.1 coordinate 1,844,744,039, forward strand.
AAGGTTGGGTTGGAGGAGAGATCTCATTGTAAGAGGAGATCTCTTTTAGTGGAGTGATCTGTCCGAGGAGGATTGATTCTGTTTTATGGAGGAAGGTAGCTCATGGATTCGTTCTCCAAAAGTCTAGTTTGACAGTGGAGAGATATATTCGACGATGTGTAGAGAGAACTATTCATGGGATCTATCCCACTATTTGGGGTTATTTATAAATGATTTCTAAAATACAAGGGGAAATATTGTACACTACAATGGTTTGAATAAACTGTTGGAATAATTTTGAAAAACCTATCTATTCAAAAAAATTCATAAAACCGTTGGGAAAACACTATCTAAAAATCTGTATACCAACGATTTCATATAAATGTTGGAATAAGAAACATAAACTAATAGTTTTTTAAAACTGTTGGTATATAGGTGTTGGTATAAGAGGGATTTTCACCAGTGACTTATATATAAACAGAATTAATTTGGTAAATTCTTTTATATGATGATATATAAAATTAAATGAATGACATAAAAAATCGATAAGTTCACTAAGGATGACTATTTTAGATTTTAATTCAACCCAAAATTTTATTAGTGAATGGTTTGATGGGCATATGGCTTCATAAGTATAATAAATCCATTTTTTTAATATTCCAATATCTTTCATACATTCCATTGATTATGCAACATGATTTATTATTTTATTTTCTCATTTCAAGGTAGATGTGTTTTCATTTGAGATGATCTTCCATCCATTCAAAAATATGTGTAACACTTATTTATCTAAGTACCCTGAAATAAAATATTTCTATAGTTTTATGATTTTCAAATTTTACGATATAAAATTTTTCAATTGGATATGTTCCCCATTTCTGAGCATTCTAGGTCTCCCCCTTCATAATATTTATTTTCCTCAGGTAATGAAAAAAATTACGTATCATAAGTCTAGAAGTGCGTATTCTAAGAATATTTTGTGGGAGATGTGGAATAAATGTTACAAATTATGAAATATATTTATAGAGGAAAAATTTTACCTAGTTAAAAATTAGATTACGTTGTCCAGCTTATGTTTTATCCATGATATCAAAAAATCTAATCCTAAATGTTCTTAAGAAATTATTATTTTTATATTTTATCCATCATCTCATTTAAATACAAAATGATTAGGTCTAGGGAGACATAATTATGTGTTTTACAGTATTAACACATAATGTTATAATGGTATAATGATCTAGAAAATAATTTCAAAAGTGAATATAAGGAATGAAAATATAGGTTATCAACATTAATACATAAGAAGATATTTCATGTTTTTAAAAAATTAATTTAATTATAAGTGAGGGTATCATAATAAGTAGTAGATTTATTTTACTTAGATTGTACTTATGATTAGTTTTTATCATAGTGATTTCATATCTTGTACAATATATATAAAAAATATGGAGATTGAATGAAAATATTTTATTGATGTTATATCGATCTATAGAAGGAAATATTCAAGGAAACCTAAAATAATAAATTATTAATATGAATTAGGTAATAAATTTTTTACAGAAATAATAAATAATACATTTAAAGAGTGGAAAATATAATTATTTTAGGAAAATAATTTAGTTATTTTATATAAATTTAAATTATTATTTTTATTATTTTTAATTAATTGAATAAAATATTGAATATTTTAAAAATATATAATTTAAAAAATTTCAGAATATTAAAACATATTAATAATTCTACTAATAATAACATTCGAATGGTTATATAGAATGATTAATTGAAATAATGATATGAGTATTTTTTATGATGTCGTGATTTTATTGTTGAAAATAAAAAATAATTCAATATAATAAATACTTTTTTATGTTTTTTACAATATATTTGGTGAATTTAATTTTATAATAAATATATATACAATTAACAGCATGTGATAAATTTTAGGAAGAAATAGGATGAAAATAGTAATTGGAAATGTTTCCCTTATAAATGTTAAAGGGATTTACATAACGAGATAATATGAAGGCAACAATAATGGCATTATAATCCATGAAAAAAAAGTATGGAATTTAAGTATAATAAGCATAACAAATTTATAAAATATTGGTATATGTGTAGAGATGGATACTTGTAGTGATAGATAACACAACGAAATGAATGAAAAAACATATAGACCACTTATATACCATGTAAGGTATTAATTTTTTATATATAAGAGGGAAATTTATATAAATAATACATCAAAATTAGTGGAAATATGCAAGGAAGAAACATAATAGTTTTATGATAATTTATAAATAATATTAATGATAAAAGGGAAATAATAAATGAATAGAAAGATGATTTTGATGTGAAATACATATAACATGAGTCACTAGAGAAATATCTTGTCAGATATAAACTTGAATAATTAAATTATTATATATCATTAATTATTTTAAAACAATATAATATTTTAAAAATAAATAAATATTCCTCCTAATTCATTTATTCAAATTTATTATTCTATTATTATATTAATAATTGTAACATTGATTTTTTCTAGTTCGTTGAACAAAAAAATATTTAATTTAATTATAATAGACAAAAGAAAATTTCTAGTGGGTTTGTATGATATATAAATGTTATTAAATTTATTTTAAATGTCATTATAGAAGTGAGTGTGTTCAAAAATTTTGTAGGAAGTGAGGATTACGAATATTTTCAAGCATAATCTTATAGTTGATTAATAAATTGGACGTGATGAATTACCATGAATACGAATTATACATTTACCATTTACCATTTTATTAATTTTATTAATATATAATATTTTGAATTTATTTTTTAATTTTATTTGTTTAATAAACCTTAAAATTGAATTTTTTCTTTTATAAAAAAAATAATCGATATTCCTATAAGTAGCATTAAATAATAAAAAAAGAACAATGTATTCAATATTAATTAAAAATAAATATTTTAATTAAATAAAATCAATATATTATAAATAAACTGATTTATTATAGGAACAATATATGATAAATTATTGTTATAATGAGTTTTTGGTGAGTCATAAGGAGATTCAGGGATTTTGTAATATTTACCTTTAATAGAGTAATATCTTTTGAAAATGGATAGATGAGATGGAATAGATAAACTCACCTTGATAAAATATTTATGATATGTTATTAATATAAGAATATAATAATTTCACATAAATGAATTTAGATTTGAACAATATATTTAATGAATATACAATAAATGATTAAGGGGATACATTGGATCACATACATTTATTCTTGTGTTACCTATATTTGATGATGTTTAATGACAACATTTGAGAGAGTTTTTATAAACAGGAAACAAATACAAGTTTAAGTGTAACAACCCGAGATTTTATAAAAACTATTATTTTTAATTTTATTAATGTCTTGTGTTGTATGCTACACCAAAAAGAGCTTGCACAACACGCATTCTTGACTTTCCTTCCATTACACGCAATCACGACCTTCCTCGATAGCTTGCGTCGTACGCAATACCGAGTTTCACTAAACAACAATATGCTATTAAAACTAGCCGTTATGAATAGTAATAACCACTTTTTGAAATTTTATAAATTTTATTTTTCAAAATGGACTTCATTTTTGGATTCGGAATATCGAAATTAGCCTAGGGTGAAATTTTGGTATTTTTCTGAAAACTTTCAATTTTTGATGAATAGTGAAATCACTAAGTGGTAGGTTAAAAAACTGAATTTTGCATAAAACTTAATTTTACCGCTTCTGTGAATGGAATTTCGAAAATCCGAGAGACACGGTTAATATCAAGGACTAAAATGTGGTTCAATGAGATGAAAATAATTTTTTGGTGAATAGTAACTTTTTACTTTTTTTACCGCGGTTAATAGTAAATAGGGTAACTAAAGGTAAATATGATATTAATATTACCCTATCACATGTCCTAATTCTATTGGACAAGTGTAATTCGACCAAAAACAAACTTAGGAATAAAATATGACCATTTAGGCCCACTTGGATTAGATTAGGACATTTATTATTAATTTATTTAAAGAAGGGTTAAAATAGTTAAAATCAAAGTTTAATAAGTAAATCATTTTTAATATGGGGTTATACATAAGATAAATTCGATTGTAAATATTCATTAGAAAGATAAAAGGATTTTCTACATGATGGTATTTTATTTGTAATTTTTAGAAATCAAATAATTTAATTTATTTATGACACAACGATGATGCAGTAATTATCTTTTTAATGAAATATTGACATAATTGATGTTATAAGCACAAAAATAAATGCAATTTGAGATTTTTTATGAATTCCACTAATTTTATAGGTTACTATGATATATTAATGGTGATTTAATCAACTTGGTTCGAACATTTAATTCTGTTATGACTTTCACAAAAATCATATATCAAATAGTGTCAAAATTGACAAAAAATAGTTTTTAAATCAAATATTATATTACTAATTGTTATTTTATTCCTAAAAATCTAAGGTTCGGCCAAATGACTTAGATAAGGATATATATATTAATAATAAACAATTTGGGGTTCGTTTGGCATGTTATAGTAAGTGTATTAACCATATAGTGAAAGAAAACAAAAAGACACGGTAAAAGTTAAATTATTTAACTTAGAGTTAAATCTAATTGATAAGGTTTAAAATAAGATCCAAACATGTCTAAATTTGATTGGTTGATGAGATTACAACCCTATCTCATCTAAGCTTCGAATATGAGTCATTTTTGGAGGTTTTTAAGTGGGGTTAGATTTATTATAAATTAATATTTTTAAGAATTCCTAAGGTGCCCCTCTCCTCCCCTATAAAAGGACACCTCCTCCCCCTCCTCCTCACACCAATTTGAGCACTCAAGCTCGGCCAACCCCTGCCAATTTCTCCTCTACACTTCCCTAGAAACATCCTAGAGGTTCTGGTCTTCCTCAAAGACCAATTTTAGTGCCCTAAGAGGAGGTCTCAAAGAGGCACTTCAAAGAAGAGGTAATTACCGTTACCAATTCTTTCATCTTTATTTCTTCTTCCACTTCTTATTCTTAGGTTGTTTCATTATGAAGTAATAAAATCAGTATCACTCATATAATGATATGTTATTATAAGTATGAAACAACCCTATTTCACCATCTATCCATCCTACGGAAAAATAAATCACCGCGCGTGCGTACGTACGGAATACCGTCTCCACGCCGTGGTGTAATCTATTTTCCACCACCACCTTACATGGATGGGTATAATGGTGTAAATAATAACTATACATAGTTATTACAACATAATATTGATTCTGATATATTGTATAATCCACTCCACTCCAATTCAATATTTATAGAAATGATATCATCGCTCGTGCGTACGTACGGACTACCGTCTCCACGACGCGATGAGATTCATTCTCCATGTTAACCATTTAAGAATGATTATAATGTATATATAAGAAATAATAATGAAATATATGACATTATAAAGATACTGGATTTATGTATATATATACATATGTATGTAATCTACTTACTTCCATTTCAAGACAATAAGGAAAGGAAAACAGCGTTCATGCGTACGTACGGACTACCGTCTCCATGAACGGTGTTTTTCATTTTATTTATCTACCTATTATATATATATATATACTGAATATATATGATATATAAATCATATTTTATATTCTGGAAGTAAGTAAATCATGATATAAGTAATAATGATGTCAAGAACAACAAGTCAAAACACCTACGATAAATGAAACGATTTTACCCAAAACGCTTCTTTAACATGGAGTTTACAAAAGAACGGGTAATATAATGTCATAAGTGAACCATATATGATATCATAACAATGAATATGATTCTGTAATAAGTCAATAACATGATTTAAATCATTATACAGGAGGTTCGGACACTTACAAAGCTAGTCAGACCTAAGGTAAGGGAAATATCACAATCTCATTTTTATCCGAGATTGTTTATTCGTAAGTATTTACTGGGGTGTATTTTATCATCCACATCCATGTTCCCTCAATATGTAATATTGTTTCCATCCACTTACAATGGTTTAAATCCAATTTTTCCCTTAGGTGAGTTTTTAGTAAAGAATATGAAAGGAATCTTTTGTCGTTTTTCCGTACGAGGTACTTTTTGACTTTTCCGACAAAAGTACAAAGAATGTTTTTTTTAACTTATACGGCACGAACGGATTTTTACGGTTTTATAAAGCCTTATTTTCATGAACCTTCCTCCAAAATATTTCATGACTATTTTTAATAAAATCTCTTTCTTTTAAAATTGTATGATGTTTTGTGAAAAGAAATTGATTTTGAAGAAGAAAGGATATTTTCCTCAAGAATTCATTTCAAGTGTTTTATCAAAATTATTTTCCATCTAAGATAATAAAGGGTTCTGTTTCTATCCATATTTTTACATTGATTTGACTATGTTGAGATGGAATTATGTTTATGAATTCCTTTATCTTATATGAATTGATTTATGATGTCATGATGTTTCAAGAATCCCATTTTTATTACATGGGTTATGCGATGATGTATGATTTATGATTTTGTGGCACACATAAGAAAGGATTCATTAAGAGATGGGTGGGACCTATATCTCCCTCCAATGCATTGGGTAAAGATTTTATATCTCATGAGATAGACATGGCTGGAATGGTAGGTTATACCGGTTCAGTGAAACAGGACTGAAATGAGGATTACTCGATTCAGAAAGGGACTTTGTCCACTTAGATAGTCTTGGCAATGAGTCTTGACTAACAAGAAATGATTCTCTATGATTATGTGTGTATGCCACAAAGTTCCATGTTTTATGTTATGATTGTTGTGATTACATTTCACTGCCATGATTTATCCCATGTTATGAAATTATGCTCTCTTTTGCAGGTTATGATTTCCAAAATGTTATGTTCTTATGAATATGATGTGATTGATATTTCTTTTGTTTACCCTTACTGAGCATTTGAGCTCACCCTTTTATGTTTTCTTTTCCTCAGGATATAAAGAAAGGTTTTAGGTATAAAAAAAAGGAATATCTTTATGGGAGATGTTGAAGATCTTTCACCACGATTAGAAGATTATAGTCCGAGTTTCCAAAGACACTAAACTATTACGGTCCTTGTGTGTGTGTTTTTGTAATGTACTAAGTATTCCGCAAATGTAATGTAATGTCCATGTACGTCAGGCTTCGGGTCTCTACAGTTGGTATCAGAGGGAGGTTTAGTCAACCTTTGGAAACTAGGATGCGAGAACTTTAGTGAGATTCCTAGAGATATTTCTAAGGTATGTCTAGGGATGTCCCTAAGGTTAAGTATACGTATAGGTTATAGTACTAGAATTACGCTAACGATCATAGAATTAAACCTAAGATGTTAGATGTTCAAGGTACTCCCCCTTTATTATGTTGTTTTCCCTAGCATGATTTTTGCCTCTCACACTATTCTTTATGGGTTTTAGACGATGGCTGGAACCCGAAGGAACCGTGTTGATCAATGCAATGGACAATGCAATGATTGCCCTCCTGAACAAACAAATGTTATGGGAGATGGAGTGAAAAATCTTATTACTATACTTACACAAGCTATGAATCATTCTGCACTTCCAAATGAGCAGTGAAGGGAACAATATTCTATTGAGTCCTTCATGAGGCAACGTCCACCTTCTTTCAGTGGGTCTACTGATCCATTAGTTGCTGAACAATGGATTAGTACTACTGAAAAGATATTTTCAGTTCTTCAATGTTCTGAACATGATAAAGTCATCTTAGCAGTATATCGTTTGGAAGGTGAAGCTGATCAATGGTGGAATCTTATCAAGAATACGAGGCCAAGAGATGAAATTGAGTCCATGGAATGGGACGAGTTCAAGAACTTGTTTTTCAGTAAGTACTTCCCTCGTATTCTTCGAACAAAGATGGAGAAAGAGTTTCTTGAACTAAAGCAAAGGGATGATGAATCTGTTGGTACCTATGAAGCAAATTTTACAAGACTTGCAAGGTATGCTTCTGGAATTATCATCCAACCTGAAAGTAAAGTTGATCGATTTTTCAGTGGCTTAAAACCAAGTCTTCGAAGGGCATTAGCTATAAGAGACTTCAGTAGCTATGAAGAAATTGTGCGTTGTGCTATCAAGGTAGAAATTGAAGTTGGTGTTACATATCCATCTCATGGTTTTGACAAGAAACGAAAGATGGAGTTCAAGGAGAAATCTCAGAATAATGGTGAAAAGAAGATGAATGTTTCCTTATGCACAAAGTGTGGAAAGAAGCACGGTGGAGATTGTCTAAAAGGGACTAGAAAATGTTTTAAGTGTGGAAAAGAAGGTCATCGAGCAGCTGAGTGTCGAAGTAATGGAAAAAGGGTTTCTAATGATGTGAATAAAGCAAACACTGCAGAGAACGCACCGCCAACACTTCAATGCTTCAAGTGCAAGGAAATGGGGCATTATGCTAATAATTGCCCTAATCCAAGGGTTAGTGATGATCAACATGAGCAACCACTGAAGGCAAAGGACAAAGGGAAATCACATGCGATCACTATTGGCAATGTTGAATATGACAACGATGTGGTGGAATGATTAAGTGTTTATGTAATGGGATTCCAAAATAATGTTGTATCATTGAGTATTGCAATATTTATTGATGTGGTATTCAAAGTGATTGAGATATTTTTTGGAAATAAGATGATATGCGCATAACGAAGACGAGAAAATGAAATGTTCATGAGCTCATGATTGATATAAGGACTAAGTGATATCATGGTTTGAGTTTATAGAATTTTGAGGATTTTGGTATGTGGAAAGTGTTAACATTTAACTGCACTCATGTTTTCACTAAGGTATTCAAGAGAATACACGATTAAGGACTTTGAATGTTTGGAATGTGACCAACAAGACATATCTTATGATATGTGGGGATCAACGACAGTATTAAATCTCTGGTAATCATTGTCACTATATTATGAGAGTGGACTGCAGTATTATGTATAAGCCTAAAGATTAGACTGGATTATGTTGGACATAAGTTAGTATTGTTTAAGGATAGATGATTTTCGATATTATTGATGGGATGTTATAGTAACGTAGTTTTAGAAAAAGGGACAACCTGCAGGACGGGCGACAGCCCATCGCTTCGAACAAGGCTGTAGGAATCGAACCCACAATCGAAGTGCGACTGGCCTTTATCGCCTACCACTAGCCTACAGGAAGTCCCTGTTTAGTAGAAACTAGTTTTATTATATTAATCAGCATGATATATGAAGTATAAGTCTATTTTAGGAACCATATAAGATTAATCTCACTATAGAATGACTTATGTATATTTAATAACTTTTGCTAACCTTTTGTTTGAGACAGATGGAATGAATAGTCATTCTATCACATGATCTTCTAACACTTCACAAATAACAAATTCAACTTCATTTATTTAAGAGATGAAGTAGAAATTGTTCAAGGCACGAACAAAAGTGAGATTGTACCAAAATAAAGTAAGTATTTATTCTAAGAAAATTTTCAACTTTAGGGAAATGATCTTGAATACCAAAAATGTTGTCCTAGTGATCTTATACCTGATGAATCAGATGGTACCTTATATCATCACAAATCTATGGATTTGTGATTACTGGCTTTTCCATAGCCATGTTCTCTACCACTCTCCATCAGAACATGATGGTTAGATTTTTCTTCCATATCCATATTTTCACCTATGTGGAAACCCAGTGATTAGTTTATTTGGGTAATTGTTACATTTCATACTTTAGTTTTTAAAGCCATGTTTTGGTATTCCTTTTTACGATGTGGGTTTCTATTAAAGAAACTTTCGAATAGTAAACTATTTATAACCCCGACGAATTTCGAGGGCGAAATTCATTTTAAGGGGGGTAGAATGTAACAACCCGCGATTTTATGAAAACTATTATTTTTAATTTTATTAATGTCTTGTGTTGTACGCTACACCAAAAAGAACTTGCACAACACGCATTCTTGACTTTCCTTCCATTACACGCAATCACGACCTTCCTCGATAGCTTGCGTCGTACGCAATACCGAGTTTCACTAAACAACAATATGCTATTAAAACTAGTCGTTATGAATAGTAATAACCACTTTTTGAAATTTTATAAATTTTATTTTTCAAAATGGACTTCATTTTTGGATTCGGAATATCGAAATTAGCCTAGGGTGAAATTTTGGTATTTTTCTGAAAACTTTCAATTTTTGATGAATAGTGAAATCACTAAGTGGTAGGTTAAAAAACTGAATTTTGCATAAAACATAATTTTACCGCTTCTGTGAATGGAATTTCGAAAATCCGAGAGACATGGTTAATATCAAGGACTAAAATGTGGTTCAATGAGATGAAAATAATTTTTTGGTGAATAGTAACTTTTTACTTTTTTTACCGCGGTTAATAGTAAATAGGGTAACTAAAGGTAAATATGATATTAATATTACCCTAACACATGTCCTAATTCTATTGGACAAGTGTAATTCGACCAAAAACAAACTTAGGAATAAAATATGACCATTTAGGCCCACTTGGATTAGATTAGGACATTTATTATTAATTTATTTAAAGAAGGGTTAAAATAGTTAAAATCAAAGTTTAATAAGTAAATCATTTTTAATATGGGGTTATACATAAGATAAATTCGATTGTAAATATTCATTATAAATCTAAAAGGATTTCCTACATGATGGTATTTTATTTGTAATTTTTAGACATCAAATAAGTTAATTTATTTATGACACAACGATGATGCAGTAATTATCTTTTTAATGAAATATTGACATAATTGATGTTATAAGCACCAAAATAAATGTAATTTGAGATTTTTTATGAATTCCACTAATTTTCTAGGTTACTATGATATATTAATGTTGATTTAATCAACTTTGTTCGAACATTTAATTCTGTTATGACTTTCACGAAAATCATATATCAAATAGTGTCAAAATTGACACAAAATAGTTTTTAAATCAAATATTATATTACTAATTGTTATTTTATTCCTAAAAATCTAAGGTTCGGCCAAATGACTTAGATAAGGATATATATATTAATAATAAACAATTTGGGGTTCGTTTGGCAAGTTATAGTAAGTGTATTAACCATATAGTGAAAGAAAACAAAAAGACACGGTAATAGTTAAATTATTTAACTTAGAGTTAAATCTAATTGATAAGGTTTAAAATAAGATCCAAACATGTCTAAATTTAATTGGTTGATGAGATTACAACCCTATCTCATCTAAGCTTTGAATATGAGTCATTTTTGGAGGTTTTTAAGTGGGGTTAGATTTATTATAAATTAATATTTTTAAGAATTCCTAAGGTGCCCCTCTCCTCCCCTATAAAAGGACACCTCCTCCCCCTCCTCCTCACACCAATTTGAGCACTCAAGCTCGGCCAACCCCTGCCAATTTCTCCTCTCCACTTCCCTAGCAACATTCTAGAGGTTCTGGTCTTCCTCAAAGACCAATTTTAGTGCCCTAAGAGGAGGTCTCAAAGAGGCACTTCAAAGAAGAGGTAATTACCGTTACCAATTCTTTCATCTTTATTTCTTCTTCCACTTCTTCTTCTTAGGTTGTTTCATTATGAAGTAATAACATCAGTATCACTCATATACTGATATGTTATTATAAGTATGAAACAACCCTATTTCACCATCTATCCATCCTACGGAAAAAGAAATCACCGCGCGTGCGTACGTACGGAATACCGTCTCCACGCCGTGGTGTAATCTATTTTCCACCACCACCTTACATGGATGGGTATAATGGTGTAAAGAATAACTATACATAGTTATTAAAACATCATATTGATTCTGATATATTGTATAATCCACTCCAATTCAATTCAATATTTATAGAAATGATATCATCGCTCGTGCGTACGTACGGACTACCGTCTCCACGACGCGATGAGATTCATTCTCCATGTTAACCATTTAAGAATGATTATAATGTATATATAAGAAATAATAATGAAATATATGACATTATAAAGCTACTGGATTTATGTATATATATACATATGTATGTAATCTACTTACTTCCATTTCAAGACAATAAGGAAAGGAAAACAATGTTCATGCGTACGTACGGACTACCGTCTCCATGAACGGTGTTTTTCATTTTATTTATCTACCTATTATATATATATATATATACTGAATATATATGATATATAAATCATATTTTATATTCTGGAAGTAAGTAAATCATGATATAAGTAATAATGATGTCAAGAACAACAAGTCAAAACACCTACGATAAATGAAACGATTTTACCCAAAACGCTTCTTTAACATGGAGTTTACAAAAGAACGGGTAATATAATGTCATAAGTGAACCATATATGATATCATAACAATGAATATGATTCTGTAATAAGTCAATAACATGATTTAAATCATTATACAGGAGGTTCGGACACTTACAAAGCAAGTCAGACCTAAGGTAAGGGAAATATCACAATCTCATTTTTATCCGAGATTGTTTATTCGTAAGTATTTACTGGGGTGTATTTTATCATCCACATACATGTTCCCTCAATATGTAATATTGTTTCCATCCACTTACAATGGTTTAAATCCAATTTTTCCCTTAGGTGAGTTTTTAGTAAAGAATATGAAAGGAATCTTTTGTCGTTTTTCCGTACGAGGTACTTTTTGACTTTTCCGACAAAAGTACGAAGAATGTTTTTTTTAACTTATATGGCACGAACGGATTTTTACGGTTTTTTAAAGCCTTATTTTCATGAACCTTCCTCCAAAATATTTCATGACTATTTTTAATAAAATCTCTTTCTTTTAAAATTGTATGATGTTTTGTGAAAAGAAATTGATTTTGAAGAAGAAAGGATATTTTCCTCAAGAATTCATTTCAAGTGTTTTATCAAAATTATTTTCCATCTAAGATAATAAAGGGTTCTGTTTCTATCCATATTTTTACATTGATTTGACTATGTTGAGATGGAATTATGTTTATGAATTCCTTTATCTTATATGAATTGATTTATGATGTCATGATGTTTCAAGAATCCCATTTTTATTACATGGGTTATGCGATGATGTATGATTTATGATTTTGTGGCACACATAAGAAAGGATTCATTAAGAGATGGGTGGGACCTATATCTCCCTCCAATGCATTGGGTAAAGATTTTATATCTCATGAGATAGACATGGCTGGAATGGTAGGTTATACCGGTTCAGTGAAACAGGACTGAAACGAGGATTACTCGATTCAGAAAGGGACTTTGTCCACTAAGATAGTCTTGGCAATGAGTCTTGACTAACAAGAAATGATTCTCTATGATTATGTGTGTATGCCACAAAGTTCCATGTTTTATGTTATGATTGTTGTGATTACATTTTACTGCCATGATTTATCCCATGTTATGAAATTATGCTCTCTTTTCCAGGTTATGATTTCCAAAATGTTATGTTCTTATGAATATGATGTGATTGATATTTCTTTTGTTTACCCTTACTGAGCATTTGAGCTCACCCTTTTATGTTTTCTTTTCCTCAGGATATAAAGAAAGGTTTTAGGTAAAAAAAAGGAAGATCTTTGTGGGAGATGTTGAAGATCTTTCACCACGATTAGAAGATTATAGTGCGAGTTTCCAAAGACACTAAACTATTACGGTCCTTGTGTGTGTGTTTTTGTAATGTACTAAGTATTCCTCAAATGTAATGTAATGTCCATGTACGTCAGGCTTCGGGTCTCTACATTAAGAGTGTTTTTGGAGTGTCATATACTAATATTTTATAATGAAATAAGGTTTTGAAGAGAGGATAGAGTGCGGGAGGAGGGGATTTTAATAAGGACGTGGAGGATAATTTTTAAATTGAGTATTTAATTTTATATTCATTAGGACTATGATAATGGGAAAAGGAAATTATTACCTAATTTATAAAGGTTATATTAAATAACAATAAATTTTTAAATAACAAAAACTCTATGATGTATTGAATATATTTTATCCACTGTATAGAATATAAAATTACATATTATTTGAAAAAATGATACATGAGCTTGGAAAATTTATTTCTAGGTCTTGAAATTAAATTTATTTTGTAAGAATGATTTATGTAATTTACTAATTAAATTCCATGTCCTAAAAAATGTTTTATAAGTTGTTGAGTATTCTATATATCATAATGATGTCATTAAATACAAGATATAAAATTAAAATAAATTTTTCCCTAAAAACATGAAAAATAATAATGCTATAATAATACCTCCGCGAGATCCTAAGAATATTTTTGCATGAAAAATTTAAAATATGCATATATATTATAAAATAAATATTCTAATTATTTTTATAGTATTTTTTGAATAAATATTTATTAAAATAATTTTTTATGATCTTTATATATTATGTTCACATATCTCAATAGAAATTATTCATATTTAATGACTACTATATATAAATTTATAGTTTATCATGTTATAATAAGACTCCATATATATGGTTAAATAAATATTGAAATGAATAGTATAAATACATAGAAGTTATATTTCAATTAAAATCACATCGCTTAGCCTTTTCAAAGTGAATGGTTATAGTAACTAAACAAAATCATATATTATTATAAATTTGTTAATATTTTTTAAAAAAATTCTATAGAATAATTTGTATCAAAAATATAATTCATCAATTTAAAAACAATTAGGTAATAATTTATTTTATCAAATGAGATACATAAAATTTTATATAATATAAATAATTCTAACATTGCATTAAATGACTCTATGTCACGATAATATAAATAATAAAACATGTACCATAAAATATGAACAATTATATTAGGTTGAAAAGATTTCCATGAAAACAAAATATTAAAATTAAACTTCTGCAAAAAAATGTTAATTTAAAAATAAATATTTTATATTTTAAAATTTTCATTAATAATTATCTTTTAAAACATATATTTACTAATTCAAAGACTAATAATTTTCTAATAAAACATTAATGACAAACCTATATATATTTTGAAAAAAATCACATTGATGTTATGTGACAATTTGGTATAGTTCATAAAATCTTGTGGAAACAAAACATGAACATAAGAATAATCAAGAATCATAAAAATAAAAAATTAAATCATGATACCAACTAGCCAAAAGAAATATTATAAAATTTAATATAATAAAACAAAACACCACATGTCTAGTTTCTAAACCATGAGTTTTCTATCATTATGATACTCCGATATTCCAAAATAAGAAAAACATATTATATAGAAAATATTTCATGAAAACCTTATCCTAAAATAAATTAAAAACCCATGATAATTTATGATATATTTCATATAAAATAAATAAAAACTCTTCAATATCTTTTTATGCAGACAACAATGGGCTTATAATCAATGCAACACTCTATTAAAATATTATTAATTAAACATGAAAATTATAATAAATCCAATAATTATACTACTGTGAAGAGGAGTAAATAAATTATTGTAATTATGTAGGTTAAATTTTAAAAAAAATTTATTCAACTCTCATATATTAATTATAAACAAAATAAGAACAATTTTGAGGTGTAATAAATGTTTTCTGAAAAATAGTATTATTCTAAATGAAGGATTAGTCACACTTTGTGACCATGAATTAAAATTATTAATTACCATATTTATAATTTTTTAACAAATTATTAATAATTCATTTAATATTTATTCAAAAATTATCTTAGTTCATTTTAGATAAAATTCTTAAAGGATCATTTCTTTTAGAAATAGTGAAAAATACAGAATTTTAATTGAAATAATCTTTTCATTTAAATAATTTATAAAGTTGAATTATATTTTAAATTGGTTTTAAATTATTTTTATTTCAATTAAATTACAAATAAATTAATTTAAGACATTAAACCAAATTTAAAATCAAATTTTAATATTACTACATCATATACATTTGTGAATTTTATCTTTAGATGCACACAATTACTTCAACTCCAAAAGTAAGATTTTGAACTTCATTATGCCAATTCTATTAGTTGGATTTTGAAAAATGGATTCATCATTTATAATAACAATAATAATTGATATTATCTAATACATTTAACAAAAATTTTTCTTTTATGGAAAGTAAAAATAATAAAAATATATCATAACAATTATAAAAACAGACTTTACTAAGTTGCTCAATCTAAAATTGTAAGGGATAGAATGACCTTGCAAATTTTCTAAAAAAACATTAATTGACTTATTTAAATCCAATATCCTATGGGGATTGAGAATGGTCAATATTATAGGCTTTCGTAAAGAAAACAATCTTCCAGTAAAAGATTATTTTATAAAAAACCTAGTGTGTCCTGTACCCCGCTAGAAAAAGGCCATTTCTCTCATCACCTCATTACAATAACAAATCCCATTGGTTAAGAAAATCCCCAAATAAATATTTTAATTAAATCTCTATCAAAATTATATTTTTTATATCATAAATATTATATATTAAGTCGTTATGTTAAACCTAAATTTGATTATAGGAGAAGAGGTAATGTTTTTAACTACGCATTCTCATTTTACATCAATGGATGACTTCATATAATACATTAAAAATATTAAATAATAACAATAGTAATTTATAATATATAGTTATATTTTAGTATCATAATTTATTGACATATATGTATATATATATATATAATCTATCAAATGGAAAATGAAACAATCAATCGAGTATAAAGTTCACTACCGCCCATTGATCAAATGTAGTTTGTTTTGATTCACCAAAATTAATGGATGGATGTGATAAGGATTTAGAAAATTTATATTATATTTGTGAAATTATTATTGTTTTTTAATTATCATATCAATCATAACTTATTAGTGTTAATTATATGAAGGATATTATAAGTCCCCAGCCTAAAACATTACTTAATCTTGAGTTAATACAGGATTACACATTGATGATCTTTTCATGATTAGAGTTTTAGAGAATTAGATCATAAAACTTGCATTACATTCCACATTTAAACCAAGTGGTTACATAAAGATAGTATTCATTTTTTTCCATAAACGGAAACATATTTAAAATAAAACATGGATTCTTTCCTGAAACTTCCTTGACACTATCATCATATCATGTACCTTTCCCGTGACCTGTGAAAAACATTTCAAAAAAAACTTCGGATGAGCATAAAAAGCTCAGTATTGGTTATAAAAAATATGGAATGGAAACATGAGTTCATATATACATAAGAATGAAATCATAATTTACCCATAAAACATAGGCACTTTAACATACCTCATCAAATCATGAATAAATCATAGAAATCATAAGACATAAATGGTAACATGAGGCATTCATAACATTCTTACGTAGGGAGTAACCCTCTTGGTTACGTTTGGAATACCCACCACAGTATATTCCCTAAATCTCTTCGGAGAAACCTTAATGTTTCACTCCTTCACATTACCCAATGCATTGGAGAGCTATATCGGGCTCACCCGCCCTTAGTTTATCACAAAACCACCCATCTTCCTAATAATTCCCAAGAACCATAACATAATTGTATCACATAAAACATGCATAAAGGAAACATAACATTTACACTTTTCAATCACAAGATATCAATACAACACATTGATATAAAAACATTATGAAAACCATTTTCAACACAAAAATAAATGAAAAGTAAAAAATAGTATTTATTTTTCTTTTAAAAATAAGGTATGACTTGTAGAGGAATCCGAAACTCAAATAATGGTCATGGCGGCGGAGAAGTTGTTGTCACCGTATACGTGTGAAAAAAACATTCCCTTTTGTTGTTTTGAAAAACACTCTGTATAAAAAATATTCCTTTTGGATAAATGTTATAGTCAAAGGGGTTCATACACCTTATAAAATAAGATTGTGTATAAAATAAAATATGCCTCAATGAATGGAGATTGAGACGAAGTCCCATACAAAGATGGTATACTTGGTTTAAGGACAAATCAATTACATAATTATGTGTGATAAATGAATACACCAAATATAAGAGGATATTAAATGTAGAACAATCAGAGGCTATTCACACATATTCCTAGAACTACATATTCAAGGATTACAAGTTTATCCCAAAGAATCAAATTTTGGTTAAGAAGTTCCCTTGCAAAAATCTGACTCCCTAATAGCTTCACTACAAAATTCAGAAAATGAGTTGATGAGAGAAAAAAGGGTATCTCATCACTAGGAAATAAAATGTAGATAAATAAGTATATAGAATAACATATCCCAAGATAATAGTATGTGAATTAAAAGACATAACTAAAGAAGTATTTTAAAAAGAGGAGGGTGAAAGGTTCCCTTACCGACATGGGTATCTTTCGAAACATACACCTTGTGAAAGAAGGACAATAAAACATTGATGTAAATACTTATAAATGAAAGTATATTAAACAATGATTAAAATAATGGGCAGTACATACACCACTAAAAGAAAATTGTGGCAAATGTAGCATAAATCTTATTGGAATAAAAGTGAGATGAAAAATCCCTTGCGAAAACTCGGCAGCCTAACGTCGCCACTTAAAACATACAAAAATGGATTGATGAGATAAAATAGGGTATATAATCATATTAACATAAAATTTAAAGAAATATTAATATCAAAGAACATCCCCCAAAATAACATATAAGATCTTAAAAGAAGTGACATAAAGGAGAGTACATAAAAAGAAAGAGAGAGGTTAGATCTCTTACGAAAATTTGGAAACCTAACAGCACCACTCAAAAAATACAAAATGGATTGATGAGAGATAATAGGGTCTCTCATCATATGAACATAAAAATTACAGTAAGAGTAATATAAAAGAAAATCCCAATAACAAGAAAGATGAGATTTAAAAGGAATGACATAAAAGAGTGTACTTAAAAAGAAAGAGAGGGGTAGGATCCCTTACCTCAAGTCCAAATTGTCTTGTTAGTTTCTTTATATTCCTGAATAATAAACATTTGTAAATTTTTAATTGCCTAATGACCTCCTTTAAATATTATTATTCAGTTCATATCACATATTATAATGTTATTATAAGTTTTTAATAATGTTAGTTCATATCAGACGTTTTTGCCGATGTTTGGTACATGAGTCAAAAATGAACTTGTTTGAAAAAATATTTCCCATGTAGTTATAAGTAAATAATTTCCAGAATATTATTAATGAATAAAATATCATATATATCCAGTACATATTAATTTTATACTATTCTATATCATTTGGAGAAAAAAACGAAAATCACCATTCATGGAGACGGTGGGCCGTGCGTACGCATGAACGCTACATTCATCTTTTTTTATCATATTAATGGAATTAAAAATAATTGATATATATATATATATATTATAATTCCAGTATAATATACATTTTATATATGTCACACATGGTCATTAATTTCATTATTTATACATTCCATGTATTGCATGTAAGAGTCACATCAGTTGAGGGGGCGGTGGTCCACAATTCCACATATGAAATTATCGCATTTACATCACATGAAAAGAATGAAGGTATGTTTTAAATATAAAATACAGAAGCATATAGTAAACATAAATACCATATATATCATATATAAAATAAAGTGGCATCATAATGGCCACCATTAAAGGTGTTAAAAGAATATTGAACAATCATCTTTTCGTGAGGCAGAAAATCGCCTACCACAGAAACATTATGTTCATTAACCATTAGACGAAGGTGTGTGTAAGTGTAGCTCGAATAATTATTATAACAACATCCTAGTATATTTAATATACTGTATTTGTTATAAAATAAATGTATAAAAATAGTATAGGGGGTTGGATAATCAAAATAAAACAAAAGGACTCAAGTGAAGACATTAACTTAAAATCGGTAACTCCCTTTGGTTTGAGCTCAAAGGCTTCCTTGGGAAGACTTCTGACAAATGTGAGGCTTCAATGAGTAAGAGGGATGTGGAGATAAAAAATGGGCAGGGGATGGCCGAGACAAAGGCTTTGGGAGTGTGGGTATGGAGGTAGAGGTGGGGGCCTTTTAAAAGAGGAGAGGAGGGCCACTCTTGGAATGTAATGAAATATTCCTTTATTTTAAAATGCGTTTCGGATTTAAAAGGTCCCACATTGATATAATTCGAGGATAAGGTGATAAGGGTTCGAAATATACACATCCAATAAGTTTTGGACATGTTTAGGTCATAGATTTTACATTATACTTTCATTTTATTTAAATCCTTTATTAATGAGGTAATCGCTGCATCATCATGATGTCATAAATAATTTAATATATTTAATGTCTAAACATTATAAAAAAACTATCATGATGTAGGAAATCGTTTCATATTTCAAATGAATATTTATTGTCAAAAATCTGACTTGTATAACCCCATGTAAATATTGTTTTAGTAAAACATCTCTTGTTTGTGTCATTTTTACATTAACATTAAATAAAAAGTTATTTGTGTCATTTCCCAACCAAAGTGGCTCCATGGGGTCCCCAAGTTGACCCATGGATTTTCATGGTCGTCCATGACACATCCAATGAGGGTAGGACATTTTTCAAGCTCATCTCATATTAATAAAACATTTTGTTTACCTTAAACTACACTAATTACCTCTAATCACGATTAAAAACATAAAAGTTACTATTCACCAAAAAAAATTATTTTAATCCCATTGAACCACATTTTACTTATTAATGACAACCATGTATTTTGGATTTTCGAAATTAAAAACACAGAGGTGGTAAAATTTCATTTTAATGAAAAATCAGTTTCTTAAGTACCACTTAGTGGTTTCACTATTCATCAAAAATTGAAGTTTTCCCGAAAAAAAACTAAATCATCACCCTAAGCTATATTTGATATTCCGAATTCAAAAATGATGTCTATTTTACAAAATTCAAAACATATAAGTTTCATTAATTAATTTAATAATTAATTGCCGCTGTCAGAACAAATAGCGTGTTTTTATTAAACAATAAGTATCAAAAGATTGACACTAGTTTAAGTCCAATTTTAAGGTGAAATTAATTACAACGACCACTATTGGATTAAATGGTAAAAATATATTATAATTTTATTTTAAAAAAAATTCAAAAGATAATCTAATAATATAAATATATTATATTTAAAAGAGGTTTTGAATTAAAATACAACATTTTTTCACTATTCACTAAAAAATGAACTTTATCGGAAAGATACCAACAATTTACACAAAGAAAATTTTTATTTCCCAATTCTAAATAAGAATTTTATTTTATCATATATAACACATAAAATTGTCAAAAAGTTTATTTAAATGAGGTTCTCCTTCAAAGGCGGTTAATTGACCTTTTAAAGAATA
Organism: Viscum album; assembly: GCA_963277665.1. Lineage (NCBI taxonomy): Eukaryota > Viridiplantae > Streptophyta > Magnoliopsida > Santalales > Viscaceae > Viscum > Viscum album. The sequence goes on from OY728156.1 coordinate 1,844,765,344, forward strand.
TTAGAATGTCTACGCTTAAAATTGGATTCATTCACATTTTTAATCCTCTAACATTTATTGTAAAGAGTAAAAATATTTTACAAACATATATAATCCTTTTGTAGTTAGTTCTATTCACTCTCGCCATTACAACGGCTAGGCGTTAACTACTATTTAATGTAATATTATTTTATTACTAGAGTGCAACATAAGATTCCCAAAAAACTCGTTGTTAAGTATTGGGTACGCCATCGAGCATAGAATCCCCTTTAAAGTAATATTAATATTTTATTCACAAATATGGATAAATATTAAAATTTCATATTCTTTATTTACCTGGGGTGTTACATTCTTTCCCCCTTTTGGGAATTGCGTCCTCGCAATTTTAAAATTGGGCTTGGAAATATCCTTGAAAGTACCACATCAGAACAAGAGTCAGTAAAACAATCACTTTAAAATAAAGAGTGATAAGTGTAAAGGTCACCCGAGTTAACCATACTAGGATTCCATGTAGGAAAACTTGGACATGGAGGAGAAAACATATGGTCATGTTCTGATGGAGAGTGATAGAAAACATGTTTAGGAGAAAGTTAACCACAAGAAAATCACAAAATTGTGATGGGTTAAACGGTATTTGATTCCCTAGTAGGAAAAGTTAGTAGACATAATTTTTGATTTATGTTACTTTTTATTGAGGAATATATTCATAAGGAAACTTAATCACTTATCATGTTGAATTTCAAATTTTATTAGATTCCATACACAAAATCATATTTTCTCCAAAAGACAAGTATTTAGGAAGACTTGTTCACATTAAGAGTACTATAATCAACTTCTAGAGAATCACCTAATCCAAAAAAGAGAACTATATACATCCTATGTCTTTAGAATTTAACCAAAACCAAAACCAAAAAGGTTAGTACAAGATCAGATAATCCAGAAAAGGATAACACTTTATAAAAAAAATTCTATTCTTAATCTCCAAAATTTTTCCAACAAAACCCAAAGTTCATCGAGGACCATTCGATAAACAATTTTCCCATAAAATTCTTCAATGTGAACCCAAATAAGATTGAAACCCAAATATTTGAAGGATTTAGTCAAATAATCATCCAAGTTAAATCGTACCATTTATCTCAAATAACATCATTTGCTCTTAATGTATCATATTAAAAAGTAATTAACCTAATCACATATCCTCCGTGATAGGTTAATAAATTTCCAAAGATATCCCAAAATAAACTTACTATTAATTCATAAAATCATCTAACTAAAAAAATCAGTCAAACTAACGAGGGACTTCACGTAGTCCAGTGGTAGGAGATAAATACCAGTCGCACTTTGGTTGTGGGTTTGATTCCCTCAGCTTTGTCCGACGCGACGGGTTGTCACACGGTCTGCATTATATACTTCTTATAAAACTCCAAAAATAAACCTAAAATGTTTTAACCGCAATAGTTTCCTTAGACCTCTCATTTTCATCCAAATTCTTTATGATCTCAACATCTTAAATCTTGAAGTCTTATTTCACCACCATAAGATAAAATAAAACGATTCCCAAAATGAATAACATCATACCTTGATCATAGCATCCACTCGGTTTCATCATCATCTTTCTCACATAGGTAGAAGTCCCATGAATTACAAAAATGATTTAGAGATCTTTCAAAATCATTTGCTTCCTCCATCCAAATACAACTTGTACAACATGGGTCATATGGGTGTTCACAGAAAAACAGTTTTGGAAAATAATCATGTATGACATGTAATTCCCAAACATATGATAAAACATGATTTCTATAAAATAGTCGGACAGAATTTGCGTTGAAACATTCCATTATTGGTCCTATTAAAATACCATAAGTATGTGATGAGAGACTATATTTTAAATGCAAATATAAATAGGTCGGGCAAGGGTCTCCTTCCTCAGCACCATTATTTAAAATCATAATATGCCTCAAATTCTTGTGATAAGGTAAAATATTTGAAAATACCTTGATAATATTTACCTTCCTTGAAAATATGAGAATATTGTGGAAATATTATTTGCCTAAAAACAACCCATGATCCACGATGATAACGACGTATAGTAGAGGTGTTCGATATCTCAAACAACTGCTTGCAAGTGAGTTGTATGATAGAAAAAGTTTCCCAATCATCCAAACATGACTTTGCAATAATTATTGCAATCATGTCATTATAAAGAGATAGGAATGTCGTTTGAGATCCTTCTCCTTCCATTCGTAACCGACTTTACTTGACCTGAAAAAAGTTATAAATCAAGGATTTAACTGAAATAATAGATATAGGGACTAATCATGTGTCTAACAAAAACTCCTAATCCCTAAAGTTGTCTAAAATAACCACTGATACCAACTATAAGGCCCCAGCCTTAAACCTTACTTAATCATGAGTTAATACAAGATTGCACATTGAGGATCTTTTCAGGTTTAGAGTTTTAGAGAATTAGATCATAAAATGTGCATTACATTCCACATTTAAACAAAGTTGTTACAAAATTATAGTATTCATTTTTTTCCATCAACAGAAACATATTTAAAATAAAACATGGATTCTTTATTGACACTTCCTTGACACTTTCATCATATCATGTACCTTTCCCATGACCAGTGAAAAACATTTCAAAAAAAACTTGGGATGAGCATAAAAATCTCATTAAGGGTTATAAAAAATATGTAAAGGAAACATGAGTTCATATATACATAAGAATGAAATCATAATTTACCCATAAAACATAGGCACTTTAACATAACTCATCAAATCATGAATAAATCATTGAAATCATAAGACATAAAAGGTAACTTGAGGCATTCATAACATTTATACATAGGGAGTGACCCTCTAGGTTACGTTTGGAATATCCACTATAGTATATTCCCTAAATCTTTTCGGAGAAACCTTAATGTTTCACTACTTCGCATTAACCAATGCATTGGAGAGCTATATCGGGCTCACCCGCCCTGAGTTTATCACGGAACCACCCGTCTTCATAATAATGCCCATTAACCATAACATAATCGTATCACATAAAACATTCATAAAGGAAACATAACATTTCCACTTTTCAATCACAAGATATCAATAAATCACATTGATAAAAAAACATTATGAAAACAATTTTCAACACCAAAATAAATGAAAAGTAAAACATAGTATTTTTTTTCTTTTCAAATGAAGGTATGGCTTGTAGTGGAATCTGAAACTCAAATAATGGTCCTGGAGGCTGAGATGTCGTTGTCGCCACATACGTATGACAAAAACATTCCCTTTTGTCATTTTGTAAAACGCTTTGTTTAAAAAAGATTCCTTTTGGATAAACGTAAAAGTAAAAGGGGTTTATACACCATATAAAAGAAGGTTGTGTATAAAATAAAATATGCCTTAATGAATGGATATTGAGACAAAGTCCCATACAAAGACGATATCCTTGGTTTAAGGATAAATCAATTACATAATTATGTGTAAAAAATGATTACACCAAATACAAGTGGATATTAAGTGTAGAACAATCAGAGGATATTCACATATATTCATAGAACGACATATTGAAGGGGTATAAGTTTATCCCAAAGAATCAAATTTGGGTTAAGAAGTTCCCTTGCAAATATTTGACAGCCTAACGACGTCACTACAAAATTCAGAAAATGAGTTGATGGGAGATAAAAAGTGTATCTCATCACATGGACATAAAATTTAAATAAATAAGGATATAGAAGAACATATCCCAATGTAATAGTATGTGAATTAAAATACATAACTAAAGAAGTCTTTTAAAAAGAGGAGGGTGAAAGGTTACCTTACCGACATGGGTATCTTTCGAAACATACACCCCGTGAATGTAAGACAATACAACATTGATGTAAATACTCATAAATGAAATTATATTACACAATGAGTAAAATAATGGGAAGAAAATACACCACTCAAATGAAATTGTGGCAAATGTAGCAAAAATCTCACGGGAATAAAAGTGAGATTAAAAATCCCTTATGAAAACTCGGCAGCCTAACGACGCCACTTAAAACTTACAAAAATGGATTGATGAGATCAAATATAGTATCTCATCATATTAACATAATATTTATAGAAAGTGAATTATAAAATAACATCCCGCAACATAACAAATATGAGCTTAAAAGAAGTGACATAACAGAGAGTACTTAAAAATAAATAGAGAGGTTAGATCTCTTACGAAAATTCGGCAGACTAACGGTGCCACTCAAAACATCCAAAATGGATTGATGAGAGAGAATATGGTCTCTCATCATATGAACATAAAAATTACAGAAATATAAATATAAAAGAACATCCCAATAATGAGAAAGATGAGATTTAAAATGAATGACATAAAAGAGTGTACATAAAAAGGAAGAGAGGGGTAGGATCCCTTACCTCAAGTCCGACTTGTCTTGTTAGTATCATTATATTCCTGAATAATAAACTTTGGTAAATTTTTAATTGCCTAAGGACCTCCTTTAAAGATTATTATTCAGTTCATATCACATATTATTATGTTATAATAATTGTTTAATAATGTTAGTTCATATCAGACGTTTTTGCCGATGTTTGGTACATGAGTCAAAAATGAACTTGTTTGAAAAAAGATTGCCCATGTAGTTATAAGTTAATAATTTCCATAATATTATTAATGTTTAAAATATCATATATATTCAGTACATATTCATTTTATACTATTCTATATCATTTGGAGAAAAAAAACGAAAAGCCCCGTTCATGGAGACGGTAGGCCATACGTACGCAAGAACACTACTTTAAATTTTTGTGTCTTATTAATGGAATTAAAAATAAATGATATATATATATATATATATATATATATATAAATTATAACTCCAGTATAATATATATTTTATATAGGTCACATATGTTCATTAATTTCATTCTTTATACATTCCATGTATTGCATGTACGAGTCATATCACATGACAGGGCGGTAGTCCACACTTCCTCATAAGAAATGATCGCATTTACACAACATGAAATGAATAAAGGTATGTTTTAAATATAAAATAAAGAAGCATATATTAAACATAAATAACATATATATCATATATAAAATATAGTGACATCATAATGGACACCTTTATAGGTGTTAAAAGAATATTGAACAATCATCGTTTTGTGAGGCAGAAAATCGCCAACCACAGAAACAGTATGTTCTTTAACCATTAGACGAAGGTGTGTGTAATTGTAGCTCAAATACTTCTTATAAAAATATCCTAGTATATTTAATATACTGGAGTTTTTACAAAATAAATGAATAAAAAGAGTTTAGGGGGTTGGAGAATCAAAATAAAACAAAAGTACTCAAGTGAAGACATTACCTTAAAATCGGGTAACTCACTTTGGTTTGAGCTCAAAGGCTTCCATGGGAAGACTTCTACCAAATTTGAGGCTTCAAGGAGTTATATAGGGAGGTGGAGATACAAAATGGGCTGGGGTTGGCCAATCCAAAAGCTTGTAAATTTCGGTAAGGAGGAAGAGGTGGGGGCCTTTTATAAGAGGAGAGGAGGGGAACTCTAGGAAAGTAAAGAAATGTTCCTTTATTTTAAAATGAGTTTCGGATTTAAAAGGACCCACATTGATATAATTCGAGGATAATGTGATAAGGGTTCTAAATATACCCACCCAATAGGTTTTGGACATGTTTAGGTCATAGATTTTACATTATCTTTTTATTTTATTTAAATCCTTTATTAATGAGGAAATCGCTGCATCATCATGATGTCATAAATAATTTAATGTATTTATTGTATAAAAATAAAAAAAAATATCATTATGTACGAAATCTTTTTATCTTTCTAAATAATTTTTATAGTTAAAAATATGACTTGTATAACCCCATGTAAAAATTGTTTTAGTAAAACATCTCATGTTTGTTTCATATTTACTAAAACATTAAATAAAAAGTTAATTTATGTCATTTCAAAACCAAAGTGGATCCATGGGGTCCCCAATTTGACCCATGGATTGTCTTCATCGGCCATGACACATCCAATGAGGGTAGGACATGTGTCAATATCATATCATATTATTAAAACATTATTTTTACCTTAAACTACACTGATTACCTCTAAGTGCGATTAAAAACATAAAAGATACTATTCAACAAAAAATTATTTTAATCCCATTGAACCACATTTTACTTCTTAATGACAACCAAGTATGTCAGATTTTTGAAATTCAAATGAAAGAGGTGGTAAAATTTCATTTTAACGAAAAATCAGTTTCTTAAGTACCACTTATTGGTTTCACAATTAATCAAAAATTGATGTTTTCCAGAAAAAACCAAAACGTCAGCCTAAGCTATATTTGATATTCCAAATTCAAAAATGATGTCTATTTTACATAATTCAAAACATATTAGTTGCATTAATTAATTTAATAATTAAATCCCGCTGTCAGAGCAAATAGTGTGTTTTTATGAAATAATAAGTATCAAAAGATTGACACTAGTTTAAGTCCAATTTCAAAGTGAAATTAATTCCAACGACCACTATTGGATTAAATGGTAAAAATATATTCAAATTTTACTTTAAAAACAATTCAAAAGATAATATAATCATATAAATAAGTTAGATTAAAAAGAGGATTTGAATTAAAATACAACATTTTTTCACTATTCATTAAAAAAATGAACTTTATCAGAAAGATACCAAAAATTTACACAAAGTAAATTTTGATGTCCAGATTCTAAATAAGAATTTTATTTTTTCAAATATAACACATAAAATTGTTGAAAAGTGGATTTAAAAGAGTTTTTCCCTCAGAGGCGGTTAATCGACCTTTTAAGGAATATTAGAATGTATACGCTTAAAATTGGATTCATTCGCATTTTTAATCCTCTAACATTTATTGTAAAGAGTAAAAGTATTTTACAAACATATATAATCATTTTGTAGTTAGTTATATTCATTCCCGCCATTACAACGGCTAGGCATTAACTACTATTTAAAATAATATTATTTTATTACTAGAGTCCAATGTATGATTCCCATGAAACTCGTTGTTGCGTATTGGGTACGCCATCGATCATAGCATCCCCTTTAAAGTAATATTAATATTTTATTCACAAATATGGATAGATATTAAAATTTCATATTCATTATTTACCTAGGGTGTTACATTCTTCCCCCCTTTTGAGAATTGCGTACTCGCAATTTTAAAATTGTGCTTGGAAACATCGTTGAAAGTACCACATCGGTACAAGAGTCAGTAAAAAAATCACTTTAAAATAAAGAAAGATAAGTACAAAGGTCACCAGAGTTAACCCATACTAGGATTCCATGTATGAAAACATGGACATGGAGGAGAAAACATAGGATCATGTTCTGATGGAGAGTGATAGAAAACATGATTAGAAGAAAGTTAACCACAAGAAAATCACAAACTTGTGATGGGTTAAACGGTATTTGATTCCCTAGTGGGAAAATTTAATAGAAAACATTTTTGTTTTAAGTTACTTTTTATTGAGGAATTTATTAATAAGTAAACATAATCTCTTATCATGTTGACTGTTAACTTTTATTAGATTCCTTACAAAACTCATATTTTCTCCAAAAGACGAGTATTTAGGACGAATTTTTCACATTAAGAGTACTATAATCAACTTATAGAGAATCACCTGATCCACAAAAGAGAGCTATATACTTCTCATGTCTTTATACTTTAACCGAAACCAAAACAAAAAAGGTTAGCACAAGATCAGATAATCCAGAAAAGGATAACCCTTTATAAAAAAAATATATTCTTAATCTCTAAAATTTGTCCAACAAAACCCAATGTTCAATGAGGACCATTCGATAAACAATTTCCAATAAAATCTTCAAAGTAAACCAAACTAAAATTGAAACCCAAATATTTTAAGGATTTAGTCACATAGTCTTCCATGTTAAATCGTAACATTTATCTCTATACAACATCAGTTTCTCTTAATGTATCATATTGAAAAGTAATTAACCTAATCATATATCCTCTATGATAGGTTAATAAATTTCCATAGATATCCCAAAATCAACTTACTCTTAATTCATAAAATCATCTAACTAAAAAGAATCAGTCAAACTAACCAGTGACTTCACGTAGTCCAGTGGTAGGCGATAAATACCAGTCTCACTTTGGTTGTGGGTTCGATTCCCTCACCTTTGTCTGATGCGATGGGTTATCACAAGGTCTGCATGCTATCCTTTTTATAAAACTCCAAAAATAACCCTAACATGTTTTAACCTCAATAGTTTCTTTATACCTCTCATTTTCATCCAAATTCGTTATGATCTCAACATCTTAAATCTTGAAGTCTTATTTCACCACTATAAGATAAAATAAAATGAATCCCAAAATGAATAACATCATACCTCGATCATGGAATCCACTCGGTTTCATCATCATCTTGCTCACGTAGGTATACGTCCCATGCATTACAAAAATTATTTAGAGATCTTTCAAAATCATTTTCTTCCTCCATCCAAATACACCGTGTACATCATTTCTCATATGGGTGTTCACAGAAAAACAGTTTTGGAAAATAATCATGTATTACATATAATTCCAAAACATCTGATGAAACATTATTTCTATAAAATAGTCGAACAGAATTTGAGTTGAAACTTGCTATTATTGGTCCTTTTAAAATACCATAAGTATGTGATGAGAGACTATATTTTAAAAGAAAATATAAATAGATTGTGCAAGGGTCTCCTTCCTCAGCAACATTTTTTAAAATCATAATATGCTTCAAATTCTTGTGATAAGGTAAAATATTTGAAAATACCTTGATAATATTTACCTTCCTTGAAAATATGAGAATATTGTGAAAAAAGTATTTTTCTAAAAACAACCCATGATCCACGATGATAATGATGTATAGTGGAGGTGTTCAATATCTCAAACAACTGCTTCCAAGTGAGTTGTATGCAAGAAAAAGTTTCACAATCATCCAAACATGACTTTGCAATAATTATTGCAAGCATGTCATCAAGAAGAGATAGGAATGTCGTTTGAGATCCTTCTCCTTCCATTCGTAACCGACTTTACTTGACCTGAAAAAAGTTATAAAGCAAGGATTTAACTGAAATAATAGATATAGGGACTAATCATGTGTCTAACAAAAACTCCTAATCCCTAAAGTTGTCTAAACCGACCTCTGATACCAACTATAAGGCCCCAGCCTTAAACCATACTTAATCTTGAGTTAATACAAGATTACACATTGAGGATCTTTTCAGGATTAGAGTTTTAGATAATTAGATCATAAAACAAGAATTACATTCCACATTTAATCAAAGTGGTTACATAAAGATATTTTTCATTTTTTTCATCAACGGAAACATATTTAAAATAAAACATGGATTTATTCTTGACACTTCCTTGACACTATCATCATATCATGTAACTTTCCCTTGACCTGTGAAAATCATTTCAAAACAAAACTTGGGATGAGAATAAAAAGCTCAGTAAGGGTTATAAAAAATATGGAAAGGAAACATGATTTCATATATACATAAGAATGAAATCATACTTTACCCATAAGTCATAGGCACGTTAACATAACTCATCAAATCATGAATAAATCATAGAAATCGTAAGACATAAAAGGTAACTTGAGGCATTCATAACATTCATACGTAGGGAGTAACCCCCTTGGTTAAGTTTGGAATACCTACCACAGTATATTTCCTAAATCTCTTCATAGAAACCTCAAGGTTTCACTCCTTCGCGTTACCCAATGCATTGGAGAGCTATATCGGGCTCACCCGCCCTTAGTTTATCATGGGACTACCCGACTTCATAATAATGCTCAAGAACCATAACATAATCGTATCACATAAAACATGCATAAAGGAAACATAACATTTCCACTTTTCAATCACAAGATATCAATAAAAAAAATTGATATAAAAACATTATGAAAACAACTTTCAACACCAAATTAAAATAAAAGTAAAACATAGTATTTATTTTTATTTTAAATTGAAGGTATGGCTTGTAGAGGAAGCCGAAACTCAAATAATGGTCACGGCAGCGGAGATGTCGTTGTCACCGCATACGTATGACAAAAACATTCCCTTTTGTCATTTTGTAAAACGTTTCGTATAAAAAAAATTCCTTCTGGATAATCCTAAAAGTCAAAGGGGTTTATACACTGTATAAAAGAAGTTTGTGTATAAAATAAAATATGCCTCAATGAAACTAGATTTAGATGAAGTCCCATACAAAGACGGTATCCTTGGTTTAAGGATAAATCAATTACATAATTATGTGTGACAAATGAATACACCAAATATAAGTGGATATTAAGTGTAGGAAAATTATAGTTAATTCACACATATTAATAGAACGAAATATTCAAGGAGTACAAGATTATACCAAAGAATCAAATTTGGGTTAAGAAGTTCCCTTGCAAAAAATTGACAGCCTAACGGCGTCACTACAAAATTCAGAAAATGAGTTGATGAGAGATAAAAAGGGTATCTCATCACTTGGACATAAAATGTAAATAAATAAGTATATAGAATAACATATCCCAGCATAATAGTATGTGAATTAAACTACATAACTAAATAAGTATTTTAAAAAGAGGAGGGTGAAAGGTTCCATTACCGACATGGGTATCTTTCGAAACATACACCCCGTTAAAGAAGGACAATACAACATTGATGTAAATACTCATAAATGAAAGTATATTACACAATGAGTAAAATAATGGGAAGTACATACACCACTCAAAGGAAATTGTGGAAAATGTAGCATAAATCTCATGGGAATAAAAGTGAGATGAAATATCCCTTGCAAAAACACGGCAGCCTAACGGTGCCACTTAAAACATACAAAAATGGATTGATGAGATAAAATAGGGTCTTATCATATTAACATAAAATTTACAGAAAGATGAATATAAAAGAACATCCCCAACGATAACAAAGAGGATCTTAAAAGAAGTGACATAAAGGAGAGTACATAAAAAGAAAGAGAGAGGTTAGATCTCTTACAAAAATTCGGCAGACTAACGACACCACTCAAAACATCCAAAATGGATTGATGAGAGAGAATAGGGACTATCATCATATGAACATAAAAATTAAATAAAGATTAATATAAAATAACATCCCAATAACAAGAAAGATGAGCTTTAAAATGAATGACATAAAAGAGTGTACTGAAAAAGAAAGAGAGGGGTAGGATCCCTTACCTCATGTCCGACTTGTCTTGTTCGTTTCTTTATATTCCTGAATAATAAACTTTGGTCAATTTATAATTTCCTAAGGACCTCCTTTAAACATTAATATTCACTTCATATCACATATTATAATGTTATAATAATTGTTTAATAATGTTACTTCATATCAGATGTTTTTCCGATGTTTGGTACATGAGTCAAAAATGAATTTGTTTGAAAAAAGATTTCCCATGTAGTAATAAGTAAATAATTTACAGAATATTATTAATGATTATAATATAACATATATCCAGTACATATTCATTTTATACTATTCCATATAATTTGGAGATAAAAAACAAAAAGCACCGTTCATGGGGACGGTAGGCCGTACGTATGCATGAACGCTACTTTCATCTTTTTTTGTCATATTAATGGAATTAAAAAAAAATTATATATATATATATATATATTATAATTATAGAATAATATATATGTTATATAGGTCACATGTGTTCATTAATTTCATTCTTTAAACATTCCATGTATTTCCTGTACGAGTCACATCACTTGAGGGGGCGGTAGTCCCCACTTCCTCATATGAAATTATCGCATTTAAAAAACATGAAAAGAATAAAGGTATGTTTTAAATATAAAATACAGAAGCATATAGTAAACATAAATAACATATATATCATATATAAAATACAATGACATCATAATAGCCACCTTTAAAGGTGTTAAAATAATATTGAACAATCATCGTTTCGTGAGGCAGAAAATCGCCAACAACAGAAACAGTATGTTCTTAAACCATTAGACGAAGGTGTGTGTAAGTGTAGCTCAAATAATTATTATAAAAAAATCCTAGTATATTGAAGATACTGGATTTGTTACAAAATAAATTAATAAAAAGTGTTTAGTGGGTTGGAAAAGAAAAATAAAACAAAAGGACTCAAGTGAAGACATTACCTTAAAATCGGGTAACTCCCCTTGGTTTGAGCTCAAAGGCTTCCTTGGGAAGACTTCTACCCAAAGTGATGATTCAAGGAGTTAGAGAGGGATGTGGAGATACAAAACGGGCAGGTGATGGGCGATCCAAAGGCTTTGTAAATGTGGGTAAGGAGGTAGAGGTGGGGGCCTTTTATAAGAGGAGAGGAGGGGCACTCTTGGAATGTAAAGAAATGTTCCTTTATTTTAAAATTAGTTTCAGATTTAAAAGGTCCCACATTGATATAATTTGGGGTTATGGTGATAAGGGTTCTAAATATACCCTTAAAATATGTTTTGAACATGTGTAGGTCATAGATTTTACATTATCTTTTCATTTTATTTAAATCCTTTATTAATGAGGTAATCGTTGCATCATCATGATGTCATAAATAATATAATGTATTTAATGTCTAAAAATAAAAGAAAAAATATCATGATGTAGGAAATAATTTTAGATTTCTAATGTATATTTATAGTCAAAAATCTCACTTGTATAACCCCATGTAATTTTTTTAGTAAATCAGCTTATGTTTGTGTCATTTTTACTTTAACATTAAATAAAAAGTTATTTATGTCATTTCCCAACCAAAGTGGCTACATGGGGTCCCCAAGTTGACCCATGGATTGTCTTGGTCGGCCATGATACATCCAATGATGGTAGGACATTTTTCAAGCTCATCTCGTATTATTAAAACATTATTTTTACCTTAAACTACACTAATTACCTCTAATCACGATAAAAAACATAAAAGTTACTATTCACCAAAAAAAAATTATTTTATTCCCATTGAACCACATTTTACATCTTAATGACAACCATGTATGTCAGATTTTTGAAAATAAAAACACAGAGGTGATAAAATTTCATTTTAATGAAAAATTAGTTTCTTAAGTACCACTTAGTGGTTTCACTATTCATCAAAAAATGAATTTTTCCTGAAAAAACCAAAACATCACCCTAAGCTATATTTGATATTCCAAATTCAAAAATGATGTCTATTTTACAAAATTAAAAACATATATGTTGAATTAATTAATTTAATAATTAAATCCCGATGTCAGAGTAAATAGCGTGTTTTTATAAAACAATAAGTATCAAAAGATTGACACTAGTTTAAGTCCAATTTCAAAGTGAAATTAATTCCAACGACCACTATTGGATTAAATGGTAAAAATATATTATAATATTACTTTAAAAACAATTCAAATGATAATTTAATCATATAAATAAATTAGAATAAATATAGGATTTGAATTAAAATACAACAATTTTTCACTATTCATTAAAAAAATGAACTTTATTGGAAAGATTCCAAAAATTTACACAAAGTAAATTTTGATGTCCCGATTCTAAATAAGAATTTCATTTTGGAAAATATAACACATAATATTGTAAAAAAAGTTGATTTAAAAGAGGATTGCCTTCAAAGGCGGTTAATCATCCTTTTAAAGAATATTAGAATGACTACGCTTAAAATTGTATTCATTCGCATTTTTAATCCTATAACATTTATTTTAAAGAGTAAAAATATTTGAAAAACATATATAATCATTTTGTAGTTAGTTCTGTTCATTCCCGCCATTACAACGGCTAGGCGTTAACTACTATTTAAAATAATATTATTTTATTATTAGAGTGCAACGTAAGATTCCCAAGAAACTCGTTGTTGGATATTGGTTATGCCATCGAGCATAGATTCCCCTTTAAATTAATATTAATATTTTATTCACAAATATGGATAAATATAAAAATGTCATATTCTTTATTTACCTGGGGTGTTACAGAGATGATAACATCGATCATGTTTACATTGGACAAAAGTCTCTCCAATCGAAGTGATTCATTTTTAGGTTATGTAAATCATGTAAGGCAGCAAGGATAAAAGTTAATAAATATAAGTGATATATATAATCTATAATTCTTTTGTAAAATAATATCACCTCTATATTCTTACCATGAACTCCATTATAAGTCAATAACACCAATCGTCTATACATGTGGGCTTCTGTCACTAAATAATGAATTGATATTTATTTCATTTTTTGTATGTATGTTAATAAAGATGGATTGTATTAATTTAAATGATATTTGTGAAATAATAATTATATAATATTTAATTAATATTCACTTTCTTTTACCTCAATTAGTCAAGAAAAATGGAAACAATATTCATGCTCAAGTAAGTTGTACCATCTTCATGAGTGGTGTATTCCATTATTTATATGTACCGTTTATATATTATACTATAAAATTATAAAACGAATATATATGATACATATATAATTTATAACATTATATTTATTATTTAACGATGATATAGATAAAATTTACAATATAATAATAGTAAAACATATATGAAAAAATGAATCAATTATCACTAGTTTTCATGATTTTAAAAAACAATAGCTAGTGAAAAAGGGAAAAGATATAATAACTAAGTCATATATGTTATGATATATTATAGTATTATTTATTAATATATGTGTAATAAACATAAATATATATTATATAGGAGGTTTAGATACAATATAAGGATGTCAAACAACTATTAAGGGATTCTTATCTCCCAATTACTTCTATGAGACATATGCCAAATTCACCACTTAATTTTTTTGTGGTCTCTATAATTCCAAATTTGATTTGTTATATCAAAAATATTTTACAATCATGGAATTTATGGTTTCATTTTTTTTAATGGGTTTTATGATTTAGATTTCACCAAACTTGTAATGATTTACATCACAATGACTTCATTATTATAGACCAGTTTTTATTTTAATCTCCCATAGGGGAATTGATTTAAATATATATATTGAAATAAAAAAAATTCTCTTAATATAATTATTCATAATAATTTATATTTATTAATTCCATTTTCACACACTTCTTTATTTTAAATTATTATGAAAATATTCATTAACAAAGATTACATTATTTCTATCATTGGTCAAAAATAATTAACCAATAATTAATTTTTTATATAAATTATTCAAAAAAAAATTTCACCATATTTTAAATTACATATTAATGAAAAATTTACCCATTTTTATTATCTTTTCAATGAATATTCATGTCATTTTCAAAACAATCCCCATTTATATTATACCGAAAATATGAATACAACATATTTTTGCACCTATTAAATAAATTGAAAATTCTACTGTCATTAATGGATAATAGTTTAAATAATTATTTTTAAATTTATAAATTATTATTTTATAATAATTATATTCTAAAAATGTTTTGTGAGAATATAGTTTTAGAAAAAATTCAAAGTGATAAGGTTATTTTTCTCAGTACAATTTTCAATTTAATTTTTATAGTGTTTCAATTCATCAATGAGATCAACCCTTTATTGTACATATAGTCCACCGGGGAAATGTTTTATTGATACATTACATATTTTTTATATGGATGAGTTATGATCTTTTATATTGGGATGTACAATTTTTGTAACACCCCAGGTAAATAAAGAATATGACATTTTCATATTTATCCATATTTGTGAATAAAATATTAATGTTACTTTAAAGGGGATGCTATGATCGATGGCGTACCCAACACGCAACAACGAGTTTCTTTGGAATATAAAGTTGCACTCTAATAATAAAATAATATTATTTTAAATGGTAGTTAACATGGAGCCATTGTATTGGCGGGAATGGATAGAAATAACTAAAATTTGATTATATATGTTTTTAAAAGTTTTTACATTTATCCAATAAAAGATAAAGGCTTAAAATACAGAAAAAATTCAATTTTAGGCGTATATGCCCTAGTTTTTACTAAAGGTTCACTTATTGCCTTTTGATGGCGAACCGTCATTAAATATAGTTTTTTTAACTCTTATAAATTCTATTGTACCAAATAAAACTCTTCTTTAGAACCGGGACATCAAAATTTAATTTGTGTTAATTTTTGGTATCTTTCCAATAATGTTCATTTTTTAATGAATAGTGTAAAATGTTTTATTTTAATTCAAAACCTTTTTTTAATATAATTTATTTATATGATTAGATTATATTTTGAATTGTTTTTAAAGTGATATTAGAATATATATTTACCGTTAAATCCAATATTGGTCGTTGGAATTAATTTCACTTTGAAATCACTCTTAAACTAGTGTCAATCTTGTGATACTTATTGTTTCATAAAAACACGCTATTTGCTCTGACCACATGAATTAATTTTTAAATTTATTAAAGTGACATATATGTTTTTAATTTTTTAAAATAGACTTCATTTTTGAATTCAGAATATCAAATATAGCTTAGGGTGAATTTTTTGGGATTTTTCTGAAAAACATCAATTTTTGATGAATAGTGAAACCACTAAGTGGTACTTATAAAAACTGATTATTCGTTTAAATGAAATTTTATCACTTATGTGTTTTGAATTTAAAAAATCCGACATACATGGTTGTCATTAATAAGTAAAATGTGGTTCAATGAGATTAAAATAATTTTTTGGTGAATAGTAACTTTTATGTTCTTAATCGCGATTATAAGTAATTAGTGAAGTTTAAGGAAAAATAATTTTTTAATAAAATTAAATGACCTAGACACATGTCCTACCCTCATTGGATGTGTCATGGACGACCAAGACAATCCATGGGTTAACTTGGTGACCCCATGGATCCACCTTGGTTGGAAAATGACATAAATACCATTTTATTTAATGTTAAAGTAAAAATGACACAAAAATGAGATGGTTTACTAAAACAATTTTTACGTGTAGTTATACAAGTCATATTTTTTACTAAAAATATTAATTAGTAAGCTAAAAAGATTTCCTATATCATAGTAAATTTTTAATAATTTTTAGACGCTAAATAAATGCAATTATTTATGACATCATGATGATGCAGTGACGACCTCATTATTTAACGATTTAAATAAAATGGAAGGATAATGTAATATATAAGCTCTAAACATGTCCAAAACTTATTGGTTGAGTGGATTTCGAAACCTTATCACCTTATCCTCGAATTATATCAATTTGGGACCATTTAAATCCGAATATCATTTTAAAATAAAGTGACTTTTCTTTACTTTCCAAGAGTGCCCCTCCTCTCCTCTTATAAAAGGCCCCCACCTCTACCTCCATACCCACACTCCCAAAGCCTTTGTATCTGACAAACCCTACCCATTTTGTCTCCCCACTTCCCTATATTACTCTTTGAAGCCTAACTTTGGGCAGAAGTCTTCCCACGGAAGCCTTTGATCTCAAACCGAAAGGAGTTACCTTATTTTAAGGTAGTGTCTTCACTTGAGTCCTTTTGATTTATTTTTCCACTCCAACCCCCTAAAATCTTTTTATTAATTTCTTTTGTAACAACTCCAGTATCATAAATATACTAGAATGTTGTCATAATAAGGATTCTAGAAAAAATTACAAACACCTACATCTAATGGTTCATGAACATACTGTTTTCGTGGATGACGAATTTTTGCCTCACGAAACGATGACTGTTCAACACTCATATAACACCTTCAAAGGTGGAAATTAAGATTTCACTGTATTTATATATGATATATATTATGTTTATGTTTTACTTAAGCTTATGTATTTTTCATTTGTGTCTTACCATTATGGCTTCCATTATGGGTATATGTGATATCTTCTTTTTAGGAAGTGCGGGCTACCGCCCCCTCAAAGTGATGTGATTCGTTAATGCCATATGTGGGACGTATAAAGGATGGAATTAATGGTATTACATTTTTTATATTATTGGAATTATAATATACATTTATATGTTTATTTTTTCATTCAGTTGAATACAAAACAAAAATAAATGAAAGTAGCGTTCATGCGTACGTACGGTTTACCGTCTCCATTAACGGTACATTTCATTTTTTATCTCCAAATGTTCTGTACTATTATAAGTACATATATATAATGGATATATATGTAATATATTAAATCTAAATTATGGGTATAATTATGTAATTAAAATATATATATATCTCTCATTTTGTTTTAATTCCATTAATATGGCAAAAAAATGAAAGTAGCATTCATGCGTACGTACGTCCTACCGTCTCTATGAACTGTGCTTTTAATTTTTTACCTCCAAATGCTATAGAATAGTATAAAATGAATATATACTGGATATAAATGATATTTAGAACATAAATACTATTCTGTAGATGATATACCTATAACTACATTGAAAATTCTTTTCCATCAAGGTCAATTTTTACTCATGTACTGAACATCGACAAAAACGTCTGATACGAACTCACTTTATTAACCAATTATTATAACATTATAATATGTGATATGAACTGAATAATAATATTTAATGTATGTCCTTAAGAAATTATAAATTGACCAAATTTTATTATTCAGGAGATTAATGAACGATCTAGTCATGTCAGACACGAGGTAAGGGATCCTGCTCCTCTCTTTCTTTTTAAGTACACTCTTTTATGTCATTCCTTTTAAGCTCAACTTTCTTGTGATTGGGATGTTCTTTTATATTACTCATTCTATAAACATTATGTTGATATGATGGGAGACCCTATTTGATCTCATCGATCCATTTTTGTATGTTTTAAGTGGCGCCATTAGGCTGCCGGGTTTTCGTAAGCGATTTTTCATCTCACTTTTATTCATGTGAGATTTATGCTACATTTTCCACAATGTCCATTGAGTTGTGTATATACTGTCCATTATTTTACTCATTGTGTAATATAATTTCATTTATGTGTATTTACATCAATGTTTTATTGTCCATCATTCACGTGCTGTATGATTCGAAAGATACCCATGTCGGTAAGGGAACCTTTCACCCTCCTATTTTTAAAAAGACTTCTTTTGTTATGTCTTTTATTTCACATGATATTATGTTGGGATATGTTCTTATATATCCTTTTTTATGTAAATTTAATGTCCAAGTGATGATATCCCCTTTATCTCTCTCATCAACCTTTTTTTAAAATTTTATGTGACGCCGTTAGGCTGTCGAATTTTACCAAGGGAACTTCTTATCCCAATTTCAATTTCTTTGGGTTCAACATGTAGTTATTGGATATGTCATACCTTGAATATGTGTGAATAACCATTGATTTTTTTACACTTAATATCCACTTATATTGGGTGTATTTATATTTTTCACACATAATAATGAGATTGATTTATCCTTAATTTAAGGATACCTTCTTTATAATGGATTTCATCTCATTAACATTTCTTTTGAGACTTCATTGTTGTTATGCACAAATTCACTCTTATATGGTGTGTATACTGTACTCTGACATATTGTATCATGAATCCCTTTATTCTCATGATATTTTAAAGTTCGGATTAAGTTTTATTTCGATATTATTTGTATTCAAGAGTCTCTCATTTTGTTAAAAACTATTTAACAAAAATACCGTTTTAAATGTTTTAAAGATTTATTATTCTAAATCTTTATCTTTAATGTCCATGTTTTCAAAATAGTTTTCAGTATTTATTTATATGGAAATAAATGTTTTAAAATTATAATTCCATTAAAATTTTCAAAGTGGTATGGGACACTTTGATTCAAAAATCTCTTTTAAATGGTTTTTGTAAATGGATTGATTAATTTAATATCTGGGAATTACTTACTATGATTGAAAATGAAATGTTGTTATTGAAATGTTTATATTTTCAATATTTTATGTGTAATGATGGTACTTGGACATTATACGGGTGGTTACGTGATAAACCATATGACGGGTCGTTCCGTGAATATCAGGAAGGGTGGTTACGTTATAACCTCCAATGTATTGGGTATGGAAGTCGGTCGTATGGCTATTCCATTAAGTATGTATGGAAGTTGGTCTAATTGCTATTCTATTAAGTGATATGTGTGGAAGTAGACCTTATGGTTCTTCCACTTAAGTATGTTTATGTCCCATGTTACCTTTATATCTTATGTGATCTTTATATGGGTTTTATGGTAATCTTTTGGTAACAGAAGGGTAAGTAATGAACTTTTATTCATTGAAGAGTTTGTACTACTTCGAAAAGGTGAAAATTATTTCTTTGATAATGTATACATGGTTTACTTGTTGTTTTGAAAAACTAACAGTTTTCATTCTTTGTGTATCCCTTTCTGAGCTTTTTATGCTCATCCCAAGTTTTTGAAATGTTTTTCACACGACTAAACGTGGAATAGGGCCAGGGATGGGATCAAGGGAAAGTCATGCTACCTAAAACATGGAACTAGACATGTTTCTTTTTAAGAGTTTTAATTTTATGGAATCTTATTAGAAGTTTCTACTTTTTAATCTTTTGAGATGTAATAGTTATGTCCTAATTCTCTAAAACTCTAAACCTGAAAAGATCCTCAATGTGAATTATTCATTTAATTCAATATTAAGTAAGGTTTAAGGTCGAGGCCTTATAATTTTATCCAAATTCACCATATTAATCTGGATAATTTTTTATTAAGTTAATTGATTATGGAATGTAATATAATTTTAAATTATTATTTTTCAATATTAATTTTTTTTTGAATATGTTTCACCACTTTTTTTTGGAGGAAATAATTTTACATAATGAGTTATGGTTGGGGAATGTAATTACATTGATCCATGAAGAAATAGTAGGTATCAGGAGAAAATGTATCATGGTTATTTGGATGAGGCCATACCCATTTATGTTAGATATATTATCAGGAGGCCTTAATCATTAGAAGCCTTAGAGGTAAGCTCTCTAAGTGTTTTTATGATGTTTAAAATTATAAATTCCATCATTATTAAAATTTTAAATTATATTATACATTATAATTCAGTTATTTATAATATTTATAGTTATTATTCATGATATTTTAATTATTTATTTGGAATTATTTTTTCATCATTCATTTCTACCCTATTATTATCGTTATATGGATTAAAATAATTATATTTTAGTTTTTTACCATGAAATATTGACTATTCTTATTTATTCATGATTACTTACATTGTAAATTACTCGTACTGAGCATATGATTTTACTCCTTCCGTAGTTTTTATGTCCCTTAGGATACAGTTATGTGTTTTATGATTGATATTATGGTATACATTATCAGTCATAATATAATTATCTTAGAATAAACCTTTTGTATTTTTATATATTGTAAAATTTATTTTATGTCTAAAAATACATCACCAATAATAGTAAAATATTTGGAACATTAGGATGTGAGTCAGTGTTTCTTATTACATTATAATAATATATGCACCAAATCTAATCTACTTGGAATGGAGGAACTAGATATGGAATTATATGTAAATTAATTAGAATCCAGATGTACCAGATTTACGAAAAAATGTATTGGGGAACAAAACCATATGAATGAAATTAAGGAGATGTATAAAATAATATTCTAATGTTTTTTAATGAATCCAATTTAGGATTTTTTTCTAATAGTACATCCTCGTCAAAATATAATAATTATACATGGTTTTGTAATTGATTTACCTATGGGTAATAATAATGGTAATTCCACATTGTTTAGAAAAATATCATCACCTATGTGTGACAACAAAACTTATTATACAATTGGATTAACAGTATTAGAGAATATATGTTGGATAATTCACATTATTATTACAAATATTTATAATGGATTTGAATATGTTGATATTCCCAAAGAAACCATGTTTATGTTTATGAGATTAATAATGAAAAAATATTTAATTTTATGTTAAGCGTCTAACAAGGTTTTCCATTATACATTATGTTTTATAATTTTAGGATCCAATCTAGTATATGACATTATTTATACAAGGAACTGGAAAACAATTATTGGGACCATACCATTTCATGTACTATATGTAATGACATCAATATTTGTAAGGATAATAATGTTGGTGTTGGAGTTGTTGATTGAACCGATTATATAATAACAATATTGGGGAAACTTAATTAAGTTATAATAATAAAATTTCCCTTGTAGATTAGAATTCTAATACACCATATGATATAAAAAATTTAGAAAACATCATGTGTTATAAACCTCTATCATTCATTGGGAATATAGATTCCATTTTAGCCGGTTAATGGATATGTTCCATAGATAAAATACTTCTTGCATGAGGAAGTAGAAAATGGATAATGTGTTCATGTAATTATTAATCTCTTAGGAGATATCAATTAATGCTGGTTAATGATTAAAAACACTAATTTTGGAAATGAAATAGAGAAAATTGAATTGAATGATTTAAACGTACTATTTTTCGAAAAATATTTTCCTCATGAGAATTGAGTGCATATGTATAGAATTTTCCAGATTATAATAATGTATGAATTGAAAAATGTTACTAATTATAAACACAAATATTAAAGGTGAATTTTTTTTTACAGTTTATATTTAATCGATATATAAAAATTTACAATTTCTTTGATGGACAAAAGAAAATCAATTGAATGGAACTGGTCTCCCAAACATTCTCATCACATGAGGACATAATATATGTGCTATAAATAAAGATAGATATTTCAAAAATTCAAAAGACATTGTATGGATGACATTAATGAAGAGTAATATAGGGATAATATGTATAATGGACAGAATCTTTGGGATACATTCGGATATAATAATCAAGGGTCATGTATAAATGTTACTTGGGTTCTGTTTATGTGTGCAGAAATAGTCCAGTATAATCATCATTACATTGGTAATATAGATTCCTTAAATAACCATTTATATAATTATAAACAGATGATGTACTATTCTAATAATTACCCAAGAATCAAGATAATATACCTCAGAATAAGGTAAGGGATCATGATCTATAATATGATATTGATACAGTCAAATTGGAATTAGTAAAGTTATTTTTTATATCGATCAATGGATTATGTTTCAATCATATTTAATTAATGATATTTTCATAATAGAAACTCTAAAAGATATATGGATTGTATTGTAGTAGTATTTTATATGGTTTGAATGCATCTATTGAATGGATCCTTGAATGTTTATTAAATATAATGTTTATATATTAGAAAACATATGATTAAGGAAAGATAAAAATAAATATGTATTCTATGTTCACATAAAAATTAAAAAATCGTGTTTATGGTATTTTATTCGTGAACCTAAAATTGGAAAGTAATTTGATGGTTTATATTATATTTGATTGGGATTACTACATGTTCAGATCTGCGTAATATATTCAACAAACAGATAATTTATTTTTTAGAACCATTCATGTTTTTATTTTTTATTTGTAGTGATAAATTTATTAAAATATTTTGAATTTTATATAAAGATATAATTAATATTTTTTGATGAATAAAATTATAATTTATTTAACTACCATCAAGGTTTTTGGACATTGAATATGGAGTAACATATTTTAGATGAGGCATTTGGTAAGCTATATATTTATTGTATTAATTTTAACATTGTGTGTTATTCTATAATAAGTTACAAACATTTAGATTTTGTAAAATATCAAGAGATTGAAAAATAACATGTTATTCTTGTGATCTATTATATTTTCATTTATATTAATAAGTCATTTTTGATATTTATTTCCAATAGTATGAAATGACGTGGAAATTTATCAATAAATAGGAAAATGATGTTTTAATTCCTATGAAATTGAATGAAATCAATTATGTTCATTTTAAAATTTTGTTCTTATAAATGGTAATGGATTTTTGGAAATCACAGAAAATAATCATCAAACAAAACATTAATCCCATTACCATTATTTAGATAGAAAAAAATGGTTCCTTAACTCATCATAAATATATGAGTGTTTTGGTTTTAAACATTATTTTAATCATTCACCTTCTTGTGATAAATGACCTTTATCACCCTCTAATAATATGTAGGAATTATGGTTTTCTTTCATGTCCGTATCTTCTATCCCCACACATGATCATTTATTTGGAAACCAAGTTATGTGATTTTTGCAGATGACCTTCATACATCTCATTGTATCTTAGATGGATGATTTATTATTGAACATTCTTAAAAGGTGTTATTTAATGAATTTAATTTAAAATTTTTAAAATCGTGAATATTTATAGAAAGATTAAATTATGAGGAAATAATTTATTTAAGGTTTTAGAATGTAACACCATATAATTTTAAAATAAAAACATAAAATTGGATAGTGTGTATGAAATGAAAATCCAATTATAAATAAATTATAACACCCTAGAAATTTATGTTATATATATTTTCAAATGAACCCAATATCTTCTAAATCTTGGGAGCATGGAATAACATGTTTAAACAAAATAACAATATATTAAAATATTATTCATTAATCATGTCCAATATAACATAACTATTATGATGAAGGGTGTAATTAATAATATATAAATTAATAAATTTATATGTTTAACACATGTATAAAATAAAATAAATTATAATAAAATAGTCATAAATTAAATAATATATATTTGATAGAGACATAAATTTTTTCTAAAAAAAATTAATTTTAGAATTTTGGATTTGTAGTGCATTGTCTAAGTGATTTAATATCAAATTTTAACCCCTCTATAAAATATATTTAACATAAATATTTTTAGTTTTTTAGTTATACAGGTTAGATTTTTATTTGGGTGGTTTTATTTCAGTATATTCATAAAGAAATAATTTATTTACTAGTAGTAAAAAATACAAATTTTGTTTTAAAAACTGACTTTTCATTTTAATTATTTCAAAAAAATCAAATTTTAATTTTTTTAATTAATATTTATCTCATTATATAAAAATTTATCTAATATAAGTAATTTCAATAAATTTAAGAGTTTAAATTGATTACATAATATACATATTGAAATTTTCCATTTGGAAACACTCATTTTCATCACATATGGGGGAAAATTGAATTTGATTCTTAATATTATATAAATTTAATTCCGAAAAATGTATTAAATATTTAAAATCAAAATATATATAACTATTTAACAATTTATACTTAATTTTTTACCATTATGAATATAAAAAATATTTAAATGTTCCTAACAAGATTGTGTTAATAATGGGTTTACCAGGTGTTAAACTAAAAAATATAATAGAATAAATGACCAAAAAAATTTGAACAAAACCCATTATATGTAAATATATAGACCCAATATATTAATGTTTATATAATTTACCATTTTTCTAAGTCTTTTTAGTGAAATAGATATTAGTGTAATTGATTCTTTTCAAAAATACAATGCATGTCTAATGAACCATTTATAAAAGGCCTCCATGTATCCTCCCTCATTAAAACTTAGAATGCCATTTTTGCATTTAATATTTGAAAAAATATCATCCTTTTACCAATATCTAAATATTTTATGGTATTTATTCATCTGAAATATACTTATGGAAGGATATAAGTTAAACGTAGTATGGTATCTCGAAGGCAAGTTATTTTTTTTTCAGTATTCATTATAATTTAACATCTTATTATAATTAAATATAATATTTTACAAAAATGACAAATTAATATCACTAATATCTAATATATACTATTATTTTATTATATAAATGTAATAACATATATCCATCTCCACATCTCCCCAAAGGAAAATGAAATTGTTGATTGTGTGTACAATGGACTACTACCTCGCAAACAAATGTAGTTTGTTTCCATAACCACCATTAAATGACATATGCAATGATGAATTTATAATATATATATATATATATATTATATTATTATATTCTTAAATTATCATTTCAAATATTTATTATTTCATTCCATTTTGTGAGATATGTGATAATGTCACTCTTGTGAACGGCAGATTATCACCCCACGAAGTGACGTGATTCTTTATTCACATACACATTATACAGAAATTATCAAAAGTAAATGTAATTGAATATATACTATATTGATTATAAACATAATTAATCAAATACAATATCAATTATATCATCGTAACATCTAATCCATTTGGAAATAATAACATCAGTTATGTGTACTTGTTCACTACCACCACCATGTACTGATGTGAAATGTTTTTCATTTTATTTTTACATAGACTTTTATAAGGATTTATTTTGAATAATAATAATTATAAATATAAAATAAATAAAATTATTTAATTTTTAATACATAATTATTTTTCTTTTCTCATCGATTCCAAATAATGGAAACAGTAGTGATTTGTACATACGAACTGTTGTCTTCAAAAACAATGTAATCATTTTTTAACTATTGAATTTATAGATTAAAATAAATATATATATAATTAACATATTTGTTATATATTCGATGGTTAAAATTATTTAGAATAAATTTTATTTTTTTAATTAAGTTTAACAGAATTAACGAATCAAAACAAAGATGGAAAATGAAGCAATTATTACAAAAAACATTGATTTTAACATATAATTTCAATCAAATAAGTGAGAAAATATTATATATAAATAATATATTTTATAACATAAATGATTAATGTTATTTATTGCATTTTAAAAGAATAAATATTTATGAAATTTGAGTTTTTAACAGATTTATTGTTTTTCAATCAAGTGGTAAGAGTTTATCATCTCAATTTTACTTCCATATGTTATATGAAAAAATCAACACTTTTTCCATTGTGTGGTTTATGTATTGAATTTTTTTATATATTATATTAAAAAAAATTATTCATGTTATTTAATATTTAATTTTAATTAATTTGTTTTATTGGGATAATGATTCAACAATTACGAATGTGTTAAGTTTTTATTTTACAATATCATCATTCATTGTTATTTTTTTATGTCCTTATTTGGGTAATTATTTGGTATTTATATCTCAAAAGATATCTACATTATTATAATCTATTAAAGGTTTCCGTTTTTCATGTAATAATATCATTTTTGAACTATATTATAGTTAAAACGATTGATATAATGTTTTATATGAAAATTTGGCATTATTTCACTCTTCAGATGAAAATAATTTTTCAACAGAATCCATTTTTAAAAAAATTGTATACAAATATGTTTTTAACCTTTTCCTAATATTAATTAAATAATTTTTTACCCATTGTTACTATATAATTTTTTTATTTAATCCTCATAACTTTATCTAAATAAGACTCTTTGGTATTTAAACAAAAACCATGAATGATTTTTTTGTTAAAACACGTGCTGTAAGAACAAAATTACATAATGCTATGAAAAATAATTTTTGTAAATATTATTTGATCTATTTTCCAAGGCTATTTTCAGAGAAAATTATTTGCCAAAATTTTTTTTAACTTTTTTTAAAAATAATTTTAAATTTTAATAGGTTATTTTGATGAAAATATTTTAAAAGAAATTTTAATAGTGTTTATATTCCCTAATGATAAGAACTACTCATTGTACATATTATCCACTTATGAAATGTTTTATTGATTTAAAACTTATTATTTACCCATATTTTTTATGATCAATATTCCTATGGATGTAAAATTTTATTACGATTTCCCTTATTCTTCTAGAATGATTATGATCAAGCTTACTGAATTGTGGTATGTATTAAAATTTCATCTGTATATTTTTAAATATTAATGTTTATAATAATTATTATTGTCCTATAAGGCCCCAGCCTTAAAACCTTACTTAATCTTGAGTTATTACAAGATTACACATTGAGGATCTTTTCAGGTTTAGAGTTTTAGAGAATTATATTATGAAACTTTCATTACATTCCACATTTAAAAAAAGTGGTTACATAAAAGACAGCATTCATTCTTACCATCAACGAAATCATATTTAAATTATAACACAGATTCTTTCTTGACACATCCTTGACACAATCATCACATCATGTACCTTTCCCTTGACCTGTGAAAAACATTTCAAAAACATGGGATGAGCATAAAAAGCTCAGTAAGATTTATAAAAAATATGGAAAGGAAACATGAGTTCATATATACATTAGAATGAAATCACACTTTACCCATAAAACATAGGCATATCAAATCATGAATAAATCATATAAAACATAAGACATAAAGGTAACTTGAGGCATTCATAACATTCTTACGTAGGGAGTAACCCTCTTGGTTACGTTTGGAATACCCATCACAGTATATTCCCTAAATCTCTTCGGAGAAACCTTACCGTTTTACTCCTTCGCGTTACCCAATGCATTGGAGAGCTATATCGGGCTCACCCACCCTTAGTTTATCACGGAACCACCCGTTTTCATAAAAATGCCCAAGAACCATAACATAAATGTATCACATAAAACATGCATAAAGGAAACATAACATTTCCACATTTCAATCACAATATAACATTTTAGTATATTGAAATAATGAATCCATTCAAAAAGAAACCATTTCAAAAACCATTTAAAACATTTAATAAAGAGACTTTTGAATCAAAGTGTCCCATACCACCTTGAAGCTTAAAATTTTAAACCATTAATATCCATATAAATAAATCCTTAAAAACATTTTGAAAACATGGATATTAATAAGAAAAAATAATTAAAACATTTAAAACGATATTTTGGTTAAAGGGGTTTTACCAAAATTAGAGACACATGAATACAATAATTGAGGAATAACATTTAGTCAGAACTTTATAATATCATGAGAATAAATTGATTCATGATATAATACTCCAAAGGACAGTATATACACCATATAAGAGTGAATTAGTGCATAACAACAATGAACCCTCAATAGAAATGTCAAATGTGACGAAATCCCTTATAAAGAAGGTATCCTTAAATTAAGGACAAATCAATCTCAAAAATATGTGTGAAAAATATAAATACACCCAATGTAAGTGGATATTAAGTGTAAAACAATAAAAGGACATTCACATATATTCAATGGATGACATATTCCAAGACTACATGTTGAACCCAAAGAAATCGAAATTGGGTTAAAAAGTTCCCTTGACAGCCTAACGGCATCACATCAAAATGAGTTGATGAGAGATAAAAAGTGTATCTCATCACTTGGAAATAAAATTTACATCAATAAGGATATATGAGAACATATCCCAACATAACAATATGTAAATTAAAATACCCAACAAAAGAAGTCTTTTAAAAAAGAGGAGGGTGAAAGGTTCCCTTACCGACTTGGGTATCTTTCAAAACATACACCCCATGAAAGAAGGACAATAGATCATTGATTTAAATACTCATAAACTAAAGTATATTACACAAAGAGTAGAATAATGGGCAGTACATACACCACTCAATGGAATTTGTGGCAAATGTAGCATAAATCTCACGGGAATAAAAGTGAGATGAAAAATCCCTTAAGAAAACTCGACAGCCTAACGGCGCGACATAAAACATCCGAATATGGATTGATGAGATCAAATAGGGTATCTCATCACATTACAATAAAATTTAAAGCAAGAGGAATATAAAAGAACATCCCCCAACATTACAAAGAGGAGCTTAAAAGAAGTGACACAAAGGAGAGTACTTAAAAAGAAAGAGAGAGGTTAGATCTCTTATGAAAATTTGGCAGCCTAACGGCGCCACTCAAAACTTCCAAAATGGATTGATGAAAGATAATAGGGTCTCTCATCACATGAACATAAAAATTACAGTAGGGGTAATATAAAAGAACATCCCAATCATAAGAATCATGAGCTTAAACGAAATGACATAAAAGAGTGTACTTATAAAGAAAGAGAGTTGTAGGATCCCTTACCTCGGGTCCGACTTGACTCGATCGTTCTTTAATCTCCTGAATAATAAACTTGAGTTAATTTCTAATTAATTAAGAACCCTTTTAAAGTTCATTATTCCTTTTATATCACTTATTACCATGTCATAAACATCATGTAATCATTTAAGTTAATAATATTTGTTTTGCCGATATTTGGTTCTAAAGTCGAAATTGGACTTCTTACAATTACATGTTGATCATGTGGAAAAATGTTTATTATATCCTGAATTGTATTCATGATGTAGATATAATATATGTCATATATATATCCAGTACATTAATGCATTTATAACATTACATAATCATTTAGAGGTAAGAAATGAAATGCACCTTTCATGGAGACGGTAAGCCGTACGTACGCATGAACGCTACTTTCATTTCTATTTTTTATTTTATAGAATGGAATAATAATTATATAAAGGTATATTATAATTCCAGTATAATATCATATATAATATCATAGTTCCATCCTTTATACTTCCCACAAATGGTATTTAACGAATCAAATCACTTTGAGGGGGCGGTAGTCCGCACTTCCTTAAATGAAGATATCGCGTTTACCCATAATGGAAACCATAAAGGAATGACCAAAATGAAAAAAACAGAAGCTTAAGGAAAACATAAACATATTATATATCATATATAAAAATATTGGCATCATAATGGCCACCTTTGAAGGTGTTAAATGAGTATTGAACAATCATCGTTTCGGGAGGCAGAATTTCGCCATCCACGGAAACCGTATGTTATTTAACCATTTGATGTAGTTGTGTTAGAGTGTAGATCTAATAAATCATATAACAACATCCTAGTATATTGAAGATACTGGTGTTGTTACAAAAGAAATAAATAAAAAGAGTTTATGGGGTTGGAGAAGAAAAATAAAATAAATGAACATGAGAGAAGGAATTATCTTTAAAAGTGTAACTCCTTTTGATTTGAGCCTAAAGGCTTACTTTGAAAGGATTATTCCCAAAGGGAATACTCTAGGATGAGGAGAGGGATGTGGAGAATGTAAATGGGCAGGGGTTGGCCGAGCCAAAGGTTTGAGGAGTGTGTGAAATGAGGTAGAGGTGGGGGCCTTTTATAAGAGGAGAGGAGGGGCACTTTTGGAAAGTAAGAAATATTACTTTATTTGAAAATGTGTTTCCGTTTTAAAAGGTTCTAAATTGATTTAATTCGTGGATAAGGTGATAAGGCTTCGAAATCCACTCATACAATTGGTTTTGGACATGTGTAGTTCATAGAGTTTACATTATCTTTCCATTTTATTTAAATCGTCAAATAATGATGTCATCGCTGCAGCATTATTATGTCATAAATAATTTAATTTATTTAATGTCGAAAAATTATAAAAAAAAATACTATGATGTAGGAAATATTTTTATCTTTCCAATGACTATTTATAATCAAAATTTGGACCTGTTTAACCCTACTTAAAAATTGTTTTAGTAAAACAACTCATGTTTGTGTCAATTTAATTTTAACATTAAATAAAAAGTTATTTATGTCATTTCCCAACCAAAGTGTCTCCATGGGGTCCCCAAGTTGGCCCATGTCTTTTCTTGGTCGGCCATGACTCACCCAATAGGTGTAGGACAAGTGTCATGGTGTTTTCACATTCTTATAATATCATTTTTACCTTAAATTACACTAATTACCTCTAATCGCGATTAAGAACTTAATAAGTTAATATTCACCAAAAAATTATTATAATCTCATTGAACCACATTTTACTTCTTAATGACAACCATGTATGTCGGATTTTTGAAATTCAAAACACAATGATGGCAAAATTTCATTTAAACGGAAAATCAGCTTTTATAAGTACCACTTAGTGGTTTCACTATTCATCAAAAATTGAAGTTTTTCAGAAAAATCCCAAAAATTCACCCTGAGCTATATTTGATATTCCGAATTCAAAAATGAAGTCCGTTTTAAAAAATTAAAAACATATTAGTCACATTAATTAATTTAATAATTAATTCCCGCTGTCAGAGCAAATAGCGTGTTTTTATAAATCAATAAGTATCAAAAGATTGACACTAGTTTAAGTCTGATTTCAAAGTGAAATTAATTCCAATGACCACTATTGGATTTAATGGTAAAAATATTTTCTAATTTCACTTTAAAACCAATTCATAATATAATCTAATCCTATAAAAAATTAGATTAAAAAGAGGTTTTGAATTAAAATACAACATTTTACACTATTCATTAAAAAATGAACTTTATCAAAAAAATACCAAAAAATTACACAAAGTAAAATTTGATGTCCCGATTCTTAATAAGAGTTTTATTTGGTCCAAAGGAATGTTTAAGAGTGAACAAAACTATATTTAATGACAGTTCTCCATTAAAAGGCGATAAGTGAACCTTTAGTGAAAACTAGGGAATATACGCCTAAAATTGAATTCTTTCCGTATTTTAAGCCTTTAGCTTTTATTGGATAAATGTAAAAACATTTAAAAACATATATAATCATATTTTAGTTATTTCTATCCATTCTCGCCAATACAACGGCTACATGTTAACTACCATTTGAATTAATATTATTTTATAATTAGAGTGCAACGTAAGATTCCCAAGAAACTCGTTGTTGCGTGTTGGGTACGCCATCAAGCATAGCGTCCCCTTTAAAGTCATATTAATATTTTATTCTCAAATATGGATAAATATGAAAATTTCATATTCATTATTTACCTGGGGTGTTACATCTTTCCCCCCTTTTGGGAATTGCGTCCTCGCAATTTTAAAATTGCGCTTGGAAACATCCTTGAAAGTCCCACATCGGAACAAAAGTCGGTAAAACAAACACTTTAAAATAAAGAAAGATAAGTACAAAGGTCACCCGAGATAACCCATACTAGGATTCCAAGTATGAAAACATGGACATGGAGGAGAAAACATAGGTTCATGTTCTCATGGAGAGTGATAGAAAACATGTTTAGGAGAAAGTTAACCATGAGAAAATCACAAACTTGTGATGGGTTAAACGGTATTCGATTCCCCAGTAGGAAAAGTTAATAGAAAAATTTTTTGTTTTAAGTTACTTTTTATTGAGGAATTTATTCATAAGGAAACATAATGACTTATCATGTTGACTTTCAACTTTTATTAGATTCCTTAATCAAACTCATATTTTCTCCAGAAGGCGAGTATTTAGGAAGACTTGTTCACATTAAGAGTACTATAATCAACTTTTAGAAAATCACCTAATCCACAAAAGAGAACTATATACTTACCTTGACATTAGACTTTAACCAAAACCAAAACCAATAAGGTTAGTAAAAGATCAGATAATCTAGAAAAGGAGAACCCTTTATAAAAGAAAATCTATTCTTAACCTCCAAGATTTGTCAAACAAACCCCAAAGTTCAACGAGGACCATTCTATAAACAAATTTGTCCATAAAAATTCCTCAAAGTAAACCAATATAAGATTGAAACACAAATATTTGAAGGATTTAGTCGCATAGTCTACCATGATAAATCATAACATTTATCTCCAAACAATATCAGTTGTTCCTAAAGTCTCGTTTTGAAAAGTAATTAACCTAATCACATATCCTCCATGATAGGTTAATCATTTTCATAAATAACCCAAAATCAACTTACTCTTAATTCATAAAATCATATAACTAGAATGAATCAGTCAAACTAACTAGGGACTTCACGTAGTCCAGTGGTAGGTGATAAATACCAGTCGCACTTTGGTTGTGGGTTCGATTCCCGCAGCTTTGTCCGACGCGACGGGTTGTCACACGGTCTGCGTGTTGTCCTTTTTTCAAAACTATATAATTCTTAAAAAATTCCCCAAAATGAGATAAAATCTTCAAGAATAATCATTACATATTTTAACCTCAAGTTTATCTAATTCCTTTCATTTTCCATCATATCATAGAGTAACCCATAATTACCTAAAAATTAAGTATCATATAAACCCTAATGGTTACCTTAATAATTATTACCGGAATTTACACATCGAGTTGGCCATCTCGTATATGATGCATTAAGGAACTCACCAAGGTTGAAGTGGTTGATCACGACTCCTTGATATTTGGTTTAGAACAACCACGAGTTTCCTCATTGAATCCTCCATTTTATCTAGTATCTTAATCAGAGAACCACCACAGTTTCCTTCAAACCTGTTGTCTCTTTGGTGCCTGCTAGATCCATCCATTCACTAAAAAATAGAAATGTCAGTGTGAGTATATCAACAAAACCATCATGTTCTAATGAGGAAGGTAAACACTAAGATACACTTACTCATTCACTTTATCTAAAACTAGGACTCTTTCTGAAATCCTAACCATTATGTTAATGTCACTTATGGTTAAAGAATACCCTAACCTCTAAAGGTATCTAAACCGACCTCTAATACCAACTATAAGGCCCCAGCCTTAAAATATTACTTAATCTTGAGTTATTACAAGATTACACATTGAGGATCTTTTGAGGTTTAGAGTTTTAGAGAATTTGATCATGAAACTTTCATTACATTCCACATTTAAACAAAGTGGTTACATAAAAGACAGAATTTATTCTTCCCATCAACGGAATCATATTTAAATTATAACACGGATTCTTTCTTGACACATCATTGACACTATAATCACATCATGTACCTTTCCCTTGACCTGTGAAAAACATTTCAAAAACTTGGGATGAGCATAAAAAGCTCAGTAAGAGTTATAAAAAATATGGAAAGGAAACATGAGTTCATATATACATTAGAATGAAATCACACTTTACCCATAAAACATAGGCATATCAAATCATGAATAAATCATAGAAAACATAAGACATAAAGGTAACTTGAGGCATTCATAACATTCTTACATAGGGAGTAACCCTCTTGGTTACGTTTGGAATACCCATCATAGTATATTCCCTAAATCTCTTCGGAGAACCCTTAACGTTTCACTCCTTCGCGTTACCCAATGCATTGAAGAGCTATATCGGGCTCACCCGCCCTTAGTTTATCACGGAACCACCCGTTTTCATAACAATGACCAAGAACCATAACATAAATGTATCACATAAATCATGCATAAAGGAAACATAACATTTCCACATTTCAATCACAATATAACATTTTAGTATATTGAAATAATGAATCCATTCAAAAAGAAACCATTTCAAAAACCATTTAAAACATTTAATAAAGAGATTTTTGAATCAAAGTGTCCCATTCCACCTTGAAGCTTAAAATTTTAAACCATTAATATCTATATAAATAAATCCTTAAAAACATTTTGAAAACATGGATATTAATAAGAACAAATAATTAAAACATTTAAAATGATATTTTGGTTAAAGGGGTTTTACCAAAATTAGAGACACTTGAATACAATAATTGAGGAATAACATTTAGTCAGAACATTATAATATCATGCGAATAAATGGATTCATGATATAATACTCCAAAGGACATTATATACACCATATAAGAGTGAATTGGTTCATAACAACAATGAACCCTCAATAGAAATGTCAAATGTGACGAAATCCCTTATAAAGAAGGTATCCTTAAATTAAGGACAAATCAATCTCAAAAATATGTGTGAAAAATATAAATACACCCAATATAAGTGGATATTAAGTGTAAAACAATAAAAGGACATTCACATATATTCAATGGATGACATATTCAATGACTACATGTTGAACCCAAAGAAATCGAAATTGGGTTAAAAAGTTCCCTTGACAGCCTAACAGCATCACATCAAAATGAGTTGATGAGAGATAAAAAGTGCATCTCATCACTTGGACATAAAATTTACATCAATAAGGATATATGAGAACATATCCCAACATAACAATATGTAAATTAAAATACCCAACAAAAGAAGTCTTTTAAAAAAGAGGAGGGTGAAAGGTTCCCTTACCGACTTGGGTATCTTTCAAAACATACACCCCATGAAAGAAGGAAAATAGATCATTGATGTAAATACTCATAAACGAATGTATATTACACAAAGAGTAGAATAATGGGCAGTACATACACCACTCAATGGAATTTGTGGCAAATGTAGCATAAATCTCACGGGAATAAAAGTTAGATGAAAAACCCCTTAAGAAAACTCGACAGCCTAACGACGCCACATAAAACTCCCGAATATGGATTGATGAGATCAAATAGGGTATCTCATCACATTACAATAAAATTTACAGCAAGAGGAATATAAAATAACATCCCCCAACATTACGAAGAGGGGATTAAAAGAAGTGACACAAAGGAGAGTACATAAAAAGAAAGAGAGAGGTTAGATCTCTTACGAAAATTTGGCAGCCTAACGGCGCCACTCAAAACTTCCAAAATGGTTTGATGAGAGATAATAGGGTCTCTCATCACATGAACATAAAAATTACAGTAGGAGTAAAATAAAAGAACATCCCAATCATAATAAATATGAGCTTAAAAGAAATGTCATAAAAGAGTGTACTTATAAAGAATGAGAGTTGTAGGATCCCTTACCTCGGGTCCGACTTGACTCGATCGTTCTTTAATCTCCTGAATAATAAACTTGAGTTAATTTCTACTTAATTAAGAACCCTTTTAAAGTTAATTATTCCTTTTATATCACTTATTACCATGTCATAAACATTATGTAATCATTTAAGTTAATAATATTTGTTTTGCCGATATTTGGTTCTAAAGTCGAAATTGGACTTCTTACAATTACATCTTGTTCATGTGGCAAAATGTTTATTATATAGAGAATTGTATTCATGATGTAGATATAATATATGTCATATATATATCCAGTACATTAATGCATTTATAACATTAGATAATCATTTAGAGGTAAGAAATGAAATGCACCTTTCATGGAGACGGTAAGCCGTACGTACGCATGAACGCACTTTCATTTCTATTTCGTATTTTATAGAATGGAATAATATTTATATAAAGGTATATTATAATTCCAGTATAATATCATATATAATATCATAGTTCCATCCTTTATACGTCCCACATATGGTATTTAACGAATCAAATCACTTTGAGGGGGTGGTAGTCCGCACTTCCTTAAATGAAGATATCACGTTTACCCATAATGGAAACCATAAAGGTATGCCCAAAATAAAAAAAATAGAAGCTTAAGGAAAACATAAACATATTATTTATCATATATAAAAATAGTGGCATCATAATGGCCACCATTGAAGGTGTTAAATGAGTATTGAACAATCATCGTTTCGGGAGGCAGAATTTCGCCATCCACGGAAACCGTATGTTCTTTAACCATTTGATGTAGTTGTGTGAGAGTGTAGCTCGAATAAATCTTATAACAACATCCTAGTATAATTAAGATACTGGTTTTGTTACAAAATAAATAAATAAAAAGTGTTTAGGGGGTTGGAGAAGCAATATAAAACAAATGAACATGAGAGAATGAATTATCTTTAAAAGTGTAACTCCTTTTGATTTGAGCCTAAAGGCCTACTTTTAAAGGATTCTTCCCAAATGGAATACTCTAGGATGAGTAGAGGGGTTTGGAGAAAGTAAATGGGCAGGGTTTGGCCGAGACAAAGGCTTGAGGAGTGTGTGAAACGTGGTAGAGGTGGGGGCCTTTTATAAGAGGAGAGGAGGGGCACTTTTGGAAAGTAAGAAATATTACTTTATTTGAAAATGTGTTTCGGTTTTAAAAGGTCTCACATTGATTTAATTCGTGGATAAGGTGATAAGGCTTAGAAATCCACTGATCCAATTGGTTTTGGACATGTTTAGTTTATATATTTTACATTATCTTTCCATTTTATTTAAATCGTCAAATAATGATGTCATCGCTGCAGCATTATTATGTCATAAATAATTTAATTTACTTAATGTCGAAAAATTATAAAAAAAATACTATGATGTAGGAAATATTTTTATCTTTCCAATGACTATTTATAATCAAAATTTGGACCTGTTTAACCCTACTTAAAAATTGTTTTAGTAAAACAACTCATGTTTGTGTCAATTTAATTTTAACATTAAATAAAAAGTTATTTATGTCATTTCCCAACCAAAGTGTCTCCATGGGGTCCCCAAGTTGGCCCATGGCTTGTCTTGGTCGGCCATGACTCACCCAATAGGTGTAGGACAAGTGTCATGGTGTTTTCACATTCTTATAATATCATTTTTACCTTAAATTACACTAATTACCTCTAATCGCGATTAAGAACTTAATAAGTTACTATTCACCAAAAAATTATTATAATATCATTGAACCACATTTTACTTCTTAATGACAACCATGTATGTCGGATTTTTGAAATTCAAAACACAATGATGGAAAAATTTCATTTAAACGGAAAATCAGCTTTTATACGTACCACTTAGTGGTTTCACTATTCATCAAAAATTGAAGTTTTTCAGAAAAATCCCAAAAATTCACCCTGAGCTATATTTGATATTCCGAATTCAAAAATGAAGTCCTTTTTAAAAAATTAAAAACATATTAGTCACATTAATTAATTTAATAATTAATTCCCGCTGTCAGAGCAAATAGCGTGTTTTTATAAAACAATAAGTATCAAAAGATTGACACTAGTTTAAGTCTGATTTCAATGTGAAATTAATTCCAATGACCACTATTGGATTTAATGCTAAAAATATTTTCTAATTTCACTTTAAAACCAATTCAAAATATAATCTAATCCTATAAAAAAATTAGATTAAAAAGAGGTTTTGAATTAAAATACAACATTTTACACTATTCATTAAAAAATGAACTTTATCGGAAAAATACCAAAAAATTACACAAAGTAAAATTTGATGTCCCGATTCTTAATAATAGTTTTATTTGGTCCAAAAGAATGTTTAAGAGTGAACAAAACTATATTTAATGACAGTTCTCCATTAAAAGGCGATAAGTGAACCTTTAGTGAAAACTAGGGAATATACGCCTAAAATTGAATTCTTTCCTTATTTTAAGCCTTTAGCTTTTATTGGATAAATGTAAAAACATTTAAAAAACATATATAATCATATTTTAGTTATTTCTATCCATTCCCGCCAATACAATGACTACATGTTACCTACCATTTGAATTAATATTATTTTATTATTAGAGTGCAACGTAAGATTCCCAAGAAACTCGTTGTTGCGTGTTGGGTACGCCATCGAGCATAGCGTCCCCTTTAAAGTCATATTAATATTTTATTCACAAATATGGATAAATATGAAAATTTCATATTCATTATTTACCTGGGGTGTTACATGTCCCCCTTCATATGTGTAATGAATTAGACTCAAATTTTGATTTGTGGATCCCAGGAATTCATAGCCGCTAAATTCATTAGTAGGTATAATGAGGAAAAATATATTAAATAGTTTTCATTGGCCATAACCATTTATGTAAGATGACTTTGAAAAATTCCATGAATAAGAGTAGTAATTGAATAAGTCCTTGAGGATATGATAAATAAATCATTCATTAATAATTCCATCATTATGAATTTATATATTAATATTCCATGT
Organism: Viscum album; assembly: GCA_963277665.1. NCBI lineage: Eukaryota > Viridiplantae > Streptophyta > Magnoliopsida > Santalales > Viscaceae > Viscum > Viscum album. Next base: position 1,844,804,586 of record OY728156.1, read on the forward strand.
TATTGATCTATTAGTTAAAGTATCAATGGTTATGTTTCAATAATATGTATGTATTTATATAGAATTATTGAATACAATTTATTTATGCCATAATATGTACAATTACTTGATAAAAATTAATATATTTTAGTTATTTGACATTCCATATCGATTATGATTATTTATTCAGGATTGATTCCACTGTACTTTTACCAATAATAGTCAACTGAGCCCACCTCAGTATTATGTTTATTTTTTAGAGAACAATAATATGTGTTTTTGGATTTATATGAAATGATAACTTATGTGGAATACCAGAATTAGCAAAAAAAAACATCTCATATTTTTTCAATCATAATTAAAATGTTGAACATATATCAAATTTACTAAGGAAATAAAACTATTCTGTTCATTAGGATGTGATTCGTTGTACTTAACATCAATGTAATAATTTATCCACTATCTCTAAGATAATGGGGTTGGTATTATAAAATCCATTCCTCAAGATTAATGTGAGGAATATAAACTGATTATGTGAAAACACCTATGGAAGGAATATGAAAAACAAAAATGTCTATTGATGATCAATATTGATATTATATTTCTTTGTATTGTTGTTTTATACATGTAGGGGTTTAATAATATCATTAAATTCTCTTGAAATAATAATTTTTAATATATTTAGGAAATACTAAAAGGGATATAAAATAATGTTCTTTAATGGTTTATTGACTAGATAACATTGGGTTTCTAACAACATAAATCCCTTGTTTCACTATTATATTATTTCACTATAATTATATCACATAATCATTTACAATATGCTTTAAATTAATTGAATTTTATGTTTGTAATGTAAAATTGGAGTTATTTATTAAGAATATAGTGTTAAATATTATAGGGGGATATGTATCTTGATTAACACACAAAATATTTGGTCAATGAATTTATAAATTGTTTGTTAGAATTTTTTATGATACATCATATCATTTTTTAATAATAATTTACATGAAATAATATATTAAATTATAAAAACACTAAAAATTATATTAATGATTCAATATAAGATTCTATAAAACATTTTATAACAATGATTTAATATTATTATGCCCATGAAATATTTTTTAATATAATCTAATATCAGTTAACAGTAGTAAAATAATTAAAATAAAAATATAATTACATACCAAGACCATAATGTAATTGATATAATTGGGATGAAATTTTCCTCCAAAAAATCTTATAAAAACATTAATATGTTCATTAATCAAAATTCGATGTTATTATGATATTTCAGAAGAAAACTAAATTGTTATATAGAATAAAAACGTTGTTTCAATACTCATGAATCCTACTAAATCCAACATTCCATCTCTAAGAACAATGATTACATTCATGGTAAATTTCATATCCATATTATCAATAAAATTAAATAATATTTTAATATTCACATGATCAATGATCCACCATGATGTAACATTTCCATTCTTTGAATTTTTTATAACATTTTAAACAAATTAATATTAATCCAAACCCTATGAAATCCCTTGATTATATTAAAATAAAATTAAATTTTAAAAATATAAATAATTTTAAATTATTAATGGATTAAATTTGTTTAATGTAAACATTAATTATGAGATTTATCTAGAAACTATATTTATTGTTGGTTTACTTCATATGAGGACACTCAAATAATTTATTAAAAAACATAAATATAATAAAAAGGCATCATTACATATTGATGTTTCCATAATATTTCTTATTATTGAATATCACATTAAATTTAGTTTTTTGTAACATGACATAGACAGATTTAAAAAATTACCCTAAAACCTTTAACCAAATTAAATATTCTTAATATCTTCATGTTCTCCTTAAATATCTTCCCCATAAAATGTTTGAGAACTAAATCTCCACAATTAATGATAAGAATATGATTTTATTATAAGTGAAAAAAATCAATTGAATATGGAATGTAATACATGATATATAGTTAAATGATAAAAACAACCTTATATTTTCATGGGCTATATTTTTAAGATACTGGTATTCATCCATGTACATCTCTAATTTTATTATTTTTTTATCCTTTTAAATTCTATAAATTAGCATCATTCATTGTTTAAAGGTTATCTTTGTGATTCTCATCGGCATATAGAAGCCAAAATACAATTTGAAAGTAGTGTTTTATAATAGAGGGAATGTTGTTGTTCCAATAGCTAAACATTTAATTTTTTATTACACTATTGAAGCTACATAAATTCCCCAATGAGATGGTGGAATTTTATTGTCACATTTTTTATTCCATTTAGTGGTTTTAACCCTTTATACTCCCATAAATTTCCCAACTAGCATCTTTTATGAGTCTTAATCCACATAGGTGACCAAAACACAATATTATGTATATTGAATGGATATATATGCATTCCTAAAATTCTCTAATGTTTTACATGGTTTCATTGATTTATTATTCATTTTTAATGTCCTGATTCAAAGGTTTATTGCAGTAATTTATTTTTTGATTTATTACTCATCCATTTCCATCATCATTCATCTATGGTGGGGTGGCTCTATCAATATGTATATTGAATTCTATTATTTTCTATAGTTTTAGATGGATGTTTTTCCATTCTATATTATATTTATGATGTATTTTTCCTAATAATCTTCATCTTTTCAAAATTTTATTCTAGAATATGCACCTAGATTGATCATGATGGGACACCCTGTGCATGACCACTTATAATAATTATCAATTGATATTTATTAAATCATCATTCTTAATCCTTCTAGTGATCATGTTGGGACCATTGGTTATTTAGACTCTGGAAATGTAGCCAAAAAAATATGTTTTGATCACTAAAAATGTGTGGGAATCAAAAATATATAGAGCTAGTTCCATTAATATAAATTTTGAAACCATTTTTTATCTATTTATCAAACCATATAAATTTTTGTTACCACCATTATTTGGAAATTGATTATGGGATTATCCTAAGTTCTTAATTTCCAAATAAAATATATTTCTTGGATTGTAATTAAATTATTGACATGTATTGTAGAATTAGAATGTTAATTAGAGATTTGAATCATTACATTTTAAAACATAAATCAAAAATTAGAATAATATTGAATATTCTAAAATATAATCTACTAATTAGAATTTATATTAATTTTTATAACAATTTCCATTATATGATTATAGGTAACGTACATTGAATTGTTTTCCTTATTTATATTTATGTAATAGTTGTTCACTTATTGTATAGAAGTGTGTATTAGACCACATGCATGGAATTAGTAACAAAATATCTAACATTCCTATATAATAGTAATTAAACATGGGTATTTTATAAATAAAATTGATAAATATCCATCGGTATGGTAATTTACCTTATATATTTTATGAATTTCAAATTCAAATGGCCTTTTCATAGGAATCATAATTATAAACTTTATTGAGGGTTATTGTGTTTGAAATCATTGTATGGTATATAAGATGACATATAATATAATCATAAAGTAATTAAACCTATTCATATGTGTTAACCTGGACCATTTTCAACAGTGAGTTATATTATTATTATACAATTAATTTATAAATAATACCTACATTTATGTACTCTTTCATGAAATATTACTGAGACGAGATTATTTTATACTCAATTTGATGTGGTCTACATTGGATTACTCACACCCTATTGGAATATCATTTGGTAAGGGGATTATTTCATGGATGTAGGTATTGACAAGGGAATGGGACACTATTCTTGATTAGTTGATTTGAAAAATTTCACTGAATCATAAAAATGTAACCAAGCGTGGGGTTTATGCCCAATTTTGGGAGTCAATATTTTGAGTCATTCTTCTCCTTGAATGCTATTCTGACATACTGTGGCACCCATTATTGCATTTCATTGTTTTATAATATTTTACAATTTAATAGTTTTTTTGATTACTAATGGGAGTATATTTATATGGATTTATTATATTTATTACACGAGTTTTTTTATTCTAATTAATATTTATATTCTCTATACTATTATTATTATCCCCTCAATTCTAACAGACATCCTCTATAATTGGATGAGGATAGCCAAAGGTCCCTTTCGATCAATATTTTATCTAGTTGAAGAACTAGGCCTAGAACATTAAAAAGTGGGGTCACATGCATATTTTAATGACAATTTTTATTATTTCTGAAACTATATTAAGGAATATTTTGTGTCAGGCCTTGGGAATGATATTATCAAGCATAGTACCTAACAAATTTATACTTCAATACACACGTTTCTAAGGATTGGATTTTTAATATTGAGGTTGTGTTATTTTTTTTGTGATGTCATTTCACATTTAATGATGCTCATTTTCAAAAATTTTATTGATTTATGATATTTTACGGAAGGTACTATATTTTATTAGGTGTATATTAATTCATTATAGAAGGTAGTTAGGGAAGTATGTCAACATGTATTACTCATGCTATTGATATATTCAATGCATTTGAAATATGATGCTATAAAAATTATTCAATGGACTCCATATAATTTTAAATAAAAGTTTTAAAATTAATCTATTATGACATGTTGATTTAATAAATAAAAAAATATTTTAATTTACCTTTTATCTACTGTTCTATATTATCCCTGATTATCAATTATTATTTTAAATATGTTATGTGACATGTGATATACTAACTGTTGTAAACCTTATAGCAAAATTCCATTATATTATCATCCTTTTCATGATAAATATTGTGGTAATGAGAATAATATTAATGATGTATTATAAAAACCAATTTTAGATCTATGTAATTTTATAGAAGAACATCCCTGTGATAGAATCACATGGGAGATTTGATCATTATAGGGGGAGACTAATTGTTTCTGTAACATCCTGATCTTTTGTGATAATTTATCTGAATAATTTAATTTTCTATGATATCTATCATTTCATGATACACTATGCCAATATTCATTATTTTCTACTCCAAGATAATATTTTTCTACATGTAACATAGACTAGGATTGCATTACACACACAATGTGTTTCTAGAAAACATCATTTTATTTTTATAATTACATAGTTATCACTTATCCATTAAACATAGTAATATTAATATAAATGACTTATTTTAATGTATTATTAATTATGGTTTTATATAAATAAAATATATTGATAATAAAACATAAAATATTGGTAAAAGGTTTCTATTTTTGAAAATACTCTGTTCCAAAATGACCAACATTTACGTCCTTTCATGAATAATAATTAAATTAGTTTTAGAATAATTTCATAAATTAATTTAAGAAAATAAATTATTATTTTAAATTAAAATTTCAAAATTATATTTTGGTGAATTTTATGTATTTTTCTTACAATCATTATTATTGCATGAATATTAAAAAACACACAATTTTAATTCAAATCTATCTTTTCATATATTTTATTAACAATGGTAAATTATATTTTATCATTATATTAAAGTTAAAATAGTTCAAATAAAGTTTTTTAATACAATTTAGGTTATTGGAATAATTTCTATACTATGTTTCGATATAATATTTTTTTGACCTTCTAATCATTCTAACTTTAAAACCCTACTTTCTCAACACATATGTAGGTTTGACATTAAAATTAAATTTTTCGTATTAAAGAATTTATTTTATAAAATTTGGAATACATAGATATAAAAGTTTATAATTTATTGAATAATAAAAAATATTTATTTTTTGGAAAAAATTATTAGTAAAATCGATTAAAATTAATTACATCGACAAAGGTAAAATTTATCATAACAAGGGACTAATCCTTAAACGTGAAGTCCAACCTGACATAAAAGAATCTCAATAACCTATTTTATGGTCATTTTTCTTAAATAAACCTTCTATTACTTTGTCTTGTTGTTTTTTAAGACTTTTTTTGGTAAAAACTGGGGTAAACATAAATTATTTTGAAAAATGAAAAGGGTGTCTTCTCCCTCCCATATAAAATTCAACCAAATATCCCACTTCTTCAAAGATATAAAACCAATTATGTTTTTCCAATATCATCCCTATTAAAATACCACCATCCCTATATTATTTTGTGATTCCCCCTATGGGGAAGAAATTCAACAGAGGATCCCCTTTTGTGGAAACCAAAAGGAGTTACCCAAAGAAGTGGTAACATCCTTCCTCAATCACATTTCCTTTATTTACATTATCTACTAACATAAGAATTCTAACTACATTAATAAATAATAACCTAAATATCCTAAATAAATTATATTTTTATGAAAATGGTTTTACCTATAAATACATAGTTTTCTATCTAATGGATAACAAACATATCGTTCATTTGTATGATGAACTACAACCTCACTAAATGATGTTGTTTGTCTTTCTACATTACCACCTCCCATGGATGGGAATAATGATTAAAAATATTTTTATATATGTTATATATGATATATATTATGTTTTTTTGTTTTTTTAATTATTATATAGGACATACCGTAATTGTTTCCATTTTATGAAAATACAATTATTTTGATTGGAGAAGTGTGGACTACAACTTACTGAATGAGATGTGATTTGTTTACACACTGCATGAAATTTATTAATGATGGGTTTACTAAAATTATATGATATATATTAGATAAAAAACGATACATCACATACCATAGTCAACAAGGTAAATCATTACATAGCAAACAAGTACTGAAAAAACTGGAAAAAACTGAAAACAACTCTGGGTACTGGGCATGCATCTATGCTTCCCTCTCCCAGGTAGTCTCCTCAAGCCCACCATGCCTCCTTGACACGCAAACCAATGAGAAGTTTCATCCACGAAGTTCCTTCTCTCAAAACCATCAATCATCATTGGTCGTTCCACTAAGGTTGCATCGTCTTCGATATCTATCTCTCCCCAATCGAGGATGTGCGAATAGTCATGCATATACCGACTAAGATGGGACACATGGAAGACATCGTGCACCCTTTGTAGCTGTGGTGGCAACTCTAGCTGATAAGCCACCTCGCCGACCCAGTGCAACACCTCGAAGGGTTCGACGAACCTGGTAGAGATCTTACTTCCCCTGTCGAACCTTCGTTTCCCACGCCTAGAGGAGACTTTCAAGAACACATGGTCCTCTACCCTGAACTCCATGTGTCTCCTCCTATCGTAGGCATATAACTTCTGCCAGTCCTGAGCCATCTTCATCCTCTCTCGTATAAGCTGAACCTTCTCTATCGTGCTCTACACCATCTCCGGGACAAGAACACCTGCTTCCCCAACCTCAGTCAAGCGCATGGGTGAGCGACACAGCCTTCCATATAAGCCTTAGAATAGAGCAATGTAAATGGTAGAGTGATCGCTATTATTGTTGTCCAAATCTACCAGAGTCAAGTGTCGCACCCATTATCCCCCGAAGTCCAGAACGCATGCCCGCGGCATATCCTCCAAGGTTTGGATGGTTCTCTCTATCTGTCTATCTATATAGGGATGAAAAGCCCTGCTAAAAAGTTTTTGGGTGCCAAAAGCATGCTGAAATCCTCTCCAGACTCGTGAGGTAAACCATTCATCCCTATCTGAGACTATGGGTCTCGAAACTCCATGAAACCAACCACCTCATCCACGTAGCTTCGTGATAGGTCAACCACTATATCTGACTCATTGATCACCAAGAAGTGAGCCGAATTTGTCAACTGGTCCACTACTACTTAGATGGCATCGCAGCCACCTTGCACATTGGGTGGTTCCGTGATGAAATCCATCGAGATGTCATCCCACTTACACTCGGGGACATTTAAAGATTGCAACAGCCCGCCTAGAACACGGTGTTTAGCCTTTAACTACTGACACAATGGCACATGGCCACAAACTCTTCCACTACTCTCTTTACTCCAGGCCACCAAAACATTCTCCCCAGACCCTGTTACATCTTGGAAACTCTGGGGTGTACCGCTATGGGTACGTTCTAGAACTCACTAAGAACCTTTCCACACATCTCCTCTGGAACAAATATTTTCCACCGAAAGAGCATCTGATTCTGACCATCATCCATCCACCCTTCCGTAGAAATGCCCTAGACATCTCATACACACATCACTTCGCACTCTGGGTCTCCCCACTGACACTCCTCCACTAGATGCAACAGAAAACAATGCACTATCATCTGATATAGTCAACCTCCACAACTATCCAACCTCGCGTCCAGGTGTAAGGCAGCCAACTCCTTCACCACCTTCCAAGAATATTCTGACTGTCAGACCACATCCTTCTATGAACTCCTATTCAATGCATTGGCCACTATATTCCCTTTTCCTGAAGTGTAGGAAATCTCGAAGTCGTAATCCTGGAAAATATCTATCTACCTTCGATGTCGTAAGATTAGGTCCCGCTGGGAGAAGATATACCTCAAGCTTTTGTGATCCGTGAAGACCACATAGTGTTCTCTGATGAGGTAATGCCGCCACAAATTTAGTGTGAGAACTACCACCGCAAGCTCTAGATGGCAGGTGACATAATTACGCTCAATAGGGAATCACTTTCTAGACCCATAAGAGATCACTCATTTTCTTTGCATCAACACACACCTGATGCCTTGTATTGAAGAATCACAGTACACCACATATTTCATCCTTTCTTCTGGAAATCCTAGCCCTAGGGAACTAACCATCTTCTCATTCAGGTAGCTTAAGGCTGCCTCGCACTTCTCACTCCATAAGAAATCCTGGTCCTTCTTGGTCAAGGCCGTCAACGGTTCCTCAACTCGAGAGAAGATGGGTATGAACCTCCGGTAGTAACCTACATGCACGAGGAAACTACGAACCCTTTCCACATTCTTTGGTGTGGCCCAAGAAACCAGCACCTCGACCTCGATGGGTCCACGAAAACTCCCTTCTCAGACCCCATGTGCCCAAGGAATTGCACTTATCACTTCTAGAACCTGCACTTCGACACCATCAAATAGAGTTGGGGCCATCAGGGGACATCCAAAACCGTCCTCAGGTTCATAGTGCAGATCTCCTCTGATCTTGAGTAGATCAGGATGTCGTCAATGAACACGACTACGAACCGATCCAGGTATTCTTGGAAAACAGAGTTCATGAGTCCCATGAAAACAGATAGAGCATTCATAATGCCAAATGGCATGACAAGGAACTCGATGTGCCCATATATTCATCTGAAGGGTGTCTTTGAGATATCGCTCTACTTTACCTTCAACTGGTGATATCCAGACTGAAGTTCGATCTTCGAGAATCATCCCGCCCCCTTGTGTTGGTCAAAGAGATCATCTATCCTCGGAAGAGGGTAGAAATTCGTGATTGTCACTTGGTTCAGCCTCTTATAGTCTATGCACAACCTGAGACCACCGTCTGCCTTCTTCGCAAACATGACTTAAGCACCCCACAGTGACGAACTTGGTCGGACATAACCCCTCTTGATCAGATCATCAATATGAATCTGCAACTCCCGTATCTCTGAAGGTTCCATCTGGTAGGGAGTCATCAAAATTAGAAGGGCACCAGGCTGCAAGTCTATCCCAAAATCAATATCTCGTTGAGGTGGTAGAGTCATCACCTTCTCATGGAAGATGTCCATGAACTCACTGATCATCCTTGGATCTTCCACCATCTCTGCATCCACCGATTCCACTGATTTCTCTGCTAACAAGGAGAGGAATGATTCCTCCCGCCTCCTAATTTTTTGGAAACCCCATTCGCCGATGAATGTCACATGTCAGAAACCCAAGTAAGAAAACGAAACCCTTCCTCAAAAAAAGTCAATGATGGAACATACAGAGAACAACTAGTCAATGCCAAGGATGACATCGTATGGTTGTATCTGCAATAGAAGGAGATCTCTGACTGACTAGTGTGGCCCTATCATCAGTCTGCATCATCCCCAAACATATGGCAAGTTGGTATGACCTCCGACTGGTGTGATCAGCACCTGGGGCTCTGGAAGTCTCTCAGCGGCTAAACCCAGAGTGTGGTCCGGACTTGGTGTAACAAAGGAGTGTCAAGATCTTGTATCAAAAAAGGCATACACAAGGGTACTAAACAAGCTTATCGTAACTATAACGACCTCTGGACCTGCTGGAGCTGCTGCCTCAATGGCATGCAACATCCCACACCCAACTCCTCTGACCCTCAGTTATTCGCCGCCTCCCCAACCACGACCTGGTAGAGGTCCTTGAGGAGAACCCTGGGGGTGGCCACCTCCTGAAATGTTTGACCTCGGAGGAGTGGGAGCTTTCTGCCCCTACTGCTACTGCTGAAAGGGCCTAGCAGGATGATGCTACTGAGGTGGGTGCTAGGCCATCCCACTACCGCCGTACTGCACTCTATTCGGGCATCGGTTCCGGAGGATCCCATGGCTACTACATAAGAAGCACCTCAGTCCCGGGCCCAAAGGTAAAGAGTGAGGACCAGGAGTCCAGAACTGGAACTTTTGCGGGGAACTCCCAGCTCGTCGGAACCTAGAGGGCCCTGAAGTTGGAGGCATGCTGCTGACAACCGTTACCTTTGATGAGCCCAACTGGATCCCCTCACGTGACACACCTCCTATCGAGTGCATCCTCTCCACCACTTCAGCCTTATTTTTCACCTCCAATTATGTAGGTAATGTGAAAGGGGTAACAACATACTGAAGAGAAGCTCACTATGCCTCCTCTAAATGTCTCCTTAAAGACTCGTTATCCGGAACGAGGTCCGGAGCAATGAAAAGGAGATACGTTAACTTGATTCCCAATTTTCCTCACTAACATGCTCCCCAACTAGAGGGAGAGTATCTCCTGCCTCTTCTCAGCTTTCATCGTTGAAGAGAGTAATTCCTCCCGAAACTCCTTCTCAAAATAATCCCACGCAATCTCAACATCAATCATTTCCCTGGGATAAAGAGTCTACCATGATCGTGCAGCTCCCCACATCTAGCTGGAGGCCAGAGGAACCCAATACTCTGTCGAAGCATGAATAAAGCCGAAATCTATCACTATCTCCTCAAGATAGCTCTTCGACTCCAAATCTGAGGTGCTACCCCCATACTTCTCGAGGGTCTGTCACTGGAAATCATGAAGCGTCTTCTTCCACTGAGCATTCTCCTCCTCACAGTCAGCCCTCGGTCGGTCAACCAGTTCAACATTTTAGGCCTCGATCATCCGAACAACTCGTGGTCATCTTTCCAGTTCCATATCTGCAAGGAAAATAATGATTTCCAAAGAATAAGTAGTGCATAATATTGTTCTTAAATTTTTCATAAACATATTATTCATTTTAATTTACCAAAACACCCCAAAAACATGAGAACACAAGTCATTATGATGCATGTACCTTTCCTATGGTCACTACCCCTCAATCATTGTAGCCACACTTGGTCGTTCTGTAGGTCCAGATTCCTTGCATCAGATCAAGAGGGGCCCTAAAATCCCATGTCCTAGCCGGTCTTTCCTGGCGTAATTCACGTACCAAGGTCACCCAACACTATTTCCCTACCATCCCATGCAATCCTCACTGTTCCTAACTCCATACTCCATCCTGTCTCTCAACCTACAGCCTCTAATACCATTATATCAAAACCCTCCATCACCAAGATGAGGGAAGGGACAACAGATTGCCAGACCCTTCCTTCTTCAAGTTGAAGGAGTTATAATGACCCCGGATACCCGCCTTCAATAGGTCCCAGAGTGGCGACTAGCACCAAGGGTATAAAATCACACACTAAATGGAAGTAATTACCCTTTTAATTTTAATAGGATCAGGAGATAAGATAGTAAGTCCCACAACAACCAAACTGAATGTGCAAGTATGGCTGAAAGTAAACCATTCCCATATGCATGTTCAATGGTAAAAGATACAAGCCACAAAACTCCAAAAGTAAAAAGATACCAAGAAAAGGAAATCAACAACAACAATTTACCCAAATGTCTAAGCTAGTACAGTCTCACATGATCTCGCAAGTCCTCCTAGAAACATGAATGTAGTTTTATATACATAGGGTGAGCCTACAATTATACTCAGTATGGAAAACAAAAGACTCTCATGTACACGTGAGGAGACATTCTAACGTCTCATGAAAAAAGAGATAACCAAATAGACAACAAGGAAAATCTATCCACACAAACCTCACCAAGGCACACCCCCAAAAAAACTCAAGGCATATAAAGTAATGTAATGTAACATCACTTCGATATTTGGGTACCCCTTGCCAATTTCCCACTAGTTATTAAAGAAATCCTACGCATCGAACCAATCCTTCCATTATCACCATAGTCCCACTGCCAATCCCCACCCGCACACACATGGGCCACAGCCTCACTGCAATCCCACTACCAAAACCCACCCACACACACCTGGGCCTAAACAATTATCCTGCTTGCAGACACCTGGGCCACAACTACCAAGTGTAACCATACTCACAAACACCTGGGTTAGAATAATTACTGCCACACCCGAAAACACATGGGCCTCATCCTGAAGACACTTCGGAAACAACCTACCCCCAAACACCTGGTCCAACCACTAAAACTAACCTATTCAAAGATTCTTGGGCTAAATAATGGGCGTCAGGCCATCATAGCCTGCCCGAACAGTCTTGGTCTATTCGAGAAAGGGAGCAGAAAAGGATCTAATAACCAGCCACTCATAGGAGTGTTTGTAAAATAATCCTTCCCATGAAATGTGGTGTTTGACACCATGTGCTCAGCTTGGGTGGGGTGAGAATATGAATCATAACAGCAACAGATATAGGTATAGGGAACAAACCTTCATCCCAATATAGGGGTTCCAAAACCTATGAACAAACACCGTCGTTACTACTCAATCATGAAAGAAAAACACGTCACTCACCGCCAAGCCACAACTCATTCCCAAAAACCAATTACCATTTAAACATTACATGTTTTAATATTCAAGCAACCCCATTTAGGTGAATTCTACACTTATGGGAAATTTACAGTCAAAACTACAAGCCAGTGTAAGATGACAGTCAAACAACAACTTAAACATTCACACCCGGTTCTCTTCTACATTCAAAACAACAAAGGGATAAGTGAGATCCCTCAATGTACTGGAACCAAAGAAAACCCCGAGACATATCCCCATGTCCCCAAAATCCATGATCCAATGGTTTCTCAAGAATAGAAGATTTCACTGCAATTCATGATATAAGTAGAGTAACCGCACAACCTCAGATTCAAACTGGTGAAAGTATAACAACAGGGGATCCCATCCCCACCCAAATCACCCTATAAATCTAATCCCCTAACCAAGAAAACCATAAAGTCACCTGAAATCATCCCATGGAATAAAACTTACAAACCACGACCACCCACAGAAGGAATTCCCATGGAGGAATTTTTAGATTTAAAAGATTTAACACACTCCATGGTTTCAATTCCGCTGTGATTTATCCAGGGGTTATCATAGAAAGGGTTGACCGTGCTGCATTCAATTTATTTAACCGAGAAGACATAATTTAACAATTCTATGTTACCATTATTTAATCATCCAGGATCACTGAGGTTCATTAGTGCACAAGGAAAGACCACCAACGGCCAGGATTTTCAGTGAGTATAGGCCCGTACAAGTCACAACACAAAACAACATAAAGAGTACATCAGAACATCGATAACACCCCCTATCATTCTTTAAAGGTCCATTAATTATCTTTGTTAAGTTTGGTTTCATCAATTTCAACAGAGGCAAAACCAATCCCACCCCGCATGATACACCGAAACGAGAGACAGAGGAGAAAATCCCTACCTGATTGATCAAAGATCGATGTTATTCTTCACACGCCAAGAATAGAGGATGCACGACGTGCAGGGGAGGGCCGTCAGGAGATAAAAACATACTAAGAAGAAATGAATCCATCCACGAGAAAAAAAGAAGGAAGAATAAATTCTTGAGAGATATATAGATAAGATATCATTGTTATGGGACATGAGAATTGAGCGGCTTTAAATTCGGATTTTGGTTCCCCACGAGGTTGGGTGGTTACACACGACATAAATAATTTTTATTTAATATGGAGGTTTCTCGGAATTTTTAGATATTAATTATGGGTCAAAACGGCCTTGAAATGCCTTATAAGGTCAAAAAAATCTTAAAAGAGGCGTTACTGAATAAACTATAGAAGGAAAACCCGAGAAGGCTGGATAACATTGATCGGTCGCACTGAGTGGTCAATCATGCCAATCGTTCGCACCGATCGATCATGCCAATCAGTGACGTCAATCGGTCGCATCGAATGAGGTGTGACCCCTTTAGATCCTATATTTTGGCAAAGGGATAGATCATGAGGGTCTGGGCCATTACAGTCATGACAAAAGCTATGGGGATTCATCTGATTTTGTAATTTCATGAGATACAAGAAATATTCACAATTTAATTATTTTTTATGGTGTATATACTATCATATGACATTTTAAATCATTAACTTCCTTTAATTATTAATATTAATTTCTTTTAGTGATATTAATCTCTCATGGGGAACATAGATCCAAAGTTACTCATGTAGTAATGGGTTTCTCACCTCACTATTATTTTCCATGAGACACAAGCCAGGTCCACCTCCTATTAATTATATGTGGTGTATATAAATACCATAGAGGGTTTATATGATTCTTAAAAATAAATTTATATGAATTTACATGAACATTTTTTATTGTTATTTCTTGTGTTTTATGTTTCAAAAGTTACCAAATCGAAAATGTATTTTTGCCTCAATTTTTGATATTAGAGACACATTCAAAGTTAGAAACCTATTATATTTTACAAGGAGTATATAATGAAATTTCAAATATTAAATTGTGAATGATAGACTATGACCCCAGTAACCCAGAGTTAGTGCTTTGTTACAAAACATTGGCATGATTACATGTATTCAAGACTAGAAGGAATGATCAGTTTAGTAGTCTTGGAGAATAGATTACATAAATCAACGTTACATTACAAATTAAAAAATAAGAACACAAAATAAATTATCCTCTTATAGTTAAAATAATCCCTTAGCTTAACACTACTTATCAATTATAATTCAGTTCTCGTAATCATGGGGAAATCAATCCTATGAAAGATGTGAGCTCGAATACATAGTAAGGATAAACAATACCGTATAAGAGAACATAAACATTATGCATGGTGAATAATTAAAACACATGCCTTTACAATTAATAGACATGAACACGTTTTGGAAGGAATATGAGTTGAGTAAATAATTCCATAACTAAACATTGTTAGGTGTATTCTACAAGTAAAATAACCACATTACCTATCAATAATATTCTCATTATGAGGGAATGTTTATTGTCGTAAATTTTGAAACATTTTGTCAATGACTCAACCAAGACCTCTAAAAATGATTAAGTCCTAGGCCAAAATAATATATAAAAATTGGGAAAGGCCTCAGCCAATTACATTATAATTGTCTAATGATACCTATAGATTCTCTGAGGAGCTATAGCAAGCTCCAACCGTCATTTACTAAGTCTGATACATTCCTCCTAAGAAAAGGTTGAAACATAAAATAAACATTCATATTAAAAATAGCATACGAAATATAAATAAATTAACCATAAACAATGAATGTTTTAAAAATAAAACATGAACAACCAAATATATCACAATCTATTCCATACAATATAGATGATTTGTATCATTATAAATCAACATCAATTTTTTTTAAATCCATCAACTTATGTTGACATAGATGAAAATTATTTGTTAAACTCTTTGAGATAAATTTCAGATTTCATGAAAAAATTTAAAAGTAACACATTTATTAAAGAAGTAATTTAAAATATATTTTCGAATCTATGTTTCCCATACCACTTTAAAATATTTGAAAATAATTATCATTTAAAATCATTCATGTCCATATAAATAAATCCTTAAAATCATTTTTAATGCATGGACATTAACTAAATAGATTTAGAAAGATTAGTATTTAATACATTCAAAATGATGATATTGTTAAATAAAACCTCCTATAAAATAATAAAATATTCATTTTGAAAATATTTTAATTAAATATGGGTATAGATGATATATATTTCCCAATAAATACTTGCACATAAACAATCTCATATAATAATGAGATTGAGGAAATAACCCTTACCTTGTGAATTATTTTGGTTGATGGTATGTTTAACCTCCTATATAATTACAATAGTATGGTATTAAATTATACCAGAACCAAATTCATATTTATTATATCATATGTGATTCATTTGTGACTTTATACTACCCATTTGATAATGATTTCCATGGATGATTAACATTTCTTTAATAATTTCTTTCTTTATCATACATGATTTAATTTGTTATTCTTTATCGTATCATTTAGATCGTGGTTTAAATAAATCCAAAATATAATCCTTGATTTAAATATAATATATATTTAGAATATAAATATTTATAATAGAGAGAGATATATATATATATATATATATATGAATTTTAAGGCACCGTCCATGGAGATGGTAGGTCGTACTTAAGCATAAATGATGTTTCCTTTTTCATATCGCATTGAACAGATTCAAGTGAATAAGATATATGTATGTACACACATATATAAATATATATCCAGTAGATTTATTATGTCATATATTACATACGTTTTAATAATATGTATTTTTTAATCAATCTTTAATAATGATCGTGGGAATTAATCTCATTGCGTCGTTCTGACGGTAATCTGTACGTACGCACAAGCAACAATATCATTATATTGATGGTGAAATAAATTGTAATTGGATACTATACAATTTAAAAATAATAATTAACATGTTTTATTTATTATTTATATCATTTATACACATTATTATACAAATAAAAATAATTATGTGTTTGAATAACAAACTACACCATGACCTGGAGATGGTAAGCCGTACGTACGCATGTATGGTGACTTGGTCATTTTGAGAATGGATAGAATAATTAATATGGTTTTACAATATTTATAATAAAATCATTTTATTTAGGAGGTACAAGATTTATTAATTTTATATCGATACTCTAATGAAAGAATAAGTGGAAGATGATAAGAACATGAATGAGTGTGGTGAAATTATTACCTCTTCTTCAGGTGTTTCCTTTTGAGTTGATCGAAAGAGCTCCATTGGTTTCCCATCTAATAAAATTAAGGAACCTATGATGATGTGAGGGAATGTGGGAGGATATTTATTCAAGTTTTGTCCAAGCCAATAGTTTTTTAAGGTGTGAAATTAAGAGATGGGGAAGTGCAATTTTATAAGAGAGGTGAGGGTTATTTTCGGAAAAGATTAAAATATTTTAATATAATAAAATAATTTTTGGGTTAGAATGGCTCAAAATTAACTTATTTCTATGATATGGAGGTTATGGGTCGAAATAATCTCAACCAATAATTTTTATGCATGTTTAGGTTACCATTTTAACCTTATCTTTTAGATTTATCTTCTTACATAAATAGTTTAAATTATGTGGGTCATCTTGTTTCATACACTATATGGATAAAAACATACTATAATAATCCAAAAGAACCTATAGTGGATTATTAATGAAATATATAATATCATTTATTCCCATTTTCATAACCATAGATTTTTAAAAATATAATATCAATATATAATATAATATATGTTTTAAAAAATTATTTATGTCAATTTTGACACTATTTGGTATTTTGTTTTTGTGAAAGCCATGAAAACTTTATTATATAGAACAAAATACATTTATTCAACACTAACTTGTCACATTAACCTAGAAAATTCCTTAATGTCATAAAAACATTGAAATTAATTTTTTTTAATATATATTAAAAAATTTATTTTATAATTTTATTAATAATATAATAATTGCAACGTCATTGTCTTATAAATAAATTTAATTATTTAATTTAAAAAATTAATAATAAAATAAAATTATTTAAGAAATATTTTTTGATTTAGAATGAATATTTATAGTCTAATTTGTCTTTTGTATGACCATATATTAAAAATAATTATATATTAAACTATGGATTTATTACTTTAAACTCTTTTAAAATTAAATAATAATAAATTTCCTAATATAATCAAAGTTGAACAAAATGATCAAATTTTATTTCAAATGTTTTTTTGGTCTAATTATTCTTATCCAATATAATTAGGATATGTGTTATGGTAATTATAATTTCATTTTTATATTTTATTACCTGATTTACTTTTAACCGTGGTAAATAAAATTCAATGTTAATATTCACCAAAAATTGTTTTTATCTTATTGAACCACATTTTATTTACTAATATTAACTGTCTCTCATGAATTTTAAAAATTCAACTCACAGAAGGGTTAAAATAATGATTTATGCATATTAATAATTACTGCTAAGAGGTGGATAAAAAACGTTTAAAAGTTCAACAATATTTTATACATCAAATTTTATTATAAAATGACTGAAATGAATTAAATTGAACTAATATAGGAATTATATATATATATTACTTAAAATAATTTTATATAAAATATATAATTATTTAAATAAAAATTCGGATTTAAATAATTACGTAGTGTTTTTCACAATTTTTCAAAAAGTGAACGTTTTCAAAAAAATATGAAAAATTCACTCTAAGGTAATTTTGATATTATGAATTAAAAAAAATTAGCCAATTTTTCCTAATTATAAACATATATGTTGCATTTATTAATATAAATTTAATCCCTATTGTCAAAACCAAATGGTGAGTTTTTATAAAGTAAAAACTATCAAAATATTGACATGTGATTATGTGAAATTTAAATGTGAAATTACTTATAATGACTTAAATTATAATAAATTATAAAAATATAATCTAATTATACACACAAAATATTCAAAATTAATATTTAACAAAAAAATTAGTTTGAATAAAAAAGTTGTTTTCAATTAAAATTTAGTATTTTTTAGTATTCATCAAAATATGAAAGCCAACAGAAAAGTATGAAAAATTTATTCAATCTAAATCATTATATCCAGATTGTATAGAAGATTTTAGTTTCATTAAATGGGAGACATAATAATATCAAATATTTGTTTTAAAAACGATTCTCTATTAAATAAGCAGTAAAAATTCATTTTCTAAAAATAATTCTTTTATCTAGAAATTTGTATTTTCCCTCATATTATTTCTATGAATCACAAAATATGAATGTTAAAATTATATAAGATATATATAAAATTTAATATGTCTTTAATATGATGAATAATTATTTTTTAATTCCTAGTTTGGTAAGTCAAGGTGCACATGAACTCTTGGGTGCATGTAGTGCATGTTATTGAATTACATTTAGAGAGATAACATATTATTAATATTTGGGTGTTAAATACTATGCTTTTTTAATAAATTGTGTCCTCACAATTTTAGATTGACCTACGAAATAAAATGTTAAAAATAGAAAAATAATTTTGTGGAAAACCCATATCAATAATTGGTTCTATAAAATTTATTTTTAATAAGATATAAAGGGAAATGAAAAAGTCACCACCAAATTATGATATTGATTAGGAGAATATTTGTGGAAATAAGAGTCACATAATTGTGGGAAAACGTGAATATTTATTGGGAATTATTTAGGTCATCAATGTCATATAATTTTACAATTGAGGGCCTCAATGCCATAGATATATGATGATTTAAAATATCATCACTTCAACAGAACATAAGGTTTTAGGATAACACATTTGTGGTTTTAAGATATCTTCCCGAAAGCATAAGAATTAATTTATTCATATAATAAGAGAAAAAAATGCACTTTACTTGTATTTTTTCATCCTTTAACTAATTTCTACCACAAACTCATCTTTCACTCCAAAAGATAATAGAATTAAAAAATATTCTATTTATCCTAATCATAGAGGTTTCCAAAAATAACTGATTTATAATTTATTTGTCAGGATATTTAAAAAACTACACTATAAAAACTAGGATATCATGTATTCTAGTGGTAGTTGATGGACCATTATTTCCCTTCGGTTGCCTGTTCATGTCTTGCGGCCTTACCAGATGCAAAGGGTTGTCTCCCAATATCCAGGTAGTCCTTTTAAGGAAAATCTATAAATAATCTCATGAAATTATTAATCATTAAACATAGTATCCAATGTTAATCTTAATTGTTTTCAACAATTAGACATATAAAAAATACATTGGTCCAAATTCATATTCCAAAATTTATAAAGAAGGTAATCAGAATGAAGATCATTTTTCCATGAAATAACATGTAAATGTCATCATTATTTATTTTTTCAAAACACTATAACACCCTTAATTACCATAAAAACATATTGATTACATTCATGCTCTCTTATTCCTTATAGAATATTGTATAAACACTATCAATCCATAATTGTTCTAAAGTCCAAAAATGATGGAATATATGAATCATTAATCAGTTTCATGGTAGTCAAGAATATCCAATATAATGTATCCAAATCAATCAAATAATTTTCCAAAATCAGTACCTCATTATAAGAACCATATTATGGTTTACTATTCCCTAAACCATATATTTTCCAAAACCACTAACCTACTGTCGAGTCACATTTCGTGGTGCCACACAATCTCATGTCCTTAATTAAATAGTACTACATTACAATCCTAATATATTATATAATTCTTATAACAAGTACATAATTAAAAAAATACACAATTGAGACAATACATTAAAGACAACATAAGAACTTTAATAATTCCTTTTCATATTTATTAGTATCATAACTTGATTATTATCCTAGAGTAGTATTTGGGGTATACTCTGATGATTTGGACATTGATTTGCATAGTGTTCCAACACCATGAAGATGAATCATTGTACATTTGAAACCTATTTATTACCCTTCAAATCACATACTTGATGTCCATTTTCTCTACACTTATAACAGAATCCCATTCTCGTAAATAATTTATAAAGTCAATTCTTTCCATAGTTATAACATATTGGAAAATCCTTCTTCCCTTCTTCCATTTATCCATCATTATCTCTTCCAATATGTTCTTCTCTTTCATCCCTTTAAAGTCATATGACTCAGAGAATTCATTAATTACCTTGTTAACACATGATATAATTTATGCATATTTTGATAATACATGGGAGATTATATTCCCTCTGAATATTGTGTTAATACGATGAATGATATGATCCTTCTTATTCTTTGATTCATGTGTATTATTGGAGTTCTCATTCCTTCTACTGCGAACGATTTCAAAATTATGGCATACACAATGTCGGTTTATGAATCGCAATACATGATTTCAAACGTGTAAAATACCTAATGTAAATTGAAAATATCATTCTTATAATATATAAAATGATATCATTGAGGGATTATTTACTCTTAAATCCTTTATAATGGCTTGAAATGAAAATGTGAATTATCCTAAGCATATCCACCATGAGTGTCATAACCAATATTACAACAAGGCATGTTGTCATGAACTAGTTCCCAATCGAATCTTCTTCAATGTGGTGTATTGAAGATTTACCCTTAGGCACATCTATGCCAGAGCTACCTCTACTTTCTCGTATCTAGACATGGATGTATTTCTTGGAAAACTCACAAAATCCCTATAGTACAAAAATTCTAGGATGTTCTTCTATACTAATCCTAAAAGTATATCTTAGGCTAATATTCTCTTATCATTGTTTTTATATATCTAGTTTCCAAGGATTACACAATGATTCCTATGATACCAATGGTAATGACCCGACCCCAGATCCAAAGTGTTGGTGCATTGTTAAAAAACATTACCATGATTACGAGGAATCATTTCCTGAAATACCGATTAATTTAGTAGTCATGGAAAATAGATTACATACAAGAACATTACATTACACATTAGAATATTAAATAGAACATAAATTATACTTTGATAATTACATTAATCCCCTATCATAACCTTTTTTATCAATCATAATACACTTCTTGGAATCTTGGAAAATAAAACATAAGAAAGTGGTGAACTCAAATTCTCATTAAGGGTAATCAATACAGTGTAAGATAACATAAACATTAGACATGGTGAAAAATTAAAAACTCATGCCTTTACAAATAATAAACATGAACACTTTATGGTAGAAATATGAGATGAGTAAATAATTCCATAATAAAACATAGTCATGAGTATTCTACTTGTCGAATAACCACATAAACCAACAATTGTATTCTTATATTGAGGGAATGTATAATGTGGACATTCCGAAATATTTTGTCAAAGACTCGGCCAAGATGTTTGAAAATGATTAAAGCCTCGGCCAAAACAATATATCAAATTTGGGAAAGGCCTCATCCAATTAAACGTATAATTGTCTCATGAGACCTACTGATGAACCTAGGATCTATAGCAGGCTCCACCTATCAAATACTAATTCCAATACAGACCTCATATGAAAAGGCTAAAACATAACATAAACATTTGTATTAAAACATTCATAGAAAATGTCGATACATTGACCATAATCAATGAATGGTATAAAACTAAAACATCCACAATAAAATACATTAGAATACATGAAATAATATATGGATGATATGTATCATAATAAATCAACTTTAAAAAAGATTAAAATCCATCAAATGATGTTGACATAGATGAAAATGATTTGTAATACTCTTTGAGAGAAATATCACTTTTTCATGAAAGCATATTAAAGTCTAACATTTATAAAGTAATTAATTTCAAAGAAATTTTTTAATCAATGTGTCCCATACCACTTTTAAACTTTGGAAAGGAATTATCATTTCAAAATAATCATTTCCTTATAAATAAATCCTGAAAATTATTTTGAAAACATGGACATAATTTAAATGGATTAAAAAGATAAATCATTAAAACATGTAAAATGATGAAAAAGTTAAATAGAACCTCTCATAAAACCATATGATATTTATTTTTTAAACATATTAATTAAATATGGGTATTGATGATATATATGTCTAAACAAATACTTTCACATAAAAGATCTTGTATGGTAATGAGATTTAGGAAATAACCCCTACCTTTCTCATTCCGTTGGTCGAGGGTACGTTTATCCTCATGTATAATGTCCACAGTGTGTTATTAAAATATTCCAGAACCATTTTAATATTTATTATATCATACATGATTCATTTATGACTTTATATTGCCCATTTTATAATGATTTCATAGTTAAATTAACATTTTCTGTAATAATCGCTTTCTTTATCGTACGTGTTTTAACATGTTATTCTTGATCGTATCATTTAGATCATGGTTTAAAAACATAATGAATATAAACACTTGATTTATATATCATATAAGTGAAAAATATAAATATTTTTAATAGATTTATATATGAAATGGAAGACAAAGTTTATGGAGATGGTATGTCGTTTGTACGTATAAAAGATATTTTTGTTATCATATCATATTGAAAGGAAGACAGTGAATAAGATATATGTAAGTATATATATATATATATTTAGTAGTATTATAATGTTATATTTTACATTATTGTTAAAAATATATATTTTTATAATCATCGTTTAATGGTGAACGTGGGAATGAATCCTATGTCGTCGTGGAGATGGTAATCAATACGTACGAACGAGCCATAATTTCATTATATTGATGGTGAAATCCTCCAAAATTGGATTTTATATCATATATAGAGAATAATTAACATGTAATATTTATTATTTAAATCAGTTTTACTCATTATTATACCCATCTATATAATAAAGTCATTGAATTAAAAACTACACCATGACGTGGAGATGGTAAGCCTTACGTACACACGTATGGAGTCATTGTCCCATAGAATATGGGTAGAATAATAAATAATGTTGTAACATATTTATATTAACAACATAGTATGTACGAGGAACTGTAGTTATTATTTTGGTATGAAAAAAAACAAATAATGAGGATGTGGAAGATGAAAGTAAATTGAAAGTGGGTGGTTAAATTATTAACTGTTCTTAGGGTGTTTCCCATTGAGTTGATCAAAAGGGCTCCATAATATGGCCTTATTATCAATGTAAGTATAGTAGGTTGATGTGACCGATGTTTTGAGGAAATTTTAAAAGGGTTTGGCCGAGGAAAATGTCTTTGGATGTGGGAAATTATGAGAAGGGGGAGCACCCTTTTATAAGAGAGGTGACCGTCACTTTAGGAAATGCATAAAATATTATTTTATAATAATATCATTTTCGGTTTCTAATTGCTTAAAATTGATTTATTTTGAGGATATGGTTTTTATGGGTCGAAGTAATCTCCACCAATATGTTTTAGACATGTTTGGGTTACCATTTTAGCATAATAATTTAGATTTATCTTCTTATTTAAATAGTTTAACTTTTACCGTGTCTTCTTGTATTCTTACACTATATGGTTAATGACCATACTATAAAATTCTAAGAGACCCTCAAGTGGTTCATTAATGACACATATAATATTATTTAATCCCTTTGAATGAACCATATATTTTTAGGAATATTATATCAACCATTAATATTTTATTTGTTTTAAAAATTAATTTCTTGTCAATTTTGACACTATTTGGTATTTGGTTTTTGTGATAGTAATCACAACATTGTTACATCGAACAAGAAACATTTAATCAACCCTAACATGTGATATTTACCTATAAAATGATTTTATTTATTTAAAACATTGAAATAATATTTACTTTAATATTTATAATACAATTTATTTGATTCATTCATTAATAAGGTAATTACTTCGTCATCATTATGTCAAAAATAAATTTAATTAATTAGTTATGAAAATTATAAATAAAATACCATGATGTTAAACAAAGTATATTTATAATTAATATTTAGAGTCGAATTTATCTTTTTTATAACCCAATATTAAAAATAGTTTAGTTATTAAACATTGAATTTAACACTTTTAACTCTTCTTCAAATAAAAAAATAATTTATTTCATAATCTAATCCAAGTTGACCTAATGAATCATATTTTATTAATATGGTTTTTTTGGAAGAATTAAACTTATCCAATAGAATTGGGTCATGTGTTATGGTAATTATAATATAATTTTTACCATTAATTGCCCTATTTACTCTTAACCGTGGTAAATAAAAGTCTATGTTATTATTCACCAAAATTTATTTTCAACTTATTGGACAATATTTTACTTTATGATATTAACTGTGTATCTTGTTTTTTTTAAATTAAACTCAAAAAATATGTAATATTATGTTTTATGCCAATTTGTAAATACTTCTAAGAGGTTGGTAAAAACGTTAAAAAGATCAACAAGATTTTATACATCTAATTGTATTATAAAATGTCTCCAATTAATTAAATTGAACTTATATAGGTATTATAAATCAATTTTTACTTAAAATAAATTTAAATAAAATAAATAATAATTTAAATAAAATGATGGGTTTAAATAATAACTTAGTATTTTTCACTATTCATCAATAATTGAATTTTTTCATAAAAATAACATATATTCACCCTAAGATAATTATTATATTCTGCATTCATAAATGATGTATATTTTACCAAATTTATAACATATAAGTTTTCATTTATTAATTTAAAATTTATTCCCATTTTAAAAACCATAAAACTGGTTTTTGAGAAAGTAAAATGTATCAGAAGATTGACTTGTGTTTATGTAAAATTTAAATGTGAAATTACTTATGATGACATAAATTGTATTAAATTATAAAAATATAATCAAATTATATATCCAAACCATTAAAATTTATAATTTATCAATATAAAATATTTCGATAAAAAAAGTTTTTTTCAATTAAAAATTAGTATTTTTCAGTATTCATCAAAATATGAATGTTATCAGAAAAGTACTAAAAATTTATCGAAACATAATTTTTTTGAACCGATTTTAAAGAATAATTTAATTTAATTAAATTAAATATATAAAAGTGTCAAATTTTTTTAAATAATTATCCATTAAATAGGCCATAAAATTTTATTTTTTCAAAAATATATCTTTTATGTGAAAATTTGTATTTTTCATTATAATATTTCTATGAAATTAAAAATATGAATGAGAAAACTATATAGGATATCTATAAAATTAAACATTCAATTAATATAATTCATAACCAGTTTTTAATGTCTAGTTTTTTAGGTTGTGGTGCACTCAGACTCGTTATTGCTTGTAGCGCATGTTATTGAAATACTTTAAAGAAATAACGTATTATAAAATCATGGGTTCTTAAAGTGATCCAAAATATATTAATGATATTTAATGCATCTTGAAATATTATTATTTTTACATGTTCATTATAATTCAAAGTTACCATGTTTTAATTTTTTATTGAAACAATCTCATGTTGTTTAAAGATTACTTTTCATGGGGATACAATTGAAGAAATATTATGACACCACATTAAGGAATACTAATGAATTTTATCATACTTAGGTCAACTAATATATCATCATGTATTAGTATAATTTTCACATTTTTTGTTAATTAATATATTTAATAATGTTTTTTAAGAAAACATGACATTATGTATCTCTTTGGCCATAAATATACACCCCCTCAAAATAATGTTTTCAAACAATCATTAAAAAATGATTTCACGTTTTATTTAAAATACTTCATAGATATTTTCTATAAAATTGGTTTCAAAACGTTTTGATTCATTTTTTTCAACCATTTGTTTCAAATATATTTTAAAATTTCATATATATATTTTTTAATTTAAATTCAAGGAAAATAAGTTTCCAAATTTTATTTTATGTTTCATTTTATAGGAAATTACTTACAAAATATTTTCAAAGAAATTTTAAAAAATATTTAAAGAAAATTGGCTTCAAAATGTTTTTAAGCTTCCATTTTAGTTTTCTTAATAAAATGTTTTTCAAGAAGATTTATTTTTTAAAATCATCTCTTTATAACAATGTATACTTTCCTAAATTTTTTTTTTATAATAATGTATAAAAATTATTCTCTATATATGATGAAATACATTGGTGATTCTATGGACATTATGGGGAAATTATATAAATGTTTCATTCATATAATTTCATTTAATTGTTTATTTTTTGATGAAATGATTTTTATAAAACCTATTTCTCTTCCATTAGTTTTATTCATATGATAATTGTTTATTTTTATGGGTCCTGCTTTCATAAAATTATTATAAAAACTATATTTTTCATCGGTTATTGTAGTATTACTTGTTTTTTCCTCCCATTTAATTTCATGGGTTATGATATGAAGTTTCCTTTTACCATATCTTTTTATGGGCCATGATATGATGATGGTTTTATTATGTTTTTATGTATGTATGAAATATTTAATTATATGATGGGTTAAAATTATATATCCCTCTAATATATTGGGTAAAAGATTACATTTATTGATATAGTTATGGTGATCAAGTTGAAGATCTTGATCCACTTTGGGCAGATAGTGAAACTCAATCCCCTTGATGGAATGGACTGTGAATTGTGATGGTGGCATGTCATGTATAGTAGGTACAATCAATATGAAGATGTAAGATGGGGAAACATAATCCATTATAGGAATACAGTGAAACTGTATCCATTATGAGATTATTGGGAAACATGATCCACAATTTGAATATGGGGAAATCAGATCCATTACATGGAAAGTACTGCAACTATAGATACTGGTTTGTCCTGCCTTAGAGGTGTAGTTGCCATGAAGGGCCCTGAAAATGTTGATAAATGTGTATTTACATTTAGGAAATTATATCACATGTTTATTTGTCTTTTTAAATTCAATGTCTTATTCCAATATTTAGATTTCATAGATTATGATCATGTTTCCCTTATGATTATTTTCTTATAAATTGCTAATTTTTATTCCTGGATTTAGATTTATAATCTTCAATATTCAGCATATGGTCTTCTAATTTTATAATAAAATTTTCATACCCTTTTGTTCATTTTTATTCTTACATAAATCCCTCTTTTAACCTTACTATGTATATGAGACCACACTAATAAATGTTTCCATCCCCAGTATATGATGTTATGTATTATGTATGATGTGTCCAATAAGGGTGTTATTCATGAAGATCCTAGTGGGAGATAATGTAACACACTTATGTAAATGTGTTTAGGTCTCAATTTTTTCATAAGACATTCTGGAGGAGCTACCTAGGAAGGGCTTCAAGATTAAATTTGAGTGTAACTTATTCATAGAGACAACAATGTATAAAAGGGATCAATAGTTAATGAACATGAAATAAGGATCATGTTTGTGATGGAAAACTCGTTTCATTTTATAGATATGATAAATTTTTTCCATACTTTTTTTGTGATGTATAGCCTAGGTGAATAAATTCACGGATGATATTTTTTATTCAATAATGTCACAGGTGAATACATTTTTCATGAAATATTTCATTGAAATAAAAAATATTGAAATTATCACAATATACAACCAGAGGGATTCACAAAGTGTTGATAATGTTGTTCTGGTGATTTTATCATAGATTTTCACTTTAGGTTGTAAGAAGAGCCTCATTGGGGTATTCAAAAAATGAAGCCCATTGAAGTGAATGCATGTGAATGGGTTCCATTTCCGGAATGAAACTGGGTGGAGTTATATATATGTGGAAATGATATCAATTGACATTGGTTGTTTTAATTTTTACTAGTGAAGTGCCAATAATGTTGCGTGATTTTTCACCGATAAAATTATTTCATGATACCATAATAATCCAATTGTAGTGAATGATAATGGGAGGCTCCCAAATCTTAGATGGACCCAACTACCACTTAATATATATATAGATGGATTTTAATAAACTTATAAGGCTGAGGTAGAGGTGTGGTACCCAAATAAAGGGGAGACAATTTATGTATGAAGGGTAATCTTTCGGGATTTTGGTTAAAACTCAATGTAGTGGGGAAGATATGCTTCATGTAATGTAGTATACCACTACCATTCTAGATACGAGTCTGTCTTATTTTATATGTGTGATTCTTGCAGAATCATCCCATTCATGTGTTTTTTCTACATGTGTATCAAATTAAATCATGTTATCTCAATTTTCGTAAATACTTATTTTTATATAGAAAGAATAGATTTAGTTATGATAATAAATAAAATATTATGGGTACTATCAAAATGTTTTTGATGCTATATGGTGTGAATGGTTGTAATTATCATTTATTTATTTCTCTGGGATATGTCTCTTCCATAAATATAATGATATGATATGATTTTATATTTGGATTTGAATTTTATTTACCAGAATCCCATCAAATATTATCATAGGATAGTAAATATTTTTATATTGTGGATGGGAACAGTATTTTGTTCCATTTAATTCTCTATGATGGATGAATTATCCTTGAGGTTATGTGTTTATTATGAGTTTTATAATAAAGTGATTTTTAAAATGATGGTAACCATTCCAAAATTTAATGATCAAATTATTCATATGACATGTTCCTAGATATTCTCAGGATTGAATTGTGGTCTATAAATAATAGGTATATGTTTAGGGAATCAGATATAAAGTGTAGCATTTTTGGAACATGTATAAATTCTACTAATTTGACATAATATTTATTAGACTGATGCAAATTTAATTTTTATTCACGGATATGAAGAATTATGCCTTCCATCAATATAAGTATCATTTAGAGGTGGTCTTGACCGTTTAAATCTGAATGTACTAATACTACAGAAATGATCACCAACACAACAATTAATTCATCATTAGATAAATAGTAGAAAATAATATATATATATATATATATATATTTATTTTTAATATCATATTTTTATGGAGTAGTTAAAATGCTTTAGCCATGTTATCATTGAGGATATAGTATTGGTTGAATTAGATAATGTGACCCATATGGTTTCTTCATAGTGACATAAGAACATCATTGAGATTCAGATATTTTTATTCTTTGCTAGTTATTATCAGGGATTCATCAAAGACATCACCCCTCTAGAATCCTTGATGTGTAGTCTGAAGAAGAAAGGGGTGACGATTTTTTGGAAAAATTATTATGAAGTGGCTTTCTAAAATTGGGATAACATTAGAAATTATTATAAATTTACATATGATGGTTAGAGGATATACATTAATATTTTATTCATCATGTGTAAGGCTAACATGTGTTCTAAAATAGAGGTATTGATTCAATTTTATGTCTCTAATATGATGAAACCGTATGAGAGGAATTATACTTCTTATTTCATAGAGATTTCTACTATGGTACATGCTATAAAATACTAGTTTCAATGTATATAGGGAGATGAAATCCCTATTTAAATGGATCAGTAGATCTTGAAGTATATCATTTCATAGTAGAACAAGAGGCTTTAATAGAGCATGAGGGTATAGAACGTATTGTGTATTTACATATTTCATGAATAAACATCTTTAATGGGAAATGTTATTTCCAATTCATTGATAATTAAAACAAATACCTCAAGAGTGTATGGATTTTTTGATGAGTAGTTAAATCCATATCATTATTATAGTTATTCATCTAGATTCTCAGGGTTTTCTTAAGAGATTAAAATCCAACATCAACCTCTATTACTACAACATATTAAACTAATATCATGAAAAATAATTTATTTAATCAAGAAGAATTACACAAAAAATAACGATTATACGGTGGGGACAAATATTATAACCGGGTCATTGATAATATGAGAGTGTTCATGTCCATGATAATATCTAAGTTCCTACATGTAAACATGGAGAGATGATGAGGTACTTTTTTGAATTATAATTTGATGAACATAATGATTTAATAAATATGTATCATGACCGCCATTGGAAATACTGGTTTCTATGGATGATGTAAGTGGTATCTAGCTTCATCGAGTAGTGCTATAGTGGGCACTGTGTAAAGACTAAGCATTGGTGGCTTACATGATTATGTAATACCTTAACCATTCCATAATTTTAGTGGGATGATATAACTATGTTCTTAACAAGTGGATTACCAAATACTCATTTGAAGAAGGATTACCAAAGTGTTCTCATGAGTTAATTAAGGAAGGTAGACCATTAATTCTATCACATGGAGTCCTTCATCATCAATGATATGTGTGACCACTTTGTGCGAGATATTTTACATCTATATGAGGTCCTCCAAGGATTTTTATTATTGATTTTCAAATTTTACATTAGATTTTGGGTAAGGAATATAGTAATTTCTAGGTTCAAAGTCCCCTAGGAGAAGAATATACTATACTTCGACTGACAAGAAATCTTAATAGACCATTATGACTCTAGAAGACATTTTTTAGCCATTATTCAAGACATTCATATTTTTTATGAGAATAATATGGCTCAATGAGATTATGTTATAATAATACCTCCCAATCCTCAATACCAATAGATCCTTTAAATTATTTATATACATGACTATTTTATTTAACATTTTTATGGATAGTGGTATGTGAGTGAGTGCTTGTTGAACAAAGGCTCATTCAAAATACAACTGAAAGTTTTTAACTTATTAAGAAGTGGTTGGAAAGCACATATAGTAGGTAGAGATCATATACTGAATATCAAATAATGAATCTTTAATTCTAGGTTTGTCAATAGGTCATTTTACAACTATTAATATACTATTTATAGCTATATATAAATTTAGGGGATTCTAAATGATAATATTATCATGTTACATTTGAATGTGGAGAGGATCTGTCTAGTGAAATACTA
Organism: Viscum album; assembly: GCA_963277665.1. Classification (NCBI taxonomy): domain Eukaryota; kingdom Viridiplantae; phylum Streptophyta; class Magnoliopsida; order Santalales; family Viscaceae; genus Viscum; species Viscum album. Next base: position 1,844,836,197 of record OY728156.1, read on the forward strand.
ATTGGATCATCCCCAGTGCAAAAGATAAATTGATGATGCACTTCATTAGTATGATATTTATAAATATCATTCTAATCCATATCAAATAATTAACTATAATAATGTAAATATTTAAGATAAGAAATTTTTTATTGAGAATCCAATCTATTGAATAGTTTGTTGTTTGATTGTTTCTCAAGGAAAGGAAACTCTATAGTGCCCATACTATAAAATCTTGGGTGTGTAATGGAGGATACACATGAGAGGTAGATTGGTATGCATACATGATAAACCATGTTTTCCCATGGTATCATTTATTAATTCATTGTATTATTGCGCATGGATTGGTTATTATAGGGTGTGGAGGTTGTAAATCATTTTCCATCATCCATGTACATCCATCATTCAATTTTTGGTTGAGTTTTTTGAAATTCTATTATTAGGAAGCGTGATGAAATTAAAAAAAATTAAATGATTCATGAGGTTTAGGGGGATCCAAACTGGCAACAGATAATGTTGGTATGCTGAAAGGGGACTGCTGTAGTGCCACCAGATTGCTAGTGGATGGGAAAATTGCCAATTAAAGCTATAGAAATATCCATGGAGGTTGTTGTTATAGTTTCATATAGATGACTATATTAAAATAGCTCATCAGGGATTCTAGTTTGGTATTTTTAGTAGTTTTAAATCAAATAAATTATTCCTCAATACTCTCTACTTTTTCATAATCTGTTTATTCAACCCTATCATTAGATTAGTGGTCATAAGTGTTTTTCCATGGTTTCCTTAAATTATTCAATATATACCTTTGTCTTGGTGATCTATTTTTGAAATAGGATTTAATTAGGTGTTATTTTATTCACAAAATTCATTTTTTCTATATATTTATCAATTTTCTTCTTCTTCTAGACCTGATTCAGTTAATCTATTACATTGACTAGGGAATTTCGGGGTTGTTTGTCGATCCAAACACAAGATTATTGGAATTTTATACCTTTATCTTGATTTCAAGGATCTAAAGAATCAATTTGTGTTATTATATATTTTAAATATTATTAACATGATAAATAATTCTATAACATTGTAATAATTACCCCTTCTAATTAGAATCCGAAAGCTTTGCTTGAATCATCAAGCATAGACCATCCAAATATTCTATCTGGCCCATAAGCATTTGAGATAATTGAATTTTTTCATGAGAAATATGTTCTTATACGTTATATTTTTTATTAAATAAGGAATATGTATGCATAGAACCATGTAAATGAATTGATAAAATATATTTTGTTTCATGGATCGTACATTTTAACAATTTTAACAATATTTAGTTAGAAATTTTTAATGAGAATATTATAAATTGGTTGAATTGTTAGATGGTACTAGAGAATATTTATTGATAAAAGTTTGTGTTTTGGGACTTGTTAATGATTTATTTATTGTCTTTATTTCTTTTCTTTAAATACTTTTAATAACATATAGTGGAATTTTTTATGACATTAAATAGTATAATTAATTTAGATTTTTTTGAATTTCCTATTTTATCTACTAGAGTAGATTTATATTTATTTTTTTAATTTTTCCTTGAATATTTTATTGTTTAAAAGAGGTTATAGTCTCAAAATCACATTTAAATGACCCTCTTCACTCGTTGGCATCCTCAAAAAATTAGGAGGTGTTCTTGTTGTATTACAGTGAACCATCTCGGTCACATGAGGGAGAACCTGTTACAACATAGATAAAAGTTAGGTAAACAATTTCAATGACTTATTAATATTCATTATTTATATTTCAAATATTTAGATTCATTATAAAATTATTAAGCAATTTTTCAGTCAAAAGGATATAATAATTATTTCTATAAAAATTGATTTTTCATTAATTATATACATATGAATAAAATCCGGATAGGAAAATAATATATTTATTTTTTTGGTAAAAAATTTCTTAATTTTTTAATTTCACGAATCTAAATTTATTAGGTTATCTTTTTGGAAATTTTATTTATAATGTGATATTTTAATGAATTGTTATAAATTCTGTTTTCTATTGAAAAATATTCTTTTTACTAGATTATTTACTAAATTCATTTTTCTTAAAACATTTTTCAATTTAAAATTACATAAAATATGTTAGTTATAATATTACTTTTGGTACATGGAATTATTTCTAACCTGAATATAATAAAAAAATGTCTTTATTCTTAAATAAAATTTTCTGAATAACCATTTTTTCATCACGCTTTAGTGCTTATTTTATTGATTTAAACTATCACATTTTATTGAATTTAATTTTATAAAATGGATTATTTTTTTGAATCAATATAATTAATATTAGATAATATTATAAAATTAATTCATTCCCATAATTAATCGTAAAAATAAATAAAATCATTTAACGTGGTTATTGTTAAAATATGATTACTTGAGTTTTAAAAAAAGGGTTAACATTACTTAAGAAATGTATGCATTCTATTGTTATTTACTTTTATCTACTATCACATATCATATTTTCAAGTTGTATATTATGGATCCATTACTCTTGATTAAGACATTAATATAATTTAGTCAGTTTAAAAAGTGCATATGTTTGTATCCCCAATTGTATAAATGGAAAACATATATCTTCAATTATATACACATTATAAGCATTATGATCTGACAAATCCCTTATGATATTTTTTATTATATAATTTCTAATTACCTAGAGGAATATTTATAATTATAATATCTACCATTGAAGGATTTAAATATAATCCAAAAGCTCATTTTCCAAGTATGTAGAATGCATCTTATATTATATTTTTTATATTATTTATTTTTTATCGTTGGTCAAACTAATATTAAACAACGATTTTATAATATCACTACTATATAATAATTTAATATCAGTTGTTATTTTAATGGAATAACCTATATACATTTATATATTTAATAAAATGGGAAATGAAACTATAATTTGTATGTATGGAGTACTACCTCTTCCATAACCAATGCAAGTCATTTTCCATTACCACCTCTCATGGATTGTTATAATTATTGATTTAAAATATTTATATATGAAAATCTTAATATAAATATCAATATTTAATAATAATAAATTATATAAATTCTTAATATTGGATCCATTTTTTATGATATTAGTGTTCATGAATACATGTATATTACAAATACTTTGAAGCCATGTGATTAAATTCAAAAAACCACATTATATGGAATTTATATATTTAGAAGCATATGATAATAGAATTAAAATATATTTAATAGTGTATAAAACAACATACACCTAGAAAAAACATACCATGAAATGTTATTATTATAATATGTGTATTGTAACCTAGCTAATTAATTAGAGTGTACAAATACGATTAATCGAATTATAATATATATATATATATACATATATATGGGAAAAAATCATTATAATTTTATTTACTAAATCTTATGAAATAAGTAATCCATTATATGTAAGGAAAATTTATATTTCAAAATATATTTTCATCAAAATAATTTTTTTTTTCGTTCTATGATGTAATAATATAAGACATTTGATCCACATATAGAAATTTATTAAAAAAATTGAGAGTATGTTTTTAAATTATTATATCAAAATAATTTTAGGGTTAATTTTTTTGGTTTCCTAAATTTATTAATATTAATTTGATTTGATAAAATAAAACAATTTTTTTAAACTACAGTTTTATTTATTTAAATCATAAAATTTAAATTATACATTATATTTATGTTCTCTAATTAATCTTCTATAATATATGTAACATCCAATGTAAATAAAGAATATGAAATTCTCATATTATCAATATTTGTGAATAAAATATTAATATTACATTAAATGTAATGCTATTCTTGATGGCAAACCCAATACGCAACAACGAGTTTCTTTGAAATCTTACATTGCACAGTAATAATATAAAAATATTATTTTATATAATAGTTAACGCCTAGACATTGTAATGTCGGAATGAACAGAACTAACTAGAAAATGATTAAATATGTTTGTTAAATATTTTTAAATTTATCCAATAAATTTTAGAGGCCTAATATTCAAATAAATCAAATTTTAATAATAAATACTCTAATATTTTTTAAAAGATTGTTTTACCGCCTTTTGATGGAGAACCTTTTTTAAATCTAAATTATTAAAATTTTATAATTTATTTTCATAATAATCATATTATTTATAATTTGGACAGTGAATTTTACATTGGATAAATTATTTGTATTTTTCTGACAATGTTCATTTTTAATGAATAGTGAAAAGTACTGCATTTTAATTTAAAACTGCTTTTTCATCTAATTTAATTTTTTGGTTAGATTATCATTTCATTTTTTTAAAGTTTTATTAGAATATATTTTATCCATTTAATCCAATGGTGGTCATTAGATTAATTTCACTTTGAAAATGGATATAAACAAGTGTCAATCTTTTGATAGATATTATTTCTTAAAAACACCATATTTGTTTTGACAGTGTGAATTTACTATATAATTTTTTAAGAAACATATATGTTTTGAATTTTGTAAAATGGAAATAATTTTTTTTTATTTGGAATATCAAATATATCTTATGGGTTATTTTTGGTATTTTTCTTATAATGTTGATTTTTTAATGAATAGTGAAAAAATACAGCATTTTAATTCAAAACTACCTTTTCATACAACTTATTTATATAGTTATATTGTCATTTTATTTGTTTTTAATGTGTAATTTATTTATTTTTTTATAACTCAGTAAAATTTTGTACATTGGATGTAATTTCACTTTTCAATTGGATGTAAAAACAAGTCAATCTTTTGAAAAATTTTTACTTCTTAAAAACCTGTCTTTTGTTTTGACAACGAGATTTAATTTTAAATTAATTACTACAATTTCTGTGTTTTGAGTGTGGTAAAATTGGTTCCATATTTGGAATCAGATGTTACAAATTGTGTAATTAATAATATTTTGTTTTTGGACATTATGAATAGCAATGATGGAAATTTTCTTTAATTATCATGTTTAATTAGTAATCGGGTAGTTATGGGTAATAAAATAACATCATAAAAATATAAAATGACCCCAACATGTGTCTTAATTATTTTGGTGGTGTCATGGATGACCATTTGATTCTTTTTGAAAACATTGGGGCCCCATGTAATCACATTAGTGTTAAAGTGACATTTTATCATATTATTTGTTTTAAGAAAGGAAATATAACCAAGGTTTGTATATCCAAAGTAAAACAATTTTAATTTCGTTTAAATAAATGTTTTCCTTGACTATAAATACTAATTGGATAGATAAAAAGATATCCTACATGATGGTAATTATTTTTATAATTTTTATATCTTAAATATATAAATTTATTTATGACACCGTGATGATACATTGATTACCTCATTAATGAACAATGTAAATAAAATGACAAGATAATGTAAAATATAATACTAACACTTGTCAAAAACCTATTTTATGGGTGTATTTATAACCAATATAACAATATACTAGAAATATATAATTTTGGGACCTTTAATATCTGAAAATCATTTTATAATAAAGTAACATTCCAAGACTTTCCAAGAGTGCCCCTCCTCGCTCTGATAAAAGGCCCCCACCTCTACCCCTTTCCCACACATCTCAAGCTCTTAGCTTGTCCAAAAACATATAATATATTTTATAGACATACATATCTTACTCTTAGAAGCCTCATTTTTGTATGAATTCATTCCATGAAAGCCTTTGGGCTTAAATAAAAAAGAGTTACCTGATTTAAAGGTAATTTCTTCTCTTATGTTCTTTGGATTTATTTTTCTTCTCTAACCACCTAAACACTTTTTATTCCTTTATTTTGTAACAAAACCAGTATCTTAAATATACTAGAATGTTTTTATGAGAATTATTCTAGCTAAACTAATACACACCTACATATAATGGTTAGAGAACATACTATTTCTGTGGGTGGCGAATTACTGGCTCACGAAATGATGACTGTTCAATTTTCAATTAACACCTCTCATGGTGGACATTAAGATGTCAATATATTTATATATGATATATATATTATTTTTTTGTTTCCATTATTCTTATTTATTTTTCATTAATTCTATACCTTTATGGTTTCCAAAATGGATAAATGCAATAATTTCATTTTAGGAAGTGTGGACGACTGCCCCCTCAAAGTGATTTGAATTCTTAATTCCATATGTGAGATGTATAAAGGATGGAGTTAATGATATTATATATGATATTATAATTTAATTATAATATAATTATTTATTATTATTTTTTAATTCCATTAAATTATGAAATATAAATGAAAGTAGCGTTCATGCGTACGTACGACTTACCGTCACCATGAACGGTACATTTCATTTCTTATCTCCAAATGTTATGTACTATTATAAGTACATATATATAAAGATTATATATTATATATATTACATCTACATTATTAATATAATTCTGGAATTATAATATAAATATCTCTCGGCCATTTTTAATTCCATTAATATGACAATGAAGTGAAAGTAGCGTTAATGCCTTTGTACGGCCTACCGTCTCCATGAACAGTGCATTTAATTTTTTATCTCCAAATGTTATGTAATAGTAAAAAAATAATATATATTGGATATATATGATATTTAAATCATTAATACTACTCTGTATATGGTTTACTTATAACTATATGGACAATTCTTTTCAAACAAGTTAATTTTTGACTCATGTACCGAACATCGGCAAAAACGTATGATATGAACTCACATAATTAACTAACTATTATAACATTATAATATGTGATATGAATTGAATAATAAACATTAAATGAGGTCCTGATGAAATTATAAATTGAAAAATATTTATTATTCAGGTATATAAAGAAAGAATAAGACAATTCGGACTTGAGTTAAGGGATCCTACCTCTCTCTTTATTTTTAAGTAGCCCCTTTATGTCACTTCTTTTAAGTGCTTCATTATTATGTTGGGAGATGTTACTTTAAATTCCTATTTCTGTACTTTTTATTTTCATATTATTGAAGACCCTATTTTATTTCATCAATCCATTTTTGGATGTTTTTTGGGGAGTCGTTAGGCTACTGAATTTTCGTAAGGGGATTTCTTATCTCTCTTTTAATTCATGGAGATTTCCATTGTTCGCCACTTATTTATTTCACATGGTGTATTGTGTTCTTCCATTTGATATATATTGTCATGATTCTATTTACATTCATGGTATTTTTTGATTCATATTGTGTTTATTATCTTTTTTTCATACGACTCGATTGATTACAATGAGGTATGAGTTTTTATCTCACATTTTATTCCCGTGGGATTCATGCTATATTGGTCACTATCTCTGATGAGTGGTGTATGTACTGAACATGATTCTACTCTTTGTGTAATATAGTCTCATTTATGGGTATTTACATCAAAATTTTATGGTCACTCTTTCATGGGGTGTACGTTTTGAAGGTTACCCAAATCGGCAAGGGATTTTTTCACCATCTTTTTAAAAGATTGTTTTTGTTAGGTCATTTAATTTACATATTATTATTTTGGGATATGTACTTGTATATCCTTATTGATGTAAATTATATGTAAAAGTGATTATATACCCTTTTTATCTCTCATCGTCTCATTTTCATAATTTCAAAGTGACGCTATTAGGGTGTGGAATTTCTGTAAGGGAACTTCTTAACCCAATTTCAATTATTTTGGTTAAACATCTACTTCTTGATTATGTCATACTATGAATATGTGAATATGACCTCTGATTGTCTTACACTTAATATCCTCTTATATTGGGTGTATTTATATTTTTCACATATTATTATGTTATTGATTTATCCTTAATCTAAGGATACTGACTTTGTAAGGGACTTCGTCTCAATCTCCCTTCATTGAGGAAAATTTTGTTCTAATACAAGACTTTTTTTATATACTGTATAGACCCCTTTGATTATTAGATTTATTCAAAAGGAATATTTTTATATTAAGTGTTTTACTAAACGACAAACGGAATGTTTTGTCTTAAATATGCGGCGACAAAGGCTTCTCTGTCCTTGTGACCATTATTTGAGTTTCGGTTTCCTCTACAAGCCGTAACATCTTTTAAAAGAAAAATAATACCATTTTTTAATTTTAATTTATTTTTCTATTGAAAATGGTTTTGATAATTTTTCGATTATATCAATGTGTTTTATTGATATCTTATGATTGAAAGGTGGAAATGTTATGTTTTCTTTTATGCATGTTTTATGTGATACGATTATGTTATGGTTCTTGGGAACTGTTTATGAAGATGGATGGTTCCATAATAAACTAAGGGTAGGTGAGCTCCTGATAGCTTTCCAATGCATTGGGTAATGTGAAAAATGGGTTGTAGTAGTAGTGTCTGTTTTTTAATCTTTTTAGATGTAATAATTATTTCTTAACTTTCTAAAACTCTAATCCTGAAAATATCCTCAATGTGAGTTATTCATTTAATTCAAGATTAAGTAATGTTTTATGGATGGGTCCTTATTGTTTGTACTAGAGGTAGGTTTAGATAAATTTAGAGGTTATGGTATTCTATAAGCATAAGTGACATTACCATAATGGTTAGAATTTCCGAGTGAGTCATGGTTTTTAGATAATGTGACTGAGTTTCAGATGTCATGAATAATTTTATCCTAGTATTTACCCACCTCATAAGATATTATATGATGATTTTACTGATATAATCACACTGAAATTTTTGGTTTAGTGAATTTATAGATCGATCAGGCACCAAAGTGACAATGTGATTGAAAGAATCTGTGGTGGTTCTTTGAATAAGAGAATGGATGAAATGGGGGATTCAATGACAAATCTTGTGGTTATTCTAAGCCAGCTATCAGGAGTCATGATTAACCACTTGAACCATGGTGAGTTCTCTAACTCATCATGTATGAGAGAACTGACTCGATGTGGATGTTCAGGTAATAATTAGAAAGGTAACCATTATGGTATATGTGATCCTTGCTTTTGAGGTAATTATGGGTTACTATATGTTATGATGGAAAATGAAAGGCATGAGATAAACAATTGAGGTTAAATTATGTTATGGTTATTTTTTATTATATTATCTTTTTTAGGGAATATATTAAGAATTATATAGTTTTGTAAAAAGGGACAACTCGCAGACTGAGTGACAACTCGTCGCTTTAGACCAAGCGGCGGGAATCGAACCCACAACCAAAGTGCGACTAGTATTTATCACATACCACTAGACTACATGAATTCCCTGGTTAGTATGAAAAATTATTTTTTAGTTAGATGATTTTATGAATAAATAATAAGTTGATTTTATGTTATTTATGGAAACAATTCAACTATCATGGAGGATATGAGATTAGGCTAATTACTTTTCAGTATGAGACTTTAAGAGTAACAGATGTTATTTGGAGATAAATGTGAAGATTTACCTTGGATGAATATGCAATTAAATCCATTAGATATTTGGGTATAAATCATAGGTTGGTTTATTTTTGATGAATTTAAAGGTAAATTTTGAATTGAATGGTCCTGGTTGTATATTGGGTTGTTTGAAAATTTTAGAGATTACGAGTAGTTTTTATTTTTGTGGAGGATTATTAGTTTTTGGATTATCTGATATTATAATAATAATTTTGGTTTTGTTTAAGGTATAAAGACATAAGAAATATATAGTTCTCTTTTTTGTATTAGTTGCTTATCTAGAAGTTGATTATTGCGCTCATAATGTGAACATGTCATCCTAGATACTCATCATTTGGAGAAAATATGATTTTGTGTTAGAAATATAGTAAAAGATGAACGTCTACATGACAAGTAAGTATGTTTCCTTATGATTTAGTTAAGATCATAAATAAATTCCTCAATGAAAAGTAACTTAAAACAAAAAAGTTTGTAGGTTATCTTTTCCTACTGGAGAACCAAATACCGTTTAACCCATCACATGTTTGTGATTTTCTAGTGGTTAACTTTCTCCTAATAAGGATATAAATCACTCCCCATCAGAACATGTCACTTAGTATTATCTTACATATCCTTTTTTTACTACATGGAATCCTTGTATGGGTTAACTCGGGTGACCTTTTTACTTCTATTTCTTTTTTTTATGTGATAGTTTTGCTGACACTTTTTCCGATGTGGGGCTTTTAATGATGTTTCCAGCCAAATTTTAAAAATGCGAGGATGAAATTCTCAAAAGGGGGGAAGAATGTAACAACCCAGGTAAATAAAGAATATGAAATTATCATATTTATCAAAATTTGTGAATAAAATGTTAACATTACTATAAATGGAATTCTATTCTCGATGTCTTACCCAATACGCAACAACGAGTTTCATTGAAATTTTACGTTGCGCACTAATAATATAAAAATATTATTTTAAATAATAGTTAAATCCTAGCCATTGTAATGGCGGGAATGAACATAACTAACTGTGAAATCATAACAAATATTTGTTAAATATTTTTACATTTATCCGAAAAATGTTTGAGGCGGAAATTGACAATGATTAAAATTTTATGAATAAATACTCTAATATTATTTAAAACATTGTTTTACTGTCTTTTGATGGCGAACATTTTTTAAATCGAACATTTCACAATTTTATAAGCTCTATTTGTCAAAATAAACTTATTCCTTAGAATTGGGACATTGAAATTTACTTTGGATAAATTTTTGTGTATTTTTCTGACAGTGTTCATTTTTTAATGAATAGTTAAAAATACTGTATTTTAAATCAAAACTGCTTTTTCATCTAATTTAATTATATGGATAGATTTTCTTTTTAATTTTTTTTAAAGTTTAATTAGAATATATTTTTAACATTTAATCCAATGGTGGACATTATAATTAATTTCACTTTGAAAATTTATATAAACAAGTTGCAATATTTTGATAGATATTGTTTCTTAAATACATGCTAATTGTTTTGAAGGAGGGAAATAACTATATAATTTATTAATGAAACAAATATGTTTTTAATTTGGTAAAATGAGAATAATTTTTGAATTTTGAATATCAAATATATCTTAGGGTTGATTTTTGGTATTTTCCTGATAATGTTCATTTTTCTAATGATTAGTGAAAAATACAGCATTTTAATTCAAAACTGCCTTTTCATAAAATTTATTTATATAGTTATATTTTCATTTTAATTGTTTTTAAAGAATAATTTAATTATTTTTTTAACGTAATACAATTTTCTTCATTGGAAGTAATTTCACTTTTCAATTTACTTTAAAAACAAGTCAATATTTTGATAAATTTTACTTCTTAAAAACTCATGTTTTGTTTTGACAACGGGATTTACATTTAAATTAATTACAAGAACATCTGTGTATTGAAAATGGTAAAATGGGTTACATATTTGGAATAAAAAGGTTAAAACTATGTAATTAAAAATATTTTGGTTTTGGACATTATGAATATTAACGACGTTAATTATCTTTAATTGTCGTGTTTAATTAGTAATCGGGTAGTTAAGTGTAATAAAATAATAACATAAAAATATAAAATTACCCCCAAAGGTGTCCTAATTATTTTTTTTTGTGTCATGGACGACCATGGGATTCCTTGTGCCAACTTTGGGGCCCTATTGAATCACAATAGTGTGAAAGTGACTTCTTATCATATTAATTTTTTTTAAAAAAGGAAATATAACAAAGGTTTGTATATCCTAAGTAAAACAATTTTAACGTTGTAAAAATAAATGATATATTTTATATAAATAGTAATTGGAAAGATAAAAATATTTCCTACATGATGGTATTTTTTTTTAATTTTTAGTAATTAAATAAATAAATTTATTTACGACACCGTGATGATGCTGTGATTACCTCATTAATGAACGATTTAAATAAAATGAATAGATAAGGTAAAATATAAGACATAAACTTTTTAAAAACCTATATAATGGGTGTATTTAGAACCCTTATCACCTTATACTCGAAATATATAATTGTGGGACCTTTAATATCCAAAAATCATTTTATAATAAAGTGTCTTTCCAAGACTTTCCATGAGTTCCCCTCCACCTCTTATAAAAGGCCCCACCTCTACCCCCTTACCAACACCTCTCAAAACCTTTGTTCGTCCAAACTCTGCTAATATTGACTATCCCCAGCCATATCTTACTCCTATAAGCCTCAAATAATGCATAATTCATTCCACGGAAGCCTTTGCCTTTGGGCGTAAATCAAAAAGAGTTACCTGATCTAAAGGTAATGTTTTCTCTTATGTTCTTTTGTTTTATATTGCTTATCCAAACCCCTAAACTCTTTTTATTCCACTATTTTTTATCAAAAATAGTAACATAAATATATTAGAATTTTTTTATGATAAGTATTCTAGATACACTCATACACACCTCCATATAATTGTTAAAGAACATGATGTTTCTGTGGATGTAGAATTACTGTCTCAAGAAACGATGATTGTTCAATCATCATTTAACAACTCTCATGGTGGACATTAATATGTCATTGTATTTATATATGATATATATATTATTTTTATATTTACCTTATTGTTCTTTATTTTCCATTTCTTCCATACCTTTATGGTTTCCAAATTGGGTAAACGCGATAATTTCATTTATGGAAGTGCGAACATCCGCCCCCTCAAAGTGATTTGAATCGTTAATTCCATATGTGGGATGTATAAAGGATGGTGTTAATGATATTTTATATTATATAATATTTTAATTATAATATAACTATGTATCATTATTTTTTCATTCAATTAAAGTATTAAATATAAATTAAATTTGCGTTCATGCATACGTACGACATACTGTCTACATGAACTGTACATTTAATTTCATATCTCCAAATGTTATGTACTATTATATGTACATATATATTAATAATATATATGATATATATTACATATATATGATGAATATAATTCAGGAATTATAATATATATATCCATAATTTATTATTAATTCTATTAATATGAAAAAGAAATGAAAGTAGCGTTCATGCGTATGTACGTCCTACCGTCTCCATGAATGGTGAATTTAATTTTCATCTCCATATGTAATGGAATAGTATAAAATGAATATATAATGGATATTTATGATATTTAAATCATTAATACTATTCTGGAGATGGTGTAATTATAAATACAAGGACAATTCTGTTCAAACATGTTCATTTTTTACTCATGTACCGTACATCGAAAAAAACGTCTAATATGAACTCACATATGTAACTATTTATTATAACATTATAATATGTGATATGAATTCAACAATAAAATTTAAATGAGGTCCTTACAATTTTATTAATTTACAATAATTTATTATTTATGAATATAAAGAAATGAACAAGACAAGTCAGAGTTGAGGTAAGGGATCCTACCTCTCTCTTTCTTTTCAAGTACTCCCTTTTTGTCACTTCTTTTAAGATCTTATTTCTTATGTTGGGAGAAGTTCATTTATATTCCTATTATTATACCTTTTATTTTCATATGATGAGAGACCCTATTTGATCTCATCAATCCATTTTTGGATGTTAAAAGTGGCATCGTTAGGCTCCTGAATTTTCGTAAGGGAATTTCTTATCTCATTTTTTATTCATTGAGATTTCCATTGATCGCCAATTATTTATTGAACATGGTGTATTTTTTTCTTCCATTTTATATATATTATCATGATTCTATTTACATTCAGGGTATTCTGTGATTCATATTGTGTTTATTATATTTTGGTAAAACGACTCGATTGATTATAATGAGGTATGAGGTTTTTATCTCAGTTTTTTTTCTCATGGTAATCATGCAATATTTTTCAGTATCTCTATTGAGTGGTGTATGTACTGAACATGATTATAATATTTTTGTAATATACTCTCATTAATGTTCATTTACATAAACATTGTATGGTCACTCTTTCATGGGGTGTACGTTTTGAAAGACACCCAAATCGGTAAGGGATTCTTTCAACCTCCTCTTTTTAAAAGACTTATTTTTGTTAAGTATTCTAATTTACTTATTATTATGTTGTGATATGTTTTTATATATCTTTATTGCTATTAAATATATGTAAAAGTTATGATAAACCCTTTTTATCTCTCATCGTCTCATTTTCTGAATTTTAAAGTGACGTTGTTGGGCTGTCGAAATTCTTGTAAGGGAAAATATTAAACCAATTACAATTCTTTGGGTTAAACCTCTACTTCTTGATTATAACGTACTATGAATATGTGTGGATGGCCTCTAATTTTTTTACACATAATATCCTCTTATATTAGGTGTATTTATATTTTTCACACATAATTATGTAATGGATTTATCCTTAATCTAAGGATACAAACTTTGAAGGGACTTTGTCTCAATCTCCTTTAAAGGAGACATATTTTGTTCTAATATAGGAATTTCTTTTATACTATGTATAAAACCACATGAGATTTACTTTTAATCAAAAACAATATTTTTATACGAATCGTTTTACTAAATGAAAAAAGGAATGTTTTTTCTTATGTATGTGGCGACAACGACTTTTCCACGGCCATTACCATTATTTGAGTTTCAGCTTCATCTTCAAGACATAACTTCATTTAAATGAAAAATAAATACCATGATTTAATTTTCTTTTATATTGGTATATAAAATGGTTTTGATAATGTTTTTATTATATCAATGTGTTGTATTTATATCTTGTGATTGGAATGTGGAAATGTTATGATTCCTTTATGCATGTTTTATGTGATACAATTATGTCATGGTTTATGGGAAATGTTTATTATAAAGGGTGGTTCCATGATAATATAAGGGTGGGTAAGCCCGTGATAGCTCTCAAATGAATTGGGTAACGCGAAAGAGTTAAACTCTAAGGTTTCTCGGAAGAGATTTAGGGAATATGTTTTGATGGGTATTCCAAACGTTACCATGAGGGTTACTACCTACGTAAGATTGTTATGAATGCCTCAGAGTTAACTTTATGTCTTTTTATTTCTATGAGTTATACATAAATATTATGATTTCATAATGTATGCTATGATTGAAGGTTATGGTTTCATTGATTTGTTTATTTATCGGTGGGTTAATGTTTTCTTTCATTATGTTATACCCTTACTGATCTTTTTATGCTCATCCCAAGTTTTTGATATGTTTTTCACAGCTTATTAGGATGGGTAAGAGAAAGAAAGTATTTAATAAGATTTATATCAAGAAAATAACTATTGTTTTATTTATGGAATTTTTTTATTGTTGTGAAACATCAGTTGTAGTAGTAGTCTCAACATTGTAATCTTTTGAGATGTAATAGTTATGTCCTAATTCTATAAAACACTAAACCTGAAAAGATCCTCAATATGAATTACTAATTTAATTTACGATTAAGTAAAGTTTTAAGGTCCGGTCCATATAGTTGGTATCAGAGGTCAGTTTATATAACTTTAGAGGATAGGGTATTCTATAAGCATAAGTGAAATTACCATAATGGATTGGATTTCAAAAAGAGTCATATGTTTTAGATAATTTGAATGAGTTTCATATGACATGAATAATTTTATCGTAGTATTTACCCTCCTCATAAGATATTATATAATGATTTTACTAAAATACACACACTAACCTTTCTGGATTACTAAATTGATGGATCTAGAGGGCACCAAAGTGACAATGGGTTTGAATGAAACTGTGGTGGTTCTTTAAAAAAGAGACTGGATGAAGTGGGGGATCTTATGGAAAATCTTGTGGTTATTCTAAACCATCTATTAGGAGTCATGATTAACCACTTGAACCTTGTTGAGTTCTCTAATGCATCATGTACGAGAGAACCAACTCGATGCGGATGTTCAGGTAATAATTATAATGGTATCCATTAGGGTTTATATGATCCTTACTTTTGAGTTAATTATGGGTTACTATATGTTATGATGTAAAATGAAAGGCCTGAGATAAAACATGGAGGTTAAATTATGTTATGGTTACTTTTGATTAATTTATCATTTTGGGAAATGTTTTAAGAATTATGTAGTTTTGGAAAAAGGGATAACACACAGACCGAGTGATAACACATCGCGTCGGACCAAGCTACTTCAATCGAACCCACAACCAAAGTGTGACTGGTATTTATCGCCTACCACTGGACTAAGTGAAGTCCCTAGTTATTATGACAAATTCCTTTTCAATTAGGTGATTTTATGAATAAATAATATGTTTATTTTGGGTTATATATGGAAAAAATTGACCTATTATGGAGGATATGTGATTAGACTAATTACTTTTCAGTATGAGACTTTAAGAGTAACAGATGTTATTTGGAGATAAATGTTATGATTTTCCTTAGAATACTGTACGATTAAATCCTTCAGATATTTGGTTTTCAATCCTATTTTGAATTATTATTTTTATGAATTTTAAGGTAAATTTTGTATATAATGGTCTCTGTTGACCTTTGGGTTGTTTGAAAAATTTTGGATATTAAGAGTAGTTTTTAATTTTTTAGAGGATTATTATTTTTTGAATTATCTGACCTTATACTAACAATTATGGTTTTGGTTAAGGTATAAAGACATGGGAAATATATAGTTCTCTTTTGTAGATTACTTGAGTCTCTATAAGATGATTATAGACCTCTTAATGTGAACATGTCATCCTAAATACACATATTTTGGAGAAAATTTGTGTTTGGGTTAGAAATCTAGTAAAATATGAAAGTCTACACGATAAGTATGTATGTTTCCTTTGGATTTAGTTAAGCTCATAAATAAATTCCACAATGAAAAGTACCTTAAAACAAAAATTTTGTATATTAAATTTTTTTACTGGGAAATTAAATACCGTTTAACCCATCACAAGTTTGTGATATTATGGTTGTTAACTTTCACCTAATAATGTTTTCTATCACTCTCCATACGAACATGTCCCTTTGTTTTTTCTTCCATATCCATGTTTTCATACTTGGAATCCTAGTATGGGTTAAAATGTGTGACTTTTTTACTTATCTTTCATTCTTTTAAACTGATAGTTTTGCTGACTTTTTTTTCTGATGTGGGGCTTTCAATGATGTTTCCAGACCAATTTTAAAATTGTGAAGACACAATTCCCAAATGTGGAGAAGGATGTAACATCCACTGTAAATAAAGTATATTACATTGTCATATTTATCAATATTTTTGAATAAAATGTTAATATTATTTTAATGGGAATGCAATGTTCAATAGCATATGCAATATGCAACAACGTGTTTCTTTGAAATCATATGTTGCACACTTTTAATAGAAAAATATTATGTTAAATAATAGTTAACGCCTAGCCGTTGTAATTGAGATAATGAAAAGAACTAACTAGGAAAAGATTACATATGTTTGTAAAATATTTTTACATTTATCTAATAAATTTTAGAGGCATAAAATGAAAATGAATCCAATTTTAAGAATAAATACTCTAATATTTTTTAAATTATTGTTTTACCGACTTTTAAGGGAGAACCTTTTCTAAATATTAAATTTGAAAATTTTATAAGCTCTATTGTTTAAAATAGACTTATTATTTATAATTGTGAAATTGAAATTTATTTTGGATAAAGTTTTGGTAATTTTCTGAAAATGTTCATTTTTTAATGAATAGTGAAAAATACTGCATTTTACTTCAAAACTGTGTTTTCATATAATATAATTATATTGTAAGATTACATTTTTAATTATTTTAAAGTGTAATTAGAACATTTTTTTACCATTTAATCCAATTGTTGTCATTATAATTAATTTTACTTTGAAAATTGATACAAATAAGTGTCAATCTTTTGATAGATATTGTTTTTTTAAAAACACGCTATTTGTTTTGACAGCGGGAATTAACTATATAATTTATTAATGAAACTGATATGTTTTTAATTTTGTAAAATGGACATTATTTTTTATTTTGTAATATCAAATTTAGCTTAGGGTGTATTTTTGGTATTTTTCTGATAATATTCATTTTTTAATGATTTGTTAAATATACAGCATTTCAATTCAAAACTGCCTTTTCTTCCAATTTATTTATATAGTAATCTTGTCATTTTTATTGTTTTTAATGTATAAATGAATTATTGTTTTATCATTTAATAAATTTTTTTCATTTGATGTAATTTCACTTTTCAATTGGATGTAAAAACATGTCAATCTTTTGATAAATTTTACTTCTAAAAGACCCGCCATTGTTTTGACAACATGATTTAATTTTAAATCAATTACATCAATTTCTGTGTTTTGAATTTGGTAAAATGGGTTCCATATTTGTAATTAGAAGGTCCAAATTATTTAATTAAAAATATTTTTTTAGAACTTATGAATAGTAACAGTGGTAATTATCATTAATTATCGTGTATAATTAGTAATCCCTGTAGTTAAGTGTAATAAAATAATATCATAAAAATATAACATGACCCCAACATGTGTCCTAATGTTTTGGTGGTTTCATTTCCGACCATGGGATGCCTTGTGCCAACATTGGGGCCCCATGGAATCACTGTGTTATGAAAGTGACTTTTAATTATACTATTTTTTAATGAAAGGAAATAAATCAAAGGTTTGTATATCCCAAGTAAAAAAATTTTAATTTTGTTAACATAAATGATATATTTTACCATAAATATTAATTTTAAAGACAAAAATATTTCCTAAATGATTGTTTTTTTTATAATTTTCGGACATTATATAAATGAAATTATTTATTACACCGTGATGATGCAGTGATTACTGCATTAATGAACGATTTAAATAAAATGAAACGATAATGTAAATTATAAGACATAGACTAGTCAAAAACCTATTTTATGGGTGGATTTAGAACCCTTATCACCATATACTCGAAATATATTATTTTGGGACCTTTAAAATCCGAAAATAATTTTCCAATAATGTATCTTTCCAAGAATTCCCAGGAGTGCCCCTCCTCCCTCTTATAGAAGGCTCCCACATCTACCCCCTTACCCACACCTCTCAAGCCCTTGGCTCATCCAAACTCTGTCCATATTGCCTCTCCACATCCCTCTTATACTCCTAGAATCCTCACATTGGGAAACATTCTATCCAAGGAAGCCTTTGGGCTCAAATAAAAAAGAGTTACCCGATTTAAAGGTAATGTCTTTCTTTTGTTATTTTGTTTTATTTTTCTTCTCCAAACCCCTAAATAAATTTCCCTTCATTTGGTATCAACACCAGTATATTTAATATACTAGTATGTTTTATGAGAATTATTCGAGCTACACTCATACACACCTCCATATAATGGTTAACGAACATACTGTTTCTCTCGGTGTCGAATTACTACCTCACGAAACGATGATTGTTCAATCTTCATTTAAAACCTCTCATGGTGGCCATTATGATGTCATGATATTTATATATGATATATATATTATTTTTATGTTCCCCTTAGGCTTCCGTATTTTTAATTTATTCAATACCTTTATGGTTTCCAAAATCGCTAAACACAATAATTTTATTTTATGAAGTGCGGACTACCTCCCCCTCAAAGTGATTTGAATCATTAATGCCACATGTGGGATGTATAAAGGATGGAGCTAATGATATTATATATGATATTATAATGTAATTATAATATAAATATGTATCATAATTTTTTCATTCCATTAATGTATGAAACAAAAATGAAAGTAGCGTTAATGCGTACGTACGGCTTACCATCTCTATGAACAATACATTTCATTTCTTATCTCCAAATGTTATTTACTATTATAATTACATATATATAAAAAATATATATGATATATATTAAATATAAATGATGAATATCATTTTGGAATTATAATATATATAATTGTCATTTATTTTTAATTCCATTAATATGACAAAGAAATGAAAGTAGCGTTCAAGCGTATGTACGACCTACCGTCTATCAATAAACAGTGCATTTCATTTTTTATCACCAAATGTTATGGAATTGTATAAAATGAATATATACTTGATACATATTATATATAAATCATTAATACTATTCTGGAGATGGTTTAATTATAACTACATGGACAATTATTTTCAAACAAGTTCGTTTTTGACTCATGTACCGAACATCGACAAAAACGTCTGATATGAACTCACATAATTAACTTATTATTAGAACATAATAACATGTGATATGAATAAAATAATAAATATTAATGGATGTCCTTAATAAATTATAAATTGGCCAAAGTTTATTATTCATGAAATAAAGAAAGAATAAGACAAGTCGGACTTGAGGTAAGGGATCCTACCTCTCTCGTTCTTTTTAAGTACTCACTTTATGTCACTTCTTTTAAGCTCTTCTTTCTTATGTTGGGAGATGTTATTTTATATTTATATTACTATAATTTTTATGTTAATATGATGAGAGAACCTATTTTATCTCATCAATCCATTTTTTTATGTCTTAAGTTGCGTCGTTAGGCTGCTGAAATTTCGTAAGGGGATTTCTAATCTCAGTTTTAATTCATTTGTATTTCCATTGTTCGCCACTAATTTATTTCATGTAGTGTATTTTGTTCTTACAATTGATATATATTATCATGATTTTATTTAAATTCATGGTATTCTGTGATTCTTATTTTGTTTGTAATATTTTGGTCATACGACTTGATTGATTACAATGTGGTATGGGGTTTTTATCACACTTTTTATTCTCGTGGGATTTATGATATATTTGTCATTATCTCTATTTAGTGGTGTATGTAATGACCATGAGTCTACTATTTGTGCAATATAATCCCATTTATGGGTATTTATATCAACCTTTTATGGTCCCTCATTCATGTAGTGTACGTTTCGAAAGTTTCCCAAATCGTTATGCGATTCTTTCACCATCCTCTTTTTAAAAGACTTATTTTTGTTTAGTATTTTAATTTACCTCTTATTATGTTAGGATATGTTATTATATTTCGTTATTTCTATAAATTATGTTTACATGTGATGAGAAACCCTTTTTATCTCTCATCGTCACATTTTCTGAATTTTAAAGTGATGTTGTTGGGCTATCAAATTTCTGTAAGGGAACATCTTAACCCAATTTCAATTCATTGGGTTAAACATCATCTTATTGATTATGTCGTACTATTAATATTTGTGGATTACCTCTGATTGTTTTACACTTAATATCCTCTTATATTGGGTATATTTATATTTTTCACACATAATTATGTAATTGATTTATCCTTTATCTAAGGATACTGACTTTGTGAGGGACTTCATATGAATCTCCATTCATTGAGGAAAATTTTGTTTTAATACAAGACTTTCTTTTATACTCTGTATAAACCCCTTTGACATTTACTTTTAATCAAAAGGAATATTTTTATTAGAAGCATTTTACTAAATGATAAAAGGAATGTTTTGTCTTACGTATGCAGTGACAACAACTTCTCCACCGCCATGACAATTATTTATATTTCAGCTTCCTCTACAAGACATAACTTATTTTAAATGAAAAATAAATACAAGGTTTTAATTTTCTTTTATATTGGTATTGCAAATGGTTTTGATAATGTTTTGATTATATCAATGTTTTGTATTGATATCTTTTGACTGAATTGTGGAAATGTTATGTTTCCTTAATGAATGTTTTATATGATACAATTATGTTATGGTTCATGGGCATTGTTTATGAAGACGGGTGGTTCCGTGATAAACTAAGGTAGGGTGACCCTGTGATAGTTCTCAAATGAATTTTGTAATGGGAATGACTTAAACGCTAAGGTTTCTCTGAAGAGATTTAGGGAATATATAGTGATGGGTATTCCAAAAGTAACCATGAGGGTTTTTCCATACGTAATAATGTTATGAGTGCCTCAAGTTCCCTTTATGTATTATTATTTCTATGAGTAATACATAAATATTATGATTTCAAAAGGTATGTTATGATTGAATGTTATGGTTTCATTGATTTGTATTTATCGGTGGGTTAATGTTTCCCTTCATTATGTTATAACCCTTACTGACCTTTTTATGTTCATCCTATGTTTTTGAAATGTTTGTCACATGTTATAAGGAAATGTAAGAGAAAATAATTATTCACGAAGATTTATATCATGAAAATAACTCTAGTTTAATTTAAGTATTTTTTTGTTGTTGGGAAAAACTGGTTGTAGTTTTTGTGTCTTCTATGTAATATTTTGAGATGTAATAGTTATGTCCTAATTCTCTAAAACTCTAAACTTGAAATGATCCTCAATGTGAATTCTTCATTGAATTCATGATTAAGTAATGTTTTAATGCCGTGTCCTTATAATATCATATTTATTTAGGTGAGGATCATTATTTAAATTAATTTTTTTAAGTCTATTATTAGGGTTTAGAATACATATTTACCGAAAATAGTAGATAAATTCAATTTGTGTGTTTATTTTTAAATTTGTGTGTAAAAATATATGAATTTAATTTTATAAAATTAATTTCATATTTGGATCCACAAGACTCAAATTATTTAATTATTGAACATTTATTTTTTAACATTATTAATTGAAACAGTGGTAAAACATATAACCCCTTTTAGTGGTAATTTAGTTAGCTAAAGAAAATGAATTTATGATAAGGCTTTATAAATATATAATAACAATCATTTACGTCAATTAATTAGTATATTTCATCCATAACCTTATAAACCCATGAAATGTGACATTTTTATTCCCTCAATATTATATTTTGTCCTTTTAAATATTTAAATAATGGATAATTTAGAAACTCTGAGTCCTTCTTTTAATATAACTATATATATTTATATAATATATTTTAATTGAGATAAGAATCTTTTTTTTTGTTCTAAATGTTTAAATGATATAAGAATGTTTTTTTGGTAAATTATTTTTAATTTTTACTTATTTAATTGTTAATTTAAATTCATATGAAAACTCAAAATTATTTCTATTTAACTAATTGAAGCATAAAAGTGAATAATTTAAAAAATTTTAAAAGAAACACATTTTAGATTTAATATTGAAATATAAAATATTTCTGCCGAGTTAAATGATTATATTTGAATTACATATTTTTCTATATATTTTTTTTCAAATTATGTGAATAATTAAAAAAATGAAATTAATTATATTTTGTCAAAAAAAAATTTTATGAAATTATTGAAAAGTCATAAATTTTAGGAAGTGGAAAAATGGGTAAAATATATGTCATAATTTTCTTACCTTATCTATAAATGGTATAATTGACATTTTATGTTACTTTCATGGCTCCTATAGTGTAAATAAAATTTTTTATGTGATAAGATTCAAAAGGCATCATAGGTGGATAAAGAAGTGATTTTAGTGAAAATATCAACTATCGTGATACATATATATTTTTTGAGAATATTAAATCAAACATGGTTTTAATTAATATTACAACAATTTTGAGTAATTTTTTACAAAATAAATTTTTTTATTAATTTAACACTTGATGACATTTCAACAAGTCACCTCCCTTCATTTATAAAATAAAACCCCTTATCTATTGTATTTACAGAAATATGAGTAAACTAAATTTCCCATAACCTGAAAATTTTTCTTCCCAACTTCATAAAACCTATTATAGTGGTGAAATACATTTAAAACATACTCACCCTATTATTACAAAAGGGATTTATTGGATGATTCTCTATTTAAACATAATTCTCTTAACCAAGATATTCTTTTTTTATTTTTATTTTACAAATTTAATTTATTAATAAAAAAATAAAACATAATAAGACTCTTATATTATATACAATAAAATTTTATTATGTTTATGTCATAATATTTATATGCCTCCTTCTCAATCTATAGGAAAACGTAAACATTTCTCATCTACATGACATACAAATGCCTCAAAAACAAATGTGATTTTTTCCCATCAACACATCACATGGAAAGTCAAAATGATGTAAATAATTAATATATATTATATTAATGAAATAATGTATATTATTTAATTATAATATCATATATACATTTTATCATTCAAATCTATAAAAGCATGATAGCGTTACACATTTGTACGCATGGAATACCCCCTCCAAGATCAAAAGTGATTCATTATTAATTCTATATTACATTGATAGAAATAAGTGTTGATTTAATGAATATATAAGATTAATATGATATATATATTACCATATATATATGTATTATTAATTACATTTGTTTTTTCCATCCCTCAAAAAGTTAAATCAATTTTCATGGTACGTACAACCTACCATATCCATGAACAATGTTTTTCATTTTTCTATCATTTCTATTTAGGGATGAGTCAATATATATATATATATTGAATAAATATGATATTTTATCATTAATAACATGATGATTATGATGGTACTATAATAAATAAGCAAGGACTTTGACCACTAAATCCAAACAGACATTGAACAAGCCGTTATTATTTTAAATAATGGAAATAATAAAAATATATTTAAAAATAAGTGAAATAACTATATGTGGAAAATATATGTTTCTATAGATATTTTATTTATTTTTTTACATTACAAAAATATATATTTATTATTATGGTTGATAAAATCAATTACATGGAATGTGGAACGTAAGAAAATGGTGTTCGAAACTCAATTTCAATAAATTGGGTTATAAATTTACATCATTATTTATGTTATGAATTATTTAAGTGTAGAATGAAAATTGATTTCATTATTAATTATTAAAATGTTTTTTGGATATAAAATTTTCACAAATAATAACTTCATTAATTAATTCTCACTTTAATGATCTAATCATGCTAAGGGATTCCTTTTTAATTTATAGTAAATTGTGATACATTAGCTGTTATGCAACTATTTACATTTATATTCTATATATAGTAAATATTTGATGTAAATATTATTATTATATATTTATTTAGGATTATTAATGTTTCAATTTTTGTTGAAATATTAATGGGATATAATTTAAAATCTATAAATCATGAATGTATTAATTTTATGATCTCATATTTCAGTATTTCTAATATTTACATTTAATGAATACTATATTTTATACTTCCAGTAGTAAAATAATTTTTTCATCCATGATTTATTTAATAAGATTCATTATTTTATTAAAAATTTCCTATCATTGGAACTCTAATAAATAATATAAAAGTTTAATAGAAAACCTGATCTTATTTGTTTTATTAACCATATGAAATTTAATAACACATACATATTTTCTAATTAAATGGTAAAAAAAATACAATTTTTTTAAAATAAAATAAAAATACATGTTATTATTGAATTTATAATAGGTATAAAAGTAAGAATTATAAAACTTTTTTATTTCTTAATTTTGACCATTCATTAAAAGCAGCCAAAAGAAATAAATTTAAAAAAATATATATCACATTAATAGATTTTACCAGCACAATAACTACTTTAGGATCATAGATTATTCATCAATATTAAAATGGTTTTACATGGTAAATATTTTAATTAATTATTATTTTAATAATCATATTCTATTTTTATTATTTAGATAAAAATTAATATTATATTACAAAACCAATATTTTCAATCCATTAATGGCCATTTATTATCTTCTAATATTTTTTCAGTCCTTTAATTTACATCGAAATAGTCACTTCTATGTGATCATTAGAAATTACATTTATCTTAATTATCTATATTCCTAGGATCATTGATATTATTTTTTTTATATAGTGTGACATTTCTAAATATAGCATTTTACATTGAATGTTACATGATTTACTTGGGAAATAATGGTATTCCATAATTTGTTTAATGGGGACATTTTTTGTTAAGTGATATTATTCATGAATTTAATTAATTATATAATATATACAGATTAAAATTCACATTATGTGATGGGTGGGGAAAATAATTAGACATCTCTTTGATGAATAGACATATCTCATGAGATAAAATAGTTTTATATCCTAATGAAATCAGGTTTTGGTGTATTCCTACCCATTATTTTAAAATTCATTGGGTAAGGCATTTTTGATAAATATATCATGATTTATACAATCATGATGTCAAATATTATACATTTCTAACACAAATAATTTACTGATTTTAGAAATTTTATTACTAAAATATTATCCATGGTTTGATTTTAGGATTAACATAACCGTATATTGGACTCACCCTATAAGAAAAGTAAAGAGTTTTATCAATGATTTTGTGTAGGATAAAAAAGAATAATTAAATATAATCTTTCATCATGTACATTTTTTGGAGGAGGAGGACAAATATAACATATTAATATAAATGAAAATTGTTAAATTGGTAAAAATTAAATGTATAAATTAATGAAATTTTTAGGAAAGAATTGAAGAATTCAGAAGAGAGATATAATGATCATCCAATGGAACCATTTATATTTGATGTACTAATATGTGGGGAATATGGGAATTATCCTAGATATTACTCTACTCTAAGTGTTTCCTCCAAGGCAAGGAATGGAATATGATATTTTAATCAATGATGTTTAAGGATTAAAATTATTATTTATTGGGATATGAGTATTATATTTAAAAAATATTTTATCCGTGACATTTTAAGATTATTAGTTTTCTTGGCATTGTTAAACATTAGGACTTTTAATGAATAAAACCCACAAGATGAAAGGAATCAATATAAAAATTAACTGATTTAGTCGATATTTTATTATTCTTTGTTTAGATAATGAGATGATTGATATAGAAGAAGTAAATGAGACACAATTAGGGACATATAATTACGATAATTAATTGATTAAAACATCATTGAGGTCATCTTCAATTGAAATTAATATTATTATATGTATTATTGAAATAGGTTTTTATTTTTGTCAATGAAAAATGATTTTTTTAGTTTTGGATGGTATATGTGATTACATGTGGTGATAAGATAATATTTGCGGATAATAATATTATTTTTATATGATCATGGTTGATCATAATAACAAATACAATAGATAAAAATTTTAGGGTTTTATGTGATGGGATTTTGTGGTGATTTAAAACATTTACAGTGACTTAGCTAGAATAATCTGTTAAGGATTAAATAACCATTCATTTTAGCTAATAATTTTATTTTATGAAAATTATAGTGTATTTGGAAGAAGGATATAGATAATAATAATTATTGATTATTGATTCATTTAAAATTATATATTTTTTGATAGATTTTTTGTCAATCTAAAGAATAATATTAATTTTATTATCTAAATTTATTTATGATATATTTTTTTTGTGATGTTCTCAATATTATATGATTATATAGAGAATTACGTAGGAGGTTAATAATATTTTTGGGGATTCATAATTTAGTTGAATTATATGTAACCATTACATTTAAAATGATGTTTAACATGGAATATTATATTGGAAGAATGAAATTAAGTTTATGGAGATGTAGGTCAAAAGGTATGATATCACTCATCGATTAAAAAAAATATTTAATTATGAATGATTTTGATGTTAATTTTTATGTATTATTATATAATATAGGAATCAAAAAAGGTGAAACTATGTGGTAATTATAGAAATTTTGGAGTAAAAAAGTACCATACCTTTATCTAATGGTTTATATATTTTCTATATTATCATAACATGAAGTAACAAATATAATTTTTGTTAATATTTTATGTAATAAGAATATGATTGTAAAATATTGGGGGGTATTTGATCGGATTGAAGCTTATTTTAGAGCATCAGGAATGAAATTATCATCTTGAATACTCATTTTTTGAAAAAATAGTTGATATTGTGATGGAATTTAATTCAGGGATAAAATTATAATTGTATAGTTTTTATATTTTGGTATTTTTTCTGTCCAGATGTAAGATTAATTCCTCACATTTTACAAAATTATCGTAATTTAACACGTTTATCCATTACCCTACTTTTTGACGAATTGATGGTATATTCACCCATCATTGATTTAAGGTTTTCTTGTCTTTTTCATTAACATTTACATGTTTTATATCACACTATACTATTACTTGTATTTTTCTCTACCTTATATTTAAATATTTAAAAATATAACTATTATTCTTCCTATCTTGGAACCAAAATACTTGATATTTCCTTTATCATTATTGTTTCATGTATTCCCTTTTTAAAAGATGATTTATTATCACTACAGATTATAGGAGTTTTAAACAGTTGATGATACTTTTATGATCAATATAAAATTATAAAGGTGAAATTTATATAATGGGGTCTAATTTAACAGTGCATTATTTTAAATTCTTACTAAGATTGATTGTCTAAAAAAGATGCAAAAATCATTCTTTTACGGAAACAAAAAATATTATTATTTTTATATGAGAATTATACAACTTTTTTTAAATTGGATTGTAATATTTGGATTATCTACAATAATATATATATATATTACCTTACCTATAGAAATACATTGATTAATTATTATGAAATAAGATCCAAATTTAAATGTAAATACATTTATTCTTCAAATCATGTTTTCTTCATAAATAATTTATATTTATTTTTATGAGAATATAATATGATTTTTTTCATCCAATTGTATAATAAAATTTAGATAAATTAAAATTATTTTTTGAGGTCACCATATAAAATTTATATTAGGTTTATTTTTTTTTGTTTTTCTAAGAAATCATATTTTTTTGTGAGTGGTGAAAATACCTAATTTCCTAATACAATCATTTTGTTTCATTAAATAAATAAATCTATGAAGATAAATTATTTTTTTAATTATATATTATTATTTTATAATATCTAGTTAATTTATATTGTGGTAATAGTTTTATAAAATATTTATATAATTATACTATTAGAGTAAAAATTATTTTTAAAAAACTAATTTTCATCACATTTTCATTGTTAATATTTATATTAACATATTATTCTTATAGGAATTTAAATTAATAGAATTTAGTAACTTTTTTAATCATGAAGTTAGAAAATGTTATAGTGGCTAGTCTTATTTTTAGGATTTTTTAATAGTATCCTTGGTAAAATTTGCCACCTCGATTAAGTGTATATCGGGTAAGAATGTATATAATTATTCTTATAAGGCATTAAAAATATATCTGACACATTCATTTTTTTCATTTTAGGATTCTATCCATAATCATCCAATATTTTTATATGTTACCATTTTCATCCATTAATATTATATTTTGTACATTATAATATTGATTTAAGGGATAAAGTCAAAATGTCTCTCTCTATCTTTTAATATATGTAATATTTTTAAAAATGGATAAAAACAACATATATTTGATCATAAATGGGAATACTAAATATGAATTAATTTTTTTTCATCATGTAAATTTATTTTTAATCTATATTAATTTAATAGTGAGTTTCATTTATTATATAGTTTATATTCATTTTTAATAGAATAAGTAAAAAAATAAAATACATATTATTAATAATATTAAATATATTAACATTCAAATAAATTACTGTATTAAAATAATTTATGAGATAAATATATCATATTAGTTATGTTTTATTAGAATATATTCTAATTCGGTCTTTATTTTAATGTAAATAATGTCAATGTTATTATATTTGGCCAAAATGATATTTATGATATTTTTTGAAAATAATACATTGTTATTATTATTCTGTTTCCTCCAATGTCTTAAATGCCCTAAATTTTTATTGATTTTTTATAATCAACATTTCAAGGGGGAAGTGGAACCCTTACTATGCCCATAGGCATACGTATTACATAGAACATTGGCCTTAGAGTAATTTATTTCCCATAGGCTTCAAACAATACATACTACCCAGACTAACTAATGGGAACTTGTCCTCCCTAGTACCTCTATCATGAAATCTTCTCTCCACCATCGAATTGTTTTTCGGATAGGATGTCTTGTTTTATATTAACCATGGTCGTGGTATAATATGTATCAATCTCAAAGAACTCTAGGATATATATATATATATATATATATTTTAAAATAAAAATCCATACCACATGCATGTTCAATGTATATATACTTGAAAAAAAAAGAAAAAATCAATGTAAGTACCAATATATAGCTAAGAAGTGACACAACAAATATCCCAAAAATCTGATCTATTGAGGTATATCATGGTCCGAATGATCTATTGAGAAACCTAAAAATAATTTTATACCCATAGAGTGAGAATAAAGGTATACCCATTAGGGAAAAACCAATTCCACCCATGAATACAAGGGAGAAGGAAAATAATCCCATGGGGATAACAATATAAACTTAAAATCACCTAACAAGTATACTATCCACACCAACCTCACCATAGAATTCTCACCAAATCATGCATCTCTACGATAGTAATGTTATATGACCATCGATATTTTGGTACCCCACACAACATCCACTTGATTAACTACTCATCCTTAATGGCCAACATTCTAACGCTGCCACGCGCTTCCAAAATCCCTATTGTCCCAACCTACCACAAACACCTATGTCATACGCCACATAACATCCTTCCCATATACAAATGGGCCACAACCATCGTGTGTCTCGTCCGAAAATACCAAGGCCCCATACTGAAGTCATCAGGGAAACAAACCACCTCTAAAATAGAATATACAATAATTCTGCTATTAAACCTCAATCCATAATAGTATTCCTAAACTGTCTAAAGTGATCAATTCCTATAAGAGGGAAAAGGGTAAAGATAGTAAATAGAAAACCATTCCACCAATAGGGTGATGGGTATGAGACCCTCCCTCATAACAATGGGGGTGTTTTGAACAAAGGGATCAACATGGCTGGGGTGAGTATAGAAATCATAATGAACTATATGTTTATATATATGGAAAAAAACACTCATCCCATCCTATAAGATTCCAATTATACAACCATCCCACTGAAAACCAACTTTTCTTATACCTGTACATGCACATACCACCATGAATGTTGATCACTTGAACACAGCTTCACAACAACACAGTATCAAAACAAACCCCTGGCCAATTCTTTTAACCAATTATCATTCTACATTATCAAATAATTCATTTATTTGTTTCTATCCCGACCTTGGAAACAAAAAATCACTACAAACATTATAAAGCAAACAACCATACCAACCACTGCCCATGTCAAAAAATAAAATATGTGTATATTTTAATGGATCCAAATCTAACACTCACAACATGAAATCATGAAAGAACCTAGTCCTGCAGCACCATTGACCAACCACTACCCAGATAAAATCCCACTTTATAAAATGCCTATCTATTCCATGATCAATCAATCTCTCAACCTGAGATTCCACAACACATACTGCACTGCCTCATAAAAAATCCCCAAATCAACCACCATTAAACCATTTCCCTACTCCACAGACCTAACACACCCTTCTCAGAAAACTAACTCTTCTACCCGCACAAGGGCCCTCAACCATGAAACCAATAACATCACCATAAAACCCTTATAAATATGAAACAGAAGAATACCCACACATCCCAAAACCACACAAATTGTTTTAGAGTTTTTGGATTTAAGAAATAAAGGTTCATTAATTCCACTTTGATAAACATTTGTTATCACAAATCAAGGTTCATCCTGGGCCATCCTATTTATTTAACCAAGTATATGTGATTAATCAAATATAATGTTTGTAGTCATTCAAAGAGAGATTAAATAATATCCATGAAGGATTACTGGTCCACAAAAAGATACCCCACACAACCATGATTTTTAGAGGGATACAACCCATACAATTCAAATTGCAGATCAAAGATAATAGATAAAATCTAGATATCATCAATATCTTCCCCATCCTAATTTATTCCTTTTGATTAGCTTCATTATATTTTTATTTAGTCAATCTCACAATGATGAATAATTAATCAATACCCACATGATACTCAATTAAATGAGAGACGAAATAAATACCTAGTTAGAATAGTAGTCAACCAATGTTTCTTTTTTGTTGAGTAATAGGGGTGCATGAGTAGTAGGAAAACTAAAAGGAAAATAGGATTAGGGGATACGACATTACAGTGAACTCCATGAGAAGGGAATAATCTACGTGCCTGAAGGAGAAATAGAAATACACTCTAGAGATAAGGTTAGTCTTGGAAAATCTAGATACTATATCAACGGAATAAGAAATGGTTTCATGGGCCATTAATGTGTGATTATGGAAAATAAAGCACCATTCGACTATTTTAATGTCCCTTGAGAATTAGAATATTACAGATATAATTAATGTCTTTTGAAATGATTCAAGAAATAATAAAACTAGGAATTAAACACGATTTGTGTCAAATAAAACATAAGATTGGTGAAACAATAGAAACAAGAAAATGAGTCACATATCAGTGAGTCACCGAAATAATGCGACCAATAGTAAGCCACTTATAGAAATTTACACAAAACCAATCACTGATGATGAGAAACAAATGCTGATCCACAAATGATGAGCCACCTAATGACCTACTGATGCCTAACTCACTGACAATGAAACTCTCCCATGCCCTGACTCACTAATGGCCTGACTCACCAATGCCTTAACTCACAAACTCCCTGACTCAAAGACACCGGGAATCACCAACACCATAACTCATTGACACCCGTATTCACCAAAGAACTGATTCACTAATTCCCTGAATCCCTGACTCCCTAAATCATTGATGCCCATATTTACTGATTAATCGACTTACCTACTACTCAACCTACTAACGACGCTGACCTACAGATTCCTTGATCTATCAATGCCTCCATCCAACAGATAAAAAAACTACATGTTTGGCACTCTCTTGAAATGAGCTACCAATGCATCACAGAACACCCCAGACACTATATTTTGATAATTTAATGGACCATGTAAGACTAGGACATTACATTATATACCTCTTAATATATTCATTCCATCAAGAATTCAAATTAGAAACGAAACCTAGAAGTTAGTGGGGGTCTGAATAACAACCTCGAAAGTTATATCTCAATGATAAACCACCTCACTGGAGTGAAATAACAACATCAAAGAACACCACCTCTGAGATTTTCTGTAATGACCAAAAGTTTCATTAATGGAAAATTCCTCTTGATCTAGTTAAATGTCTCTTTATGAATTTTTTATCAGATGTCAACTTATTTGGTTTTATGTTAATAGTTGAGACCGTAACATTTATAGTCGTTGAATAGTGATCACCTGATTAGTATAAATATAAGGCTTTAACAAACCCAATTTTACTCAAACAAAGGAAGCGATGACCTCATCTAGTAGAATTTTCCCATACGAAGCCCATTTGTCAGAGCTCGGAAACGAGGTGGCATCTTTGGGATTCTACCTTGACCAATCCCAAGCTGAGCTTCATTATGTCAAGCTCAAACATGATCATCTACGGGAAAAGTGGAAGTTGATAGAGATTACCACTCGACCAATGTTATCCGAGCCACACCAAGAGTCTGTCACCATCGCACACCTTACCCTTAGGTCTTATGCGGCTATTTTAAGGGTTTATGTAACAAATAAGTAGTACTATGTTCATGTACATTATTTTTTTATATAATAATGAATATAATTTCTATTCATTTTTGATACATTGTAAATAGTTTTTAATGTACAAATGGTGTTTTTAGTTATTATTTAATTAAGAAATCTATTTTATTAAATTAATGGATTTTTTAATTAAATAATATTTTAATAATATAATAATATTATTATCAAATTAATTTTTATTAAATATAAATGATCTTATAATTTTATGAATGCAATTAAAATTTTTATTAAGGTTTGAAATCCATTTATGTCAAAACCAGTCAATTTTTTATAAATGTCGGTTTTTATTTTAAATGTGAAAATTCAAATTTTTCGAAAATTATTTAGATAAAATACATGTTATTTTTGGAATCAGGACGTCTAAATTATCTAACGGTAAATTTTTTATAATTTTCTAAGACAGTCAAATTTTTGGGTAAAAATTAAATACCATTTAAATATATAATGTGTTTTATGACATCATAATGACCCAATGGTGATGTAATAAAATACATTAATCCTTAAGTTCGGCCAATATATGTTTTATAATTAAAATAATGAGGTTTTGGTTTTGTTTGAGTTACTTTTCAAATCATTAATGAACCCCTCAAGACATATTCAACACTTTGCCTTTTTAAATTAATTTCCATCGGAGTGTGACTCACCTCCACATAAGCAACCCTAATATTTTAATAAGTTCGGACTTGGGCCTTATAAAATATTTTTTTCCTATTTCCTTTTTTAGAAACCATGGGCAGAAACCATGGGATGGTTTGTGGTTTGGATTAGTTTAATATAAGGGGTCCCAAACCTAAATAATAAAGAATTCTCTCACCTTTCCTATATAAACCCACCCAAGCTCCCACTTCCTCCTCACTAAAATCCTTTGGAGTTCGTCCAAACTCATCCATTATCTCTATAGAATCCTCCCAATGTTCCCCAAGCTCCTAAAAAGCCTCCCACAATCCTCTCTATAGCCTTTGGAAGCACACTTCCATGTGAGGGTTTTTTCTTCCTTTCTCATTTTTTTCAATTTTCCATAAGTTGTATTGCCCTTTTAATTTTAATTATGAACCTTCGGGTATGGTTTCACACCTCCCCCATACTTCCCTCTTATTGTTTAAATGATTGGAGACCCCTTTATCTCTCATTAAATGCCTCCCATGTACACCCGTTACTATGCCGAAATTCCTAAAGGAACTTCTCTCTCTTCTTTTTACATTCAAGCAAAACTTTTGTATCATGAATCTAAATTCTTTTTAAATTGTTGGGACATGTATCTATATGACCTCCTTAATGTCCATTACATGTAAATATGATGTGGAACCCCTTTCTCTCTCATCAACAATTTTTATGAATTCTTATGTCACGCCTTTACGCTGTCGAAATCGCACAGATTTTCTAAGCCAATGTCATTGTGTAGTGAATTCCATGCCCGTTTCTCCATCAAGGGTATTCACCATTATGAACATTTACTTATTGATTATAAAGGTTCATGTATTAATTCTAAATTTTTTTATCGTGGAATAAATTATTATGTTTTATGAATCCATATTTTATGATCCATATGGCACACTTACGCATGAAATGAAATGTTTAAGAAGGGAGCACCCTTATAGCTCTCAAATGCATTGGTTAATGTATAGTATCATGATACATCATGTGCAATTAGTGTTGACTCATGCTAATTCAATTGCAATGAGGGTTTACCCGTGCTTCATGTGCAATGAGGGTTTACTCATGCTTTATGTGCAATGAGCCTTGGCTCATGCTAAATCCATGTTAAGTGTTGTTGCCACATTTCCATGTTACGATTATCATGATTTATCATTCCTTTATGTTCATGTTTGTCTTATTCTCTATTGACATTCCTACTGCCTAACATGTATTGTACTCCTCATGTTATTCCATGTGTACTACCTTACTGGGCTTTATAGCTCACCCTTTTCTTATGCATGTCCTCAGGTTATCCCATGCAATACTAAGTATGAGGGAATGTTGAGGTCATGTAAAGGAAGTTTTTAAAAAAGATGTTGTATTTCATGTTTTATGTTTTTATGTAATGATCCTAAGCCCCAAAGACACTAAACCTATAAATCTTCTTTGTTGTATCAAGTGATATTTTATGTAATAAAGCATGTTTATGTTGTAATAAAAAGTAGGGTTGTCACAGTTGGTATCGGAGGATAGGTTTAGTTATTTTTGGGATTAGGAAACCCTAGTAAAGCCTTAGATACAAGACTAAGTATAATAAAAACATCCGTAAGTTTTGGTATATACTAATTAAGTGGGTTATCAAACAAATACATCCCTGTCTGGATACGAGCAGGTAGAGGCGGCTCTGGCATAGATGTATCCTAGGGGTAAAACCCGAAAACACCGCTTTGAGCAAGACTCGAATGGGAACTGGGGCATGACAACGAGCATTGCTGAACTATTGGTTACGACACTCCTGGGGGATAGTGTTGATAAATTCAAAATCTTGGTATGAACCCTTATTAATGGAAAAATGCCCCTAAGAATATATGTTAGAATGTAGATCATGAAAAGACTAGATTGAATCCTATAGACTCATGAGTTAAAGAAATTAAAGTTTATTTATAAGTCATCAAATTTTGTCTTCGGATTACCCTTTATGTGTTACCCCTAACTTTCCTTTTATTCCAGCCAATGGACGGTAATAGGAGGACTCGGGCTAACAACCGTTGTGAAGATCAGTGTGATGATTGTACTAATTAGATGCCCAATCCAATGGGAGAAGAAATCGAAAACTTTGTCACGCTTCTCTCTCATTTAACTCAAGTTTTGAATAGAAACATTGGACAAGAGGAACATTAACCCCCCCCCCCCAAGAAAGAACAAGTTGCTATCGAGAGCATCATGAGAAAAAGGCCTCCTACTTTTAGTGGATCATCTGATCCCACGATCACTGAACAATAGATCAACTCCATTGAAAAGATCTTCTCCATCCTTCAATGTTCTGAACAAGAGAAGGTTCTACTGGCAGATTATCGTACGGAGGGTGAAGCTGATCAATGGTGGATGTTGATCAAATATACGAAGCTTGATGTAGAGATTGAGGCTTTGGAATGGAAGGAATTCGAGAAGATGTTTTTCGATAAATATTTTCCACGCACCCTCCGTCCTAAGATGGAAAGGGACTTCTTTTCCCTTAAGAAAAAAGTGGAAGAATATATGGGAACGTACGAGGAAAACTTTACAAGGTTTTCACGATACGCTTCCGGCTTTGTCGTTACCCCCGAATGCAAGGTTGATGGCTTCTTTGGTAGGATGAAATCTAGCTTGTGGAAAGCATTAGCGATCCGTGACTTCGACAGCTATGAGGAAATTGTCCGATGTGCCCTCAAGGTTGAAATGGAGATCGGAGAATCACATGGGTATCATGGGGACAAGAAGCGTAAGGTGGAATTCAAGGCTGGTGGTCCGATAGATAAATCCAACGGTGCTAAGAAGTTCCAGTACCCCACTTTCCAAAAGTGCGGAAAGAAGCACCCGGTAAATTGCCTTAAGGGGATGAGAAAATGCTTCAGGTGTAGAAGAGAAGGGCACCTAGCTATTAACTGTCAGCAAGAAGGACCCGCAGCTATGACAGAGGAGAGGAACTCTCCGTTCAAACAACAATGTGTCATTCAATGCTAAAAATTCAAAGAACCAGGTCATTATGCAAATCAGTGCCCTAATCCAAGGGTTATCAGAGGCAACCAAAAACCTCCAATATATCAAGGAAGATCTTTTTCCATCACTTCTGCCGATGTGAACCCCGACAACGAAGTGGTGAAAGGTATGATAGTTATTAACTCAAGAATAGAGAACATACTTTTTGATTCAGGTACTACGCATTCTTTTATATATCAAAATTTTAGTAGAACAATCCTAGCACCACCACAAATCATGGAAGTGAAGATGTCGGTGAGTACGTCAAATGGGGAAATCATTTCATCCCATGAATATAAGTCCTCCCCTGTTAGAATCTGTGGATTGAATTTCCCGACAAACCTAGTCATACACACTTTGGTAGAATTTGATGCAAATCTTGGCATGGATTGGTTTTCCTTATATAGAGAAAACACAAATTGTCAGTAGAGGGAAATCATACTCCATATGGAGAATCGACCCCCAATTCCTTACAAGTGTCAGGAAGAAGATAAATCACCTTTAGCTCCATCATCTCATGCATGGATATTACTGCCCTATGAGCACACGTATTTGGCTCAGATGATTGAGTCTAAGCAAGAAACCATCCTTGAAGAAATTCCTATTGTGAGGGAATTCACTGAAGTGTATCCCGATAAATTTTCTGGTCTTCCTCCAAGAAGAGATGTTGAGTTCTCAATTGAACTTATACCTGGGGCGCTACCAATATCCAAGACTACATATAGAATGGCTTCTGTTGAGCTTGAAGAGTAGAATAAACAACTATAAGAAAATCATGATAAAGGGTTTATACGCCCAAGTGATTCACCATGGGGTGCACCAGTCCTCTTCATCAAAAAGAAGGATGGGTCAATGCAGCATTACATCGATTATCGTGAAGTTAACAAAATCATGATAAAGAACAAGTATCCACTCCCAGGAATCGATGGATTTTTTGATCAACTGCATGGATCACAATACTTCTCCAAGGTGGACATGCGGTCAGTATGTTATCAAGTAAGGGTGAAGAAGGAAGATATCCCCAAGACGGCTTTTTGTACAAGGTAAGAGCACTATGAATTCATAGTAATGCCTTTCAGACTCACCAATGCTCCAGAAATATTCTTGGACTTGACGAATATAGTCTTTAGAGATTACCTTGACAAATTTGTTGTGGTATTTATTGATGATATTCTAATATACTCCAAAACAAAGGAGGATCATGAGGAACATTTAAGAACTGTACTAGAGACTTTACGCATAGAGATGATCTATGTAAAGTACATCAAGTGTGTGTTCTGGTTGAAGTTGGTCTCATTCTTGGGCCATATCATCACAAGCAATGGGATATTTGTGGACCTCGCCAAAGCAGATGCAATTGAGGGATGGACGAGCCCAACATCGATAACAGATATTACTAGGTTCTTCGGGTTAGATGGATATTATCGACGATTTGTGAGAAGTTTCTCACGATTTTCCAACCCTCATACCAAGCTAACTTGAAAGGGAGTAAAGTTTTCTTGGATTGATTAATGCGAATAAATCATCAAGGAGTTGAAAAGGGGGCTTATCACTGCCCATGTGATCACTTTACCCACAAGTGGGGTGCTTTTTGTGGTATTCAGTGATGCTTCGAAGAAGGGATTAGGATGTGTGCTGATGCAGAATGATAAAGTCATATATAATATGCCTCAAGGCAGCTGAAAATCCATGAGCGAAACTATCAAACACGAGATCTAGAGTTGGCGGCTGTGATCTTTGACTTGAAAATCTGGAGTCATTATCTCTATGGAGAGAAATGTGATATATATATATATAGACCATAAGAGTCTTAAATATATATTCACATAGAAAGAGATTAATATGCGCCAGAGAAGATGGATATAGCTCATCAAGGATTATGATTGTTCAATACATTACCACCCTGGGTAAGCGAACAAGGTGGTGGATGCCCTACGTAGAAAGGATCTAGCGATTCTATCAATGATGAGAATTGAGAAGAATTCAATCTTCTTAGACTTGATGAAGATGGACGTGAGAATCATAAAGAAGGGAACATCACCAATCCTTTCACAAATGATTGCTCAACCATATCTTTTGGAAAGGATAAAGGATGCTGAAAAGGATGATGTGGGAATTCAAGAAAAAGTGGAAGCTAACAAAAAGGTGAAATCCTCAAGGTTTAATGTTAATGAAGAAGGAATTGTGAGTTTTGGGAAAAGACTATGTGTTCCATCATGTCTGGAGCTGATTAAGGAACTTTTGGATGATGCACATAGTTCAAATTTAACTATTCACCCAGGGATCATAAATATGTATCGAGAACTCTGAGAAAACTTTTGGTGGGATAATATGAAGAAGGAGATCACCAAATATACATCAAGGTGCCTGGTGTGTCACCAAGTGAAGGAATATA
This sequence comes from Viscum album, assembly GCA_963277665.1. Classification (NCBI taxonomy): domain Eukaryota; kingdom Viridiplantae; phylum Streptophyta; class Magnoliopsida; order Santalales; family Viscaceae; genus Viscum; species Viscum album. Next base: position 1,844,875,619 of record OY728156.1, read on the forward strand.
GGCAGAAGTCTAAGGGGATGATGCAACCATTGCCCATACCAGAATGGAAATGGGAGAACATCACCATGGACTTGGTCACCGGACTTCTGAGGACATCCAAAGGCAACAATGCAATTTGGTTTGTTGTGGATCATTTTACAGAGACTGCACGCTTCATTTCTATTCGAGATGATTTCTCATTGGATCAACTAGCACAAATATATATTAGAAAGGTGGTAAGGTTGCATGGAGTACCACTATCTATTGTGTCTGACTGAGATCCAAGATTCAACACTATGTTTTGGAAGAGTCTTCAATATGCTCTGAATACTAAACTAAACTTCAGTACGGCCTATCATCCTCAAATGAATGGCTAATCCGAGCGGACTATCCAATCACTTGAGGATATGTTGAGAGCTTGCTCAATGGACTTTAAAGGAGGATGGGATCAACATCTTCTTCTGGTTGAGTTCTCTTATAATAACAGTTTCCATTCAAGCATCCAAATGGCACCATATGAAGCCATTTATGGGAAAAGGTGCAGAACACCAGCATGTTGAGATGAGGTTGGTGAACGTAAGATTCTTGGACCATAAATGGTCGAAGAAATGGTGGAGAAGGTAAAAACCATTCAGAATCATATCAAGGCATCCCAGAGTCAACAGAAGAGTTTTGCAGATAATATTCGACGATAACATGAGTTTAATGTTGGAGAAATGGTGTTTTTACGCATATCTCTGTGGAAGAAGCTGATGAGGTTTGGAAAGAATGGGAAGTTAAGTCCAAGGTAAATCGGCCATTCGAGATTCTTGATCGTGTTGGGGATGTGGCCTATCAACTAGCACTTCCACCTACTATGGACACGGTGCAGGATATCATTCATGTATCCCTCTAAAGGAAGTACATACCAGACCCTTCACATATACTCTTTTTTGAGGTGGTACAATAGGAAGATGTCATTTCTTATAAGGAGAAACTAGTGAAGATCTTAGATCATAGAGAAAAAGATCTACGAAATAAGAAAATGCCCCTCATCAAGGTGTTATGGAGAAACCACAAGTTTGAAGAAGTGACTTGGGAATCAGAGGATATGATGAAGCTGAGTTACCCACATTTGTTTTAGTGTGAGAAACGGAAAATTTCGAGGGCGAAATTTCTTAAGGGGGGGATATTGTAACGACCCAAAGTTTCATTAATGTAAAATGCCTCTTGATCCAGATAAATGTCTCTTAATGAGAATTTTTTTATAAGATGTCAACTTCTTTGGATTTATGTTAAGAGTTGTGACCGTTACTTTTATAGTCGTTGAACAGTGATCACATTATTAGTATAAATATAAGGCTTTAACGAACCCAATTTTACTCAGACAAAGGAAGCGATGGCCTCATCCAGAAGAATTTCCCCATACGAAGCCCATTTGTTGGAGATCGGAAAAGAGGTGGTGTCTTTGAGCTTCGACCTTGACCAAGCCCAAGCTGAGCTTCATTATTTCAGGGTTGAACGTGATCGTCTATGGGAATAGTGAATGTTGATAGAGATTACCACTCGAGCGATGTTATCCGAGCCACCCCAAGAGTCTGTCACCATCACACACCTTACGCTTAGGTATTATGCGGCTATTTTAAGTGGTTATGTAACAAATAAGTAGTACTATGTTCATGTACATTATTTTTTTATACAATAATGAATTTACTTTCTAGTCATTTTTGATACATTGTAAATAGTTTTTAAAGTACAAATTGTGTATTTAGTTATTATATAATTAAGAAATCTATTTTATTAAATTAAGGGTTTTTTGAATTAAATAATATTTTAATAAAATAATATTATTATTAAATTAATTTTTATTAAATATAAATGATCTTATAATTTTATGAATGAAATTAAAATTTTTATTATGTTTTGAAAGCCATTTCTGTCAAAACCCGTGAATTTTGGATAAATGCCGGTTTTTATTTTGAAAGTGACAATTCACATTTTTAGAAAATTATTTAGATAAATTAAATGTTATATTTGGAATCAGGACGTCGAAACTATCCAACGATGAATTTTTCATAATTTTCTGAGACAGTAAAATTTTTGGGAAAAAATTAAATACCATTTAAATATATAATGTATTTTATGACATCGTAATGATCCAATGGTGATGTAATAAAATACCATAATCCTTAAGATCGGCCAATATATGTTTTATTGTTAAAATAATGTGGTTTTGAGTTTTTTTGACTTACTTTTCAAAGCATTAATGAACCCCTCAAGACATATTCAATACTTTTGCTTTTTAAATTAATTTACATGGCAGTGTGACTCACCTCCACATAAGAAACCCTAATATTTTAATAAGTTCTGACTTGGGCCTTATAAAATAATTATTCCTCTTTCCTTTTCCATAAAATATGGTCAATAACACATGGGATGGTTTTTGGATTGGATTATTTTAATATAAGGGGTCCCAAACCAAAATAATAAAGAATTCTCTCACCTATCCTATATAAACCCACCCAAGCTCCCACTTCCTCCTCACTAAAATCCTTTGGAGTTCTTCCAAAATCTTCCCTACTCTCTATATAATCTTCCCATTGTGCCCCAATCTCCCAAGAATCCTCTCACAAGCCTCTCTCTAGCCATTGGAAGCACACTTCCAAGTACGGGTTTTTTCTTCTTTTCTCATTTTTTTCAATTTTCTTTAAGTTGTATTGCCCATTTAATTTCAATAATGAATGTTGGGGTATGGTTTCACACCTCCCCCATAATTCCCTATTATTGTTTGAATGATGGTATACCCCTTTCTATCTCATTAAATTCCTCCCATGTACACCCATTACTATGCCAGAATTCCGAAAGGAACATCTCTCTCTTCTATTACATTCATGCAATACTTTTTTATCATGAATCGAAATTCCTTTTAAATTGTTGGTACATGTATCTATATGACCTACTTACTGTAAATTACATTTATATATGATGAGTAACCCCTTTATCTCTCATCAACCATTTTTATGAATTCTTATGTCACGCCGTTACGCTGCCGAAATCACACCGATTTTCTAAGCCAATGTCATTATGTAGTGAATAACACACCCATTTCTCCATTAAGGGTATTCACCTTTATGCACATTTTATTATTTATTATAATGTTTCATGTATGAATTCCACATTCCTTTATCGTGGAATAAATTATTATGTTTTATGAATCCATGTTTTATGATCCTTGTGGCACACTTATGCATGAAATGAAATGTTTAAGAAGGGTGCGCCCTTATAGCGCTCCAATGCATTGGGTAAAGTATAGTATAATGATACGTCATGGGCAATGAGTGTTGACTCATGATAATTCAATTGCAACGAGTATTTACTCGTTCTTCATGTGCAATGAGGGTTTACACATGCTTTATGTGCAATGAGCCTTGGCTCATGCTAAATCCACGTTATGTGTTGTTGCCACATTTCCATGTTATGATTATCATGATTTATCATGCATTTTTTTCATGATTCTCTTATTCTCTATTAAAATGCCTATTTCCTAACATGTATTGTACTTCTCATGTTATTCAATGTTTACTCCCTTATTGGGCTTTATAGCTCACCCTTTTCTTATGTGTGTCCTCAGGTTATCCCATTCAATGCTAAGTACGAGGGAATGTAGTGGTCATGTAAAGGAAGCTTTCAATAAAGATGTTTTATTTCATTTTTAGGTATTTATGTAATGATCTTAAGCCCCAAAGACATTAAACCTCTCGATATTCATTGTTGTGTCAAGTGATGCTTTCTGTAATAAAGCATGTTTATTTTTTAATAAAAAGCAGGGTGGTCACATTTTCCAACCTATGAAACACATGACATAACACACAATCACAAAAATTACACAACCCGAATATATAAATTAGATATTTCCTTCACCCATGTCAAGATACAATAATATTTTTCTAGAACTGACTCAGCCGCAATGTTTTAATTGTATCTACATTAATGTGTCATGATTAGGGATCATGTCCTCCCCTCCTCATACATCATGATTTTATCGTATGTCAGATATCAATTAAACAAATCATTTTATTGAAAAAAAATTTCAAGCATGAAAACCCAATGTAAACACTAGTGAAAAAATCAGAACAACTCTAGGTATTGGGAACACATCTGCACCTCCCTTTCCCATGTACTATTCTATAGGACACGAATATTCCACAACACACAATCCAAGGGTGTGGTGTTTCCATAGAGTACCTTCTCCAGATGATCATGGATCTCCAATGATCACTCCACAAATTTTATGTCATCCTCGATATCTATCTATCCTCAATTAAAGATATGGGAGTAATCATGAACAAAATAAAGATGTTTGGAGACCTGAAAGACATCGTGGACCTTCTCTATCTGCGGATGAAACTCTAGATGATATACCACATCGCCTACTTATTCCAACACTTGGAAAGGTAAGATGATCCTAGGATAGATCTTATTCCCTCTATCGACCCTACACATCACATGTCGAGGGGAAACCTTTATGAGTGAATGGTGTCCATCCGTGAACTCCAAAGGCTTTATTTTTTGTTCAACATATGTCTTTTTTTAGTCTTGTGATACCTTCTTCCACTCATGGATAATATGAACCTTTTTGATCATACTCTACACCACATATAAACCAATAATATTGGTCACCAAAACATTCATCCAGCACAAGGGTGAATGGCATAGTATTTTGTATTAGGAATCAAATGGAACTATGAAAATGGAAGAGTGATATATATTATTTTAATAAAACTAAACCAGGGTCATGTTTCATAACCATGACCCTCTAAATTCCATTTTGCATGCTCACAAAACGTTCTTTATTGTCAGGATGTTCCACTATATTTTCTCTTTTTTTGAGGGTTGAAGGTTGTACTTAGGCTTAACTCTATGCCAAAAGCATACTAAAATCTCCACTAGAATTGTAAGGTAAGTGGTTTATCCCAATATGATATAATGGATTTTGAAATTCCATAATGATAAAACACATAATCCACGTACCATTGTACTATGACATCCACTTTTATTAACTCTATGATCACTAAGAAGTTAACCAATTTCATCAAATGATCCAATACATCCCAGATAGCACCACATCCTCCATGATACATGGGTAACCCTATGATAAAATCCATCGAGTTGTAATCCCAATTATACTATGTCTCATCAAGGTGGTGGAACAAACCACTAGTAACCCAGTGCTCAGTATTCAATTTCTATCACACAACTCACTTTTCTGCAAACTCTATCACTACCCACTTCATCCTATTCCACAAGAATTGTTCCCTCATGCCCCAGTAATTTTGGGAAACATCATGGCATACTGCCTGGGGTTAGATATGAAACTCATTGAAAACATCCTCATATACATCCTCTGGAACAAACAACTTCCCTTGAAACAACATCTGACTCTGACAATCCTCCATCCATCCATCTAGACCATCACCCTTTTCAAATAGATCACACATCACCTCCACCTCTATGTATCCACATTAAGAATTCTCCACCTTCTACCTCTATGATGGGTGTACCGTAATCAGAAATAGTTTGCCTCTATCTCAATCCATTCTTGTATCTATGTGAATGGAATCCAACTTCCACATCACTATATAAGGATATTAAGATTCACAAACCACTTCCTTATGAATCTTCTTTCTCAAAGCATCAACCAAAACATTATCCTCTTTGTGGTGTATGTGAGATCATAATTTTAATCGGAGAGAAAATACTTCATCCTCTTCTTTCGTAAGTTCATATCTCGCTCCTAAATGATGTTACTAAACCTGTTGTGATCCTTGAATAGAAAAAAGTGCTCCCTCATGTGGTAATGTCACCACATCTTACATTAATACATAACGACCTAATGTTATAGATCTTGGGTGGCATAACAATATTCATGGGGACAAAAATTCCATGATCCATATGGGATCACTCTTGATTACAACATCAACACACACCCCATATCATGATTGGATGAATTGAAAAAAACCTCAAACATAACCCCTCCCTATAGAAGCAAGAGAACTAGATCACTAACCAACATCACCTTAAAATATCAAAACACTTCCTATCAATACTCACATAACAAAAAATATTGGAATTTTATTTTCAGAGCCATCAATGGATCTATTGGCTGAGAGAAATCTGGTATGAACCTATGGTAGAATCTTACTAGACCGAGAAAACTATGAGCCTATGAAACATTATTGGGTTCATCCCAAAAAATGACTACTTTTATCTATGAAGGGTCCACTTCTAAACCATTTTAAAAAACAAAATTTCCTTGGATGTCTACCTATCACGTTAAAAAGCTGAACATGGAAAGAATTATATAGACTGGGTTGTTTTGAAAGACCTCTTGGATAGTCCTCAGAAGCCCAATATACTCCTCTGTATTTGAGTAGATTTGAATGTCATCAATGAATATGAAAATGATCTGGTCATTGAACTAATGAAATATGGAGTTCATAAGACCCAAGAACATGAGCATTGCATTCGTAACACCAAATGGAATAACCAAAAACATTATGTAACTATACCTTCACTTGAAACACTTTTTGGGATATCTCCCTCCTTCCCCAATAACTAGAGATACCCATAACACTTATCGATCTTGTAGAACTGACCTGATCCCCTCAGCTAGTCAAAAAGATTATATATTCTCAAGAGATGGTTAAAATTTTGAACAATTACCTATTTCATTATTTGGTAGTCTATATAGATCCTCACACCACCATCTACCTTATTCCCAAATAATATTAGATAAAATCGTGATTACACACCTGTACAGATGAAACCATTCTTCATTGGATCATCAATCTGAATTCGCAACTCCCATAACTCAGAAGGTACCATCCGATAAGGATCCATTGAAATTAGACAAGAACTGGGATGTAAGTCTATCTGAAAATTAATGTCACATTGAGGTGGAAGAGTCACATCCTCCTTAGGGAAAAAACCAGAAACTAATCATCATATCAAAGAACCTCCACCATCTCAGCATTAATCAACCCCAATGACGGCTCAGCTAATAAGGAATAAAGATGCTACATGTGATGGCTTCCGATCTGACATATCTTCTCACCAAAAAAAGATCCACCGTAGAGGTTTTCATATGAATAAATTACTCTTGTTCGAATGTAGTCGATAACAACATGCATGGATTAAAACCACTGGACTCCTTTGAAAACATCATATGGATACATCTGAAAAATATTAAGATCCCCACTCGATGGATGTGTCCCAAAAATCTGTCTATATTCCCGAAAAAAATAAAACAATATAGTATGACCTATTAAAGGTGAAATCAACTCTAGGGTAAGGAAATGTATCACTATGTATAATCCCAAATCATGGGATATAAAATGGTAAAAAATTACTATGATGTTTTTGAATCAAACACTTGGGAAGAATTTGTAGTAAAAAAATGATCATACCTCAAAAAATCTCTAGAACTACAGAAACTGCTACCATTGTGGTGTGAAACAACCCCCACCCAGCAACTATTCACCTCATATTTTGGCCACCTCCCCATCCATGCCTTGGACCATGTACCTTTGGGGAACCCAGAGGTCTGCCTCCTCTTACACAATCAACCCATAGTAGAGTAGGGTTCGGCAATCCTTGCCCCTAAAAAATTTTGAAAGGAAACTACTATTGAGAAAAGTACTGAACCTTCCCACATAAATTGTATTGAGATTGTGTAAGGCACTATTCCTTGAGGTTCACATGAAATCTACGAGAAAATCACCTTATGCCAAGAAAATTGTGAAAATTGTGAGGGATAGAGGGTCAGAACTAAAACTATTGCAGTCATCTCCCCTTTGGAAGAAATCTAGAAGGCCCTAACATCAGAGACTTGATATTGATATAATTATTCTATGAAGTGCTCAATTGAAATCCCTCCCAGGTAATAAATCCTTGAGATTGCATTATTTACACTACATCATTCATCATCTAAACCACTGTGTATGCCAGTAGGGTGAAGGGAGTAACCACATACTGAATAGAAGGATGAATTTCCTCCTCTAAGAGTATCACCTGAGACTCCTCACATTGAATGAGATATGGAGCATAACGTAGGAGATCCATGAACTTGATATGAAATACCCTAACCAAGAAACTCCAATGATGGAGGATTATTATCTCTTGTCTCTTCTTGACATTCAGTATAGAAGAATGAAATTACAACCAAAAATCATTCTCAAAGGCAGCCCATGATACATCAGTATTCTTATTCTCCCTGAGGTAATGTGTCCACCACGGACGCACTACTCCCCACATCTAGATCACTGCCAATAGAACCATAAAATCATTCAGATCACAAATCATGTTGAAAGTGATCACTATCTCCACAAGAAAACTCTACATATCATTGTTCGACACACAACCCTTGTACTTTCTTATAGCTTGTCACTAGAAGGTAAGGATCACATTCTACCAATAGTCGTCCTCCTAAATAGGGTTGACCCTCCATCAGTAAAACGAGTCAGCTTTTTTACCCTCCATTATGCTGACCCTATGAAAATAATTCATGTGATGCATAGCTAAAACGACTAAAAGGAACTCCTAGGCCTGAAAATTATGGAATTTCCACATAATATTCCTTTTAAATCTACATTTCATTTTTTTTAAAAAACTCCTGATTAAAAAAAACAGAAGTTATCATTATGCATGCACATTTACTAGGGTATCTACCATGAAAACGATAAAATATCACTTGGTTGTTTGTAATATAATATTCCTAACATCATATCTTGGAGGGACCTTGAAATCATGTGTCCCAGCTAGTATTACCTATTTCATGTCAGGCTCTAATGCCACTTAACATTGTTTCCCTACCAACCCATGCAATCCTCACTATGCCTAACTCAAAACTCTATCATATCTCTCATCCATAAGCCACTGAAAGAATTCCATCCTGAACCACCTTTTCCAAGATGATAGAAAGGATATTAATACGTCAAGACCTTCATAATTCAAGATGAAGGAGAGATTATGACACCCACGTCCTGCTTCCATTAGGTCCTGGGTTGGCCACCCGCCCCATGGGTGTAGAAATATAAAAAAATGGGAGGTACTACCCTTTTTATAGTAACCAATATCTGATGATAAGATGTATCAACCTCAAACAACTCCATGACAGATAAATATAAATAAAATAAAATCCAACACACATGCATTATTAATTGATAAATGTTAGAAGTACAAATACAAATACAAATACGAAGTATGTACCAAAATAGAACTATGTAGAGAAAAAACAACCATCCCAAACATCAAAGCTAGTAAGGTCCATCATGTTCATGTAATCTTCCAAGAATCCTAAAAACATTTTTATATACATATGGTGAAGAAAAAAGTATATTCAGTTGGGAAGAAACAAATTCACATGTGAAAAAGTTTTTAAAGAATACTAATTATGTTATGGGAAAACCAAAGAAAATCAAAATTACATAATATGGTATACTATCCACCAAAACCTCACCATGGAATTCTCAACAAATAACCATGATCAACTAAAGAAAAGTAGTAACCACATCAATATTTGGGTACCCTTATCCAATTCCAAATACATAACATTTCATCCCTAATAGTGAACGTCCTGATGCTACCTCATTCTTCCACAAACACAAATATCACAACCTACCATTAAAAACCTCTTACATACACAAAATCACATCCTTCCAAGAGACACTTATAACACAACCACAACACGTATCACCGGAAAAAACCATGCCCTCATCACAAAGACACCTAGTAAAAAATTTTCCTCCCATACAACCAATTCCACAAGTCTGGTATTAAACCAAATCCATGAAATCCTATTCAATGAATCTTGGGTGATCAATTCCTAAAAGACATAATATGGTATTTTTAATAACAAATAATACTTCCTCCCACTATGATGTTGTGAAAGACACTGACCCTATTAACAATGGGGGTTATCGACACATAGTTCTCAATAAGAGTGTAGTGAATATAGAAAACATAAGGACCTATATGTTTGAATATATAGGTAACCAGCACTCAAACCATCTGAAAGGATTCCAAAAAATACAAATCGACCACTCAAAACTACCTCTGATGCTAACCCTACATGTATGTACCACCACGAATGATGGTCAATTGAACATCGCTTCACTACAAGCACAAACTCAAAACATACCACCATCCAATTCCATTAACCAATTATCATTATACATTATCAAATCATCCATTCATTTATTTCCATCACTACCTATGAAACATCCAAACACAAAATGCATTATATGGTGAAGCCAACATACCTACCACTACCCAGGACAAACAAGGAAATAATAAAAAGTGGTATGTCAAACCTTCCTGACATTCCCAACATGGAATCATGACAAATCCTAGTCCTGTAATCCCACTACCAATCCACTTTCCAGATACAATTCCACATCATAATAAGTCCATCCATTCCCTGATCAATCAATGTCTCCACCTGGGATTCCATCACACCTATTACACCACCTCAAACACAAATCCCATAACAACAACCACTAAAACACATCCCCATTGCACAAACATAAGACTCACTTCCCACAGAACCACCTCATCTCCACCATAAGCCCACAACCATTCAACCAACAACACTAACATATTACCCATATAAAGATAAAAACCCAAAAAAACCCACACAACAATGATCCACAACAAAACAAGCTGAGTGTATTTGGATTTATCAATTATAGATTATTTAATTCCACATTGATAAACATGGGTGACCACAAATCATTTTTGATCATGGGTAATCCTTTTGTTTTAATTTGGTATACGTGATTAATCATATTTCTTGTTTAATTTAATTTCATGAGAGAGTTAATGAAATGTACGATGCATCATGGGCGCACAAACAGGGATCACCAATGACAATTATATTTATAGGGATACAACCCGTGCATTTCACATTATAGATCATTGATAACAGATAAAAGAAAGTGATCATAAACATCTTCCCAATCCCAATTTATCACTTCCTAGTATCTTATTTAAATTTTTATTTATCCATTCTCCCAAAAAGTCATCATTAAACCCATCCCTCATGATACATAATTAAAATAGAGATGAATGAAATCCCAAGTCAGGACAATAGGCGACCAATGATACTTCCTTACACAAATAAAGGGGGAACATGAGTAGCATGTAAATTACAATGAATAATAGATGAATGGCTATAACACAACATGAAACTCCACCAGAAGGGAAGGCTGTAGGCACACCCAAAAGAAAGATAAACACACAAGGAAGAGAAGGTCTCCAATTAGAAAAGTTATATCCTATATCAACAGAATGTGAAATGGATTCATGGTCCATTAATGTTGGATTTTGGCCAAGACCATGTAGTTTGAATATTTCAATGTCCATAGAGTGTTATGATATTAACGATATAATTAATATACTTTGAAATGCATTTCGAGATGCCCAAAACGCATTAAACATGATTAATGTAAAATAAAACGTAATAGGTGATTAACTGGAAAAATTGGAAAATTTGCTAAATGAGTTACAGATGGGTGAGTCATTGACAGTGTGTTATAATGGTGTGCTACTGAGGCTATGCACCAGACACAACCAACCAAATCATAACCCACCAACATCCCGACTCACCAATGTGCTGACTCACTAACACCCTGACCCACCTACACCCTGTCTTATTGACACCCTGACTCACCGATTGCACTGACTCACCATCACCCTGACTCACTGACCTCTTAACCTACTGACACCCTAACATATCGAGGCTCATCCTATGACACCTATGTACTACTGATACCTCGACATACTGATGCCTCTGACCCACTGATGGAATATATGTGTATTTTATATTCAATTTAATAAATGAAACATTTAAAAAAAATTAAATTTTATTTTTTATTTCTGATCTGTTTCAATTTTCATCTATGCCCATATTTTTTCAAACTTGTTTTAGAGAAGACAATTTTATTTACCCAATTCTAATTTTAATTTATTATCGACTTCATAAAATGTTTGAAATGAATCTTTATAATGTATTCATAGAGGGTCCTTTTTAGAATTCTTATATAAGTACAAAAGGAATGTTCTTTTAATTATTATGATATTAACATTTTAGTTATCCACCATAAAATATTTATGATCTTTGAATAATTAAAAATATTTAAATTTTATTACAATGGAAACACATTAATTTTATATTATTTTAATATATGAATTATATTTTTATAATTCCAACAATGGGAATGATTTTATTAAAAAAACCAATAATCTTGAAGACTTCCTGGTTTTTTTATCTCATATTAAATTTTTTGACATTAACATTATCATGATACATTCACTTTAATATTATTACTATATATTATATTTATCTTAAATATCCAATTTTTTAGGATGCATATTATTATTTCCTCAAACATATAACATTTAGATATGAGGAATTTATTTTTAAAGTCTTTTATTGAATATTTAAATATTAATCATATATATACATTATTGAATATATAATTTATATTCTTATTCTTATTCTTTATAAATTAGATTAATCATTAAATATATATGGAATGCATTGGACATGTAGTGGTTGGAGGATTCAAAAATTAAATATCCTGAGACAACATATATAGCATTATTAGATGCATTCTATGTGTACTCATGCCACTATATAAACTATCTTGATGCACGACCATTATGGTAAAGATTCCTTGATATCTTAGATTATGACATCCAATATAATACATTTCCATATTTAATAATTTATTTATTATTATACATGATATATCTTCATTTATATTTTTAGTAGATTTATTTCGTTAATAATATATTGATTAAATGGATTCAATTTTAGTTATCTACATTTTCATATTGAATTAGTCTTATTGAATCATGAATATTTTTATTTTATTAAACCGTTAATGATCCTTTGAGATAACCCATGAATTTTTTACATTACATGTAATATGAAGAAGGGACCTTGGAAATAATTCAAGGATGAAAAATATTTAATTTTATGTTGTTTTAAATAATATTTCCTATATAATAATTGAACCATAATTATATCTGGTATTTAAATACTATTATTCTAATTTTCATTTAGTGAAGGCATCCCTTGTACACAGTGGTAAATTGAAAATTATATAACGAATCTTGTTACTTGATTTGGGGTTTTTATAATATATATATATATATATTAATTATTTAATTGAATATTTATGATATAATCATCATTCTAGAATGTGAGAATACTATTCATATTCATTCATTAATATTTATTGAAAAATGATAATCTTAATCACACGTACACATGGCATACATTTCCCATCATTAAAATGTAATTGTTATTCATTATCATCTTATATTAATGTAGATAAAATTTTATTTCATGTATAAAAAATTTAAATATTCTGAGATTATTAGACTATATTTAATTGATTAAAGACCATTATGACCGTAGTCACCTAAACAAATTCATTATGGAATCATTATCCACATATCATGAAATAATCCAATATAAAAAATGATTATATAATTTTATATATCATGGTTTTAAATATAATAATGAATATTTTATTTTACATTTTAATATCATTCATTGGTATTCAAATGGAATAATTTTATAATTTTTATTTGGAATATTTCAAAAAATGGAATTATTTATTTTAATGTATATGACATCAATATTTTTTCATGCCGCTATAACCATTAGATGATATTTGTATTCCATTACAATATTTAATGTTTTTATCAAAAAAACCATTTATCCATTTATTCTAGGAATTTTTATTATAAATATTATATAAAATAAATATATATATATATATATATATTTAATGTCCTCTGATATTTGTATCCAAAAGTTATTGGTTATTTTATTTCATTGGCCCTTGAAATACATGACCAAATCCCAATGGATAGAATAATTTATTATTCCAAGAAAAATAGATAAAATATTAACTTTCATATATATTTGGAATCATAAAATACAACATAAATTGTCTAGATACTCTATATTTCCTATATCATGTCTAAAGATATTAATCATTAAACATTTACTGGAATTTTATCGAATGGAAAAAGAATAATGGGGTGATCTCAAATGATTAGTAAGGGTATTAATACCAAATAAGCTATCATGAATACATAGTATATCTTCAATATAAAATGGTATTTAACAATAATAAATATCACACAGTCAAGAACCTAAACATAAAGAATAATATGGAATGAATAATGTTGGCAAATTAATTGAAAATAAATAATCTCATTATTATGAAACCATTCCATAGATATCATTACAAATAATATTATCTCATTGACATAAATAAATAAATTTATTAATATGGAATGCATAATTCCAGAAATCTAAAACATACCCTAACGACATTGTTCCAAGTTCTCAAAAATTATTCCGAGTCCCTATTCCATGATATATATATAAATCTATATGTACCTAGAACAAAATAATATATTTTCTCTCATTAAAACTACAAATACATTAAGGGTATATAGTTGGCACCACCAGGGACATAACAACTCCAATTAATTCCTCAAATAAGGGAGGTGAACCATACTAAACATAAACCATATTATATAAATTACATAATATGATTTTTTAATAATTTCTCATTAAATTAACATTAACACAAAAAATTTATATTAGTATGGAGAAAGGTATCAATATAATACACTCAAAGTAAAAATGATCATAAATCACCTATATAAATATTAATGATGTCATAATTAAAAATTATTCATAATGGGTGGTGGAAAATAAATGGAAGTTTTGTTGATTAATAAAATTTTATATTGTTATATTATTAACATAAATGGGAACAATATCCTTTTCACTTTGAAAATCACATCTATTAAAAAAATTGATTGTTAACAAGAAATATTATTTTTAAATCAAAATTTGAAAATGTAAATTATTTAATAAATTCATAATTTATCTTCATGGCGGGTAATTCTACTCATGATGTATATGTTAAAAAACATTCCTTTAACATTGTTTTAATAATGATACAATGTGAATTATTAGGATGCTGAAAAAAATATCTCATCAAACACATTTTTGAAACTGAATAAATTTGTTATATATTTTTTAACAAATATTTATGAGAATGTAAAAAAAATTAAAATTAGTTTAGAATAATTGGAAATGGATTTATGGAATTTTTTATTGAAAACTGAAATAATGGGGGAATTTCTTAAAAACCATTTATCAATAATTTTTACTAATACAAAAAAATTTATAAATCAGTTTAATTTACAAAAGAGTGTAAATTTGTACTATTACACAAAAATATATAGTATAACTATAAGAGAATAATATATATTGGGATTAATATAAAAATACCAAATCATTCCCCTAAGGTAGACAAGAACAAAAAAATCTAGAATAAATATGAGATTGTGACATAAACTATTACCACATTGGTAAAAAATTATTTTCATTCCTCCTGATAGGAATAACATAAAATAAAATGAATATAATGTTATTAATGATATTAAATACCAATGGTTATGTATATAAAAAATCAAAAAACAAATATGTGTAGAATAAGGTATATGGCTTATGGATATAAAACAGAGATAAGAAATCCTGACCCCATGTCTGATTTCCTTCATACAAGTATGTAATTGATACATATTAAATATAGTCTTATTGTAATATATTAAATAACCATAATCATATATATATAACCATATATTATTTAAATGTTTTCTTGTATGATAATTTTATTATAAATTATATCTCAAAATCCCTATTTCAGGTGACAATTGCATCATTTTTCATATATGTTAAGGTTCAGTAAATTTGGAAATTTTACATTGATCAAGGTTCCACAATCTATATAATTTAAATATTGATATGAGTTATGAAATAAATACAATAAGATAGAAGTTTTTTTAAGATAGTTTTTTATTTTATTTTAATTATTATTACAAGTGTGAATGTAGTAAGATAAGAAGAAAAAAAATATTATAGTGAAGACAATTACCCTCTTTTAGAGAAACATTCATTAGTTTTCATAATAAAATACCCTAATTTTGGTCTTTTAGAATGTGAATAAACAATATTATTAGGGTAATTATTCAGAGGATGGTATTTTTTAGGGTTTTGTTGATACATATACATTATTTTGTGTGAATAAGAGTGTGAAGGATATCTACTTTTATAATTGATGATAAGGGGAATTTCATTACATACCCAAAACAATTCAATAACAGTATGTCACTCTAACTAAAAGATACCCCATAGATGATTTATTTTTTATTTTTTAGATTATTTGGTTATGTAACCCCTCCATCATGATATATTGATTTAAAATGTTTATTCCTTATCATTTATGTTAACTAAAATTAACCAATTTAGTTTTTTCTTTGGTAATTAGATTTTATAAATTAGAAAATTTTCATTTATGCCTAAAAATTAAAAGATCTTTATTAAATAATTGGGACCAACATTGTCAAATATATGAAATCAAATTAAAAAAATAAAAACACATTATTTAATTAAATTTTTTTAAACAATATCATGTAACCTCCAAAAACATGGTTTCCACTTTAATGGGCCACAAGATATATTTAATTGAATTTAAAAATCAATTTTTTAGATGATAGTAATTTTTATAATTTTTGAATAATTTTTAAAAATATTTCATATTATAAAATTATATTAATATCAATTATGACACAATTTAATAATTTTAGAAATGAAAATATAAAGAATGTTATGGACATAAAATATATATTTTTATAAATTGTATAATATGGTATATTCAAAAACAAAAATAATAGGAGCAATGTATCAACTCCATTTATGTAAATATTAATATTTTAGTATTTATTTATTTTATTTTTCTGCTAAAAAAATAATTTATAAGTTGATGTTTAGTAAGCATTGAAGATAATTAAATTGTATTAAAAAATTTAAAATTTAATACACGCATGAAAATAATTTAATTAATGTTAAAATAAATTTAATTCTTTTGAAAAAACTATCCTTTTTCTATATGATATCAAATAATGGAAATTTAAATGTAAGAGTTATCCATTATGTCTTTTTTCATTACATAAATGATTATATAGGTACATATTATATAAATATCTTACTAAAACTCATAAAAATTGTATATATGGTTATAATTGTCGAAATATGGCTTGAAAATATTAATCAGACTAATAATAAGACATTTTATCCCTTCATCTTTTAGTTTAATCACATGATAAACCCATTTTGATCTTAACTATCATGATTACATTTTTTTGGTTTTTGTATATCATTAACACAAGAAAATATACTTACCTTATTAAATAATTTTAATTATTTTAACTATAAATAATGATTATTTTTCACAAAATTTAATTCATTTATATGAAAAATAATAATTTAACTTTCTCCCCACCTAAACAATGAGAAATCAATTTTCGAAAGAGACAATTCTCATAACTATGAAAATTTTTAATATTAAAATAAAATATGAAACTGGTTATGATGAAATAAATTTTCCGCATTATAATAATTTTTTTATAACAATACTTTTGTAATTGTTTTATTTTTTATGTTTAAATGATTTAAATGAAAACACTGTTTTTAATTAAAATATGTATTTTTCAAAAATCTTCAAAAAAAATATATGTTTCTGAGAAAATTATCAAACAATCACAATAAGATTTTTTTAGATGGTGATTATAAAAAATAAATTTATCTATAAGGATAAATTCACTAAAGATTATGACAATTATTTTTAATGTAGGTGGGATACCAGAGTATATCAACTTTTGGAATGATAATGTCATGCTAAAAAATTATATTTTTCATTAAAAGAATTATTATTTAATTTATAGTTAATATAAAACCATCTAATTTTGTTCATATAAGTTTAAAAAATATAATATTCATAATTTAGTTATATCAATTCACTCTAGAAAATTTAGAATCTCAGTTATAATAGTATACTATATTATAGTTCATTTAAACTCGAGGTTGTGTTTTCTACAAGCAATCAGAGATATTAATTTTAATGAAAAATATTACATGAGTCTTTAAAGATATGTTTTTCATGTCACATAATATATTTAATAAAACATCCTTCTTTTATAATTTTGGGGTGTATATTCTACCCACCATCAAAATATTTCATCATCACTATTCGAACATTCTCTTATAATTCAATGGGTTTCCATTTAATAATACCATTTTTGAAAACTCTCATCAAAAAAATAGTAAAAAAAACAACTTATATTATGGAAAGGTAAAAAATGGTTTTTTATCAAGAATAAAACATAACTAATTTACATTTATGGAGATCATTGGTGAGATGTGATGATATGGGCATGGAAGTAAATTGTATATAATTATAGAAATATATTGTGATAATTTAAAGTATAAAAGTGAATTAAAAAAATAAATTTGATGACAAAAACTTAATAATTCATGCTTATGTTAAAATAACATTTTATTCATCAGATATCATTCTAATAGGATAGAATTTCTGTGAATTGTTTTAGAGTTAGGATTTATTTTGAAATCATGATAGTGGACAAAAAAATATACACACTTTATTTCTTTGAAGTAAAAAATTTATCTATTAGTTTTTCATTTGTCAAATTACACTTCATTTATTACTCTATGAAAATAATATATAATATGAAATTTTTTCTTCCAGAGGCCAAAAAATTAACTCTTAACTGATTTTAATATCACTAAAATAATGGCAACTCATGAGGCCATTCGTTACATATCTTCGAAGATCAAACATTTTTGAAAAATTTGTAAAATCATAGATACAAGTATTCAATAACACATATCCACATTTTTATATCTTTATAAGTTATAAGGAATCACACCCTGAAAGGTAAAATAATTTAATAGTATTGATATAATAGATACGTAATGATTCTAATTTTATTTTTGAATAAAAAAATTACAAAAAATTTTTTATGAGAAAATAATCATTCTCCATTGAAAATACATAAAAATAATTCATAGTACACATTCTATATTTATGGGAAATGAAAATAAGGTGAGATTAAAACTCTCAATAATGGTTACATATAGCGGAAGCTATCAAGAATCAAGATTCATAATTGACAATGAATGGTAGATAACTGAATATGAATCACAATTAATTAATTTTAATATCACTATTTGATAATGCATAATCTATATGGAAAGGTAAATAACTTGAATCTCATTCCATGAAATAAATAAAATGAAAATGATAAGTATCTAGAGATTATATCATTGAAAAAATATCATGGATAATAATAATTTAATTCTAAAAGATGAAATTCATTATTATAGGAAGTTTTGATCTCAATAATCATTATAAAAATACAATCAATTCATCTTACATGACTATTTATAACTGATTGTGTTATACACTAGAAATCCATTTATCTAATTTTATTCAAGTATCTCTTATCATTAATGTTCAAAATCATTGATGTTAGTTTTATTACATGGACCCATATTTATCTTCTTTACATAAAAATATATCATATGTTGAATAATATTTTTTTTAATCAATAATATTCCTTATCAACAATTTTTTTGTATCGTGTAAATAATGTGGATTAATAATAATTTCCCCTTCCAATAAATTAAATTTTAATGTAAAATAAATTTTGAATAAATTTTCAAGGTTTAATGTCATAATTATATCCATAATAAATAGTTTTTTTAATTATGGTATTTATAATGTCTAATTATTACTATAATGTCAATACTAGAAATTAATGTTAGTTAATGAAACAAATAATCTAGAAAGAGAATGTCAACATATTACTATGTAAAAATAATCACAAGACATCATGAGAAATAATAAGAATGATATCAACACACATATCAACTTATATAATAATTACAATAAATTTTTTATGTTATTGAGGAATAAAAAGATCAAAATGAAGTCTTTAATCACTCTTGTGGAAAATAACCCATTCAGTTTGACAATAATTATTCAATTTATTAGATTATAAAATATTTTGAAAATAATTTTAATTAAAAATAGCCATTAAAACTTATAACATAATCCTTAAATCATTTGGTGGTCATGATTGATGGAAATTTCATATAAAACATACAAGATAAAACAATGATTCTTTTCAAATTTTTAGTAAAATAAAAACCTAACATGTTTATAAAATAACATGAAGATTAATATCAATACCTTAATTAAAATGTAATAAATGGGTAATTATTTCATTATAAGTCACTTAGATATTGTTGAAACTATTTATTCATATATGTTTAGATTTCATATTTTTTGAAAAATACATTATTGGACAAAGTGAGAAATGAAGTTATATTTTATTAAATGCATTATTCTCTATCATTTTAAGTAACAATGTGAGAAAATGTTACTATTACATGATAAAATCAAGAAAAACATCAATATAATAAATTTAAGGGAATTTATTAGTTATTAATAAAATAGATCACCTTAATGAAAATTATTTTTTAAATAAATCTAATTAAAATTAGATTATGAAATAAACCATTATAATGATCATAACCTTGATGTGGGAATTATTCAATGAATAAATTGTATGTTTCTATTATAAATATAGATAAAAAAGTTTAAATACAATATAATATTGTAGAATGTATATACACACATAATATTATATTGTAAATGTCAATGAAGAAATAATATAGCCCAATTAAAAAAAATTGGGTAATGAAATATTTTAACAGTCACTAATTTGGAAGTCAAAGAAACTTTGATAAATTAATTGAAATTATAAATTAAAATAACATGAATTATAAAATTTTCCTGATATTTAAATAAAATTGTGCATTGTAGACATTACATAATATATATAAGGTACGTGTATCTAAAATATTTCTAAATGAAGGGAAATAAGGATAAAGACCCTTATAACATAAATCTGTTAAAATAAACATGATTTAACAGCATTTAAAAAGGTTTTAAAACTGATTTTAACTTATAATATATTTATATTACAATTTATAATATAATATATGACCCTTTAATTTCATTTTATCACGTTTTGGTTAATAACATTTGATTATTACTATTGTTTTGGTTTTAATCTTACATATCTATTGATGTATTATTTAACATGAACATTCTAACACACGTGCATCAAAATAGTTCCTTCAAATATATAATGATATTAATTTTACAAAAACCATTTTTTCATACTTACATTTTTAAAAAAAATTAATAATATTGGATCATGTAGAATGGATCACATCATTATGTGGAGATGGTAGGTCGTACGTATGAACACATGGTTGTATAATTTCATTAATATGTAAAAGATAATGAATTGGGTGATATATTAACTTTCAAGAATCAATATTATATAATATATTTGACATATATATGCTAATGATACTCTAATAAAATTCCATGTAATGTGTATGCGAAAACAGAATCACAACACTTATGAGGCCGTAGTCCTCCATACACATGAGTGATGTTATCATATTTTAAAATTAATGTAATGTGAGAATATATATGTCATATTAATTTTCCATAATTACAATAATATTATAAATATCATATAAATGTTTTAAATATATCATTATATAGAACCTTAAATATCGTTAATAGGAAATGCGTTACATATGTTTACAAGGTGGTAGTCCTCTATACACACAGTTGATGAATGTGGTTCCATTTTGAATGAATATGATACGGATATACAAAATACCATAAAAATGTGAGTATAATAAATATAATTATATAATTAAATAAAATGTATTTAACATTATTTGAAGGAGGTGGGAGAAGATTAAAACTGATTATTTAATAATGCTACCTCTTCTTCCAACAAATTTGTTAGGATTATAAAGAAACAATTTATTATGATGACATTCTAGTCAGAAAAAGTTTTATAATACGTTGTAATGGGAGTAATGATGTTATTTTGGATGCTATATACATATCCGAATAGGATTTAAATGATTGAAGATAAGATGAGAGGAGGTGATGTTTTAAAAGACGTGGAGTGTCCACACATAGATATTTGGAAAATAAGCAATTAATCCCATGTTTTTATCTTTCCAAAATCCTCTATAATGGGTAATGATATAACATTTTAGATGATAATGCTGAAATATTTTCATAAAATTTGTTTTGGACATGTTTTAGGTCATTTCAACCCTTATCTTATAGGAATAATATTTATTATACATGTTTTACCATAACCATTTTAATTTATTATTATTATTATTTTAACAAATCAATATAGTACATAATTAATTATAATATATTATATAATCAATTTTACTCTAATTCAGAATGTTGAATCATTTTTTACTAATTATATTCATATAATTGTTAGAATAAAATTTAAAACTAGAGCCACATATAAGATAAAATATATGGTTTCCAATTTTATGCTAAATCCTTATCTTCCTTTACTTGTGTTTTAAAGCCATGTGTCCTTCGTGAGATATAATAGGTTTTCAGCCATTATACAATTTGTTTTTTTATGAATCAAAATTAATATAATTCCTATAACATTCCCAAATATTGATGACCCATATATACTAAAATCTTAGTATTAAATTAATCATTAAATGTTACAAATACCGGTAATAATGTCTTAAAATTTATAAATGAATTGTTCCTCAAATAAGAAATTATATGGTAATCAAATGGGTTATATTCAAATTAATGTTTTTGAAAAATATAATTAATAATTTTATATTACAACCACCCAAATTTTCAAAAGGGTTTTTGATAAATTGATCTTAAATACATCAACAATTCTATTTATGAATATACACTTAATTATTCTAGGGGTTATCAATTAAAATAGGGAATTGACTCAGATAAGGAAAAAGTTCCGCACATTAAATAAAATAATATATAAAATGATCAATATGATGAAATTTATTCCCTTCATTCGTACTCTTAATTTTTCAATAGTAATTAATTAATTTATTCCATTCGCTTCCAGAAAATAATATTTTTCATATATATTTGAGAACATTTCCTTTTTGTATCATGTAAAATTTCTAAAATGTATTAAATCAATCCTTTTTATGTGTATCATCTCCATAAATAAATATCACAACAAACTAAATCCTCCCCTCCTATCATGAAACCATGACTTTATAAAGGTATTTATTTTGATTTATTTTTGGAAAATTGGTAAGGAATATTTATGATATCATTCAATCATATAATCATCCCATATAGTTTCAAATACTCACCACATTTTAATTCCTGATCAATGTTTATATTAATCTATTAGGTTATATATATTTTCAAAAACTAAAACATATTATTAGAAACTAGAATCATAGTGGGAAAAACATATATACATTTATTAATGTATAAATTAGGAAAAAGTATTTTAAATATAATGCACCTTTGGTTCATTAATTGGAATTGATTTTATTAAAATATTCTAATTCTTTATAATGGTTTGAAATTAATATTTGAATTATACAAAAAATCACCCATGACTGTCAATGTAGTTGTAATGTATGGCCAGTTGTCATATTCTAGGTGATACTTGATTCAATCCCAATAAACATTTTTGAGATTCATTAACCTAAAGTATATTTTTTCCAAAACCAATTAATCATATAGTATCCAAATAAGGGACTCATTTCTACGAAATAACATTTAAAATATACTATACCAAACCACTAGGATTTTATTCCATATATATCCTCAATGTTCATCATAGGTTTATGTTCCAAATGCTATTTTTTTCCAAAATCAATCTTGAAAGGATCTACGAATCATCCTTTGATAAAAATTGTAACGAACAATGCTCAAATATCCAAGAGATAGTTACCACATTATTACATTATCTAATGTTATATAGAATCACATCCCAAAGGACCAAATAATTTTGTAGTTATTGTAAATTAAATACACATATGATTCTAATATATCATTTGAAAAATCTTATTATGACACGTTTTTATATAATATCATTATTCCATCTGTAATATCATTTCATATTATACACATTAAACCTAATAGATTTAATTTAAATGAATAAAAATAATATCAAGATCATATTCCATATAAGGGTTAATTACAGTGATGATATCTTGAATTAGTAAACATTATAAACATCATAATGTAAAAATATGAAAAAAATTCCATTTAAAATTTTTTAATATAGTGATTAGATAAGTCATAATCAATATGGTAATGCATAAAATTGAAGGAACATTCCATTAATCTATTAATATAGAATAAAACCTAGCAATATACTATATATTTTTTAAGATAAAATAGAAAAATATAACCAAATTCAATATGATGTATATTATTTTTAATTAGATGCCGGGATCTCAAAATTCATGAATGCTATACCATATACACATTTCATAAGATGATTTATATTTTTTCGAAGGTATTATTTATAATCCCATTCAACTATTTCTATCCAAATGAATGGTCTTAGGAGACTATCAATAAATTGATGAGATATCTATTACTAGGAACAATCCATTTCGTATTGTTCATCATATTACTTATATATATATATATATATATATATTTAATTAATTAAAAATATACCTTATCATGAAATTTACATATCATATAAGGAATAACGATTAGAAATAATGTCCTTACTCAATAATACATCATTCAATGTAATATAATGTATGATATAAATATATATGGGTTAAGTAATAAGTATATCTAACATAAATATTAGTTATATTTATTGAAATAATAATTCCAATAAAATAACAAGAATTTATATAGTTTTAGGGAATGTTAATGAATAAAAATATTAATAAAAAAACTTAATTTCAATAAGATTCTTGGTCATAATGATTATAAAAAATCCATATAAATAATATGGATGGAATTATTACCACAAACCCCCAATTGGATTATATGTTCAATAAATTTATGATTTCATTGATGAATCGAAAAAAATAAAAATTGTAATAAAAAATTTCTTTCTAAAAATATCTATTTCACCCTAATTTTTTTTAAAATAATATTTGATTGAAAATGAAAATAATTGTAATTTTAAATTTTCATTGAAACATATAAAATATTCATTATAAAATTTTTTAGTCATTATTGCAGGAAATTTCATACATGGTGTACACATTAAAAGAAATAATATTTTCACATTTTCTCAAAAACTCAAAAAGGGCATGCATATATTACAAAAGGATTATTCATTTCAAAAGAATTTATATAAATTCTAACATGCATATAATTTTAATTAATAAATCATTTCTATTGTGTTATAAATAGATAATATCTCTTAAAACACCATTTTAGAAGAAAAATAATTTCTGACCAAAGAGAGAGATGATGTCATATCTTATTACTAGTATTTTGTAAATAATTTAATGTATAGAAGATTAAAATTTCTAACTATAACAATATAATAGCATGAATTATTAGTGGATAATATAATTAATCAGTATCATTATACAATGATAAAATAATTTCTTTAATGGAAATTCAAGTATAAACAATCATGATTAGAATATTATTGTGACCTAAATCCTTACAAAAATCATAACATTATTGTGTGAATTAATCAATGAATAAATTATATGGTTAAAATATAAATATAAATAAACTAGTGGAAATAAATCATTTGATATTAAAAATTCATTACACATAAAATATTTGATTGTTAAATAATATAATGAAATAATATAACCTAATGAATGGATATTTAGTTACTCAAATCATTACCACAGAATAATTTCCAATTCATATCACTATTCAAAAAATAATAGAAATTAAAAATGAGTTTAAAATGATTTATTAAGTGTTCCTATTATTTCAGTAAAAATTTTATCTATGTACCCCATGGAAAATTAATTAGGTTCATTCCATTACTATAAGCCTAAATGAAGAGAAATTGAGATAATGTCCTTTACCTCACTCACACTTTTTGATGAATGTTATCTAATATAATATATATTGTAGTTCTAATTATTTATAAACATATAAAATAAATATATTAACATTTATAATATCAGATATGATCCTTTTATATCATTTTACAACACATTCATTAACAATGTCACATTACTTCTATTTTTTATAGTGTTAACTACCTGGGTTTTTTGTGCATGTTTTTCAAGAATTTTTTAATTATTAAGGATAAAATATATTATATAATATATAGAAATATAATAATGTTATGAATATAATTTTATCTCATTATATAAATTTCAATAATAATTATTGAAATTTTAATGTGGAAAATGGACAACATTATTTCATGGAGATTGTAGGTTTTACATCTACACGAGTGAAATTGCAATTTCATTAATTGGTGAAACACTAAAAAATGAGGGTTATATATTAATTTCACACAATAAATATAATGAAATATGTATCCCATATATTCACTGATTTATACTTATGTCTTCCAATTTATAATTAATGTGAATAATAAACCATATCACTTCATGAGGCGGTCTTCCGCCGAACACACAAGAGATATTATTGTATTTCAAGTGGAATAGATCATAAGAAGGAATAAGGGATATTCAAATTAAATCATTATAATTATATATTAAATACTATATAAGTTTTTAAATTTTTAATTATATATATTTTAATGATGGAAATGGAAAATGGATTTCATCAGTTCGAGATGCGGCAATCAGTTCTACAGAAGATCATGAGTTAAATTTCTCATACGATGGAAGAGTATACAGATATAGGACATGAAAAAAATAAAATAACATCTCAATATATTTAATATAATAATATTATTATATATACATTGTTTTATAATATTTTAATTTGGTTTATGAAAATAAAATAAAATATCACATTTATGAATGTTTCCTTTATCTTTTACATCTTATTTAGCATTAAAATACGATCATTCATATATTTTATTTATAATATAAAATTAATATATATATATATATATTTATTCAAGTACTTAGGTGATTTAATTATCTATTCGATGAAATAATTGGATTTTTATGTGTGACGATGTGAGTACAGGGGTGTCCTTTTATAAGTGAGGGAGAGAAAACATTAGGATTGTTTGGATTGAATTAATTAATCAAATGTTTTTATAATGAAATAGCACTGATATGGGGGCATAATAAATCCTAGTATTGTATAATATAAATATATAATATGATAATATTTTACTTGGATGTGTTTTAGGTCATTTTTACCTTTATCTTCTTAGTTTAACCCCTGATAATCTTTTTTTACCGCAACTGTAGTACCTGATTTTTTCTCCTTTATCTATTATTTATATTAAAAAATTAAATTGTAACTAATATATAATATAGCTAATTCAGATTCCAAATATGGAATCAATTTTCTATAATTCACTTTGTGTATATGTAAATTCAAATTTAAATTTAAAATCGTAGGCACAACAAAAAGGGGGTATCCAATGTGAAAATTATCATATGTATATATGGTATCAATATCAAAATACAATATAAAATTGATTATAATGACCAAAATTAGATAAATATTAATATTTTTTTTCACTTATTTTTGTGTAAAAACATATTATAATATATTATAATATTGATGATTATTTCAATGAAATGATATTTTTTTAAAAAACAATATTTTCAGTATTAATCAAAAACAGAATATTTTTCGAAAAATAACAAAAAATAACCCTAAAATAGTACAGATATAATGATTTAAAAAATATTTTATTTTATCAAAAAATTTCAAAATAATGCAATACATTAATTTTTAATTATATTAAAAAAAGTTGACTAAGATATCTTTTTGTAAGAATAATATTTTTTTAAAAAAATTTCCATTCAATATTTTTTTTATTTATAATAAATATATACCCAATGAACATGTGAAAAATACTTCATAATTTAAATATTCTAATTGATACCCACCAACAAGATGTCTAGATAATAATGGTCTCATTTGAAAAAATAATATTTTAATAGTGTATTGTGTTTCATTTAAACCAGGTGTTGTGTGAATCACAAGATGTCAATGTTATTGAATTTATTCATAATTAAATATACAATAATGTATATAGGTATTCTGTTATCGTTATATTTTTTTGTTTGGAGTTATATACACAATAGAACATGACGATCCACATTTAAAATTTTATGGTCTTACGTTATATTTTTATTGATACATTAATTTATAAAACCTAAAAAATATCCTAAAATTTCAATATAATTCATATAATAAATAGTTATCTTTAAGGCTAATCCCAAAATATTTCTAAACAAATTCATCATCTAAGAAAATTAAATTATATTCCATAAATTTCCGTAATAAAAAAAATTATATTCCCAAATCAATAATGAAACATCATATTAAATTTATCAGGTATGTTTTCCTTTTTTCTAGAAACCTTATTGGTTTTAAAAACGATTTTATTTTATTTTTATAGGTTTACTGCAGACTGATGAATAGGTACACCCTGTGTATTAGATGTTCACCTCATATACTTAGTGCGGGTTACATGTCGTGGCCTATGAGACCATGTCGTTAAGGGGGACATCACGTTTTGAGCTTTTACATAATGTAAATTATGTGTATAGAATATATAGGGTGATAATATAGGTTTTTTTATACTAGGCGGCATGTTTTTGGCATAACATATCTAGTATGGCCTTCACGTCATGACCATAAGGTATATGTCATGACCCAACTTGTGCCCAGTTTAATGTCACACATTCTAGAGTTTTGGTCTATCCCTTCCTCTCCAAACCTCATGGACCTCGATACTACACTCTCCGTAAATTGTATTTAGAGGTGTCTAACCATCTATATCATTATGAACATGTCCAATTCATCATTCATTCTATTTTTCATCTCTCTCAGTATGTGTTCTCTCTAATGATTCCTAGAGGTCGATTATGATAGTTTTACATCCCTGCATTATCGGATCCACTGATCAATGTTGGATGTTTCTTGTCATCTTCTTCTATATCTGTTGTGAGATATTATTGCGAAGTCCCCTTTCCCTTTACTAGTTGTTGTGCGATGGGCAACCTTATTCGAGTTATGTGGTGTTCCTCACATCCGTTGACTTCTTGTGTTTATGTTTGATTCAATAATATTATGGATTTCATTCTAGGGCCTTTATTGAAAACCTTTTAGGGTTTCATTGATTATGGATTCTATTGAGGGCATGTATGACAAGAGATTTTAGATAGTGGTTCCATCTGTAGCCTCTGATAATGAACCTATTTTTATTTATTTGAAAATTGCATTATAAATTGATTTATGAAATTGTAATTTCTGTTAACTTTTTTGAAAAAAAGTTTTGAAACAAAAATGGGTTGTCCATGGATTTTGATAAATTGAATGTAAAATTGTTTTTAATGGTTTTCTAGACATTGAAATGGGTTTGGGAAAAAGTGAACATGGGTTACCTTCGGTACATTGGTGGAAGGATTTTATTGAGGACATCATACATTTTTTTATTATCATCGATATTTTTCTTGGGGATATCCCTGGTTTCCTAGGCACGTTGTTCTAGGGGATTGGTATTAACATCAGGGGGGTTACTGATACGGTATTCTATTGCTACCTAGGACCACTGTTTTAGGATAAGTTTGTGTGAACATTATTATTTTGGTATGACAAGAATGCTACCTAGAAATGTCTTATTCCTTGGTGTTGTGATACTCGTGCCTATGTATTGTATTTAATAGATTTCTGAGTTTGGATTGATATTCATGTTTATGGTTCTGTTAAAATATTATTGAATATATTTTTTGAAACTAACAAACGTTCTTTTTTTAAAACAATAGAAAATTTAAATGTTTTCAATGTTTTTAATAATACATATTTTCTTATTATCATTCAATGATAAATATATTAAATTACCATACAGAAATTTTTATACCAATACATTTTGTGGGACGCCTAGGTGAGATCCTACAAAGCCTATTATCTCACACCCTAGGCACTACTTCTGTGTCCTGTAGATCATTTTTTGTCTTCCAATGTAAGGAAAGGAAAGGCGTCACAATGAGGTGGTGAGGTTAATGTTATCTAGGATGCATAACTGGTGGTGATATGGTTTGAGTTTGTCCATGCCATCATTGGAGTATCTATTTGGAATTGATTCGCTTATAGTCGGACTTGTCTTTTGGAGTTGTCAGCTACAATTTCCATAGTCCTCATCCTTCTATTTTCCTTATAGTTTTGGCATATATATTTTTTATTATTCAAATATTTCATTATATCTTTCTATATAAGAAAAGTGGTAATTTAGGTTGGTATAAATCATTCCATACGATTTTTTGATCAATGCTCGTGGTTCTTTTAAACAACCTAAGAGGATTCAGAATGCACTATGGCTATGTGACATATCGGGTGGGGTCCTGGGTTTTAGGGAAACCTGGATCAGTGAATTAATGTTTCATATTATAGGAGGTATGTCGTCAAGAATCATATAATGGGATGTATACTAGAAAAGAGATAGGATTGTTGGGACTTGAGAGTTATATTGTGATGAGTTCCTAGATATATCTTATCGTAATGTGAATCATGTTACCATAGGATGATGGGAAATTTTTCATTAGTGTTTCTTTTTTATTTTGAAATAGTAGTTTGTGCTTTTGGGATTCCTTTTTTGAACTGGGATTTTTTATGTGTATGATGATACTTATATTTTGGTATGCAACAGTATGCCACCAATACGTCTTCCATAGAATCCCCAAGAATGTGAGGTTGATCCTCATCATGTAAATCCACCTATATTTCAGAATCATATCAAGATCATTATATGGGTAGTCCATCCTATCAATCAGGATGTGCCATGAGCTCAGAATGTAGAGGATGTGGTACAAGTAAAAGCTAGAGGAGAAAGAGATCGATCGTGAGAGTTCATGAGCAGTAACCCACCATCCTTTAATGGGATGGATTAACCTCAAGGTGAGGAGGATTGGCTAGATAGAATTGATCGAATTTTAGACTTCTTGGAGATACCTGATAATATTAAGGTGAAGCCCAGAATTTTTAGAAATGAGGGTTATAGAATGTGTTGGTGTGACACTATAGTCCAGGCAGACAAACATGTTAGCTTGGATTGGAAGGGATTCCAAAGCTTGTTCTTTCATCAGTTTTTTCCAGAGTCTCTAATGTTGGAAAAACCAAGGGAATTACTGTAGTTACATAAGGAAATCATTCTTTTTTATCCTCCACTAACAAAGTTGTTGAGATTTTATCTTTTTCTATACATGTGTTAAGGAATGACTAGTTGAAGGAACATAAGTACATACAAGGTTTGTGAGAACATATTTGATCATAGATGTCCATGTTTATGAAATCTACATATGTGGAGATAGTGTACATAGCAGTGATGGAGATATAGACATAATGGGAACGGATGGAATTACTACCTCTTCTATTCCAAATAAGTATTGGTTCAGTGGCATGAATGTGAATAATAGCATGTTGAAGGACCATCACAACAGTTGTGGAGGTGGGCTCAGTAGAGAGCCTTATTCGCACCATCTTTTGCAGCAGTCAGTGTGCCTCAAACATTATAATAATGAAGATAGGGGAAACAGCATACATTGCTTTCCTATGAATGTGAAGACATGAAATAGTTGTGGATTTGTTGGTCATCAACATCATTTCCATCTGGTTATGAATATCCTTCAATATGGTCAATGTTCATCTACTCAATTGCTACAGTGGTGCAGTCAGAAGATTCATTGACTATCAGGATCCAACCATTTCACTTAGGAGTGAAGCATTTACATGCATTAGAAGAGTATCCAATGGATGTTAATTCTGGTCTGGAAATGTTGAGAGGTGCACTCCTTATTTCAACATCAGTAGCCTCTACACTTTTTGATACAGGTGACTACCACTCATTTATATTTTCTCATTTTTTGGATTTTCTTAATCATCTTATGGAAATTATTCACTTTATAATAGAGATAGAAATACCTCTTGGATGGAGGAAGAGTAGGGGTTATAGTGTCCTTCTTTTTCTTTCACAATATGGGACACAAACATCGTCTGGTATTTCCCAATTCATGATGTGGTTATATTTGAAGTCATTATTTGTATAGATTGGCTTGTCTCTCAATAAGTTGAGGTTTTTTGTTATCATCTGAACTTTTTTTTCATGTTGCCGCTATGAGCTGTTGTGTGTTTCATGGAGAGTGGGACCCATGTTTTGGTCTTACAGGACCATCCATCCAAGATATTAGATGTATGTTGGTTGATATTAGGTTTGATCCTGATTTAATTTCATATGTGGAGGGTTATCCTGTTATTTTCTGATAAATTCCTGATGTTTTCCCAAATGGCTTCTCTGGTCATCGTCCAATGAGAGTGGTAGAGTTCATGATTGACCTAGTTCCTGGTACACAACTGATATTGATGCCTCCATATTGTATGGAACTAGAGGAGTGGAATGAACTCAAGATTCACATTGAAAACATGTTATTGAAGTGTTTTTACCCCTCGTGTTTCTCCTTAGAAATCCACAATGCACAATTCATAGACCATAGATGACTCACTTCAGTTACTTTTGGACTATCCGAATACGAACTTGGTAATGAATAATAACAGCTAACCTTGACCTCGTGTGGATGATTTTGATTGATATTTATAATGGAAAAACGTGTTATTCAAAGATCAATCATCGATCGGGTTGTCATCCACTCACTACACTGTAGTCTGATATACCAAAGACATCATTCATGAGTAGGTATAGCCATAATGAGTATCTTGTTATGCCGTCTATTCTAACTAACACATTTTCAGTTTTATATCCCTGATGAATTGGATAATACACCAATATCTTGACACTTTTGTGTCAGTTTTCATGGATGATATTTTAGTTTATTCTAATTCCTAGTGTGAGCATGAGCACCATCTCTGTTTGGTTCTAGAGAATATGAGAAACCACAATCTGTAAGGAAAACATAAAAAATAAAGTTCATAGATACTTGAATTGATTTTCCTAGGGCACAAATTTTAGGACCCTGGTGCCTATGTTGATCCAGAGAAGGTAAATGCTATTTTTTATGGAAGGAACCAAAAAATGTATTTCAGATACAAATATTTGTTGGTCCTTTTTCGTACTTTTGATTGTTTATCAAAGATTTCCATATGTTTTAATCAAAATTGAATGATATTACCAAATAAAATGGAGAAAATATCATGGGATGAGAATCATCAGTCTTCCATTGATGAACTAAAATGCCTTCTGACATCATCATTTTTTCTGATCATACTAGAGCCCGATAAGGTGTACATGGAATTTTTTGATGCAACAGGAGATATTTTGGGATGTGTGCTTATGCAGGATGATCATGTGGTATCTTATGGATCAGTTTATCTCTAAAAATAAGAGAATAACTTCCCCACACATGATTTAGAGCTTGTTATGTTGTTTCTTGCGCTTATGTGTTGGAGGAATGATCTCTTCTAGGAGAAGTTCACTATCTTCTCTGATCATAAGAGTCTGAGATATATATTTCCCTACAAGGACATGAATCTATAAAAGAGACAATGGGTAGAATACCGTACAAAATTTTAATTTTACATCACCTAAACTCTGAGTAAATAGAATGTAGTTGATGAAGCTTTATATAGTATGTTTCCAATTAAGGGTTGTTCTGGAATCAAAGGAGTAGTAGAATCTTATAAGTCATTTCATTAATTGCACATAGATCCTTAGGAGGATCTGTAAATTATGGTTCTGACCATTATTTGGTTTTAATAATCTCTCCAGTAGTATTTCTTGTAATGACAAATATAATATGACTATTTTTTGTAGATTCGAAAAAACCATTAATTTGGGAAGATAGTTCATAGTTGGACTCTTTTATTAGATGAAAAAAATTACTTCCGAAAGTGAGTCATCATCTCTGAATCATTGAGAGGATCAATTTTTTTTTGTCATAGATCTTCATTGTCCCCTCACACAGGCTCTATAAATATGTATTATTACATGATTGAGCTGTTCTAGTGGCCAATTATGATTTAGACATGGTAGATAATGTTTTCCGTTGTTTCACCTACCCACAGGTAAATATAGAGCACTTAAAGGTAGCTAGTTCGATCCACCCATTTCTACTGCTGATTTGGAAGTGGGAAAAGGCTTAAATTGATTTTTTTGTTACTAATGAAACCCTGATGGGAAAATTCTATCTGGGTGGTTATTGATTAGTTGAAAATGTCAGATCATTTCATTCCAATCAATGATTCCACTAAAGTTGATTATCTAGGTAAGAATTATGTTGTATATATGACAAGGTTATATAGGAGTCCTTATACTATTCATTTATAAAGGAATCATATGATTACCTCAATGTTCTGGAGGCGTCTTCAAGTGGGAATGAGGACTCAGGTCAATTTTATCAAAACTTAACATCCACAGACATTTTTGTTTGATGAAGCTTGTAATAAATATTTCGTGCACGTGTGTTCGATTTTGATGGATCATGGGAAAGGCATATGGGACAGGTTGAGTTTGTATAAAATAATAGTAATTATTCATCCCTTATAATGGCCCACTTCAAAGGGTAGTATGGTATCCGGTGGAGATCACCTATTTATTGGGTAGTTTTTGAGAATTATCTTAGCTTGGACCATGTCTGGTTCAGGAAAGGTCAACAAAGATTTACTAAGTGCAATGATGTCAGGTTATAGTCCAATTTCAACAAAAGGCATATAAAGAGTAGTTGGGTCATTATTTGAAGTTATTTATTGGTGAATGGGGTTTCTTGAATGTTTCACCATAGTTGGGTGACTGTCGACTTGGAAAATAGAGAAAATTATCTGTGCAATATGTTGGACAATGTGACATCACTAAAAGGCTTGGATAAGACTCTTATCGGTTAGCTCTGCTAGTTTATATGAAAAAATTCAATATTTTTTCCACATATCAAATATTATGATGTATCATCTTGATCCCACCCATTTTCTATGTTTTCATGAAATTCTGCTAGAACCATAAGCTTCTATTATAGTGAAACCAGTTGATATCATTGAATCTTATATTATTGTCATTGGTGGGATGTCAATTCTATTAGTCAGAGTATTATGGAAATAAGGATTAGAATCTCATGAGACATGTTAACATGAGTCATTAATGAGGAGTAGTGGCCTCATCTCTTCCAAGAGGATACATTTTCAAAATTCATTCTTGGGGAAAAAAATTAAAATAGTTTGGAATTTGTGACATAACATTACCTTTATTCGGCATGTTATCCATTTTCATATCACCATATCGTGTGTTAAAATATTTTTATGTAATTTTTATGGGTTTAATAAAGACTGTAGAACTAGTAAATGTGGTGTACTTGAATTAACCATCCTATACATGGTGTTGGTTTCATGTTTTGTCCTAGGAGGCCATGTCATGAAAGGGGGGTGATGTTGTGATCTTGTACACATTTTGGATGATGGTTACAAATAATGTAGTGTGAAAATA
Source organism: Viscum album (assembly GCA_963277665.1). Lineage (NCBI taxonomy): Eukaryota > Viridiplantae > Streptophyta > Magnoliopsida > Santalales > Viscaceae > Viscum > Viscum album. The sequence goes on from OY728156.1 coordinate 1,844,910,983, forward strand.
TAATTTTTTAGTATATGTTGATCATCTTTTCAGTGTAACATATCCACCATTGCCTTAACATTGTGATTAAGGGGTAAATGTGTGACACAGCCCACACAAGTTTATTGTAACATTTTTGGGAGTTTTTTTGGTCCCTTTATATCCAAATATTGTTCCTCTAAACCTTAAAATATCCCTAAGATTTTTTTAGAGGTAAATCACTATATTGATATATCTGATTGGCTCCAGTTCGTCATTTTTTCTATGGTGTATCTCTCTGGGTAAGTCTTCTATTTGCTTCAACCTTGCTATTGATTGTGATATTGCCCTAGCCTTGTATTATCAGACCCCGATATCCTTGTATGGGGTTTCCGATTCTCTTCATATAAATCTATTGTGAGATCTCATTCTGGAGTAATTTTTTCCATCATTAGTAGTAGTGGGGAGGACATCCTTTTTCAAGGTATGTGGTCTTCCACTCTTTTAACAAAATTTTGTGATTATTTTTAAATCAATATTGTCATTGGTTTGTTATTGGGCCACTTGATGGTATTGTAAGGAATCATTTCTTTTGGTTTTTTTTGTGGGCATGTTTGACCCTAACATTGAGGTAAGTAATTCAACCTCTACCCTATGATAATGAACCTATTTATTTATATTTCAAAATTAATTTATAAATAGATATATAAAATTGGCATGATTGTTGTGTTCATTTAATATGGGGTTTAAATGAAAAATGGGATTCTCTAGCTTTGAAAAAATATATTGTGAAATGGATTTGAATGGTTTTGATGATATTGAAATCATTTTGTCAAAAATAGAACATAAGTTACCTTGGGTACTTAGGTGGCATGTTTTTCTTGAGGCCATCATCCATTATTTTGTTATTATCAATGAATATTGCCTTGGATATTTCCTTTGTTTCATATTCTCAAGGAACTATGGGACTCGTATTTATAGTAGGGTTACTCATGGGGTATTCACGAAATTTATAGGCCCATTTTTCTGGTATTGGTGAGTGTGTACTTGATTATTTTTGTATGAGTAGACTGCTACATAGACATGTAGTATTATTTGGGGTTGTGATACATGTGATTCTGTTTTTTTATTGCATGTATTTTTATGTTAGCCCTGATATTAATGTTTATAATTGTGGAAAATGTTATCGAAAATATTCTATCCAAATAATATACTTTTTTTGTTTAGAACTAAGGTAAAGGATAATGTTTAGAATGTTTTCTATAATACTTATTTACTTTTTATCATTCCCTATTTTATATTTTTTATTATAATAAAGGAATTCTTATATAGATACTCTATACAGAACACTTGGGTGGGATCCCACTGATCTTTTTTTCTCACACCATACGCACAGCTTCAGTGGTGTGTAGTCCTTTGTTTGTCTTCTTATGTAGGGATTGGCAATGCCCTGTAGTGATGTAGTGAGGTTCATGTCAGCTAGGATGGGTAGTCGGTTGCATGATTGCTGGAGTTAATCCATGCCATATTGGAGTAGATATTGGTTTTTGAGTTCCTTATAATAGGACTTGTATTTTTGAGTTTTTATATACTATTTTCGATGTTTTATTTCTGCTATTTTCTATAGAGTTATGGAATATATATTTATTAGTTTTATGTTTTTTCTTATATGATTTATATATAGGATGCATTTTCATTTAGTTTGGCAGAAATTATTCCCTTATTTTTGTCATTTGATGACTGAGTTCTTGTCACCATCCTGTGGGAATCGATAAAGCGCTTCAGGTATGTGACAAATTTGGTCGAGTGCTCAGTTTCAGGAAAACATGGGTTTGATCATCACAAACACTATTATTTTATTAATGTCACATAACAAATATGTTAATACCTGTGTTATCAAAAACAATAATGAAAAAAGGTATGATTTGAAAAATAAAATATCAAATTGCAGAATGTTTTCCATAAATCACAAATTATATTCATCTATAGAAAATATAACATAAACCATTTAATCACTCAAGATTTCAGTTTCACTAAAACTATACAATAATCATATCTTAATAGTTATTATCATAACATAAATCACATACTATGGGGGGTCTTCCCTATATCACGTGCTTTCAAAAAATAACATTTTCCACTCAATCATATTTCTTAATACCCTTCAATATATTATTTCAAATGATTACATAAAATATAATTGAATTCAATCCTTATTTGTTTCATAATTATTATCATTTCAGTATAAAAGGTAAAATACATATAGATGATAATTCGTATAATCACAACATTCAAACAGACCTATCAATTTAGTTTCTTGACACATCATTGTCCTTATTTCAGAATCCTATTCCATAACACTTTTATCCTTTCATTTGTGATATTTTTTCCCTATGTCATCAACAATAAAATTACACATATAACCATTATGATCCACTTATCTAGATTTTTCCCTTAGTTATTGATTTGAATAATTCCATTACAATCTACATTCAAAACATTAATCAATTTATAATACATTTTGGAGAGTAATATTATAATTCATTTAATTAAATGTAATTTTAATTTCCATTGTAAATTAATTTCTCTATTCCCTTATTATCCTTATATAAATCATGTTATCATTCTTATGAAAAATTTCCTCAAGTATTTGATTATAAATTATAGAAAAAATAAAAATTGAATCATATTTTTTCCATTGTCTCCTCCAAAAAAGATCCTAGTTAACTCTATGAATCAAATATTTTTCATTTCTAAGAGTTAGTTAGTTTATAGGTTTTTAATCATATATCCTGATAAATTTTTAAAAAAAAATTATAGTATCATTCACTCACATCATCAATCCATTTGGTTTCCTTAAACACATTTTCTAATTTATTCAAAACTAAACTAATTTCGTTTTGTTCATTCCATTGACTAATAAACATTGAGAGAAACAGTAATCGTAGTCGAGATTCGCATAGTACAAAAGAGCCATTTTTAGGATGACTAATGAATTAAACATTCTTCTCAATATATGGAAACATAAGAAGTACCAAGGTTTATCATGGACAACTTCTATTCAAAAACTTCATTATGGATCAAAATAAAAATGTTATTTAATCTAAGAATTTACAAAAGGAGTGTCATATATGGTGAATGGTATGTCTTTTATTCAAGTATGATATAAAGATCAAGTCATGTCTGACATGCATTTTTTAGTGTTATTAACAGTAGCTACATTTAAACTAGGAACACATCCACAGGTAGTGTCCATAAAGTGATGTATTTGTAGTTACACCATAGAATATCTATCATAACAAATATTTTAATGTTGTAAGAACCCGGTTCTTCACATGATGTTTTGGTTCCTAATTTTTCTTTTCTTTTGATTTGATTTTGAGAAAATGAGGAAACTATAAAAATTTTATGTTTTAGTAAAACACGACATGTAATCCCATTTACATTATGTGTAGTCTAGATATGTTGGATGGGGATACATGGTGTATGATTTTTTTGGCCAGAAATTGATGAAAAATGCATTACTCACCATGTACATCTGAGTACACACTGTGTACTCAGACCCACATGGTATTTGCAGGACGTATAAAGTATGTCGACGATCTTGTGGATAGTAAAATGACATATATGTAGTGTAAAGTATCTTGAATACCGTGTATTACTAAAATTAATCTTAAAATTTAAAGTATCCTCATTTTTTCTTCTTCTGGATAAATGATCCATTGGGTGAATCATGTGGAGCCACATGATCACTTCCTTCTCCCATTTCTCATCTGGAACCCAGATCAGGTGTCGTCTGTCACGTTAGAACCCAATAGATATGGGCTTCCATAGCATTGAGAAATTATTTGTGATTTTATTATTTATAAATTTATTTAATGTTGATTGATGTATGTATTTTCATAGATCTATTCCATTGTAGGCCGAATCTAGGGCCATCAAATGATTACATCAGTCATACGTCATCGAGGAAGGCGGTCTTCTTTCTTTAATTAATGTTTGGGTTGATTATATGTGCCAAAAATGAATGAGACCATTTTTTGATTTTGTTTTGATCTATATATGAATAATTTATATGCTTAATGTTGTTTATATATTTGGTAATATGAAATTGGATCATGTGATTACTGATTGATTGGTTTAGGGACACCCCCTGGGCATGTTTCCTACGGTTATCCATTTGTAATTAACATATTTGAAGGTATTGAATATTTTAATTTTTGTGTTTGATTTGAATAATGTATATTTATATTAAATGACCACATGTGTTGTTATCGTTCTATCCATGAAATAGTTTAATTTCCATGTTTTTTTGTACCATGTGAATTGCCCGCGGGAGATGTTATGTTTAAAGTCATGTTATAGTTCAATTCACAAGTGTTGCTTGAGAAATGTAATTTCATATGATTAAAAGAGTTAATTAGCCATGGCTGATCCATATTCTCGGTTAAAATACAAGGTTGGGCTCATGGGACTAATAACACCTTGTTTAACTTGGGTGAACCATTGTCACGGTTAAATGGAAACGATCTGAATCAATAGGTTAATTACATAAGGTCCATGAGTGAGCCAAATTTTTGCTGGTTGGGCTTACTGAGTCTTTCTTATAAATGCCATGGAAAACCTAGGTCCATTATGAGATACTTGGGATTATCTCAATTGGAAACTAAACAAATGATTAAATGTTGAAATGTTCATATGCTTAAATGTTAAATGGTTATGTCTCGAGTGGATATTTACTTAGTTATATGGGGTTGATGGGCATGGCCTGACTTAAATACATTTTTAAAGTTCCCAGAACATGTTAAATGGAATGAAATGTCTTATGATGTGTTTACCAATCCAAATCAAAATATTTGATTCAATCTTCACATATATATCTTGATGATATTTTGAGACATCTATTGTGTTTGCTTCTATACAGGGGATTGGCAATCTAAGGACAAATCTCGAGATAGTCCTATTTAAATGGAACTACACTGGTAATGCAAATAAATAGAATAATGATATCTTTACATGAGAACTTCTAACTTACTATTTTCATTTACAACTATTTCATATATTCACTAACATTTAGGCACAAATTGTTAGTGGTATACTTCTGGGATTAGTCTCACAAACGATTTAGGTCCTTCTTTTAGGGCCAAATAAATTATATGATTACATGTGTGAAAAATTAGTATCGCCATTATACATGTACTTGATTGGTGGTTATTAGTAGGAGAGCATGGGACCAAGCCGAGCCTTGTGATGCTTCAGAGTTTTGTTTCTGTATATATACATGTATTATACTTGTATCTGATTATAGGGTATCCCGTTTTAGAATATTTATTTGAATATATAACATGTTGAATTCTCATTTTTATGGTTTGATACTTGGATATATATATATATATCAATCATAATACAACTGTTTTTTTAGTCATGTATTGTTTATTGCTTCCGCTATTGTATTGTTATAGTATTTTGTTGTGATACACTCTACCAATGAGGGAATAGTTTCCCCACGATCAATCCCATGTACCTTGATACTATTTGGAAGCCTCTATAATTGGGGGAAATTCTCACGAGGCCTTGTGGCCAACCGCGTACATGGAACCGTTTAGTGTCTCCTGGATCCAGGATGGAACAAAGTTGTATCAGAAGGATGATATTTTTTGATTTTCTATTATTTGTATCTTATAGACAGGGATAGAAAAAAATTGGGATTTGGTAATTATTTGTTCTTATGAGTATCTACCATATTTACTTGGAATGTCCAAACATTCATTGAAATGACTTGTGATATTTTGATTTTGAGCTTTTACAGTTACGTATATTACACCGTTGGGTAACTCTCTTGATATCTGCTTTTACTATTTAGGTAATTGTGGGTTCTATTTTAGTTACATCCTGATGAGATGAGGGAACTCCATTTCAAGCGTCATATAGGCACCAATAATAATCACATTCCATGCATTATGCCATGCCATCTAGGATGCATTATTTACCACATGATGTGGTGATAGATGGCGTGATATCTATGCCTAGTGTTGTGATAGGTAGATCAGTACGTGATATGGTTTGGATTAAATGGATTCCAAAATTTGGTTCCAAATGTGTATGGGCCCTCTTAGTTTAGAATTTGGTAGATCAGGTTTCTATTTTTTTCTATAATTATATGATGATATGTTCTACTATGTTTTCAAATGTTGGATTGTGGGGAGTATGGGACCTAATGGATCAGAATATGGAATTCCACTCATTTATTTGTAGAATAGGGGTTTTTTCGGAAATCTAGAGTTTCTATCCTGAAAAACCCATTATACACGATGTGTATTCTAGAATTACATGTTGTGTTTTCTTTCTATTTTGGGATTAATGTGTTAAAAAAAATAATAAGAACACTCCATGTATTTCTTTTACATTCCTTGTAGACCATGACTATGTAACCTACTGTGTGAGGAGGAAACACGAGTTGTCGAACTTCGAGTACTACATGCAGTGTACATTGATTACATGATTTGTAGAAGTCGATCGTGTATCCAGTCATGTGACAAAAAACACGAGTTGATGAAAATTTTGATGTACACGCCATATCTAATATGAATAAATGTGTGGTCTTACAATGATAGAACTATGTAGTTCTAGATGTGTAGATGTACATGGGTTGGAAGGAAATTCATGTACACACAAGTAATATTAGAGAACATGGAATTTATATGGGGTTTTACACATCCATGTTGGGAAGAAGTACACACCCATGTAATTGACTAAGATGACACACCGTGTAAGGGGTAATACATGCTATGTACTCCTATTTCAAAAAAGATATTATTTTTCTTAAACTATTCAATTCTTACACTTCAGAGTAAGAGTTCCATTTTTGATACGACGGTAATGAGGTGTTTTTACTAATCATTCTGGAGTCAAGCCGCCACGACGACCACAAGTTGTACTCCAGGAAAGTTGCAATGATCATACTCTAGAAATGGTGTGCTATGTGCTATAGATGGATCGTTCAGTTATTCCCACTGCAGCAATAAAAAATATACCAGACACATGTTAAGATACATAGTTCCAAGATGATTTTGTGAGGTTCATGCATTACTTCATGGGAGCACCGCACGCTTACATATCTATGGAAGTGTTGACACATTTTTTTGCTGAATCATCCACCTACATTTTTAGGGCATAGAGTTCCACATAATAGGGAATAGTGGTTGGACTTAGTGGTGAAAATAATTGATCATATTGTTACCTCTCCTGAGAGGAGGTCCATGTTTGCAAACGTACATTCTACGTGATACTTCTAACGGATGGTTGGATGTTATCATGAAGATATAGCGCCATATAGACATGCAATGGGGAGAACTCCAGATATTCTTCAATGAATACTTCTTTACTAAGACCCCCATGGGTGATTGAGCTCAAGAGATCATGAATATAGAAGATGGAATTATGAATGTGATTTGTTATTCTTCCAGCATTATAGTGCTTTAATAATTCACATATGTTATGGTGAGTGATGATGTGGTGGGAGATAGGATCTTTGAGGATGGACATTGGTATGTTTTATGAGCTTAGGCGAATGTCTATAGGTTACCATCTATGCATACCATTGTGAATCAGGTGCTGATTAATAAGTGAATCCAATAGGAATATAGGGGTGTGAGTCCAGGCAGTTCAACACTAAGATCTAATATCGTCCCAACTAGAAGAAATTAGTGTTGTATGATGTTTTCTCATGGGAATTCGAGTATTCAAGACGTATCTTATGGAATTAAGTTGAGGTGATATAAGTGTTAAAGAGTTTTTCATAGCATTCCACAATTCACGAAGGACCCATTTGAGTGTTGATCTTGCGGTAAGATGGGACATCTACAAAACATATGACTGATGTTTCGACATGTGGCTAGTGATAGAGGATCTGTGGATATTGCAAATGTAGGAGAAGGGTCCGTAGAATCTCACCATTATATAAACGAGAATATGTCGTGGCATGCAGGCCAATGTGGTGGGTGTGGCCATGGTAGCCGGACCCCATGATCAATGTGATAGAAGGATGGGTCATCATAGTGTATCCAAGTTGTGTCATAGGGTCGTAGTACATGTCAGACATATGAACTACAATAGACCTAACATGAGTAGGATTTTGGACCTTCTACTATCAGAGGTACTATTCTAATCACCTCAGTTTTAGTTTCTCTCATTGTTGATACTAGTGAAATGAATAGTTTTATATCTACACCTTATGTGGATATACATGGGATATATGATTCTATTACTTAAAATGTTATGATATATGAAAATAGATTAGAAATTTTAAGGATAGGTGTGCATCAGTGCACTATGTTCCACTTTGATATTGGTGGGTGTTACTTTCTATGGAACCTCTATGTCTTAGTGATGATGGGCTATGATGTCATTCTCAAAATGGACTGTTTGGTCTCTTTAAGAACCTTTTTTTATTCCTATCGCCCCATGGTGATTTTACATCACTAGAGGGTGGAGGGATTCGGTATAAAGTTGAATGGGATGTCTAGGCAATCCAAGAAAGACCTGAGCATTGTCAGATGGGGGAGATGACACCCTAGATTGTGAGTTTATATATTGATGATTACTGAACATATCTAGAATAATTCCCTCCTTGGTTCATCATTTCAAAGATGTTTTCCTAGATGAATTCTCGGTATTTCCTCCCATTATAGAGTATGATTTCAGTATTGAGTTAGTTCCCCAAGCTACACAGGTATCCATTCATCTTTAATGGATGGAAATGAGGGATTTTCAAGAGATCAGGAGACAATTGGAAGATATGGAATCTAAGGGTTTTATCTAGATTAGTACATTCTATTGGAGTCCACCACTCCTTTATGGAAAAAATTCAGATGGAACACATAGGTTATAAATGGACTATCATTAATTGAACCAATTGAAGACTAAAAATTGATATCCATTACCATGAATAGATGAATAGATTGAAAAAATTTGAGGATCTCATGTGTTCTTTATTATTGAGTTAATGTTTCGGATATAATGAGGTACATGTTGAACCCAATGACATACCTCATACTACCTTTCGTAGTAGGTATGGTCTCGTTGAGTAATTGTTTATTTAATTTGTTCTCATAAATGATCCAGCAGTTTTCATGTACTTGATGAACCAAGTGTTCCCTTGTTTCCTTGATTCCTTTGTGGTGGGTTTCATGAAATATATCCTGGTGTATTATCTAAATCAAAATTACCCTTCCAAACACCTTGATATCATTCTGAATATACCGAGAGAGAATTTGATATATGCTACAATTAGAAAATGCCACTTCTGGATGGATCAGATTCACATCCAAGGTCATGTTATCTCAGAGACTACTGTAACTGTGGACCTAGAAAATGTGAGAGTAGTAGTTACCTGGGAGATTCCCAATAATGTTTTTGAGGTGTGAAGAGTACATTAGATAGATGTATACAACACGAATTTTGTAACAAAATTCTCATTCTTAGGAGCACTGATAATAGGCATGACGAAGAATTGTTTGAATTTTGAATGTTCATATTCTTGTGATATATCCTTTTGGGTGTTGATGGGAAATTTTACATCAGTTCTGATTCAGATATTTATAGAGTCAGGAAGGAGATACATTGTTTATTGTGATCCATAAGCTATTGGTCCTGGATTAGTTCTTATGTCGGGGGATTGATTAGTTTTGTATTATTATCCATAGTTGAGGACACATGAGAGAAATTACTCGACGCATGATCTCTAATCAGCTGAAATTTTTCATGATTTTTTCTACTAGAGACATTATTTATCTAGGATGAATTATGTGGGGTAAAAAGACCATAAAATTATCAAATACATCTTCACTCTGTGTGATTTCAATCTAAGTTTGCGACGATGGGTGGAATATGTTCTTTCGTTTCACAATGATCTTTCCTATATGCTTAGAAATCGAAATTTAGTGGCTGATGCACAGAGTAGGATGACTTAGATATAGGCAGTTCAATGGGACAGTGGTGAGTAGAAGCTAATGCATTTTCTCTCTGAGATGAGTTTAGAGGGGAACGATAATCAAGGGAAAATTTATCTTTCATCTTTGGATGTTAACTCTACTATACTGGATAGAGTGATGGTGAGGTAGATACCAGATTCTGATGTACTTGTTCTACAATAGTGTGTGGAAGGTCAGGACCCTCCTCATGGATAGTTGATAGGTGATGATGATGTTTGGCATGTATATGGATTTGTGTGGATTCTAGGGGAAAGACGAAATGATTTGATGTAAGAGTTTGATGATTCAGTTTGGGCAATGCATCCTGTAGTCAGCAATATGTATCGTGTCTTGTGCCATTAGTTCTCTTGGCTAAGAAGGAAGAATGAAGTAACCTATTTTTTTACAAGGTGTTCCACATGTTAAAAGATGAAGTCAGAACATCAGCAGCCATCTATAATTTTATATAAACAATGCATTTTTTAGTTGATATGGGATGATGTCACACTGAATTTTTTGAGAGGGTCACTGATTTCTTCTAGAGGTATCAGTGTTATTTGGATGATAGTAGAAAAGATTATGAAGGTTCCTCACTTTTGTCAACATTGGATACCTTGTAGTAGATGAGCTCATAAAGTAGTATGATCGATCTTGGATACCTTGGAGTTGAAAGGCTTATGAAGTTTTCTCACAAATAAATGAATGTGAATATTTTAAACATTAATAATTAACTGTTTGTATATTTGTGAGAAATAAATATTTAATTAAAATTTTAATATTAATAAATTAATTTAAAAGACAATTCATAAATTATATTAATAAATTAATATTTTTTCAAATGAACTTAAGATAATATAATTAGACCATAGTTAACTGTTGGGGTATTATAAAAAAAGTTATAATTTTAAAAACTGTATTACTCGAGTAAATGGTGATTGTAATAAAAACATAATTTTCTCATATTATGAATATTATTTTCATAAAATATAGTTTATTTTTTTATACACATCCAAAAATGGTTAGGATTATTTTTTTTTGTGATTTATTTTATAAATACTATATTTATTTGAATAGGTAAAATATTTCAATTTATGAAATATGATAAATAAATTAATTCCAACATCTTGTTTTTTTCATGGATGATGTAAATGAACATTTGTTGAAAATCCCACGTAGTTATTAAATATATTAGTAAAAATAATTTTGACTCTTAATTATCTTAATCCCAAAGAATTAAATAAAGATTAAAATACTGGAAAAACCCACCTCTCCACTACTATAATAACCACCCTCACCACCTCTTCCTCTCACACAAATCATGATTTTAAACTTGCCTTCGTTTTGAGAAAATATTTCATAGAAACCCCTTCTCCATGTCCCTGAAATTTTTGTCCCATAAAAAAAATGAAAAACCATAAGGTGGTTCTCAAGGAGGAGTAATCAAGAGGTAATCCACATTTCCTTTTTCTTTCAATTTCTTCTACAAGTTCAATTCTATAATATTTTTCTCCTCACCTCCCCTCATCCAAATGATATTATAATTACATTACATTACATGTAATATCACTATATAATTCTAATATAACATTTCATCATAATCACACTTTACACCTCGTCTTATACTAAATATTATAACACAATCCATGATATGTTAATTTATCACACTCACGGATGATCTGTTTTAAATTTCTATTACCATAATAAATTCTGGTCCGGAATTTTTTTTATTGGTGAACTAGATAAAAATTCTTGTAATATATATTATTGAATGTTTTGGAATCAATTGTTAAATCTGGTAATAAATTATAAAGCAAAATGATATCGTGGTGAGTGAAAAACCATGAATTTTATCCCATCATTTATATTAAAATTTAATTTAATGATTCATAATCCCCAAAATAACCCAATAATTTATTATATCATTTAACATTATGTATGATGACTAAAAACTCATAAATTCAATTTTTTATTTCAATTTCAATTTTTCATGAACATCCATACTCTTATACAATCAAACAGATCATGAAAACAATGAATACAAGCACTCCCAAATGATGAAATTGAATCTATTAGCCCAACTAAAATTCCATAAATTAACTTATTAAAGAATAAAAAAAAATTATTTATGTTTATTGGATTATTAATTAATGAATCAAAATATATTAGTCAGTACATTGTGATCATATGTCGAATGCATTCACACATAAGGTAAGGGTTTCCTGATCTCACTTCCATATTTTTGAGATATTCCTTATTCATAATAATTAGTTGAGTATGGTGTATGTATAATGCCCATTTATGTATCATATCATGAATCTACTTATTTTTATGTTATTCAATGTATCATTTTAGGGACATTAACTTTGGGGAAAATAATTTTATTGATTACAATGTGGTAAGGTTTTTATACTTGAACAATCATTTCCATCCGAGTGACTTTTTTTCTATACTTACCTCATTGAAATTATTATTAATTCTTCTGTACTCCTCATAAATTCAGTGTGAATGTTCTATATATTTTTATGAATGACAGTAATTATTTATTATGGGGTTTTATATGTTTTAGAAGAATCATTCCAAAATGATTCCTGGAATACAAGCCCGATTGAAGGGATCTTCCCGAATTTTTATGCATTTCCAAGAGAAAATATATATTATATTCTAATGCATAATTATTTTTATAAAATATCACATTTTATAATGAAAAAATATTTTGTTCATTTCTTGATTTTTGAGAACAATCTTTCATTTCTTCACTAAATTATCTTCAATATGTTCCTTAAAGGAAAGAAAAAGGTTTTATTTCTAATTCATATAAAAAATACTTAATTTACATGATTTCACATCAATGAGTCATGATTTTTCCTCAAATTTAATCTTAATATCCTTCAATTTTTATTTCTAGGATATAATATTTTACAATCATGTTTTTAACAAATATATATTATTTTCTAAAAGAACTATTCTTTCCAATGTAAAAAAAATTTTTTTGCGTCTAACATTCTCTTTTATAAGATATTGTCCATGTTAACCACTTAATTACAAAATGTGGTGTATCTACAACCATTTTTTATATAATATCAAGAGTCTCCATGTTATCAAGAAATCATAAGGGATTATGATTTTAATGATTCGAGGTGGTATGAGACACTGTGGAATCTTTATGGAATATTTCCTCAAGAATTTTTAAATGGTCTCATTTAATAGTATCTCAACCATTTTCAACATCCATTTTTGAATCATGTAATTAATTGAGGATTATATGTTGAGATATCATATAAAATATTTTTTTATGGATTTTTATTAGTTTTACAATGTATGTCCAAGCATGATACCATTCACTATATTACTTTCAATGGTTTCTGTTTATGTTTTATGATTGGTTAAATAAATTTAAATTTCATAAGTTTGTTTAAATATGAATGCATATATAGTTTATGGTTATTTAAATTCATACAAGGAATAAATTTTTCTTAGTAAGTGATGGGTGGGGCCTTCTCTAGCCCAATGATGCATCAGTAGGTGTCGTGATACCAACAGATATGGACTTGGTTATGGTCTTGACCATTTTTAGATATTTTTTTGGTGGGACTTGTTTATTTTTTGATGTATTAGATTATTACTTGATGTCATGTTTTAGAATGATCTAGATTCGAATTTCCCACATTATGATACTAGTAATTGATAAATCACATAATTATTTGAATTGTATAATAAATCTAGTTGAGGATCTTGTGAAAAATTATATGGATTTATTTACTCATATTTAATTCATGACATATTATTCTCATGTTTATTTTTATAAAAATGTGTTTTAAATAATTATACATTCCTAAATTTTATGATTAAGATATCATATATTGTATTTGTAACAACACGAGATTTTATGATATATATCATTTTTAATTTCTTTGATGTCTTCTATTGTACACTACACCAACATTAGTTTGTACCATACATAATATTGTATTCGCTTGTTGTATAAACAACACTATTCTTGGCTCGTGTTACACCGAATTTCAAGTTCAAATTACTCTATGCAACATTAAGTATTGATTTTGTTCAATTTATAAAATAAATAAATTGTGATTATGTTATACATAGTACCAAAGGGATCTTGCACTACACGCAGCCCTGCCTTGGATTGCATTACTCACAATTGCGACCTTCCTCTATAGTGTGTGTAATAAGCAATATCAGGTTTCAATAAATAATGACATATTGTTACAATATTATATTGAATTATTAATATTATATAGTATTAACTACATTTTTAATTTAATAATGTTATTATCCATCTTACACAATTTCTAGAACATAATATGGGAAAAAATAAATTTTTCACATAAAATATTTATTTTAAAAAATGCAATTTTGCCACCTTTTGATGGCGCACCACCTTTAAATCTAGTTTTTCACTTGGTTATAAGTTCAATTTGAAAAAATATAATTATTATTTTGAATCAAGATATAATAATTTACATTGGAATTTTTTTTCATATTATTCTGATATCATTCATATTTTAATGAATCATAAAAACACACTATATTTTAATTAAAAAAACTTTTTTTTATCGTAATAATTTTATGGATAAATTATAATATTGAATGGTTTTAAATTATAAATTGAATATATTTTTTCCATTTAATATAAAGTATGTCATGATAATTGATTTTACATAGAATTTATAGGTAAACTCATTTCAATCTTTTGTAATGTTTTACTTTTAAAAATACATTTTCTTTACAAGATGATTAATTTTAAATTAATATATGCAACTTCGGTGATTCTAACTTGGAAAAATGGATTCCATATTTGGAATCAGTAGATCCAAATTATGTTAATAGTAATCTTTTTTACTTTAGGGAACTACAAATAGTAACTATGGTAAATATTTTGTATCATAATTAGAGCTAAATCGAGAAATTATGGGTAAATATAATATTATAAAATTACCCTAACACTTGTATTAATATAACTGGATGATTATATTTCTTCTTAAGGCTAATTTGGTTCGAAATGGAAACAATTGGAACCCAAATAGATGTGATTAATACCATTAATGTATTTAATTTCAAATAATGTGAAATATATCTAACCCAATAATTAATAAATAAAGTATTTTTAATATATGGTTATACAGAATATAAATTCTATTATAAATACTAATTAGAAATATAAATTTTTTTTCTTTGTTATGGTAATTTATTTTTAATTTTTATGAAATATTTAATTACCTTAATAGCTTATACATTAATGATGCAGAAATTATTTATTTAGAAAAAAAAACTATATTATAGTTTTTATTACAATACTAATACCAGTCAAAAGGACATGAAACATGACAAAAACATATCGGTCGAGTATATCTATACCCTAAGAATCCAATGGTATAATTATGGGCCATTTTTAGCCTTATAAAATAGATTAGGACATTTATATTATTTTATTTTAAATGATGTCAATGTTTTCAGCTTCATACATTAATAAAGACAAGATTTTAAAAGTTTGTTGTTTTAGAAGATAAATTCAACTAAAGTTATTTTTATGAAATATATTATATTTATCTTCATAATAGTATTTTATTATTAATTTTTAAATGAAAAATAATTATATTAAATAATTATTCAAAAATTTTGTATTAATTATATTATTTAGAGAAATATCAAATAAATGATTTTAAATGTATTAAAATAAATATTATATGAACTAATTAATGGTCTCCACGAATTGTCTTGTTGAATACTACTTTTTAGTAATCTATTAAATAGTTTTTTCGGAAATAAATTATTTGTTAACTGTATTTAAATTCAAATAAAGAATTGTGCCAAAATAAACACTATTGATATTTTATATTATTAAATTTGGTAAAAATCAAAAAAATATGTAAAAATTACAAATTAATATTTAAATGATCTAACATGTCATAAAGTATAAAATTATTTATAATTAACAAAACATATGTATGTATTTAAAAACATATAAAATTTAAAATATTATTACCACATATAAAATTAAATAGAATAAATAAGGATAAATCAAAATGATAATGTTTAAAATAAAATAAAAACATGTCTAAATTCAATTGAATGATGAGATTTCAACCCTATATTATATAATATCTTTTTTTGAGTCACCTTTGAATTTTTTACGTGGGGTTTGAGTTTATTATATATTAATATTTTAGAGGTCTCAAAAAGTGCCGCTCTCCCCTCTTATAAAATGGAACCTCCTCCCTCACCTCCTCACACAACATTGAGCCTTCAAGATCGGCCATACCCTGCCCATTTCACTTCTCCACTTTCCTAGAAACATTCTAGAGGTACTGGTATTTTTAATAGACCAAATATATTTCCCTAAAAGGAGGTTTAGAAGAGCCTCGTCGAAGAAGGGGTAATATCCTTTCCCAATTCGTTCAAGATCATTTCCACTTATACTTCATCTTATTTTGTTGTTTCATAATAAATAAATATCATCAGTATCCGTCATATACTGATATGATATTATAAATACGAACCAACCTTATTTCACCTTCTATCCACCCTACAGAAAATAAAATCACCACGCGTGCGTACCTACGAAATAACGTTTCCACGCCGTGGTGTAATTTGAATTTCCACCACCACATTAATTGGATGGGTATTTTTGTGTAAAGAATAAATATATAATGTTATTATAACATGATACTAATTTTTAGAAATTATATCATCCACTCTAATTCCATTATATAATTATGGGAATGATATCATCGCTCGTGCATACGTACGGATTACCTTCTCCAAGACACGATGAGATTCATTCTCCGAGATAACCATTCATGAATTATTTTAATGTATATATATATATATATTAAATAATCATGAAATATATGACATATTAATAATACTGGATTTATGTATATGTTATTTACATATTTCCATTCAATTTAATAAGGAAACTAAAACATCATTCATGGGTACGTACGACCTATCGTCTCCATGAAAGTGTATTTGATTCAATTTATCGATCTATTATATATATATATATAATATGAAAATATATTATATATAAATCATGTTTTACATTTTGGATTTATTTAGTCATGATATATGTAATCAAATGAATAATTACAACAAAACCCGGATGATAAATGAAACAATTTTACCCAAAAACATGCTTTAACATGGAATTGACAAATGAAAGGGTAATATAAAGTCCAGAGTGAATCATATATGATTCCATAAATATTATTATGGTTCTGTTAAAATATAATAATATGTTTAAAACCATTATACAAGAGTCTCAGACACATATGGAAGAAATTGGACATAAGGTAAGGGAAAATCTCAGAATCTCATATTTATCCAAGATTGTTTATACTTCAGAATTTACTGGCTAATATTTATCATCCACATCCCTGTTTCCTCAATATGTAATATTATTTCTATCCTCCAACAAAATTTTGAATCCAATTTTACATATTGGATACTTTTTTGTAAAAAATATGAAAGGAATCTTTTGTAATTTATAGTACCAGACACTTTTTGACGTTTCAAACCATACTACGAGAAGAAGGTTTTTTTAACTTATACAGCATGAATTGATATTTATAGATTCATAATGCCTTATTTTCATGAAGCTTACTCTACAAGATTTCGTGATTATTTTCACCACAAATTATTTTTTTATAATTATGTGACATTTTGAGAAAATAAACTGATTTTGAAGAAGAAATGATATTTTTCTCAAAAAAATAATTTCAAGTCTTTTATCAGAACTATTTCCCATCAAAGATGACATTATTTAGTTTTATTATGTTTAATGAATAATTTCACTATTATATAAAAGTTTTGATATTTCATATGATGAAATTATATCCATTTGTTTTATATGGATTATCTTATGATGGAATGATGTTTATGAAACCCATTTCATTCATTGGGTCATGATGAATGATTTGTGTTTATTTTATGGAACACGAAAGAATGATTTCACTATGAGATTATTGGGACCTATATCACCCTCTGATGAATTGGTTAATGATTTATATCTCTTGAGATAGACATGGCTAGAATGAGAAGTGATTATGGTTTAGTAATATTTGGCTGGAATGACAAGTAAACCTGGTTCAGTAATGGACTTTGTCCACTATGATGGTATTTACAACAATGCCTTGGATACTATGGAAACAATGAGAGGTGTTTAATGGTTTTCCATAGATACATGGTTTATTCCTAGGTTATTATATTTTTATTATTGTTCCATTATGATCTATGCCTTTTGTACTGCCAATATTTATGTCATTGTTCAAGATGTTGATGTTTTATGTTAATTTTTTATTTCAAATGTTTATGGATTTTTTTTATGTTCTCCACGTTTACCCTTACTGAAAATTTGAGTTCCGCCTTTGTATTTTTTATATTCCCCAAGATATAAATATATGTTTTATGTAAGAAAATAATGGGAAGATTCTTATGGGAGATGTTGAAGATCTTTCACCATGATTAGAAGATTATGTTCTGAGTTTCCAAAAACACTAAACTGATAGGGTCTCTGGGCATCTGTTATTGTTATGTATTATGTATTCTTCAAAAATAATTTAATATCTATGTACGTCATGTTATGGTCTCTATAGTTGGTATCAAATCAAAGGTTTAGTCAACCATTGCAAACTAGGATGTAAAATATTTAGTGAGATCCATAGAGATATTTCTAAGGTGTGTCTTGGGATGTTCCTAAGGTTAATTATAAGTACATGTTATAGTCATCGGATTACTATAACGATCATAAAATTAAACCTAAGATGTTAGATATTTAATATACCCCCCTTTATTATTGTGTTTTCCTTGCATGATTTTTTCCTCTCACGCTATTCGTTTTGGGTTTTAGAAAACGGCTCGAAACATGAAAATTCATGTTAATAGAGATTATTATGGACAATGGTATTATATTCTTTATGAGCTACAAAATTAAATGGTATTTGGAAGGTGAAACACCATTATTATGCCTAATTATCAATCTCATAATATGAAAATAATATAATATTTGGTAAGATTATTCACTAAGCTAATAAGAGAAAGATGGAGTTTCATGATGATCATAGAAGAAAAAAAGTTAAATTTTCATAATGGAATTCAGGTGAGAAGAGGCATAAAATAGAATGTTTCAAAGGAACTAAAAGATGATTTGGGTGTGCAAAATAAGGACACAAATCTAGTAATTGAAAAAGGAAATTGTTATGTTAACACAATGGACAAGTATAATGGTATTGCTAAAACATCAACAACGGTTAAATGGTTTAAATGTTGAATGTATGGGCATTATGAAAACTAATGACCTAAGGGAAAATACCATGAAGATAATCAGCATGGTCGTATGGGTATTATTTAAGTTGATGATGATGAAGACACTACAAATGATATATGAGATTAAAGAAGTGTTGAGAAATAAAATGATGATGCTCAATCAATGGTTTGAGAAGGTAGTGGAATGATTTCATGTTTATCAAGAATAATGTATGGTACTATGGAAGAAAAAAAATCTTTGGATTGTTACACTGTTGTCTTTCCTTTAGTATTTGAAACTATATGATGAATGGTACCGGTAACCATGAAAAGTTATTGAAATATTTTTGGAAATTACATGATGGGTGATTAATGAAGGGATAAAGAGAAAATAATATCTTTGATAGTATTAATGAGCTCATGACTAATAAAAGGACAAAGTGATATAATGTATTCTGTATATAGAAATTTCGTGATTTTGGTATGAGGAAAGAGTTACCTTTTGACAGCATCAATTATTTCACTAAGGTTCTATGTTAATTTATGTTTCAAGAGAATAGAAGATTAATGTATTCATATGTTTAGAATGCGATCAAAAAGATATATCTTATGATATATGAGGAATAAATGATGGTATTAAGATTCTTATTTTGTGGCCTATCCAGTATCTCTTTTCTATAAACGATGAAATTGGACAGATGTATTCTGGATAAGTCTAATTATTGGAATGGATTATGTTGTAAATAAGATGGTATTGTTTAAGGCTAGAACATTTGTGGATATTATTTCAGTAATGTTAATATAGTGTAGTTTCAGAAAAAGGACAACATGAAGGATGGGAGACAACCTGTCGCACAGGACAAGGTTGTGGGAATCGAACCCACAACTATAGTGATACAACACATATTGGCCTACCATTGGACTATAAGAAGTCCTTGGTTAGTAGAAAATATTTTTAATTTATTAACCAGGATTACATATGAATTATAAGTCCATTTTTGGAACCATATATGATTAATCTCACCGTAAATGGAGTTATTTATATAAATTTTTTCAAAAATTAAGTTTGGGAAAGATTTAATGACATATATTTCTATCGCATGATCTACTAACACTTCACGAAAGACAAATTCAACTTCATTTTTTTAAGAGATATAGTGGAAATTATTCATGGCATGAGAAACTGTGAGATTGTACCAAAATCAATTAAGTATTTCTTTTAATTCAATGATTCTTCCACATTTTGGAAATGATCTTGAAAACAAAAAATTCTATCCTAGTGCCCTTATATTTGATGAATCAGATGAAACCATAAATCATCATAAATTTATGGACTTCTGATTATTGGCTTTTTCATATCCATGTCCTCTACCACACTTCATCAGCAGTTGATGGTTATATTTCTCTTCCATATCCATATTTTCACCGTTCTTCTCCTATGTGGAAACACAGTAATTAGTTAATTTTGGTAACCATTATGTTTCATACTTCACTTTTTAAAATTGTGTTTCAGTATTATTTTTTACGATGTTGGTTATTATGAATAATACTTTCAAGTAGTAAATGATTTATAACCTTGATGAATTTCGATATAGAAATTCATTTTAAGTGTGTAGAATGTAATTCACCGTGATTTTAGGAGATATATAATTTTTAATTTCTTTTATGTATTCAATTGAAAACTACAGAATGATTAGTTTGTACTATACGCAACACCGTATTAGCTTGTAGTATACACAACACTATTTTGGGCTCGTGTTACTCCCAATTTGGAGTTCAAATTATTCTATGCTATATTAAGTATGGTTTTTTTTAATTTATAAATGAAATAAGTTTTGATTTTTTTATATGAAACACCAAAGATATCTTTCACTACACACAACCCTCATTTGGCTTGCATAACACGCAATCACAACCTTCCTCGATAACGTGTGTAGTAGGCAATATCGGGCTTCACTAAACAACGATATATTATTGAAATGTTATTAAGAACTAGACGTTATGAAATTTATTTAATTCATTCTTAATTTTATAACATTATTATTAATCTTATACATTTTCCGGAACTTGGTATGAGAACAAAATAATTTTTCCGGGTAAAATAATTATTTTAAAAAAAACGCAGTTTTGCCGCCTTTTGATGGTGCAACCATATTAAATCTAGTTTTTGACATAATTTTAAGATAAATTTGACAAAAAAAAATTCTTCTTTGGAATCGCGATATTAAAATTTACTTTCGATTAATTTTTCATGTTATTCTTATAAATTTCATATTTTAATGAATAGTAAAAACACTGTAAATTTTAATTAAAAACAACTTTTTTCATCGTAATAATTCATATGGTTAAATTATAATATTTAATGGTTTTAAAGTATAAATATAATATATTTTTACCATTTAATATAATTTCTGTCATTATCATTGATTTTACATTGAATTCATAGGTTAAATCATTTCAATCTTTTGCAATGTTTTATCTTTGAAAAACTCATTTTATTAACAAGATTAATTTGAAATTAATTTATACAAAATCTTTGATTTGAATATGGGAAAATGGATTCCATATATGTAATCAGTAGGTCCAAATTATGTTAATATGCTACTTCTTATTTTTGGGCACTATGAATAGTAACTACAACAAATTTTATTTATCGTTGTTAAAGGTAATTCAGGTAATTAAGGGTAAATATAATATAATAAAATTACCCGAACAAATGTATTAATATAATTTGATGACTATATTTCATCATAAGGCATATTTGGGTAGTAATGGAATCCATTTAAACTCACTTGGATGTGGTTAAGACCTTTATTTTATTTTATTTTAAAGAAAGTGAAATATGTCTCACTTAAACTTTAATAGTTAATATATTTTTAATATATGGTTATATGAAATATTAATTATATTATAAATAATAATTTGAAAGTTAAATTTATTTATTTGTTATGGTAATTTATTTTCAATTTTAATGTGGTATTTAATTACCTTAATACCTTATACATTAATGATGCAAAAATTATTTTGTTAGAAAAAAAATAATATATTTTTTATTACAATAATAATACCCATCAAATTGGACCATAAACTTTAACAAACCTTATTGGTAGAGTATATATAAAACATAATCATTCAAGGGTAGAATTATGGACCATTTTGAGACTTATAATACAAAATAATACATTTATATTATTTTATTTTAAATGATGTCAAAGTTGTCACCTTCAAACTGTAATAAAGATAAAATTTTAAAAGTTGATTTTTTTAGAAGATATATTAGACTAAAAGAATTTTTATAAAGTCTATTATATTTATCTTCATCATTGTATTTTATTTTTATTTTTTATACAACAAATAGGTAAATTAAATTATTATACAAAAATGTTGTACTAATTATTTTATTAAGACACATATCAAATAAATGGTTTTAAAAGTATTAAAATAAATATTAAATGCACTAATTAATCTGATAACCTAATTTTATATATGAATATGACTTATAATTAATCTATTATATAGTTTTTTTCTCAAATATATATTCACTATGAATTTTATTTATATTCAAATAAATGAATTGTGTCAAAATTGGCATTTTTGATATTTTATATTATTAAAATGTTTAAAAATCACAAAAATACGTAAAAATTACAATTTAAAATTTATATGATCTAACATGTCATAAATTATCAAATTATGTATATTTATAAACACATAAGTAAGTATTTATAAGCAAATTAAATTTATAATATTATTACCACAAATAAAATTAAATAGATTAAATAAGGAAAAAAATGATAAGGTTTAAAATAAAATACAAAAATGTCTAAATTCAATTTTTTTATGATATTTAAACAATATCATATCTAATATTTTAATTTGAGTCACATTGGAAATTTTTACGTGGTCTTTGAGTTTATTATAATTTAATATTTTAGAGGTTTCCAAAAGTGCCCCTCTCATATCTTATAAAAAGGAAGCTCGTCCCTCTCCTCCTCACACAACATTGATCCTTAAAGAACTTCCAATCCCTACCCATTTTCCTTATCCAATTTTTTAGAAACATACTACTGGTCCTGGTCTTTTTCAAAGACCAACTTTATTGCCATAAGATGAGGTTTAGAAGAGGC
The DNA here is from genome assembly GCA_963277665.1 of Viscum album. NCBI lineage: Eukaryota > Viridiplantae > Streptophyta > Magnoliopsida > Santalales > Viscaceae > Viscum > Viscum album. Next base: position 1,844,934,303 of record OY728156.1, read on the forward strand.
GTGTCAAAGAAGTGGTAATATCCATTACCGGTTCTTTCAAGTTCATTTCTTCTTCTACATCCTATAATTTTGTTGTTTCATAATAAATTAATAAAATATGTATCACTCATATAATTATATGTTATTATAAATATTTACCCACCCTATTTTACATTCTTTCCATCCAACGAAAAAAGAAATCACGGCGCGTGCATACATACGAAATACCGTCTCCACGTAGATGTGTAATCTGTTTTTCCCCCACAACCTTAATTGGATGGGTATAATTTTAAAATAATAACTAAATATTGTTATTATAACATGATAATAATTCTGTGATATTATAGCATCCACACTAATTCCATTCAATAATTATGGGAATGATATATTCGCTCGTGCGTACGTACGGATTACTATCTCCACGACGTGATGATATTCATTATCCAAGTTAACCATTGAAGAATTATTATAAAGTATATATATTAAATAATAATGAAATATATGACATATTAATAATAATGTATATATGTATATGTTATTTACTTAATTCCATTCAATTTAATAAGTAAACGAAAATAGTGTTCATGCGTAAGTACGGCCTACCATCTCAATGAACGCTGTATTTCATTCCATTTATCGATATATTGTATATATGTATATTATGAATATATATAATATATATATCATGTATTATATTCTTTTAGTATGTAATCATGATCTATGTAATCATATTCATAATTACAAGTCAAAACATGGACGATAAATTAAACAATTTTACCCAAAACACATCTTTAACATGGAATTTACAAATGAACGGGTAATATAAAGCCTTAAGTAAATTATATACGATGTCATAAATATTATTATGGTTCTTTTACAAGTAAATAATATGTTTAAACCCACTATATAGGAGCCTTGGACACATATAGAAGAAATTGGACAAAAGTTAAGGGAAAATCTCACAATCTCATTTTTATCTGAGATTTTTTATACTTCAGAAGTTACTGGGGAATATTTGTCATCCAAATCCTTGTTTACTCAATATGAAATAATATTTATATCCTTCTGAAATTTTTTAAATTCAATTTTACCTATTGGTTTATTTTTAGTTAATGATATGAATTTAATCATTTTTCGTTTCTAGTATGAGATACTTTTTGACTTTTCTGAACAAACTATGAGAAAAATGTTTTTTTAACTTACATGGAATGAATGGATTTTTACGGTTTCATAATACCTTATTTTCATGAAGCATTCTCTACAATATTTCATGATTATTATCACCACAAATATTGTTTTATACTCGCATGACATTTTGTGAAAAGAAAATGTTTTTGAAAAAGAAATGATATAATCCTCAAAAATTCATTTCATGTGTTTTATCAAAACTAGTTCCCATATATGATGACATTATTTAGTTTGATTATGTTTCAAGTATAATGCCTCTATTATTTACATGTTTTTATTTTTCTTATGATTAAATGATATCCTTTTGTTTTATATGGATTATTTTATGATCGAAAGATATTTATGAAACCCATTTTATTCATTGGATTATGATGAATGATTTATGTTTATTTTGTGGAACACGAAAAATGATTTCATTATGTGATGGTTGGGACCTATATCTCCCTCATATGCATTGGATAAAGATTTATATCTTATGATAATGACATGTCTAAAAAAGCAAGTGAATCTGGTTCAGTAATATAGGGCTGAAACGACAAGTAAACCTGGTTCAGTAATCAACATTTTCCACTATGATCGTCTTGGAAAAAATTCCATGGAAATTATGGAAATAATAACATGTTATTAATTTTTTTTCCAAAATTACATGTTTTATTCCCAATATATTTTATCATGATTAATGTTACTTTATGATCTATTCCTTATGTACTTCCATGATTTATGTCATTTCTCGAGATTTTGATGTTATATGTTCATGTTTTTACGTTCAAATGTTTATGGATTGTTTTTATGTTATCCGTGTTTACCCTTACTGAACATTTGAGCTCACCCTTTTTATTTTTTATTTTCCCCAGGATATAAATAAAGGTTTTAGGTAATAAAAAAAGGGGAAGATATTTATGGGAGACGTTGAAGATCGTTCACCATGATTAGATGATTGTCTTTCGAGTTTCCAAAATCACTACTCTAAAACGGTCTTTGGGAGTCTGTTTTTTATTTATTATGTATTCCTCAAAAAGTATTGTAATGTTTATGTACGTCAAGTTAGGGTTTCCACAGAATTTCATACCCTTAATGATCATCTAAGATCACCCCTTTCTTATGATTCATTCCCCATGTTATAAAGATTAATTCATTGAATATTTTTTCATGGATTTCACTTATTCCATATTTTATCAGGTTTTATATTATTTTTCCAATATACTATGGGTATCATGAATATAATCCGGTCTTCCATTACTGTTAAACTAATCGTTACTTCTATATTTTATTCTTTATAGTCATTCAAATATACAAAATTAATGCACTAGCTTCGTTCTTTTGGGGTTGGTGCATTACATATGGTATCAAAGGATGTTTAGAAGCATTCTTAGAAACTAGATTTAGAAAAAATTTGTTAGGGAAGAAAATCCTAAGATTGAATTTCAAGATAAGAAATGAAGAACATCATATAATTTTGGAATGTGTATATTATGTGTATATTTTGAAAAATAATAACACTGTTTGGATACAACAAGTGGATTTGGTTTTTCCATAGAGGTGCCTATGGGTAAGAAATCATAATTTGTGTTTTGATATTGACTTGTGGAAAAATGGTACATGACAACATACTTCACTAGAACCAAGTTTGAAAGTCAATGGGTAAATTATTAACAATATTCAGAATTTTATTACTTCTTCTTATGAAGGATTTATGGGTCCAAACTCATCAATTTATATAGTTCTAGTATTTATGATTCATAAATTTATGCTATATTCTATACCTTCATTAGAGTTATAGAAAGTTCAAAATTTTATAGCCAAATATAGTATATATAATTGTATTAATTGAATCCTAGTAGATTTAATGGGAATTGAATATATTCAAATAATCCAATGAGTAAAAGTTTACCTTTCTTCTTTGGGTTCATGATAGTATTTCATAGGTTACTAGACCCTCAAATTTCATCGTCATATGAAGATAAAATATCTTGTTCTAACATGAAGAAGAAATCGTTTTCTATGAATTATGACATCAGAATGAAGAAACAGAAGGAGTGGATGTAGAAAAAAATAAGGATAAATTATTGAATGAAAATAAGGGTTTTTCCATATATGAAAACTTTGGAAAGAATAACCCTGGTAAATATTTGAAGGGAATGGGAGTTCTTTATATGTGGGGACAAAAAAGAAACTTTGATTGTGATTGAAATGTTAAGAAAATGATATCATATCTACAATTCTTAAACTACAATGAGATGTGATAGTATGTGAATCAATCTCCCAAAAATCAAATGAATAAACCACAAATGAGGTTACTGAAAAATGATCATGTTATGATACCACCCTAGATTGAATGGAATGATAAGTATTACAAGTCATGAATCATAAAATTTTAATATTTAATCAGTATTTCGAGGTTTATAATAATAACAGAATATATGGGGATTTTACTGAAGTACATTTTTATTAATGATTTTAGACAATATAGTGAATGCTACAAATAAATGATAATTAGGGACATGTTAAACATTATGGAAAATGAATGATTGATGAGAATAAAAACATAAAAATATTTTTGATGTTAATATAATGATGAGAATAATATTGATTTTGATATGTAGTTACTACCTTGAAACTAATTATTACCATGTTGACAAGTGGTCTATTATTCTGTAGATGAAGTTTAAAAAACTTCTATATTTATGGAATATATTAAACAACATGTATATTACCTAAGGAATATATAAGTATTAAGGTTTTAATAAGGGTTTTATCACAATTTGTGTTATAACCATATTTGAAGAGGATACCTCACGAATATATTCATATGTTTGGAATGTGAAAATATAGATGTACATCATTTTGATTAAGGGTTAATGACAAGTTCATTTGGGAAATTTTGTGACATTCATTAGAATGTGTTGAATAATCTTGATATAGAAATATTAAACATTTATTGATGGTTTAACATGAACATTTGATGATGTTTTAGAGATTAATGTATTACATTATCACATGATGCAACCTATGCTTAGAGATAAAGTATAGATAGTTCAAGGTGAAATAAAAGGATAATATTTCATTTATGAAATAAAAACTTGTATTTATACTCTTATAGAGTGGAATAATTCCTCAACTCAAGGAAAATTTTCTTAAAGGAAATGTTTACCTATTATCATAATAATTGATAATTTCAATGAATTTTTATAGTAGTTTATAGTTTTGTCATAATAAAATTTCATGTGAACATGTTCCCTATCATATTTCAACATACCATCATCGTTTTATTTTTATTCCTTATCATGGTTTTTAATTCCAAATAATTTCACCCCATTCAAATTCATTATTTTTTGGTGATCACCACATTTACCATAACTAATTTTTAAGAGGATATTTTATTAACACTATTTTAGGTGTGGGTTTTCCACAATGGATTTATCATGAATATACCATCAACTTTTGGAGTGATGTTTTGAATTGAGAGGATGAAATTTTATTAATGGGGGAATAATGTAACATCTTAGTGATTTGTGTAATATTTTTCAATAATTAAAAAATGATTATTTTATTTAATAATAATACATTCAAAGAATTTTAATCTATAGCTTCTGAAATTAAATATTTATTTATCAATAAAAAAAATTTAAAATTTTTTTTGTAAAAGAATATTCTATTATGAATTTATATTTTTGATTAATATATTAATTAATTAAATATTTTAAATAATAATACATATATTGACTATAGAAATTATTTTGATAAATACCAATTTATTTTATGATATATATTCACTATTAATATGACACCCCATGATTTTATGGATTTTTCTTTATAACAAATTTCAATTCGTTAGATATTATATATGTGAAAAATACCAGGTCACTATAAAAACACATTATTATAAGCTAGTAAATGGACATAATATTTCATCTTATATGATTTGAATAATAAAAACAGACATACAAAATTTCGATATGTTTATTGGATTCTAATAAGGTAAACTTAATTTTCTTGTGAATAGTAAAATGACTTTTATGAATAGAAATATACCTTTATGAATAGTAATATGACCTATATGAATATTAATTTCCCCTTATTAAATTAACCTCACCCATGTATGTATACATAAATTTTATGATCCTTATAAATGAATGTAAATATTTTAAATATTAATAATTAAGTGAGAATATTTTTTGTGTAATTAATATTTAATTTTAAATATAATAAAAATTAAATTTATTAAAAATATAATTCATAAAATTTACAAAAAAATAATTATTATGTTTTCCTAATATTTTGGGATAATTTAATGATACCTTAGTATCATTTTTAGTGTATTCTATAAACTATTATAATTTAAAAAATATCATTTTCAGAAAAATGGTGACTGTAATTAAAATTGATATTTATCTTATTTTGAAATTATTACTATAAAATGGAGTTCTTTTTTTGGATTATTCAAATTGGAAATTGGTTAGGGTGATTTTTGGGTTTTTTCTAAAATACATAAGTTATAGGTGAATAGTGAAAATATGTCAATTTACAAAATATGATAAATAAATGAATTTATTCATTATGCATTAGTCATGGATGATGTAAATTGAAATTTTTAAAAATAACAAGCACATATTACTATTTTTAGTGACATAAATCTTGAGGAATCATTGTTTTTATCCATAATAATTAAATAATGAATAAAATAATTAGAAACCATCCAATCCTCCACTATAAAACCACCCTCACTCCATTTTCCCCTCACACCAATAATGCTTTGATACATGACTATGTTCTACAAAATACACTTCCCAAGACCCTTTAACATGTCCAAGACTAGCTGGTCTCACCAAAAGGCCAAAAACAAAGGCATTAAAGACGTTCTCAACGATGAGTACTCAAGAGGTAAACCTCTTTTCCTTTTTATTTAAATATATTTTATAAGTTATATTCTATTTTTTCTCTCTCATATCCTCATATTTTCTAAATTCTATTATAATTAAAATATATTTCATTTACTATAATTATATTTTTATAAAATAATATTTCAATGTTTTCAATCTCTCTCTATCCTATTATAATAATAATGAAAACACGGTCTAAGATGTTTTAATTTATCACACTCAAGGATGACATGTTTTCAATTTCAATTACCATTTTATATTATGATCCATAAATCTTCATTATGGTTGAACATAATAATAATATGTGTTATATATCATATTTAATTTTCTATAATTAGTTTTACATATGGTATTAAAATATTAAACAAAATGATTATGTGGTGTTTGAAAAACCACAAAATTAATCTAAGTGTTTATCATTAAATTTATACTAATGAATCATAGACTACAATAAAAAAGGATAGATATTAAAAAATTTAACATATGGATGATAAATATTAACTCATAATGTAAATATTTTATTTCAAATTCTACTTTATATGAATATCAATACTCTAATAGAAGTGAACCGATCATGAAAATGGAGAAAACATGCACCCCCAAATGATGAATTTCAATCTATTAAACCATTTAGTAGTCCTTAAATTAACTACATAACTATATAATAAATCAATTATATGTAAGTATTATTATGGGATTATTATTTAATGATTCTATTTTATTATTCAGGACACTAAGATCAAGTGAAGAATACATTCTGACTTAAGGTAATGGTTTACTCATCTCACATCCATTTTTTTGAGATATTTCTTATTCAATACTATTAGTGGAGTATGGTGTATTTATAATTCCCATTGATAAATCATATCATTAATATATTTATTTTCATATAATTCATTGTATTATTTTAGGATTCTTTATTTTGGGACATAAGAATAGATTGATTACAAAGTGGTAAGGATTTTGAAACAAAACCTCCATTTTAATTTAAGTTACTCTAATTATCTTATTATATTAATGAAATTATTATTTATTATTATTTAAACATCATATTTTTTATGGTATATATATTTTTAGAAAAATTTATCCTTCTATATTATGTTTAGTTACATTTTTTAAATTAATACGACAAAAATGCATCTGAAATACAAACCCATTTCAAGGGAACATCTCTAAGTCATTCCGATTTTCAAGTGCACTGTATATTATATTTTACGTCGTAATTATTTTTTTGAACTTACAAATTTTACCATGACAAACTATCATGGATCATTTTTAGTTTTATGAATACCATTATTCCTTTATGCTTTAAAATAACTTATATATTTCCATTAAACCGCACCTAAATGTTTTTATTTTAGAAGCTTCTTAATAACTATTTAATTACATGTTTTTACATAAATTAGACATAATTTTTTCCAAAAATATAATTTCAATATTCTCACTGTTTATTTTTGGTGATATACTTTTTTCCAATTTGATTTTATGAAAAATATAAATTTTTATACAAATGAACTCTTCTCTCTAATGCGAATAAGATTTTTCTCGTCTTACTTCAACTTTTATGTGATATATCCTTTGTTAACAAATTATTTATTTAATATGGTGTATGTAATAAATTTTTATATCCTATAAATAGTCTCATTATTCTCATGATATTCCATGGAATTTTAATTTGATATTTTCAAGGTGGTATGAAACATTTTGGAATGATTAATGATTATTTATATAAGAATTTAACAATGGTCTCAATTAATATTATCATCACCTATGTAAGAATACATTGTTGAATCATGTAATTCATTGAGGTTTATTTGTTAGAATATCATATTCTATATGTGTCATAAGGTTTTATGATTTATTTTGATGTTGGATATTCTATCTTGATACCATTCAACATATTATTCTTAATGGTTCGTGATTATGTTTAATGATTGTGAAAAGTTTTTTACATATCGTATTTTATTTTCAATATGAATTTATATATTATATAATTTTATCCGCACTCTTATGGGGAATACATTGGAAATAGTATTTGATTGGTGGGGGATTATCTAACTCCTCTATGCATCAGTAGGGATCATTATAAAAATAAACATGGACTTGGACGAGGCCACTCCCATATGATAATTTAGATTTGGATATGACCTTAATAATATTGTGATTTCTTAGTCGGGGCCTTAATGGTATATTTAATAAGGTACATATTATGAATTTCCCTCATTATGATATTATTAATTGATAAATGTTTTTATTATTATACTATTATATTATTCATGGTAGATTTTCATGTGAACAGTTATATTGATTTATTTACATAGCTTTTTTTCATGCCATATTATACTTATGTATATTTTTAAATTCATGTGTTTATAGTTATTCATCATGAATAATGTTTTTGTTTTTTATAACATAAATTTTATTACAAACCTTTACTGGGAATATGAGTTCATCCATTTCTTATGTTTCCTTCCCACTTTTTAGGAAGTGGAAAACATTGAATATGAATTCAAGAATTTAATCATTTACATATTGTATCATGTTTTATTTTCATTTTCCAATTTCCTATGGGTATCTTGATAGAAATACAGTCTTCCAAGACTGCTAAATTGGTAGGTTATTTAGGATTTTATTTCATATAATCGTTCCAATGTGTTAAAATAATGAACATGTTCTAGCATTATAGGATCGAGGTGTTACACTAAAAACCCCTTCCAAACACTCCATAGGCCGCCTCAAAGGTGAAACGATACCATCTCTATAAAATTGAAGACTCATCAATGAAATAACACTATATCTATCTCTAATCCATACACATCGTACCTCAAAAAATTAAAACTAATGGGTGGATATTCTGACACCAATTATAAAATAATGTCTATAACACACTCAATCACTAATTTACTATAGATTTTACATTATAGATACTCACACGCATACATCATCTCTACGATCTAGAATACCACTGTAAGTGCTAAAACAAATTTTTTGGTCACATCCCACATGGTTTAACATTCCCACATTACCAAAAAAACATATAAAATCCCAAGATCACATACATATCAAAGGCATAAAAAGAAAACCACTTTTACCATACAACATGACCCCACAAATCATCCAAACCCAATTCTTAGGAATGAAAATACGTCAATCTCTCTACCCAATCCACTAATATAGAGGGCATGATCACGAAACTAGTGATACCCTTTCCCAAAGACCCTACATGATCCATTCATTCCCATATACATTCTTCATTAATGTTACCAATTAACATTAAAGGATTAAAATTTTAGTATTTTACATTTTCAACTCTTATGCCATTAAAATTTGTAAATCATTCTATTAATCCACCATTTATAAAATGCATGATTTATTCAAATTCAGATTTCAAAATATTTCCCATTTAAAAAACCCAATTATATATATTTCTAAGAAACATTTATTCCATAGTTTAACATCTATTGTTTTATAAAATTTCACTTAATTTTCCAGTTCTTTTAACACCATGTCCTTCCAAACACAATAATAGGAAACAAACAGCTGACCTATATATCTTATATACGTAGAATAATGCATAAAATTACACAAAATATCATTACCTATTAGAAAAAATGTTAAAAACTAATAAATAAATAAAATCACTTATAAGTTCTATAGACGAGGGGGAAGTATCAATCATCCATAAGAGCACAAAACAGAAAATCAATTCACATCCCAGAATATTATGTTTCTTTTCATTCATGGGGATACCATCACCCACGCTCGAGAACATTTCCAAGCCCAAATAATATCCAAGGATTCAATCGACCGTTAGGAAATAGTAACAAAATTGTAACCTCCTCTCATAAAACATTCTAAAATCCATGGTTCGGGGGCCAATATATCCAATTTCCCTTGTCATGTCATCAGAAGACATTACGAACTCTTCCCCATACTCCAAAGGATGCAGTCTAGTAGTACTGGTCCATAGATAAATGTGGGGGAGATTATACCAACTTATTAAAGGAATTATAAGGAATAAATAATATCAAAAGATATAATAAACATTATGAAAAAATATATCTATTGAATAATATATGAATATAAGGGTAACCAGTGAAACATGCTATAAAAAAATGAAAAATACGCTATATATCAAGAAACCACATAAATAAAACAGGAAAACCCCAAAATAAAATAAGATTCAATGCTTGGACCCAAGCCCACCACAGTCAAAACCTATGATGATCCAACCCACTATACCATGGTCAAACCAAACCACAAGTCCCTATCACGAATCTGTATTAGAAAATGAGTAGCATATTATCGGGAACCCATGTTCTTTGGCCGCCTGAGTAGGGTGTTAATAAAACTCAATTGACCAGCACAAATGGTGTATAAAATGACATACAGTCTATAAAAGAGTGAATGCATATTAGTAATGATACCTAAAAATGAAGGTATCCAAAGGAACATTAATGTGCCTCACATTTTTTCTACTATCATGTCACCAATTTGTTCATATAGTTGTAAATGTGTAAGATACTATTTAAACTAGAGATTTTTACACAAGATACCTAATGCAAGGAATAAGGGAATATAAAATTTTAATCAACATACCCTAGAGACACAGTCCTATATTCAAGACATGTATATATGGTTGGAAAGCATAGAGGCTCAGTCATACATCCCAATCCACACCATGTCTATATGTTTCAAAGCATAGTTCCTCATTCGGACATCCCAATGATACATTACATAACACATAAAATGTTGCTTCATTCATGGTAGTATCATTAAATGAAACTATTTGGTGAATATGGAAATATATCGACTCCCTAAACCATGAATTTAGTGGTGGTGTTTAATGAATCGGTCTAGACAAACCTATACGTGTAGAGGACCATGCCAATTCCCTATATAACACAAATAGATGTGCACATGCTTCATTAATCATAACACATTTACCATCCTTAAACCATAACCATCAAATCCAATTATGATTGTCACCCATAACTCATTATACATATCCCAACTATATGGAATAACTCATTCACAAATATACCATTATTCCAAACACTACCTTATATAATGTCATCAATTAGGAAAATTTCTGATTTTTTTCATTTTATAACCATTTTAAGTTGAACAAATAATATTTATCAGATCTATCTCACTATCCCATATATCATTTCAATTTATATGATCCTAATAGAACATTAAAACCAAATCGTGGAATAAAAACATTTAAAATAATCATTTGAAATAACTTTGAGTCCACCCATTATAACAAAGGTCATCATATTTGAAAACCCAAATATTCTCTAAGTCCCTCATTACAATTTACAACCATATAAGTGGGATATTAAATCATTTTCAACAGGGAGAACCATAAACTCATTTCAAAAGATCACATAAATCTATTATGAAAACCATTTTTTCATAACACTTTGTGTGAAATGAATCATTTTAAAACATTTCCCAAATAACAACATTTTCAATCATTAGAGACCATATTATAAAAAAACCAAAAACTAATCCCTTCCAAAATTCTTATAAACAATTAAAAAATCATCCATTGGAAAATTGAAGCTATTCCACTAATATTTCCGTATAATAATATTTAATCCAAAACCAATTATCAAGAAAAATTTTAATATTTCAATATTTACCTAATAATTGCAACATTATTAAGGGTTTGGTATACCCCAAGGTTATCCCTATGTCCAGCCTCAAACACTAACTAACCAAACAATGTCTGTAGAGGGTTTTACAAATAAATTTAAAGAAAAATTATACTTTTCCTACTCAAGAACACCAGATACAAGAAGTTAGTTAATTAAAACAACCACATAAACATATAAAACATAATGTATATGGGAAAAATATTAATGATCACATACCTCATACAGAAAAATGATTACCAGCCCAACTGAATCACTTGATCCGAAATCAACCAGCCATAATCACTATAATAAATAAAAACATCTAAAAAACAAGGGTTCAGGTGTTAGGAATGAAATATAACCAAAAAAAATTCATTTTCCATTAAATGGAAGGAAATAGTGTCTATGACATACCAGGAGCTTCAATTATCACTGAATAGTACTCTAAATGCATAAGAATCGATGAATAATCACCCACAGAAGAGGAAAGGGATGATGGTTTGTCACCAATGCAGTTGGGTCTTTAATGGGAGGAAGAATTTGGGAATAAGAAATAAAATTGAGAGGGAAAACTGGTAACTTCCCCCTTTTTAAGAGCTGGATGTTTTTCCACAATGTGTTCCCAACCAAGAGCCATCCTTGTCACTCCCAATGTCTATAAGGATCCAAGTCACACTATAAGAACCCAGATAGTTTAGAAATCCATGAGGAGAATGTTCTATAGACATTACCCGAGATGAGTCTTAATGATACTATTTCCCCTATCGATGAACACTATTAGTTCTAATAATTCTCCAACTATTCCCTAAACAGTGTTTAACCTCTTTTATTGTACTTTCTAGCCTCAAACCCCCATAGAAACCTTGATACCGTTCCCACTCACTGTAATATCCTAGAAACTAAAAATATTAAACCAATTATTCATTTATCTCATGATCAAGATCATATATCCTCCCCACATTATAATGGATCATCCCCGAACTACACTTATATGCCATACCAAGAATTTAATAATGAAAATTTGGGCCACAAGAAGTCTATTCAACATTGATTTACCTAGATTTATTTTGAGTATAGATATGATTTCATGACACTAAATCCAATAAATAATCCTTCCACAAATCATTTCCCAGAATATAATCCTTAATATTGAAGGTGATTATCTATCAGGATGTCTGAACCTTAACTTAATCACGCACAACCTCAAAACATTGAAATGTTCTATTATTGTCATTGACCCACCACAAAAAAGGGGAATGACAAATAATTCAACTAGTGTGGTAGAGTCAATAAAAACACATTTTTTCCAGTCCTTCCAACTGTAAATTTCTCAAATACGTGACCTCCATCTCAACCAACTTCCAAAATTCTAACTATAACCCTTGATCTACATTATCTTCCAGAACCCACAGAATTTATAACTACATTACATGACCTATATTGGTCCAAAACTCAAGACCCACTTCAAGATTATATCCCTAAACAAAAAATGTACATCCCACGAATATCCATTGACTCATGTTACTAAAAATGTGAAATAATATCAAAAAATCATTACAAAAAATGGAACACTATGAAAATATTCAACTGATCACATCCTACCAAAACCACATTTCAAATCATCAACCACAATTTTTCCTCTATAGTGTTCCCCAACATAATAATTATCTCTCCAAAACTATGTTCTGATGTTTGAAACATCAGCCATTAAAAATGATACCAATAGAACCATAATATAAAAATCCATGATTTAACTGATGTTTTTTCCATCTCATTATATTGATGAATCTATGAGAATTAAACACGGTATTGGTATCTAGTATTGTCATCAAAACAACTTTGAGTGAAAATCCATACACCATTCATATTATTATTTGGTAAACAGGACCACTCTTAATTTATCAACAAAACCCAAACACTCTTTCCATCAAAGCATAAAAATGAAGGTGAAACTATTCCCTTTTCCATTTAGGAAATTCAAAAATCACATAAAAAACTACCGATGTAAATCATTGATATTCAGTAAAACTATATCATAATGGTTTCCACTAATCCAAGAATATTTCCATACTCTAACACACCCGTAAAAAATTCTAACAAAAGCATTTCATATTTCGTTAAAAACTACATTGAGTCCAGAGCTACTACATTGCTCAATAAACCACCACATACAACTCCCACCCTGTCTTTCTAGAGAAATCCAAACATGTTTGTCGTGGATTTAATTTTTTCAACCCGATTCCACCACATGTAGTCTAGTTCCATATCTACACATCCCTGACTAACATACCACTCCTCACTTTTGGAGTGTACTTTCAAACACTTTACTCAATCAATTCCAACCACCAAATCTCAAGCATCGATCAAAAAATGATCCCTAAATATTGGTGGTGGCTATATATCTTTTACCTGAACAAAAATGCATCAACAACTCCAACCAATTCCAAGATTCATCAAATAGAACCTTCATAATTGTTTACATTTGGTCCATCCTAAGGCCCTCAAACATAATTGTCGATGTCGTATTTTCCACTATCTATCTCCCCACATAAAAATACCTATGTGTAAACTCCATGAAGCCCCATATACAACTGAAAAATTATTAGGTACCTAGAAACAAAGACATACATCTCTTAGTATACCTGAGATGATGTAATATTGTTGGGAATAATCAATTCTATTTGAAAGTAAAATAATTTGTCATTGATGAACACCAGAAAAATTTATCCATCGTTGATCCAAAACACAACTATCACATTTCTAACCTGAACTTCCCTCCATGGTTTTGTAGAAAACAACATGACCATATCCATATCCACATTTTCACTAATCTTGAATGGAATCAATCATTCTCAATAAATTTCCTAATCTATCCCTCATCTGCTTACTAATGGTATGAAACATTCCTTTGACCAAACTGTCCACCTGAATCATAATCTCATGTGCCTTACATCAGCATAGATTGATTTAAATGATTACTTCCTCTTATGACCTTTCTTATAATACCATCATCCCTATCAACCTCAAGAAATTAAATAAATTATAACAAAAAACCGAAAAAAACATATTATCAAACCCAACTACATAGACACCCCACCCCACATGTCGCCATAATAATAATAGTGTCAATCCATACATTGGACAACATATTATTATTATCCCAACTCAACTGAATTATTTCATTGAACATTACCAACACCATTTGTCTAGGAACCCCGATGATCCATCCCATCAAAACGAACCATTCAATAAACCTCATGATCTTTACTGCCTCCCTGAGAATGAACCAAGAAATAACCAAGAACATTGAGACTACTAATGATTCACATTCCCCAAACATGAAACATGGTACTAACATACTTTGAAGATACCTTCAATATTCTAAGACGTTCAAATCACATCCATAACTGGAGTTACATCTCTTAAACCACTAACGTATATCAATTAGTCCTCTAGAATAAAACCAAAATGGGAAACATCATTCTTGTACTACTTCCGAATTCTTTAACATCCACTAACATTATGGTGACCAGTGTATGGATGGACACTCGTCTATATGTCAAATACTAGTGCAACATTCATTCATAAAAAATTCACTCAATATGATAGCTACCCATGTCTCGTGTATATGATAGGGGTGATCTAACTGATTCTAGCTAGGAATCCATTCACATACACACACACACACACACACACACACATACACACACGTATATATATATATAATAGATAAACATCTAGAATCTACTCAATTCTTTCCAAGGACTAATCACATGCCTTAAAATAAAGAGAACTCAATGAGTTCCAATTGAGTAATCCTTATAATGAATCCCGAGGAATCTACAGGGAAGAAATATGATCAATTATATTAAAAAAGGACAGAGAAACAAGAAATAGTGGTTTTTATAGTAATCCTTAATCATCATTTTTACAATGTTTCCAAATGATCCCTTATGATTTTTGAAAAATAATCTATTGCCAATGATTCAAAATACGTTTTTTATAATTCATGTATGCACACAATTTTCCCCATCAAAAAATTTATAAAATCCATTTAAACTTTTCACACTTTTTTTGAAGACATCTAATTTTTTATAAAATTCCAAAAATTCCATTCATCAGAAACACATTCCAAAAAATACTAAATCCTAAATAAAAATTCTATATAAACACCAAAACAAGTTGTGAATGTATATATAGAACCCAAAATATTATTTCACATGCTTAAAATATAATTATATAATGAAAACATACACTCCCTGTCACGTTTTTCAAATAAAATCCCACCTGGAAATTTATCACTGAATATACATGCAACATTTAATAAAACAATTCCAATTCTACACCCACAAAGGTATAAAACGACAACTTCATGCTATATAATTATTTCTAAATAGTAAAACATGATTAAAATATCAAAAAATATGTGTGAAATTTAATAAAACATTTAATTAGACCTGTGGTGTGCACATTTTTTACAAAACAACAGTATTTAATACGAAATAAGGAATTAAAAACAATTTTCCATACCAAATATTTTATCAATGGAAATAGAGTAATATTCAAAAGGTAAATACGGTAAAAATAGCTTGAAATAAATAATTGCCAAATTTTAATGGAAAAAAGAGAAAATATACTTCATATCCATGGCAGAAAGGATACACACACCCATGGTCACTCGATAAGTGTTCCAAAACCCTGTATCAATGAATAAAAACCCTGAACAATAAAAAAACAATAAAAACAAAGGAAAATGGTACCCTTGTTAGAGAAATATTATTGGAGAAGAGGAAATCCAAGAAAAATTATTAATGATGGAAGAGGGAGGTGAATGGGGAAGAAATTACCTTGAAGAATCTAGCCCTAACTTGAAGATCTATTAGATAAACATAAAAAGAAGAGTGTGAATGATTTGGGAGGAAATAGGGAGGAATAAATTTATTTAGAAGAATAAATTAAGGTGAATTGGGTATAAAAATAATGAGGGGGGACTGTTGGGAAATTTAAAAATTTAAATCTGGCTAGACTCGCACTGTTCAGTCACACATTTTATTAAACAATGCGCCAAACAATGCAGAAAACAAATAAAAGACAACAAAATTCCTCATAAGTGACCAAAAACCCAAAATACAATTGTGTGGTAGGTTATATACATGATTTATGGTAACCTGGGTTTGGCTACATAGTTTATCAAACCGTGTGCCAACTGTGGACATGGCTATTCAAGAAAAACACCTTTCTTTTCACTGAAAATTATCAAAAAAACAAAAACTCAACCATGAAGAAATGAGTAAAAAATTAAAACAAATAAAAAATCACCCATTAAAACCATAACCCAAGAATAGGTTCATGATTCCCAACAAACTAGAACACAAACAAGATCATAAAAACCACAGGTGAGAGAATAATTCACACCGTTAAATCTTTCTGCCCCCAAAAAACCATAACAGTTTTAAGTAGGTTGATCAATTCTTAAGGCTTCCACATCAACATGATCCAACATAATAATTCAAGGACATTTCACCCACCATTAACAATACATATGCATCTTACCTAAAATAAAACATCAACTCAGAATCATTTCATGAGAATTCTTGAATTATCAATCCATCACATCAATAACCAAGCCAAGGAAAAAATTGTTGGATCTTATCCAAAAAACCCAACAATCACCCAAATAAAATTGTAGTAAAAATGTCCAATGATTTAATGGGAGGATGAAATGGACTCTCTAGAAATAGAAAACTACAAAAATTAGAAAAATTGATATATAGAATCACAATGAGACTCGTGGTGGGTCTCACCACCATTTGGAACAAACTATCAACAACCAAAAAATAATTCAAAAAGAACCAACATCATGCCATTCCACATAGGTTAACCTAAAACTCCCCTAAAATGACCAATCATCCCATGACAAGAAGAACAGAAAAAGAATATTTAAACCACCCACTCTTGAATGGATGGGGTAAATATGGTCCAAAGATACTTGTATGGGACAATAAACTCCACCATAATGGTAGGGGAGGGATGGGGAACAAAGATTGGGTCACTGAAACCACAACTGACAACATCCCACCAATATTCATATATAAACATATAAATTTCCAAGATCGTGACTGATTCACATGGATAATCCACACTACATGCATTCTAGTCATCGTGTAAGCTTCAACACATGGAATAGTGATGGAGCCCTGATGGATCAAGCAACTACAGTCTCAAATTCAAGAATAGCTAATCCCAAAACAGAAAATGCATCAACTAATTAGATAAAAATGGAAAGATTGGATATCATGAAATAAAAACCTCACATCCATTGAAAAAGGTGTTCCTAAGGAAACTACAATCATCCCTTACATCTGAAAAACAATGATTCCATCACCACAACTTCCACAAAAAACAATTATTTAAACTATTTGGAAACATAATAAAATAAACATTAAACAACATTACAACAACAAACCACTTCTAAGGAATTCCTCCTTGTTTCTTCCTAGAAACTGTCTTACATAATTATTGCACGTGACCCAAGAATCCACTACAATATAAGGTCTTCATATTATTTAAACAAAATTAATTATTATAGGCTGACTATAAATACTGGTAACATATGATTATCTCTCACTCTGAAGATGTGGATGAAAGATCACAAGTCCTTCTGATTCCACATCCTTCTCCATAAATATTCAACAACAACCTTGTATCATTAATATAATATTCCCCATTTATCATTGGAATTAATGGGGGAGATTAACTGTTACACCACCATCATGAACGAATCAACAACAAAATATTGCCTCACAACATTAAAAAAAGAGGTTATATTGAGCTCTCATACCTTGGAATGAATGTCAGGATGAATTATATCATTGAAACATTGAACCTTCATTGAATTATTTGTAGAATAATATAGATCAAAAGATACTATATATACGATGTGATTGAAATACTGTAACACTGATCTATCACCCTATTATTAAAAACCCATAACTAACCCCGTTATAAAACATTATTTCTCATAGAAATACTAATGGTATGAGAAAATACATGAAAAACTACAAAGTAAGATATTTAATGGGCTTGTTCTGAGACACTTATGTAGATTACATTCATATTGAACATTCAACCACAGATTTTTCAAAGGAAACCCTCAACGAATCAGGAAACTCAATGAGGATAGACAATCTATTGATATTTCTGATCCAATCATCCAATATGGGAGGGTTTAGTTGTCTATAAATGAGAGGTGGATCAAGATTATAGAACACTATCATAAATTCATTAGGAGGATCAATTTGAAATCCCACATTCGAGGAATTAGCCTCCACCATACAACGATCACCCAGTAATTCTCTATTCCGAAAACACATAGAAAAGGAAATTAAAATAACTAGATCAAGTACAACAAGAGAATAAAATACTCAAGAACAAACACCCCATATGTGATGATATTTTGACATATGAAAAACAAGCCATTAGAACATCTCAACATTCTATTTTAAAACATATTTAATTATGAAATATAAATGTTGGGTTGATCAATCTCCATTAGTATTTTATATATTCTCACTCATATGTATGTTTTCATTCCACCAAAGGAACCCATCAACCATGCTCTATGTGGAATCCATTCACATTCCCATATTCTACCATGAATGTAAAAACCCATAATAACACCATGTATAAAAAAATGCAAACTAATTTTCTAAAAATAAATATTCAGACAAATTCAAAACCCTAAATCATCCAAAAGATCAACAAACTATAAGTTAAAAAAGATTTTTAAAATTCACTTATCTATCCATTTCACCATAATTTAGAATAAATCCACATAAATCCATATAAAATCCATTTCAATTTATAAAAACATTTTACAGCATGTACACAAACCCCATTTCATCATACCATTTTATTAAAAATTCTATTCTTTTCATTTGAAAAAAAGTCTAAAACAAATATTAATTTTCCCTAAAGTAAAATTATTGATTAATAATGCACAATTTTTTTTAAACTATTTCAATTTTATCCCCAAGAGGAATGTTTTTAAAAATAATGTTTTTAGGAATTTCGTAAGGTTATGTATAAAAATACCATTTCAACAATTCCAAAAATGGGTTTTAAATCCATTTTTCATAATTTAAAGTAGGCCCAAAACTACTCAATAATGGAACTACTATTTTTGGGTGACTTGACCACATGGATATAGACCATATGCAAACACACCACCAATATGTAGAGCTTTATATGACCATGCCCCCATAATTACATGGCTTCCCTGGCCCAGCGATCTTATTAAGACTACTAGACAGACTATATTTTTGTATCCAAATGATGAAAAATACATATAGATAAAGTAACTAATAAAACTAAACATCCCATAGAAAAACTATGATCAGAATCCGAATGTGTAAGAGAAGATCATCCCAAAACTACCTCATCATGTCTCCAAAATCCTAATCCATCTATCAAGGCATCACAAAGTAACAAAAGGGTGCTCGAAAAAGTAATTACCTCTATACCATCTCTAATAAAATTTCAACAAAAACCAACCTAGGTCATCACTGAATCGGTCACCCGAGCTGGTCTGTGGCATGGTCTGAAGGGTGTTCCCAATAACTATGAGTTGGAAACTAGTGTCGGCCATCAACAGAGTACAACAAGTGAGAGATATATCAAAATAAAAAGGCAAAGGTACTAAATAGAGAATTATTCCCATGATGTCCTATATATATATATGATACTAAACATAACATCATTTATACATGGATTAGAAAATTACAAGAAAACAACATGACTAGAACAACCAATCCTGATGACCATAATATGTCCATGTGACCCCGGTGGTCACTCTACAACACAATGATCAAAAATCACCCAAGGATAATTAACTTAAGATACAATCTACACAAGGGGTAAATTTAGAAAAGAACAATAAGAATGAGTATTAAAACATAGTAGGCTATGCCGAAAATCTATTCTCAATGGTCTTACTTTAAAATAAAAAAATTCAATTTCATGTTTGAATTAAAATATATTAAATTATTCATTTCAACACATTTTAGTCAGAAACAATGGTCATATAATTTCCCATATTTTTTTCCAAGACCAAGTTCAAGGAAACTCAACACATCACTTTCCAATGAAAACATTACAAAAGAAGGAACAATAGTAATCCCACCAAACAGTTAATATAAATAATCATATAAGTATCAAATTCATCATTAAATGAATATATGATCTAATTGACATAGGTGAAGCCAGAAGATGGAGAATAATCCATAAGATAAAAATACATGAGACCACATCCATGTTAACATGCTAGAAACGATGAAATAACCCATTCTGAAAATTATTCTCTACCTTGAATCAAGACAGACCTTGGAGAAATTCCATAACAATAAGTCCAAATATAATAACCTATAATGGTCCATTTGTCTGTATATAAACTAACAGTGTAGCAATCATTTTTAGAAAATTAAAACAATATGTGAGGTTCCCATGTTTAATGTAGAGAACTGGGGTGATCAATCCAATGCCAGCGGGGAATCTAGTTACAAAAACACACACAGAGAGATATATATATATATATTAAATCAATAATATACATAACCCCCAGACTCCCCAAATACTAATTTCTTGCCATAAATGAAAATAACACAAAAATATCCAATCAAGGAACACTGATAATGGATTGGGAGGATTCTACAGTGAGAAAATCCCATAAATTATTTGAGAAAAGGCTTGAGAAAAATCATAAAAACAATTTTATAATAATTATTCTTCATCATATTTACAAAGATGGAAAAGAGAACCTTTATAATTTCAGAAAACAAAACATTATCAATGATACATAATTCACTTTTCAAAAAGGGTTAAACACACCATTTTCCATATCAAAAAATTTATAATATCCTATTAAGACCATGAAAGTAATTTATAAATACAATCCATTTATTCTAAAAATGGAAAAGGTATGGTTCATAAGCAACACAAACTAAAACAATAAAAAAACCCATTGTGAATTTCATAATAAAGACCAAATACACATGGGAAACCATATAAGGGGCAAAAAATATTATTTTATATGCTAAAAATATAATTATAAAACAAAAAAATCATTATCCATCACATTTTACACATAAAATCAAAATGTCAAATTCATCACACTATATGCATTAAACCCAAAACAAAACAATACAAGTTCAACAAAAAAATTTTATAAAAAAGTAATTCCATACCCAAAATTTATTCAATTTACTAAAACATGTTTTAAATATCACAAACCATGTGTGTAATGTAACCATATATTTGATTAGACAGGTGGTGTGCACATTTATAAAAAAACAACACTATTTAATACGAAACAAGACATGAACGACCATTTAACACACCCAATACATTATCCAAGGTTAATAAATTAATATTCAGAATTTAAAAAAGGTTAAAAATAGAAATAAAAAATTACTCTTGAATTATAAAGGTAAGGGCAAGAGAAAAACTACATCAAATCCCTAGATGAAAGGAAACACACACCCGAAATCACTCCCCGAGAGTTCCAAAATCATTAATCTATATAAAAAACCATTAAAATCCAAATACCCCCTAAATTATGGGAACCAGTACCCTAGGACTATTATGACCGTGATGGAAGAAGAAATTTAAGAAAAATGAATGAATAAGGAAGAAGGATGAGGAAGGAGATGAAATTACCTTGAAGAAACTGGCACCAACATGATGATCTCTTCAATATACAACAAAAAAAGAGGGGGAATGACCCGAGTGGAAAAAAAGGAGGCACCTTAGGTCTGGACGAACAAGGATAGAGTGATTTGGGTAGATTGTGGTAATAAAATTCTATGGTGAAAATGTTAGAATTTTAAAATTTTAATTCTAAACAGATTACCATGGTTAGGCCACCCAATTAATTAAACAATTTTTCAAAATATGAGGCATATAAGAGAGACCATGTGGTTTCACTTAATAGAACACAATCCCAATCAAAATCACTATGATAGTTTTTATACATTTCACGTGTTTACCAGGGTTTGGATAAATAATTTTATGAATCGATTTCCAACCATAAACTTGGATATTTAATCCAAACATCAATGTTTTCTAGAAAAATTCTCAAATAGACTGGGTATCAACCATGAAGAAATAAATAGACAATTAAAAAAATCAAAATCATCACATGTCACACACGAAACTAGAGAAAAACATGAGTACTCCCAATAAAAAATAAAATAAAAAAACATAATAAAATGGTTGTCAAATAGGATGTAACAAAAAATCAGTCTCTCTGATTGAGATTACATTTTGGTGACATAATTTATATAAGTAGGTGATAAATTTTCACCCAAAATATTTAAATTATTAGCTTTTTATTAGATGGAATTCATGCTATACAACACCATTTTCAAAAATAGAATATTATAACCCAAAATATTACAACATATATACTATTTTTAGAAAATATAATATTTCCTTATAGCCCATAATGAACATGACAACGATTTAGATTGCGTTTAATGTATGAGAGTCTATAAATGATAGATTGTGTTATATAAAAGAGTGAATTTCCCTGATAGATTTTTTTACACAAAATAACGCGTTTCACTAAATAAAAATTTATTATTTAAATTATTATTATTTAATATTTTTTGATATCACAAGGTTGTTCTATTACCTATAATTAATATTATTTACTAACTTATGTAAATGTATGGTTTATTAAAATATAAAATGAATTCATCAGTTACAAATTAATGATAAATGAAAATACAACCAATTTAATATAAAAAAGAAATATATTTATATTTATAAATCCAAAGGGGGTTTTATTTAATAAATATAATTAATTAAAATTATCTAATGGTTTTAAAAGAATACTCATGTCATATATTATAACAATTATTATTAAAATTTATCTATTATTTTTTATATTCATAATATAATAATAAACCCCACTTTACACAAAAACCCAATATTTTTGTAAGGGTAATTTTACCGCTTTTTAAACAAGAACCTCTTTAAAATATGATATTTGAAACCATTATATGAATATAATGTGAAATTAAACATAATAATATGAAATTGGTCTTATTAATTATGTTATGATAATTTTTTTATATTTTTCTAAAAGTATTTATTTTTTAATAATATTTACTAATACTGAATTTTTGTTTAAAATTTCATTTCATATAATTTAGATAAAAATTTAAATTTCATTTTGGATAGGTTTTAAAGTTTAATTATGTATTAATTCTATCAATTAATGTAATTAATTTTTATAAAATCAATTTCAATTTGAAATTTATTGTAAAAACCAGTCAAACATTTAGAAATTTTTTCTTTAAAACCAGTTATGTCATCATGCATGCTGGAAGATTTTTAAATAAATATCCGACTCTATAGTGATTATAATTTGGGAAAATGGATTTCATAAAAGTTATACGTATAATTTAAAATATATTATAATTCCCAATAATTTTTTAACCAAAAATATTTTTGAATGTAATTCAAATTAATTACAATTATTAAGGTAAAATTATCCTTTATAAAGGATTAAACAGTTATATTAAGGGAAAACATGACCTAGAATGAATAAAAACCCAATTAAAATGCCATATATTTTCCAAAAACATTACATTATTGAGGTTTTTTTTTCTTTTTAAGGTAATAACATATGTATACCTAAGTTGTTTCCAAAAATTCCATGTGAGTCCTTTTCCGTCCCAATAAAAGGACACCACCTCCCCCCATTCATCACACCTATCAAACCACTAACGTTCAGACAATATAAAACCATATATATCCCAAAATACTTCCCCAGAAACCAATAATACTCCATATTGGTCGTAATACTTCTATGTAATACATTTGTTACAAACCAAATAATTTACCTGATTAATAGATAATGACTTCTCTTACAATTTTTTATTTTAAATTCACTCTCCAACCACTCATATATTTTTATTTCGTTATTAAATAACATAACTAATATCATCAATATAATATGATGTTTATATGTATATCTATTGACCAAAAATTACACAAACATTCAAAAATGGGTAATGAATGTGCAATTTGTGTGGATGATGAACTATTGCCTCACAAAACAATTATTGTTCAATTTTCCCTCTTCACCTCTCATGTTGGAAATTAGGATATAAAATTTATTAATATAAGATATATATATATATATATAATATAATATTTCATTCTAAATACGTAACTTTTTATTACACATACCTTTAAAATATCTATTTTATGTTAATTTTATAACATCATTTGAGGAAGTGTGGACTGTCTCCCCCTCTAAACATTGTGATTCATTCATAATAATCATATAACATATAAATTTTTTTTTAATTAAAAATATTTAAAATAAATAAATATAAAAAAATTTGTGATGTAATAAATTTTTTGTAAATAATATATATATATATATATCATTTTCTTTATTAGCCTTTCATACACTTAAAAAGTGATAATGTTGTTTGTAGACATGTGGATTTCAACCTCCTCAACATGATGTGATTAATTTTTCATCACATGAACTATATATATATATATATATATACTTGTCTATATAATATTTTTTATGATATAATTATATTTGGGGAATGATATGGTGTTACTTACATTATTTCCTTAATGATCATTATAAAATGAGAACATTACTCATGCGTACATAGGACATACTCTCTCAATGATCATAATGTCGATAAATTAATCATAACAATATAAAATTATTTATTTTTAGATTATAATTAGTTTTTAAATATGTTAATTAGGTCACGTTTATTATTATGGAGATGTGAAATTATTACCCATTTTACCATAGTTGACCAACTAATGACATTGTTGACATAAAAATCAAATTTGGTCAAAACAGCAGACATAGATATAATTTTTAATGTAGTTGCGTAAAAGACAGTAAAAAGTGAATTGATATTAATGAAAAGTGAGAAATAATTTCTTGTGAAATTATAAAATTAAAATAGGTTAATTATACATGAATTTAAATTACATTCACTTTAATACAAACCGATGATAAGAGATTCTCATATCACTTTTTACATATGTGTGATAAATTTCATATCCACCTGTATCATATTTTTTGGTGTCTCTACTTCCTATTATCATTAATTATATCATGAATTTGATTATATTCATGTTATTTAATTCATTGATTTAATATTACTCCTTCACAAGTATTATGATTAAAAATGTTTCAACATTGTAAGGGACACTTTGGAATGCTTAAAGATTATTTTCCTCAATAATAAATTTAATGATATTTCAATGGAATTTCTATTAAAATAAATTATATTATCATTTTTCAATAAGAAATTTCATTTTCTTCTTCTATCTTAATTCATTACATTTTGAACATATTAGTAAAATTTATCAATTATTTGGTATACAATTTTTTTAAAAAATATTTTCATGAAAACTATAATTAATTTTTAATTTTAACTAGAGAACCAGTTTTTGTTTTTAAAACATTATTTATTAAACAATTATTAAAAATATTATTAAAATCATATAGAAAATACACTTTTACCAATTATTTCTATATCTAATTTTTTTATATGAATAATCTTCCCCCTTTCTGAACATGAAAATATTCTAATCGTTTCTAACTAGAAAAAAGAATTTTACTTTTTTTACTTTGTAAGACATGTATGAATTCATCTTCCGTCATTAATTTTAAGCTTCCAAAAAAACCATAAAAATTTTATTTAGGTTAAAAATATTCTAAAAATTACTTCAAAAACAATAGTATTTTTAAATTAGGATTTCATTGAAATAAATAGATAATTTTCTCTAGATTATTTTCAAAAGTTATTTTTATAATATTTCCAAGCATCAAAAATAGTATTCCTTTATATTAATCCACCTATGTTATTTTATATTGATATAATACATTATTATTTAATTAATGGTTTATGAAAAAAATGGTAATGGATAGTATTCACATTATATTCCTAGATATATTTTTCCCCTTTAAATATTCACTATTCGGTGATCCTTGAATATTCCCAAATTATCCGTATCATTTATCATGGCTATTACAATTTCTTAACTGTATAACATTATAAAATTAGTGTCTATATTGATAGTAATTTGATTATTTGGGAGAAATTAATAATTCAATATGGATTATTCAAAACAATTATTTCATTAAGAACATTGTTAAATTGATCATTCAATATCTGAGAATTGTTTTGGACTTGTACAACACGGGTGGGAAAAATTAATGGATAGCTCATCAATGAATTGGTAGTATCATGAGACAATTCATTTGTATTTTAAAATTATATGGGATTCTTGCCAATATTTTCTAAACCATATTGTGAAAATACATGATGGTAAATGTATCATGTACCTAGGACACATGGATTCGAATAACCAATCATTTAACTCATATTAGTTTTAGTTATTATTCATCCATGATATTATTTTGAAATATCAGTGGATACATATCATTTTTAGTTATTTAGATGGAATGTGTTTTAGTTTCATACAGTGATTTTTTAATTTTTTAATATTTTAATTAAATTATTTTTTAGTTATTTTCTTTCATATTACTTATTCACTTCCATTCAGTTTATTTGTTACATGGAATGTGTGTTTAGTCTTTGACAATGCCATATTGACTATACTCAATGGTTGATTACAACTTCCACAATATTTTTCCATTACAGAGAAATTGATATAACACTTATTATGTTTCTTTTTCCATTAAACCATTAAGAGTACAATGAATGACTTTCAATGATTTACTAGGTGGAAAAATGATACTCTTGAATTTATTTATTTATAAATAAAAAATATATATTGTATTTAGTGTATTTTTGTCCGATGTATATATTTGGATTATAATGACTACTAATCTCTCATTCCTTCTCGATTTGATTCCTGGAAATCATGGTAATGTAATTAGTATCATATATTGGCTCTAGGATATCTAGTGATGGGTCAAAATAGTTGGAATCAAAGAATGTTTTGTAGAAACATGGGGATCTTGATTTTGGAAAATTTAGATTAGATAACATAGACATAAGGTATAATTTAGGGATATGTATAGAATAACATCAAATAAATTTTTGTTCAGGTAGAGATTATGTTGGTATTCCTAGAAAAAATAAATGTCTGGATAATAAATATTGTTGGGGTTCTATTACATATTTTTCTGTGAATAACAACTACAAAAAGATTTTTCATGCCTAATATGGCGTAACATGATACACGAATATAGGATTTACTACAAAAAATGATTGATAGTATTATGGTATATGATTTAGATAATTCACATTTTCATTTCAACGAACTTCAAAAAGTTTTGATAATGAATTTCATAAGATAAACCTATGGTCTTTTTGATAGAAGATATTATTTCATGGTTACAAAATATAATAATTGATATTATGGGTAAAAC
Source organism: Viscum album (assembly GCA_963277665.1). Classification (NCBI taxonomy): domain Eukaryota; kingdom Viridiplantae; phylum Streptophyta; class Magnoliopsida; order Santalales; family Viscaceae; genus Viscum; species Viscum album. The sequence continues at coordinate 1,844,962,445 of OY728156.1, forward strand.
CAAGATAAAGGAAGGACCTATGTAGAAAATAAATTGATTATGTATTTGTGTATTGAGGTTGTATTGAAAAAAATAAATAAATAAAAGGATATTTGTGATTAAACCAATATCAAGGATGACTATCCTATTTTGGTTATTATATTTGTATGATTTTAGAAATAGAATTCCTATAAACTGGGTGAAAACCAATCAAACACAATAAAGACACAAGTTGATGACCCATGACTGATTTATGATATGGTTTTCATACAAACCATTGACCAACAAAATTCCTTGGTTATATTTTCATTGTTTTTAGTTAAATAATTTAATGAAAAAATTTTAATGATGAAAAAATAGTGTCACTTTTGAGGATTAGAGATTAATTTATGATCCATATTTATTTATAATATAGTTAAAGAAAAATAGCCAAAATTTTTACTCTTTTATAGTCATTTTTATTCTATAAAAATGTATTTTTGTGCAAAATACATCAATGTTAATTTTTAATTGAATTAGAAATTTTTTGAAGAAAAACCAAAAGTTATAACTGATCATATGAGAAATAAATAAAATCAATAATATATATATTTTAATATTCTTAGGAAATAATTTAATTTATTAACATTAGGAAAAGTTTAATATGATAATTGTTTCCCAAATACATTAATTTCTATTGAACAAATGGCCTATTAGATAATCACATATTTTTTCATTAAGGACATAAAATTTCTATTAATTATACACATTTTTGTGATTGATGACCACATTCAATACATATAAATACATACACTTCTTTTCCATGTCTGTATCTATACTTCCAAAGATATTCTCATACCTGGATAACTAGTTACATTGTAATGTCCAGGATTTTTCCGTTTGTTATTTTTAAAAATTATATGGAATTATTTCGAGACTGGGTGTGAAGATGACACATAATTCCGAGGTCCAGTGAGCTCGTAATGGTGGCTTGAACTTTTTTTTATGTTAAGTGAGTCGGCGCTTGTGTACGGTAGTGGAATTTTTGAAACAGATGCATGGATTAAAAATATGATGTCATCGTTGCGTCCGTGACGATTACTTTACCTAAGAACGAGTCTAACCTCAAAAGGCATGGGTCGTCGGAAAATGTTAATTTTTATACGTTTTAAAGTAAAATGAAAAAAAATAAATTCACAAGTTTATTTTACTTCTTTTAAGGAAACATTTGTTGTAGCACGGTAAACGGTGCAGTTGATTCCTAAATTAATCATGCGTCATAATTACGCAAAAATGGAATGTTGGACTCATTAATACTGCCTCACAATTAAATTACAAACACATTTCCCTTTTTATTGGGATAATCAAATGTTGCTCATTGGTGGAGATTGAGAAGAACCTTTTCAGAATCCACGGTATGTTGGAGCAAAACTCTCGGCGACGAATGATGACAGATCGAAGTTGAGAATTCTAGCGCCAACGAAATTCAAGGATCTCGACGACGACGATAGTGTGACACCTTCGTCAATGATCGATCCTTTATAAAGTTAGGGGTTTATATTTCATCCTCTTTCCTCATTTTTGAGTTTAAATGACGAATGTGGATTAACCAAAAATAATATGATCAGGATTCATATGTTCTTCCAGGAGGGATTTTTCTTTGGGAAGTTTATGGGGAATTAATCCATCCTTTTTATTGATGTTTATTTATTCTCTATTTAAGCATATTAACAAGAGCGGATCAACACCGTGACGAATAACGGTGTAGGTTCATTCCTCAATTTTGTTTATTAGATTTCTTTCCCCTTTTCATCTCGTGCGTTCTTCTTATCCTTCACGGGGTGACAAACAATGTATAGTTGCACATCCATTCTGCAACACAACGATACCAAATCAAGGATTATACACCGCAACGACCATACAGAGGTTCGATGATGATGGCACACGACAAATTGGACTGAATTGGAAAAAGGTGTTCTTAGAATTTTCTCCGCGTGGGAAGATCAAAACATGTTTTCAGAATGAATGGAGGTCTGAAAAAATCATGAGAAAATTTGTAGCATCGGGGAAACCTAAAACTGAAGGTTTCGTGGCAATCGGATGGACAGATCGATGATCAAAGCAGCACGGGAGGTGCGCCGGCGAAGGGCATCATCTCTGGAAATTTCTAGAATACACGGTGTGTACTTCCTAAGAACACGCCATGTAGTACTGGAGGCACGGATAGGGTTTTGGGGGCCAGAGAAGAATCACACTGCCTGTTACACCGGTCACACGACATGTTGGACTTTCCCCGAGGACTCTCCATGTACTTTGGGAAATACACGGACACAGGATGATCTACATGGCTTCAGGTGGCATGGCGTGTACATCATAACAGAAGTGGCTATGCAGGACTCTACGTGTATCTCAGGGATACATAGACATGGTTTGAAACACACATGTTGGAGACAGTGTACGGGCACAAGGCCAGTGACAGGGGACCAACCCCAGTCACCTGGAAACGGCCTGTACATCGTATTACACGCCATGTACTCAGTTTTTTTATACGACTAGCCTATGAAATGATCCATTATACACGGGCAGTACCTAGGGTCATACAACACGACGTGTATCTTTTCAACATGCTGTGTACTTTTTGTAAAATGGCTTGGTCTTCTTGTTCACCGTATCTTGGACATCATTATTTTGGGTTATTTATGACTCTTCTCATTCCCTTGATGTTCAGGCATCACTTCATCACACAAGAGTATGATCCCTTCAGTATGACATTCCATGATAGAGTCAGGCATCCATCCGAGAGGCTCAGATTGAGATCCTCTTTCAATTATTGACCCTAGGTAGAGTCAGGCATCGATGTGACCAATTCTACCAGGCATCGATCCTCAACCTAGCTGGTGTTTCACCTAACTGGTGAATCTGAATGAGTCGACATAACCTCCATGGCCCTGGCAGTGATCCTCAACTATGTATCATGATCATTCCCACTCAAGAGTGTGTCACCCACAATGAGTGCTTTCTAACTACCGTAACCATTCAACTTAGAAGTGTGTCTCCTATAATCAGTGTAGCAACCTCTCATGATAGTTATAGACGAACAACACTTCTCTGGAGGACATCATCGGAGCTATAAGACTTGTGGAGTGTGTTCTCTCGGAACGAGTGCACCACAGAAACTTGGAACTGAATCCCTAACGGGGATATGCAGTTGTGCGTACCGTTACATTGTATACTGCTTTTTGGTTTTTGGGGTCCTCTACTGAGTATTGTTATACTCACCCATGCACGGGCCTTGCCTACACATTTGGTGTCTTGTGCAGACATGCAGCCTTTTGACAGAGCCCAGGACAGACCAGGACAAGACAAACCTTTCTAATTTCCCTACAGGGCAAGGTGTTCATACGGCTATGAGTGACAGTCCTAGTACATTTTGTGATTAAAGGTTGGATATTGCAGTTTTCAGACTCTTGTTTTTGGTGGTCTTGTATTCTGTCCCAGTTTAATTTTACATTACTCTACCTTTCGTCGTACTATATTGGTTGGGTTTAGTAGTATGCATTTTTTCGTTAGTGGTTTTTATTACATTTCAGTATTTGTGGGCTTAGAGATGTGTGTGTGTGTATAGGTACATAGTCAATGCCTCCCATGTTAGTAATATTCCAACTTGGGGCTAGTCTCTGCCCCTGGCATATTGGAGGCATTCTTGGGGAGTCACGGCACGGGCCCCACAGGGACGGGTCGTGACAAAGTGGTATCAGAGGATGTCAGTTCTACCTTATGACCAATAGTCTATGAGTTTGGTTTGGGGAAACATTGTTCAGTGTTTTGGGTTCAACATTTAGGACAGAGACACCGGTGTTGGTGCAGCGGCCGATGTATCCATACAACAGGACTCTGATAACCTTCTTTTCAACTCGGTAAATGAATACGCGAGATGCAGGGGAATAAAAGGTACATGCTTCACATAGGAATGGTTTGTGGTATCCATATCCTTGGTGTCAGCTATACAGATATACTCTTTGACCATGGTACATCTTGTTTCCTTATTGGATGCCTCCACGATGCATACCCGCTAGGAGTCAGCAGCAAGATCATGAGGATGACCCCCTTAGTGATGATCCTTAGATACAAGGACCAGTTCCCTCGGTGTTGCCACCAGGTGGAGCACCCTCTGAACCACACCCAGTGGAGTAGAAATTGGTTCCTATAGTACCAATAGGCGAGGAGAGCCATCATATCACGCTCCATGTGTTCCAAAGACAAAGACCCCTCAGGTTTTGAGGTGGGGATGACCCTCAGGCGGATAAGAACAGGCTTGAGGTGGTGACCAGAATTTTCCGTCTTGTCAGGACTCTAGCAGACCAGATAGTGATCATATGAGCACGCCTTCATCAGGGTTCGGTGGGACGATGGTGGAGTCTAACCACACAGACTCATGTAGAGTATCCTCTTTCATGGAAAATGTTTTAGCGACTCTTCCGGGAGGAGTTCTATCCGGTTACGCTGAGAGTTGTACCCATCTAGGAGATTCTTTAGCTTCAGAAGGGCAATATGACAGTAGATGACAATTCATCGAGGTTCACCAACCTCTCCAGGTACTCGATTGATATGGTCTGGGATCCGTACTTCATACCACAGACCTTTCAGTGAGGTATACATTGTGACATCTGAGCTAGTGTCTTGCCTCTATGCATATTGACTAATGCTGGAGTGATTGAGCGGGCCTTGTTTATCGAGAGTTTCTTGGCGGAGCAGATACAACCTTCGGTAGTCAGCAGTAGGTAGATAGGTGTGGAGACCTCAGCGGTAGGGAGCTGGTGTCATACATAGGGATCGGGACTTGAGAGACTTCGTAGGATGACCCAGGATAGGGGATTGATAGTCTAGGGCTCTCATGCTAGATCCAGTCAGCCTAGGGAGAAGCGATGCTACACATGCAATGGTAGGGGACATCTCGCTAGAGATTTCCCGACCCGTCGAGCTGCTGACAGGAAATTAGTGGATGGACCATCGAGGCAGAGGCAGATAAAAGAACAAGCAGACCCTTTAGGCGGTAGATGTGGAAAAGGAGCAGGGAGAGCTATAGGTGGTGTCATACGCTTCGACTTACTTCCACCACCACCCGGAGGTGGTCCGCACCAGGCTCAAGGAACTGGGGGATAGAGGTGGGGATATCTGCATGCGGTTGAGGCATACGACCCAGGGACACCAGGGGATATTTGAGGTACGATCTGTGTCTTTTCTAACTTACATGACATACTCATAGACACAGATGCTTGTCATTCCCTTATAGCCACATGTCTTGTACATAACCTCGAGATTCCGGTAGAACCGTTGACTCGATCCTTACGCTTGGAGACACCTACAAGAGGATACTCGACGATCACATAGATTTGCAGATAGTGTGATCTTACCCTTGTATGTGAGAGTTTCAGTTAGAACTTCTTAATGGTAGCATCGAGGCCTTACGACATAATTATCAATATTGATTTGTTATCTTCGGTCCATGCCTATACTGATTATTTTAGGCGATGAGTATAGTGTTTCTATCATGATAGAATGAGGTCTTCCTTTTCCAGAGAAAAGGAAAACTAGGAAGCACAAATTGGGCTCATTCATTGGAGGGTGCAGCTGATCCCTCAGTAGTTGGCTATCCATATCCTCGTATTAGTAGAAGTTGTGAGCTCACAGTTCCGAGTAGTGGTGGTGGAGTATGAGGACGTCTTTCCTGAATATATTCCTGTATTACCTCCCCTCCGAAAAATTGACTTCTACATCGACTAACACCCCAGGATGACACTAATTTCCTCACAGGCATATCATATGGTTCCTGTAGAGCTTTACGAGCTGAGGTTGTAGTTGGAGGATTTATAGAGAAAGGGTTTTGAAAGACCCAACATCTCATCCAGGACGGCCACAGTCTTGTTTTCCAAGAAGGAAGATAGAAGTCTGAGGTTGGGTGTGGATTAATGGCACCTGAACTAGGTGATGGTGATGAACAAGTATCCACTGCCGAGAATCAATGACCTCTTCGATTAGCTAAGAGCGGAACATTGGTTCTCGAAGGTGGATCTTCAATTAGGCTATCACCAGGTTTGAGTGAGGGACAAGGATATACTGAAGATGACTTTCAGATGCCGATACATTCAATATGAGTACTTGGTGATGCCTTTTTGTGTGGAGAATTCCCCCGTAGTGTTCATGTGTCTGCTGAACCAGATCATCCAGCAGTACATGGACCGGTACGTGGTGGACTTCATTGACAACATCTGTATGTACTATGTAAGGGTTTGTGTCCTCAGAACCAACTGTTTTGTACTTTGATTACATAAATGTTCACTTATTATATATTATTCATTGTTCTGCATGACTATAATATAATAACGTCCTAGAATATTTGTTGCATTAATAAGTTCATAGTAGATCCCCGCTATGATGAAAACCTTGAAATGCTATAACAATATTCTTAAACAAAGTTCTGCAGTTGGATGACATACTATGATAGGACGCATAGTATACATACCGTCATGTGCGAGTACTCGTAAGAAGATGATACTCTCTCTCATGGAGTTCGCATTTGGTAATATCCAAGATGGGAGATTATGAGAAAAGACCCGCCAGTAGTAATTCCGCATGTGTTGGTGTCATCGGATATTTCTATCTACGAGCGTGTGTAATGGTCCTTTGACTGTAATATTATCATTAACTCATTTCATGACTCGCGCACTAAGATTTACTGATGAAAACAGTCACGCAGACAGTTGGCGGGAAGTAGGGTACATTGGGTGCGTCACGAGTGACATGTTGTTAATGGATAAGTCGAGGAAGGATTTGTCCCTTCCATTTATGGAAGTTGATATCTCGACCCTGTGATTGAAATAGAACTGTCACATTAAATTCCATGTCCATGGTGTAAACGATGAGTTTATTTCAGGTTGTCAAAGAACGACATATCAAGCATATAGGTTTATGAAACTGCCATTAAACCAGCTTGATGAAATATCGAGACAAAGGGATTAGATTACATAGTAAGCGTTCGTATGAGGTGTAACGTCAATGCGGCGTCAACTACTTTCTCTTGGATTCCTTGACCCATTTTTATACAGTAATCTTGGACTTTAGGCACGCCTGCCTAATGCCAACGAGAAAGAGGCCCAGAGGGTCACACAATAAGTGTATCCAAGTATCTCAAGTTGAATGAAGATTATTCCCGTACATGGATTAATAATTATTCATGGAATCCTAAGTTGTATTTATTGATGGAGGAAAAATAAAATAAAACAAGTACACGTCGTGTATTATTATTACACGCCGTGTAGTATTATTTTGGAGGGAAAATGAATAAATGAAAACAAGGTATAAACACCGTGTACACTTAATGTACACGCCGTATAGTTTTCAATGAACAACAAGTGCACACCGTGTATTTATTATTAGATGCCGTGTAGTTTTTCCAGTCGGGATTTTGAGGATATAATATTGTTTTAAATGATATTTATTATAATCAGTGTGGGAACATGTCAAGGAATTAATTATTCAACATGGGGTTTTAAATAAAGAGTCAATGAAATAAATAAAATGCGTAACGCGTTTATTTATTGTCATAACTCTATAACCCCACACACCCGATTATAAATATCCTAACAAACCCAACTCTTTTCTGACAAACAAGAGAATTGTTGGACACAACATCTCTGGAGAATTCCTTAAAGGCCGAAAGAACCTTTTCATCCAAGAACTCTCTCAAGACCGAGAGAGATCCTCTTCCATCAGATCAAGACGATCTAAGGCAGACAATGAAAGCAAAGGCTTCTCCACGCTAGCACCCAGAAAATCCTTTGGTGACATCCAGAGATACGAGGTACACATGTGGATCACCGCTAGAGGGAGTATACACTTGGATTCTGCGATGTAATGACGGATCACATCGACAACGTGATCGAAAACATCAATGAAGATGGAATGCCATTAAGGTATTTCTTTATAATTAATTAAATTAATTATAATCAACCTGTAACGATCCTTGTTTGTGGATCCAGGACAAACCATCTTCTTTGTATTTTTATATGATTTGATCCATGGAGACTGGAGTTTATCGTCGTATTGATCCAGGATTGATCATTACTAATGACAAAAATCCAAGTGGGCACATCCACCCACACGCTTCCGCTATGCCTGGAACCCTCAAATGGTATGAGAGGGAGGTTACAACGTTGATTATAGTTATTTAATTTTCATTGATAATTTATGCATTCATATTTGATTCAATTTGAAATATATCGTTCTATAAATCTGAATTTATGAGATCTATTCTTTCGCCTTCGTTTCTCAATTCATATCATAGAAACATCCTTTTAATTTTAATTTTGATTAAAATAAAAACGAGGAACTCATCTGGAGGAGACGCTCTTTCTGTATGTACAACACGGGATTACACGGTGTGTAATTAAAACTACACACCGTGTAATTAGGTTCAAAGAACCGGTACTGGTCCACCAAACCACGCCGTGTGAATTGATTATGCCTAAGTTTTAATCACGCCGCATTGACCAGAATAGAACGGCGCATGGAAACCGGAATACATGACGTGTATGTTGGAACAACACGCCAGGTAGTTCGTTCCAACCCTGGTGAAACTGTGTAAAAAGATAAGCCACGTACCACATACACGTGATCGCCAGGCCGGTTACCGCGTAACAAGGATGTACATGCCGTGTATGATTCATCTACATGCCATTTACTCTAAAATTTCCAAAGTACAAAAAACACGCCAAAGCCCCGGCGTGTACTTTGGATAAATGGTGAAATGAAAATACACGCCATGTAATTATAAACTACACGCCGTGTACTTTCCAGAAATGGAATTTCACCAGGTTTCCTCCAATGTACAAAGACTCGTACAAGGAATATGGATGAGAAGAATCTCAAGGAAATTCAGAAAGAATTTAAGATATATAATTGATTAATTATAAGATCATAATAATTGATTTCGAGCGCCTATTATCTTAAATAAAAGAACTATTAAAAGAATTTCAATTCTAAATATGCGTAAATGTCGTTGCATACTATGGATTATCATGATCTAGACCAAATACCCTTTTAATGTGTATGGTTTTATTTAAATTTATTTAATTTAAATTTGTTGGTCTGCGAGCCTTCTTCCAAAAAAATGTAGGGCCAACATGCCCATGGTTTCTTTAACGTAATCCCATGTAATGGAGGATCTCCCAAGCTAGAGGAGACGGTTCCAATCCAGAAGGCGAAGCGAAACCCGCCTAAAAAGATACAAAGGTGGACAGGTGGGAGCTACAAAACATGAACCATCAGGTTCAAGGTGTTTTCCCTATGTCAGGGTTAGCTTATCAAAACCGCTAGATAAGCTAACCAAATAGAAGCTACTGATCATGCCATCTTATTTTATTTCTGTCTGATTTCATGGTCTATTTATTATATATGTGTTGTCGCGATCACATAATTAATAAAATGAACAAGCATGCAAAGATGGAATAAAATAAAAACTGGACTATGCATAAACATTATCAGAACATGGTTAATCACTTAAACAAGCATCACTTAATATTAACAAGCATGTGATAATGCAAAAGATACACATAAAGAATAAAATCCCTCAAATACCATATTAAGTCAGACCAAGCCTTATGTTACTTGATTAAGGGGAAGACTCAATAAAAATATGTGTTTGAACAACCCTTGTTGGGACACATACTTTTATAAAGGAAGCCCTTATGAAAGGTTTCCAGTTGACTTAACCATATTACATCAAGAGAATTAGCCCTTGGTAGACTTGGTGTAATATTGGAGGCAAGAGTTGAGGAAATCCATGTCAGGATTTCAGGATTGGGTAGTCCACTCAACAGATCAAGGAACTTTAAGATCACAGTTTGCAAAGACACGCCTACATAAATAACTTCAAATAGCTTGACCAACCCTTGTTGGGGTTATGCAAAGGGAAATATGGATCCTTTCCACTAGAATGTCAATGCAACTGGACATTTCATGTTCAATGGTGAGGGCCATTGGGACTTGATAAAATAGTGGGAGACTTAATAAAATGTATTATTTCTCATAAAATGTAATCAAGAAAGTACTGATGAATATTCTCTTTTAAAATGTAGAATCAATATGACAAACACATCAACCACATTTTCTGTGCGATCAATTCTGGAAAAAGACAACATCCTCACAGGCAGTAACTTTTAGGAATGGTTTAGGAGCCTTCGGGTTATCCTATGCCATGAATGGATGTTTTACGTGCTGGAGTTCTCACATCCTGATTCTCCTTCCCTAGGGGCAAGTGATGAATATTTCCTAGTCTCTGATCAACAGTTGAATGATGCTCTCGACGTTCAATGTTTGATGCTGTCATCTATGTCTAGTGAGCTCATGAAGTCTCATGAAGACATGGATGCCTACAGCATGCTCGATCACCTCTGTGGTTTATACTAAGAGAGAGAAAGATAGGAAAGGGTTGAGATCTCCAAGGCTTTGTTTCAGAGAAAGCGTGGAGAGGGTGCCCCAGCTAGGCCTCATGTAGTCTAGCACATTGGCTACATTGAGCGCTTGGAGGTTCTCGTGTTTAAACTCCCTGAAAAACTGGGTAGCTATCTCATTCTTGCATCACTCCCCCAGATCTTCTCAAACTTTTTTGTTAATTTCAACATGAATAATATTGAGAAGTCTCTATCTGATCATCTTATCCTTATTCACCAGGTGGACAATGACATGAAGCGTGAAAAGCCTTCTGTCCTTATGGTGAATAAAAGGAAAGGGAAAGAGAAGATCTTTAAGCCCAAAGCTTCTTCATGGCCTTCTATGAAAAGGAAGATCAAAGGGGAGGCAATGGAACATGATGTTGTTTGTTTTGCATGTGGCAAGAAGGGCCACTGGAAGAAAAACTGCACCCAACCAAGGAAGAAATAGGAAGCTTCAGGTGCGTTTGTTATCAAATGCAGTCTATCTATTTCTACTAATTGAGTATTAGATACTACTTGTGGTGCTTAAATATATATCCAAATATAGGAACCATGTAGATTTAGGAAGATTGATCGAGGGGAGGTAGATCTACGAGCAGCCAACGAAGCTAGACATTTTTCTATTGCTGTCGGGGACTACCACCTCACATTGCCAATTGGAATGATCTTGGGGTTAAAGGGTTGTTATTATGTGACTTCTGTTACTAAAAAAATTATTTCAGTGTCAATATTAGATACTGATGGATTCATATTCAAGTTTGGAAATGATTGTTTCTACTTTATAAATATAGCATTTGTTTTGGTAGGGCACATTTATATAACGGCCTTTATATGTTAGACTACACAAACCAACTAATGGAAATCGATAACAATGTTAATTCACATGACTCATACAACACCCAACTTTGGCATCACCGGCTAGGTCATGTCAATGAGAAACGTTTGACAAAATTACATCAAGATGGGTATTTAGATTCTTTCGAACTAAAACCACTTTGTGGATGTCATGCGTGTCTACAAGGGAAAATGACCAAAGCCCCATTTAGTTGGAAAGGTGAAAGAGCTAAAGAGCTTCAAGAATTAGTTCACAATGATGTGTGTGGACCATTTCCAGTTGAAGCATGGGGTGGGTTCTCATACTTCATAACTTTTACTGATGATTTTAGTATATATGGATATATCTATTTAATGAGGTATAATTTAGATTCTTTTGATCGGTTCAAATAATACAAGAATGATGTTGAGAACCAGCTTGGTAAGAAGATTATGAAAATCCGCTCAGAAAGAGGAGGAGAATATCTTAATCAAGACTTCATTGATTTCTTACAGGAGTTTGGGATTCTATCTCAACTCACTCCTCCTTACACAGCGCGGTGGAATGGTGTAAGTGAAAGGAGGAACCACACACTGTTGGACATGGTGAGATCAATGATGAGTCATGAGAGTCTTCCACTATCCTTTTGGGGATATGCATTACAAACAGTAGCGCACATACTAAACCAAGTACCAACTAAATTGATAAATGGTATTCCATACGAATTATGGAATGGACGCAAAACCATGTTATTGAATTTACATGTGTGGGGTAGTGAAGCAATTTTTTAGGCCTCTTCAGGTAATAAACATGCACTTTGAGGCACAAAGTGTATCTTTATAGGATATCCCAAGGAAACAAGGGTATATTACCTATACAACCCCTCAGACAAAAAAGTTATAGTGGCAAGACACTCCATATTCGTTGAGAGGGAGAAAATCTCCAAAAGAGATAGTGGGAGCGAGATAGACTTCGATGAAGTCGATGCTCAATATACACAGGAGTTGGAACAAGAATAGATTCCACAATGCCCCGTGGAAGAACAACCTGTTCCAGAGACACAAGAACTGTGTAGGAGCACGAGAGAGGTGAGAGAACCAGAATGATATGGTTTTCTTGTCACCGAGGATGGTGACACATTATTGGATGACAATGATGATCCTCTTACCTACAAGGAAGCAGTTGAAGGCACAGACGTTGCCAAGTGGCAAGAAGCCATGAATTCGGAAGTGGATTCCATGTACCAAAGCCATGTCTGGATTGTGGTAGATCCTCCAGTTGATGTAAAACCTATTGGTAATAAATGGGTATTCAAGAAGAAATAGGACATGGAGGGACATGTCAGCACCTACAAGGCACGACTAGTTGCAAAAGGTTTTAGACAGCGTCAATGAATTGACTATGATGAAACCTTTTCACCGGTTGCAATGATGAAGTCCATCAGAATCCTATTGGCCATTGCTGCTTACCATGAATATGAAATTTGGAAAATGGATGTCAAAACAGCTTTCCTTAACAGGAACCTCCAGGAAGATGTCTACATGACACAACCTGAAGGGTTTGAGACTCCCAAGGATTCCAAAAAGGTATGCAAGTTGCAGAAATCCATTTATCGATTAAAAGAAGCATCAAGGTCATGGAATATTCATTTTGATGAAGCTGTGACGGAATTTGTCTTTGTTAAGAATGAATGTGAGCCTTGTGTCTACAAAAGGATTAGTGGAACTCCAGTCATTTTCCTAATAGTATATGTTGATGAGATATTGCTAATTGGAAACAAAGTACCTGTATTACAGTCAGTTAAGGCATGGTTGCATAAATACTTCTCCATGAAAGACTTAGGCGAGGCGGCATATATTCATGGGATCAAGATCCATCGTGATAGATCGAAGAGAATGTTGGGCCTAAGTCAATGTACATACATTGACAAGATACTGAAGAGATTTAGTATGGAACAGTCCAAGAGGGGATTATTGCAAGTGTCACGTGTCATTCATCATTCCAAGAAAATGTGTCCTCAAACACATGAGGAATGAAAGATAATGGAAAGGATACCTTATGCATCCGCGATTGGGTCAGTCATGTATGATATGCTATGTACGAGGTTAGATGTTGCTTACGCATTAAGTGTGGTTGGATGATATCAAGCTGATCTAGGAGACCACCATTGGATGGCAGTCAAGACTATCCTTAAGTATCTGAGGCGTACTAAGGATATCTTCCTAGTTTATGGAGGAGATGAGGAACTAGTCATCAGAGGACATGTAAATGCTAGTTTCTCGACTGATCAAGATGACATGAAGTCGCAGACTAGATACATAATCAGTTTGAATGGAGGTGCAGTGTGCTGGAAGAGCTCAAAACAATGTGTGGAGGTAGATTCTACAGCGGAGTCCGAGTATATCGCACCTTCTGAGGTTGTTAAAGAAGCAGTATGGATGCGAATCTTCGTACAAGAGTTGGATGTTGTACCGAGCATTAAAGATCATATCACACTCTATTGTGATAATATTGCAGCGGTGGCACGTGAAAAAGAGCCAAGGTCACATCAGCGGACAAAGCACATATTTCGGAAGTATCATCTCTTGAGGTATTTTTCTCAGAGAGGTGAAGTTACAGTGAGCAGTATTTCCACGGAAGACAACATGGAAGAACCATTGAATGAAGCCTTGACTCAGCAGAAACATGATCATCATGTGAGGTCTAGCGGACTAAAAGTCGTAGGCAGTTGGCTCTAGTCCAAGTGGCAGTTTGTAAGGGTTGGTTTCCTCAGATCCAACTGTTTTGTACTTTGATTAGATAAATGTTCACTTATTATATATTGTTCATTGTTCTGCAAGACTATAATATAATAATGTCCTGGAATATTTGTTGCATTAATGAGGTCATATTAGATCCCTGCTATGATGAGAACCTTGAAATGCTATAACAATATTTTTAAATAAAGATCTACAGATAGATGACATACTATGATAGGACACATAGTATACAGACCGTCATGTGCGAGTACTCGTAAGAAGACAAGACTCTCTCTCATGGAGTTCGCACTTGGTAATCTCCATGATGGGAGATTATGAAAACAATCCTGCCAGTAGTAATTCCGCATGTATTGGTGTCATCATATATTTCTATCTACGAGCATGTGTAATGGTCTTTATACTGGAATATTGTCATTAACTCATGTCATGACTCGCACACTTAGATTTACTAACGAAAACCATCACACATACAGTTTGTGGGAAGTAGGGTATGTTGGGTGCTTCCCGAGTGAAATGTTGTTAATGGATAAGTTGAGGAATGATTTGTCCCTTCCATTTATAGAAGTTGATATCTCAGCCCTTTGATTGAAATAGAACTATCGCATTAAATTCCATGCCCATAGTGTAAATGAAGAGTTTATTTCAGGTAGTCAAATAATGACATATCAAGCATATAGGTTTATGACACTGCCATGAAACCTTCTTGATGAGATATCGAGACAAAGGGATTAGATTACACAGTAAGCATTCGTATGAGGTGATACGTCAATGTGGTGTCAACTTCCTTCTCTTTGGTGCCTTGACCCATTGCTAGATAGTAATCTTGGACGTTAGGCAAGCCTGCCTAATGCCAACGAGAAAGAGGCCGAGAGGGTCACACACTAAGTGTATCCAAGTATCTCAAGTTGAATAAAGATTATTCTCGTACGTGGTTTAATAATTATTCAAGGAAGCCTATGTTGTTTATAATGATGGAGGAAAAATAAAATAAAACAAGTACACACTGTGTATTATTATTACACTCCGTGTAGTTTTATTTTGGAAAGGAAATGAATAAATGAAAACAAGATATACAAGTCGTGTACATTTAATGTACACGCCATGTAGTTTTCAATGAAAAACAAGTACATGCCGTGTATTTATTATTACATGCCGTGTAGTTTTTCCAGTCGAGATTTTGGGGATATAATATTGTTTTAAATGATATTTATTATAATCAGTGTGGGAGCATGTAAAGGAATTATTTATTCGACATTGGGTTTTAAATAAAGAGTCAATGAAATAAATAAAATGTGTAACACATTTATTTATTTTCATAACTCTATAACCCCTCACACCCAATTATGAATTTCCTCACAACCCCAACTCTTTTCCGACACACAAGAGAAAAGTTGGACACAACATCTCTGGAGAATTCATTCAAGGCTGAAAGATCCTTTTCCTCCAAGAATGCTCTCAAGACCGAGAGATATCCTCTTCCACCAGATCAAGAAGATCTAAGGCAGACAACGCAAGAAAAGGCTTCTCCATTCTAGCACCCAGAGAATCCTTTGGCGACGTCCAGAGATACAATGTACATGTGTCGATCACTGCTAGAGGGAGTATACACATTGCTTCTATGACGCAACGACGGATCACATCGACAACATGATTGAGAACATCAACGAAGAAAGAACGCCCAAAAGGTATTTATTTATAATTAATTAAATTAATTATAATCAACCTGTAACGATCCTTGTTTGTGGTTCCGGGACAAACCATCTTCTTTGTCTTATTCTATGATTCGATCCGTGGAGACTGGCGTTTATCGTCGTATTGATACCAGATTGATCATTGATAATGAAAAAAATTCAAGTGGGCACATCCACCCATGCGCTTCCGCTGCGCCCAGAACCTTCATACTCGGCGTCAGAGGTGGAGCATGTGAGACACCTGATGATGGTTCTGGACGTACTCTGGGAGCACCAGCTTTATGGGAAGCTCTTGAAATGCATGTTCTAGATTTAGGAGGTCCACTTCCTGGGACATGTCATCTCAAAATATAGAGTAGCTGTAGATCTAGCCATGGTGGAGGCTATGTTAGCATGGGAGCCACCTCGGAGTGTGACAGAGGTGTGGAGCTTCCTTGTGTTGGCAGAATATTACTAGAGATTCATTCATGATTTCTCTGGGATATCAGTACCGATGAAGGCATTGAACAGGATGGGTCAACCCTTCATGTGGATAGAGAAATGCCAACATGCTTTTGAGCCGTTGAGACAGAGTTTGATGAGCGCTCGAGTCTTGAGATTGTCGGAGGAGGGTGTCAAGTACGTAGCTTTCTGCGACGCATCAGGGGCAGGGCTTGGCTGTGTCCTGATGTAGTATTATTCAGAGATTGATTATGGTTCGGGCCATCATAGGCACATGAACAGAACTAAGCAACCCATGATCTCGAGTTGGCAGCAGAAGTTTTCGGATTGAAGATTTGGTGACACTACCTTATGGGCGAGCAGTTTAATGTCTACTCGGACCACAAGAGCCCCAAGTACATCTTTTCGCAAAAGGTTCTAAATCTGCAGCAGAGAGAATGGCTAGAGTTCCTCCAGAACTATGATTTCACGTTCATCTATACTCCATGAAAGGGGATCACGGTGGTGGATGCTCTTAGAAGAAGGTCGAGCTCACATCTTTTGAGTGTGGCGACAAAGAAGTTAGCTGTGTTCCAATTATCGTTCATGGATGGAGATGATACAGCTTACCTACAGTCATTGTTTGTCACCCCACCACTCTTATGGAGAGTTAGGAAGTCAAAACTTGGTGATGCTGACTTTGTGGCCTTACATGCATAGATATGCATAGTACATTCTCTTGATGGATATTCACAAGGTAGGGAGCACATACTTATTTTCAAAGGATGCAATGTTGTACAAGTGTCATTGTAGGTGGACGTCCTGAGGGAGTTTCATACGTCCCCTTTGGTTGTACATCATGGGGTGGAAATGATGTACCAGGATCTCCGACAACAGTTCTAGTGGTCAGGCATGAAGAATGAAGTAGCGGATTTCATTTCTCGATGCCTCAAATGAAAGTAGGTGAAGACTACGCAACAGGTTCCAGCGGGATTATCCCACCCCTTGGAAGTTCCAGAGTTGAAGAGGGATGGAATATCGATGGAATTTTTCCCAAGATTACTGTGGACGTCCAAGGGGCATGATTCCATCTCGCTGATCATTGACTGACTCCTCAAGTTAGCCAACTTCCAAGCTATCCGGGAGAAGAGTTCTGTAGAGATCTTGGTATGCCTCTACGTGTAAAAGATAGATCATCTTCATGGAGTCCCCTCGACTATAGTCTCAGACCGAGATTCCTGATTCACATCCTGGTTGTGGAAGGGATTGTAGGAGGCTTTAGGGACTCAGCTACGCATGAGCACAGTGTTTCATCCCCAGAATGATGGTCAGACTAGGAGGACCATTCAAGTTCTGGATGATAAGTTGCGTTATTTTATGTTGGACGTTGGTCGCAGGTGGGAGGAACACCTACACTGGTGGAGTTTGCGTACAGCAATAGATACCTCTCCACCATTGGTATGGAACTATTCAATGCCTTGTATGGGAGACCCTGCCGGTCACCGCTTTGCTGGACCGGTCACAACACTCCTGGGTCTAGTGTTCATGCAAGCTACCAACGAGAAGGTAGAGATTATCTAGGAGTGGATGAAGACTACACAGAGTTTGAAAAAGTATTATGCTGATAGATGATGGATACCTATGGATTACGAAGAGGGAGGCGACGTCTTTCTTTGAGTCTCACCTCGAAGAGGGTTGTAGAGATTTGGCCGAGGAAAAAATATATCTCCGAGGTTCATCAGACCCTTCAACATACTGTTCAGAGATGTCAAGGTGGCTTACCACCTAGATCTACCGCCACAGTTGCATTGGGTACATGATGTCTTCCACGTGTCATAGCTGAGGAGGTACATGCACGACCCGTCGCATGTCATCGACTGGGGTGAGGTGGACATTGAGGATGGAGTGACCATTGCTGAGTACCCAGTGGAGATTGAGGATTGGCAGTAGAGGATCCTTCCTGGGTGATCGATTCCCTTGGTGTGGGTCCGATTACAGCACGGGAACCTTTAAGAGAGCACATGGGAGCGGGAGGCCCAAAATAATGTCCAGTACCCACAAATTTTTTTATTAGTCTTTGTTTTGGGTTTTGGGGGATGTAAATCCCCATGGTGGGGAGAATGTGATGTCTCAGAATTATCCATTTATTATTTATAAATTTTAAATGGAATTAATTCGAGACCGCCCATGAATATGGCACATCATTTCGAGGTCCATTGATCCCAGAATGGTGGTTTGAACTTTTTTTATGTTATGTGAGTCAGCGCTTGTGTGTGGTAGTGGTAGTTTCCAAACGGATTCCTGGATTAATAATCTGAGGGAACCGTTGTGTCCATGATGACGAATTTACCTAAGAACAAGTCTAACCTTAACTAGTGAGGGTTGAGGGAAAAAGTTAATTTTCCTACGTTTTATGTAAAATGAAATAATATAAATTCACAAGTCTATTTTATTTCATTTAAGGAAACATTTTCTACATCACGGTAAATGGAGCAGCTGTTTCCTAAATTAATGACGCGTCATAATTACTCGAAATTGGAAATATGGACTCACTAATACTACCGCTAAATTAAATGCCAAACTTATTTTCATTTTTATTGGGATAATCAAATATTGCTCATTGGTGACGATTGAGAAGAACCTTTTCAAAATCCGCGTAACATTGGAGAAAAAAACTCGGTGATGAACGACGGTGGATCGATGTTGAGAATCGCAACACCAACGAAATTCAAGGATATGACGACGATGTTAGCGTGACACCTTCTTCAACGATCGATACTTTATAAAGGTAGGGGTTTTAATTTCATTCCTCTTTTCATGTTTTTGTTATTTAATGATGATCACAAATCAACTATGAATAATTTGATCCACGGATTCGTACGTTCTTGCGGGAGGAATTTTTCTATGGGATGTTTATGGAGAATTAATCCATGATTTTTATTGATGTTGATTTCTAATAAATATAAGCCTATTAAGGGGAGCGGGCCAACTCCGCGACTAACAATGGAGGAGGTCAGTTTCTCAATTTTGTTTATTGGATTTGTTCCCCCTTTTCTTCTCGTGCGTTCTTCGTGTCCTTCACAGGGTGACAAACAACAGATCATTGCACATCCGTTCTACGATGCAACGATCCCAAATCGAGGATTCGACATCGCACTGACTTTGCGGAGGTATGATGACAATGGAGGATGATGAATCAGATCAAATCAGAAAAATTTGTTCTTCTAGTGTTCTTCACGCGAGAAGATCAAAGCATGTTTTCTGAACTGATTAGAGGTCCAAAAACCTCGGGAGAAGATTCATAGCATAGGGGAACCTAAACATAAAGTTATCATGGTGATCAGATGGTCTAATTGATGATCTAATAAGCACGGGTGGCATGCCGATGAAGGGAATAATTTCTAGAAATTTCCAGAATACACGGTGTGTAATTCCTAAGAACACACCGTGTAGTACTGGTTGTCGCGACTAGGGTTTCGGGGGTCAGAGAAGAATCACACGGCATGTGACCCTAGTCACACAGCGGGTTGGACTTTCCCCGAAGACTCAATGTGTACTTTGGGAAATACAAAGACACTGGAAGATCTACATGGATTCATTCGGCATGGTGTGTGCATCATGACAAAAGATGCTACGCTGGATTTGGCGTGTATCCCAGGGATACACAGAAATGGGTTGAAACACATGGGTTGGAGACTGTGTATGGGAAAATGGCCAGTGACACGAGACCAACCCTAGTCACTCGAACATGAAAAGTACATTGTACTACATTCCATTTAATCAATTTTTATATACGACCAGCATATGACCCAAGTCGTTGTACACAGGAAGTACCTAGGGTCAGACAACACGATGTGTATCTTTTCAACATGATGTGTAATTTTAGGAAAATAGCATGGTCCTCATGTTCACCATATCTTAGACATATTTCATTTGGGTTAGGGACCCTTCTTCTCATCCCCCTGAAGGTAAGGCGTCATTTCGTAACATAGTAGTATGATCTCTTCAGCAGGACTTTCCATGATAGAGTCAAGCATCCATCCGAGAGGCCCAGATTGAGATTGTCTATACATTCCTAACCCTAGGTAGAGTCAGGAATTGACGTGACCAACTATACTAGGAATTGATCCTCTACCTAGCTGGTGTATCAACTAACTGGTGAATCCGGATGAGTCGCGGTATCCGCCATGGCCCTGGTAGTGATCCTCATCTGTGTATCGTGATATTTCTTACTTAGGAGTGTGTCTCCCTTAATGAGTGATTTCTTTCTACCGTAACATTTCCACTTAGAGAGTGTGTCTCCCGTAATGAGTGTATCTTCCCATGTTGACATTTATAGATGATCAAAACACCTCAGACAGATGTCATTGGGGATATAAGACTCATAGAGTGTGTTCACCAGGAAAGAGTGCACCACTGAATCTTGGAACAGAATCCTTAACGATGGTAAGTGGTTGTGTGATTTGTCTCTAGAAAACAGGTCTGGGTTTTGAGGATATCTAGTTTGTTCTATATGTTATGTAGACATATACTATGCATAGATGACTGTACGTTTACTTTTTGTACAACTCTGTGGTTTTTGGGGTCCTCTACTGAGTATTTTTATACTCACCCCTATAAGGGCCTTGCCTGCACATCTGGTGTCTTGTGTAGATGAGCAGCCTTTTGACAGAGCCCAAGGTGTACCAAGACAGGACTGAGCTTTCTGAGTTCCCTATAGCTTGAGGTGTTCCTTCGTCTATGAGTAGTAGTCCCAGTATCTTTTGTTGTTACAGGGTGGACTTTGCAGTTTTCAGACTCTTGTTTTTGGTGGGCTTGTATTCTGGCCCAGTTTACTTTTACAGTACTCTACCATTCGTCATACTCTATTGGTTGGGTTTAGTTTTATGCATGTTTTTTTCCTTAGTGGTTTTTATACATTTCATCAATTGTGGCCTTAGAGATGTGTGTGTGTGTGTGTACAGGTACATAGGTGGTGCCTCCCATGTTAGTAATATGCCTACTCGGTGCTAGTCACCAACCCCTTGACTATTGGAGGTGGTCTTGGGGAGTCACGACATGGGCCCCACTAGGATGGGGCGCGACATACATGGTAGTCCATGTGACCCTTGTACATTCAATTATCTCATTTACTATGTATTACATATGAACCCTTCTAATGATATGGGAAAAACATAGAATGTATAAAAAATATATCATCATAATCGAATTTAATTTTAGGGATTCAATGTAAATAAGGTGGTTAGAATTTGATGCCCCAAAATCTAAATTAAGAAACTTTTATTTGATGGCATATAAGACACACAATAGCTAGTGCCAGAAAATGAATATGATAACCAAAACCATTATAATATATTAATTTTCATAAATAAAAATAATATATTATATTGATTGTAATTAACATGAAACCGTGTAAAATTTCATTATATGATAGAGAAAACTTCCTTGATAGCTTGTGTTATAGAAATTATTGACCTTCCATGATCTCTTGTGTTACACACAAGACCGAGTTTCACCAAACAACAATGTATTATTAAACTTATATAATATAATATGATATGATATTACATAGTCTTTATTTTAGAAGTTATGAATAATAATAACTAAATGATGAAAATATTTGGTTTATATAATTATAATATGAATTCATTAGTTACCAATTAATGTTAAATTATAATAAGAACCAATTGGATATAAAAATAAATTTTATTATTTTTATATTTCCAAAGGTTTTTTCTCAAAATAAATCACATAAATTAGAATATTTAATTATTTTAATAAAATATATATGATAAATATTCAATCGAATATTTTTTATATTTTTTATTTAGGTTCGATATGCATAAGATAACAACAAACCCTACATTAGTCATAAAAACTAATTTTTTTAAAGAGGCAATTTTACTACCATTTAATAGAGAACCCATTTTAAATTTTTATTTTTACTCTTTTATTGTTTAAATGGTCAAAATAATGTTTATATTCAAAATATAATAATATTAATTAGGTTATAGTGGATTTGTTATATATTTTTCCAATATTTCATTTTTTTAATAAATAGTTAAAAATACTAAATTTTAGATCCAAAATAAATTTTTATCTATTTTTATTTTAAGGTTATAATATTTATTATATTGGTTCTAATTTTTAATAAGATATCATTTTTTCCCATTAATACAATTTTTTAAAATTGAAATCTATTTCACTTTTAAATTTATTATAAAAACATATTAACCATTCAAAAATTTTAACTTTAAAAGACAACATTATCATCCCACATGTGGGGTGAATTTTACAATAATTTATTGCCCTTATATGATCAGATTATGAAATAATAGACTCCATATTTGGAATCATGCAAATTTATAATTTATAATAATACCAACATAGTTCTTAACCTGAAAATTAATAAAATTAACTAAAAGTAATTGAATTTATTAAGGTAAAATTATTCTCATTAAATTGCTAATACATTAATTTAAGGGCACAATAGAACTATTAACTTGTCTCACACCCATTGATTTAAAATATCACAGACATAAAGCTTCAATTTTTCTTTCTTTGGTTATTTATGGAATTTGTTATGTAATAACATGTATACACCTAGCTTGATTCCAAAAATATAAGTCCGGACTTTTCCTTCCTTATAAAATCCATTACATTTAAAAAAATCCTAACACCATTAAAAACACTAACTGTTGGAAATTATCATCCCATATGGATTCCCAAAATCTCTCCCCTAAACTCTTAAGTCTCCATTATTGTATAAAACCATCTAAGAAATCCTTTTGGTACAAACCAAAAAAAGATAACAAATTAAATTGTAATGTATTCTCTTATGATTTTTAGTATTATATCCATTATCCAATCACTCGTATATTATAATTTCATTGTCATGTAATAAACCAATATCATTAATATGAAATGATAACTTTATGTAATTTATTATGCCTACACTTATAGACACATTAATCTAATGGGTAACGAACATACTGTTTCCATCTACGATGAATTATTACCTTACAAAATGATGATTGTTCATTTTTACCTTACCAACTATCATGATGGATATTATAATGGAATATATTTTAATATATGTTATTTACTATATATCAATACTTATTTAAACATTTTATTTAAAAAAAATTTAACACTATCTATTTTTCATTAATAAGATAACATAATTTAAGGAATTGTGAATTATCACCTCCTTGAAGTGTTGTGATTCGTTCAACCAAAAAAATGGAAGATATAAATGATGGTTTTATTTACGCATATATGAAAAGATAAAATATAAATTAAATTCCTTGAATAATTTAATTTTTGTTAATATGCTATATATATATATATGATTTTCGTTGTTACCCTTTCATAAACATGAAAAGTGATAACATCATTCCTCGACATGTGGATTTTTGCATCCTCGACATAATGTGATTCTGTTTTCCTTAGAAAAATTTTTATATAAGAATATATTATTGAATAATTGTTTATTATTATTTAATTTTCATTTTTATATAAATTGTGTTACACACATTCATTCCATAACTATCTTTGAAAAATGAGAGTGTTACTCATGCGTACGTACAACATACATTCTCATTGATCATATTGTTGATTCATTTTTCATAACAATATTTAATTATTTATTTATTGATTTTTTTTATTTTATATATATGTTAATTATATCATGTTTATTATTATTTACATGTTATATATCGACCCTTGGACCATATTTTACCTATAGATGTAATTTTTGATATAAAAATTGGATTTGGTCAAAACTCCTAACATAAACTCAATTGTTTAGGATTTTGTATACAAAAAAGTAAAAAGTGAAATAAAATTATAGGTGAAAATAAAAATATTTATCAATAATGTAGAAAATTGAAATATTTTTATTATACAAGATATTAATGGTTTTTTAAACCGAAAGGAAAATCAGGGTAAGGGATTCTCCTCTCACTTATTTACATATAAGAGATAAATGTTTGTTGTACAAATTATATCTTTCTGTGGTGTATATACTAACCATTTTCATACATTATATCTTTAATTACTTTATCTTAATGTTATTTATGAATTTAATTTTATATATTTCATTACTGAGGTTTTTTAATTTCATCAAAGTCGTTTGGTATAATTTGGAATGTCTACAAATTATTTTCCATAGAAATAAATTTAATAATATTTCATGGGTATTTTAATTCAAGGAAATTGTATTACCATTGTCAAATAAAACCATTAATTCTACTATCTTCTAATAATTCATTATATTTTTTTAGTTTTAGTACGATTGTTCAACTCTTTGGTACTCTAAGTGTTTTACTTATATAAAAAAAACCTGCCATAGTTTCTCTATATAGTGAGAGAGCATGTTTTATTCTAAAAAACATGTTTTATGAGAATGAATTCAATTTTTCATAAAATTTATTTTGTAATGAAATTTTTATCATTTTTTTATATTACAAATGTTTTCATTTGAATCTTCGTGTCACATTCCAAATAATGCAATTTTCTATACCTTTTTACTTTACAAAAGGTGATTATATATTTACCTCATACAACATGTATAAATTTTCCCACAGTTATTTATCTAATGATTCCAGAGTAATATTAAAGGCATTATCTTTAAAGAAAATATTTTTAATGAGAAATAAAAAAAATTCACATGTTTGTTCAAAACCGAAGGATATTTTTAATAAGAAAGTTTATAAAAGATATTTTTTTGTAAAATTTCCATTCATCAATTATAATAACACTTTATTTTACTTTACTAGGGGTATGTGGTATTGATAAAGTACCTAATAAATATATAGATGGTTTATGATATAATTTTACAAGGATAATATTCAGATTCACTTCCATGATTTGTTTTTTCCTGATAAAATATTCTATTTACTAAGATCATTAATTTATCACTAATTATTCATATCATTTAGAATTGATTTTACTATTGAGTATTCCATTTATAATTTTACATAAAATTTCTATGTTGACATTTGTTGTATTATTTGTGGAAATTTAGAAAATTATATACACTTTATTAATTATTATTATATGAATACGTGTATTATTAATTTCATCATTTTATATGTGGGGAATAGTATAGTCTTTTATAACATGGGTAGTGCCTAGTTATAGATATCCCCTTGATGCATTGGTACTCTCATGGTATAAGACATTTGTCTAGCCTCATTATATTATTAATCACTAGTATTTTGTAAACCATTTTGTGAAAGGTCTTGATAGTAGAGGTATCAGGTTTCTAGGAAACATGGCATCACATAATCAATAATTTCAATCAATTTTTTTACATTTATTATTCATCCATGATATTTTGCATTAAAATATCTATGGATACATTTCATTTTTAGTTATATATATTTAATATTTTTCTATTTCATACAATGATATATTTATTTTTCTTTTTCATTATATATATATGGAATGTGTTTTTAATTATTAACTTCAATATTGTTTCTGCACTTCCGCAAATATTATTGATTACATGACAACTGTTTTTATTTATTTAACATCCCATATTGATTATTCTCATTTACTGACTATTTCTACCACTATGTTATTCACTTATTATGCTTTTAATCTCACCCGTATTATGTTTATTCCCCATGGAAACTAAGAAGTGTACTATAAAAGATATGAATTTATTTACTAGATGGAATAAATAAAACATTGGTGTTATTTTTTTAGAATGAATAAAATAAATTAAGTGGTAATTAGTGTATTCTTTTTTCCTGAATGTATCTGGTTTACTACAAATAAGAAAATCTCATAACATCAATATTAGATTTTTTGTAATCATGCCAATGTAATTATTAGCAGACACCAAATCCAGGAAAACTAATGTAATGTCTATTCACACAACCCATTAAAACATAAACCATTATTCCAGGAACCCCTTATGCAATGTCATAATCTATGAACATTTATAATTTAATTAATTTCCTAATAATTTAAACAATCCAACTTAATCTTCATGGGTTATAACTCACAAATCAAAATATTATTTTAATTATATGGTCCCAACAGACCATTAAAAACATAAAATGATGTAGAAAACAATTCAAAATAATTAGTGGTTATCTTATTGAGATGCAATATTAAATCATAGTTCATTATCATTGAAAACTAAAACATTTCCCAAGATCATAATTTATATTTACTACAACATATGTGTGCATTTAAAAAAATTTCAAAATGGAGTAAAATTCCCTAATTTCAAAGAATCAATGAGATATATAATAAAACACCATTTAAAAAAACTAAGAGGTAAATTCTTCCTTTTAAAACATATCCCTCATGAAAATATGATTTTCATACTTTGGAAACCATAACTGAATAAAAAACCATTACAAACCATTTAATACATTATGTCATCAATATAGTAGATTCAAAAAATATTCCAATTACACACATCTATTTTTCAAGTATTCATTATTGGGAGCCACCTATAATCCAAAACTCAATCACATTAAATTTTTTACTATTTAAACATTTATATTATTATTTAACCATCCTTAATGATTTTCATACCCTAAGGGTAGCCTATGGTCTGGCCTCAAATACCAACCGAACTGATGGGGTCCATAGAGGGTTTCAAACATCAATTTTTGGTCAAATCACATTTTCCATACTCAAGTAAAAAACACATATGAAGGAAGTGAATACAAAAAACCGTATTAATATATAAAAAATAAATAATATGGTGAAATCCCATAATGAAAACCTAAAACATTATCAATGATGATTATTTCCTAAACACATTGCTTCATCTCAACACATGTATCCATTATTATGAAAATTAATAACACAAAGGAAAAATACGGCTAATGGGATTTAGAATGCGTAATCCCCTCACAAAAACCCCCTTTTAGAAATGCAATGTAATAGTTCAGGGGAAAAACCATTAGGTTTTTTATATATAAAATGAAACTAAAAATCACTCACAATTGAAGGAGAACAACCCATGGAAGAAGAGGTATGATTGGTTTATCCCCAATGTTAGAGGTAGTCAACTGAGAGGGAAAAATGGGGGAAAATGAAATAACATCAGGAGGGATGACTATTAATTTCCAACTTTATGGGCCACATGGTTTAGATGCATGGTTTCCTAAAAATGTTTCAACAATGTGGATACCTATGTCTAGGAGGGTTCGCGATGTATGGTATCCTAGAAGCACACATATAATTTGGATAACCATGGGGATCCCATGCACCTGATTCTATACAATATGTTTCTTAACTAAATGGGTATTAATAGAAATCTGGATGGATGGAACTAACAGGGCCCACACTATGTGTTGAACATTGATTCACACATTTGATTCTCATTCATTTCATTGACCCCATATAAAACCCCCATGACCCATACCACAAACTCAAATTGTGCTTTGACTATAAAATTTTAATGAGGATCTCCTTTATCTCAGGTTCAAGATCATTATATTTTTTTATTAGAATTAAACCATATAATTTATATTGAAAATGTGTATTTTTTATATATTTTAGTTATTACTATTCACACCCACCAATGTAATGGTTATGTTTTAAAAATATAACAAATTAGGGTTTATTTGTTCTCATGGTTGCATAATGCACAAGATGTTGATGAAATTAAATTTAAATAAATGTATTTCATAGTTTGTTTAAAATTAGTGATGTCTGAGACATATGTTATAAACCATAATTTTCATCTTTTATAATTTGAATATGTTAGAGTAATTTTTTTCCTAATTTTGATAATATTATTTTTAAAATTATGATGATATCAATGAATTCATACATGTCATATTATTATATTAATGGTCATGGAAATTTATAATAATATTATGTGTACCCAAGGGTGATCCAAATAAATCTCCTAATGATGGGTGGGAATTATATATCTCTCAAATTAATTGTATTATCAGGAAAAATTATCTTGTTAGGTTTCTTTATATTTATTAATTGAAATTACAAGTTATGTTGTTCCATTCGAAAAAGTTATTATAATATTAATATAAAAATGATGTTTCTAGTTACCTACATAATTTATTTATTATTTTTTCACACCTCGACTCATCATCTCTTTGATGCAATTATTTATTTATTTATTTATTTATTTTTATAGGTGTGTTTTTGGTTTCTTAGTGTTTTAATAAAATATTATTATATTAATATCAAAAATTATATAACACAAAAAACGGAAAACAATTAAATATTAATTATATTATTAATATTGTTATTAATAAAAATTTTATTAAGTTATTATGAACAATATTACTATTATTAATGGAGTTTATTAAAATTCTAATTATTATTGTTATTATATGTTAATGTTTAATTTATTTTATCTTGTTTTCATCTACATACTTATTTTCTATTTTATTTCATTCTTTTTTCCATTAATGTTTTCCCTAAAATACCAAGTCTTCCTCCCCCTTAACCGTACCCCTTACGTGGACACCCCCCTCCTTCATTTTCGAACTCTTGCTTCCCCCCCCCCCACTGGAAAGGGCCCTACGGCGTTCCTCCCTCCTTCCTTCGGCATGACAGACCCTCAGCCGACCCCCTCCCTCGAACAAACCTCCCTCATCATGACCACATCTCTGTATGGCCCCCTTGCTACTATGCACCACTCGGAACCACAACACCCTTCATTTCCAACAGGGATATCCTATGTAGCACACCTCCAGTGGCCCTTCATGCTCATTTGGACTCTCGCACTACAGCTACAGCTGCGTTCTAATTTGAAAAATTATTTCTTCTATTCTGTACAAATTCAGATTAAGGTTTCATGTTGTAATTAGCTAGGTTTTGATATTTTTTTGTTTGATGTATTGATATTAGGAGTCTCTAGGTTCCGTCGAGGTTGGTTCTACACACATATATCAAGGGATGTGGGTTCTCTTTGCTTTTTATGTATGGATTTTCGAATTTCATCATTATGGATTAATTGTGATTTAGGGGTTTTATGTTTTTTTTGTTTTGATCACCTTTTTTTGTGTAAATAATATGTAATGGTAGTATATTTACATGTTTTTTAATTTTATATAGTATTCTTGTGTGATACGGTGTGTGTCTGAGATAAAAACCCACTTTTTATTTCATGGTTGTATTTTATAACTTGTGCAAATGATTTAATCGAACAAAAAAGGGTTATAAGTGATATTTTAGTATGGTGTTGGCATGTTTCGGTTCATAGTCAATGTTTTTGGGTAATATGTTCCTTTAATTTGGCTGTTTCACACCTCTATTATTAGAGTTTATGGATGTTGATTACTTATTTTTATGTAATTGGTTGGGTGTTGGGAGATGTCGTCTGATTTTGTGGTGTTATTTCAATTCAAGGTGAGGTTTAAATCTTATTGGTTTTTTTCATAACATCTTAATTAACGTATTTATTTTATTAAGGTTTATAATATTTGGGATGTAGCACTATGAGCTATATTTTACGGTTTCAAGTTTCTCTTTTCAGGAACACTTACTTGTGCATGTATAAGGTAAGGAATATATCTATATATATATTCCCTCTTTAAACATATTCCCTCATTGCACAGGGAATGTGTGCAATGCATATAAGGGTATTTATATATATAAGTATAAATTCATGTTCATTGAAGTGCACTGGGTCAATTCAAGTGGTTGTCGAAAAATAGCGACAAGTTTAAGTAAAGTCCCCACTACACTTTACTTTATATTTAGAATTCATTAATGTCTTGTTATTTTTTTAAATTTTTCATTAATTATAAATAATATTAAAAAAACAGTTTTAGAATAAATATTTATTGTGAAGGATTGTGTTTCACTAATGTTTTGAATTACCCGAAAGTGTATTCTTTTAAATGTTCATCATTAGTGCTTATAAATTACTCAGTAGTCCTTTATATGTAAATTGTGTTTCTTTTAAAGTATGTATTTGGTTAAAAATGTGTTCATATTTTTAAATTGGATTTCATAAATGAGGTTTCAAATGGTTTGGGATTGAATGTGGTGTTCCTTTGATTCTTGTAAATGATTTGAAGTGGGTGGGTTCTTATGAAAATATGTTGGTGTTTAGTTGTATGTTAAAGTCTGTTTGAAACTTTAAAGAAATGTGATATTTTGAAAACAATCTTTGGGGTAACTTAGGGGTTATCTTATTGTGTAGCTCAATTGTCTGAGTTGCGTGTGATGTTTTCACATTGTGACTAGTTTCTTTATTTAAATTGTTGACTCACCTCTATATGTTTTCTAACATGTATTGACATGGAATATGGCATTGTGAGTTAATCATATTAGAATGATAGTTGCACTAGTTTGGATTATGCACTGGCTTGTGGCCCATATCAGAGAGGTGTTTTGTATTATTATTAGGGGATTGGGACCGTCAACCTAGCTAGTTAGGGCGACAGTTGGACGCTAGGGCATTATTTGTCACCGAGAGAAGACAATCATTCATAATGTTTCACATGTATAGTACGTTCTGGAATGTCCACGAGCTCCTAGGTTAAACCCATGTTGTCTGTAGTATTTCTTTGTATATAGTGGATGATGGGGAGGTCTAGTTCTATTTTTGGCCCCTATGTGTAATTTTTTTGGTGCCCTTAGTGTTTTTTGTTGGTTGTGTATGGTTTTCCTTTTGACTAATAACTAAAATTTTGATTTCTAAATTGTTCACCAATTTTTTTTAAAATGCAATGAACTTGTTCATTTCAATCATTAAACTTGTGTTAAAATTAAATAGGGAAATGGACTTCTATTTATTTTAGAAATGAATGTGTTCATGTAGAAACAATATTTTATATAATTTATATCATAACTATAATTTTTAAATTCTTCATTTAAGTTTAGTGAATTAGTAATAGATTGTTGGGAATTCCTATTGAGTTTTAATACTAACGCCTATATTTGTTTTGTTGTTTTCAGTTTTTGTTGTAGGTTCTGACATGAGGTTTCTCACCATGGGCTAGAGTTAGATGCGGATTGGTGAGAGACTCTCAGAGTCATGAGGAGTTTCGGTCGTGTGAAGGTTAGTTTGTTGTCGTTGACCATTCCTTCTTTTGGTTTTGAATATTGACATAGAGTTACTCTAATATTTCAATTACATTACTTATTTTCAATGGGAAAAATCATTCCAAATTGTCTTCTATTGATGCCCTAGCACTTGTCGGCAGCCTGGGAGGATTGGGAATGCCTCTCGGGCCTTGTCGCGGACCGGCATTGGTGCACAGTTCATGGTCGAACTAGGTTGGTTCGTAACAAATTGGTATCTAAGGAGGCCCTTATTATTTGGGTTTTCTGGTACGTTGGTGATTAGGTGTGTTGAGACTCTAGAGGTAGGTGTGGGAATGACTTCATGAACCCTTACCTATACCGAGATGTGAGTTGCCAGGGGTAGATTGGGATTTGAGTTTTTTTTAATAGTCTATGTGGATGATGGCTGTCAAAAGAAGTGACATGGTGTTATGAGAAGAGCTTTCATGGAGTAGAGACCCATGTACGACACAAGCTCATGGTTCAAGATACTTCTTATAGTGGATGCTATCTCGGAGTATGGTCTACTAAGCCATGTAACCAGGTTGGTATAGCCACTAGTCCCTTATTTTTGGACGTTTATAAGTCAGTTAATTTTGGGATTAGTTTTGAACAACATGACAGGATTCCAGTGGTAAAATGTGTTAATAGAATAGGGTTTTTCTAATGAGAATGTGGTCATGTAATTAAAAAAGTTGTATTGAAATGGAAATTGTTTTGTTTTAATGGAATGTGTGGTTACAAAAGAATAAATAGAAGGTGTTTTTGAAGTTGTTATGTGATCTCATTAACA
The DNA here is from genome assembly GCA_963277665.1 of Viscum album. Classification (NCBI taxonomy): domain Eukaryota; kingdom Viridiplantae; phylum Streptophyta; class Magnoliopsida; order Santalales; family Viscaceae; genus Viscum; species Viscum album. Next base: position 1,844,994,391 of record OY728156.1, read on the forward strand.
CTTTAGGAATGTCAATTGGAAAATGTTTTGGAATTTGGAAATGTATTAATTTATTGATAATTTACTTTTTCAAATTGGTTTGGAATTCGTGCTTTATGCTAAATGATCTTTTCTGAAAATGATATCTGTCTTGAATTGACCCTTTGTATTCTTATGAGGGATCAAAAATATATAGGTGCTCTTGTGGCACAATCTTGATTGGTGGTATGTGTGGATTAGTGCATGAGCTAGCCCAATGGTATATGTATCTGAGAGACATCATGGGATACCAATGGAGGGTACATAAGTTGAATTGTTTTCTAAAAAATGGTTTTGAAAAAAAGCAATTTATATGTTTTAAAAGGTAAGAAATAGTTATTTGTTCCCTATTTGTGTTTGGAATTAATTTTTCATGGGCACTTAGCATTGGAATATTGAATTGAGTTTGGAATGTTTATTTGAGTTAGTGATTTAGTTTGTGATTGAGGTGGGGAATTTGGATTTATGATGAATGTTTATTCCAATTTGCGCCTCTTGTTTTTGAGTATGATGCCCAGAAAAGTCCCAAAGGATTCTGGTGAGTCTCTTCTTGTTGTTGGATCTACCCAGAATCCTAGCGGAGTGGTGGGATTGAATTATTTGTGGCTGTTGTCCGTATTTTATGTTGATCATTACCCATCGAAGGTAGTGGACTAACATGGTTAAATCGTTGGTGTTTTCATGTTATTGGAAACTCCCAAATATATGCGTGTCTATGAATGTTTGAGTTCATTTAAGGGTTCAAATATGGATTGGTGTGGAGGAAAATTCCAGCATTGTGGCTTGATGAGATGTCTTGGATGCTGTTTAAGACCACATCTATATAATGGTTTATACCCAAGGAGGTGAAAGCGAGGAATGTGGCAGAGCACATGAGTGTCCAGTGAGGTTGACATATAGTGAAGGCTTACATCATGCATTTTAAGGGGTTGATTCCCTTCACTCTGGAGGTAGCATGATGAAATTTGTTAATGATTTTCCTCTGTGGGGTCTTTGTCTATGGTTCATTGACTGATTATTTGAGGTGTTTGGTATGGTTCCCCATTCAGTAATAGTTCTCCAAAAGAACCTGTCTCAGAAAAGTTTTTTTTGTAAATTCCATCTTTTATTTGTCGGGCCACTCTTCTTTTCCATTTTGTGTTGGCCGGTATGGGTGATTTATATCTCATTGTCATCATCCTTTGATGAAATGTCGTCATTGTGGCTGTTTGGGAAACATAAAGAGGTTCTGCTAGCAGCATTGTCAGAAATAGTCTACACCAGAGGATGTATGCTTCTGACTGTGGGGCATTATATGCTTCAAGACATCAGAGCTCCAACCATTGGTTGCAAAGTGACGTTTTTCATTCAGTCAATAATCTTTTTTTGTGGGGCACCTTTTTCTAACATTTGTCTTTATTAATAAAATAGGGACAATTTGAATTCCTTTATTGTACTTTCTCTACTTTGAAGGTTTTGTTTTTTGTAAGTGGTGTAGAGGACTATTTTTCTCATTGTCTTCATTGTTCTTTGAATACCACATCATGGTTATAAACAGGCATGGTGATCTTGTTTTCTCGTAATTTCAATATTTTTGCTTCTTCAAATATGAGCTTTGAAGTTTGCCTTTTTCTCTCTGTGAGTCTCAAGATGGTTTTCAATATTGTGTGGCTAGCTCCATTGGTGATCCATTCTTTTTTTTGGATGTGATCGTTTTGTAGACACATGCATCTTGGGAAATAATGAATCATGGATTGGTCTGTTATTGGGTTTGGGGTCTTTCGTTGAGGACCACATGTGTTGGGGGTCTAGTTTATATAGATAGTTCATGGGTATGGTTGTGATGGGATTATCATGTCTATACATTCCAATTGGTTTAATATGGTCAGTTCATAAATGTTGGGGAGTCCCACCATGAATCTTGTCTTCCCTTCTTTGAGGTTTGGTTTGTGTGGCGGTTTTCTCTTGGACAAAGTTAGTAGTTCCAATGCTATCCTGTGATGAGAGTCTCAATCTTGGATGTGCTAGTTGGGTTCATATGTTGGGGAGAACCCTTCTCATTTCCTGAGGACTATTCTCTTTTCAGTTTCCTATAGAATCATTCAGGTGTGATTGATGGATTGAAAAGTCACATTGAGTCTGTTTTTTTTCCGAGATTAGTTTCAGAGATTAGATTGTTTAAACATTTGGTTGGGAGAATTTATGGGGGAAAATGTTTTTATGATAAGGAGATTTGTCACACCCCGACTCAGCATTTTTTGTCTTTGGTTAATTAAGTAATTTATTTATTTATAAAATTATAGTTGTGTTTTTTTATTAACCTCTAAAAAATATTATTAAATTAATTTAAAAAATGCAATAAAATAAAATAAATGGGGAAAAAATTAATATTAATAATAATATTAATATGTTTAGTAATAAAAATATTATTATGTTATTATGAACAATAGTACTATTATTATTGGAGATTATTAAATTTCTTATTATGTTTATTATTATTTGTTAATGTTTTTTTTCTTTCATCTTCTTTTATTTTATTTCATTATTTTCTATTTTATTTCATTATTTCATTATTATTTTTCTCTCTGACCCTATGTCTCCCGCCATTACCCTTACACATTACGCATCCTACCCCCCCCCCCCCCCCACACCTTCATCCTCCCGCTCATGATCCCCCACCCCCACTGGTGAGGGCCCTACGACGTGCCTCCCTCCTTCCTCCCGCACGATGGCTATTCACCCCACCCCCCCCCCCCCCGTAAAATGGATCCCCCTAGTCATGGCTGAATCTCTAGGGCCCCCCCCCCCTATACTGCATCCACCACTCAGAACCAATTCACCCTTTATTTCCGGATGGGATTTCTAGCATGGCGCACCTCTCGTGGGTTTTCTTACTCGTTTGGCCTTCCGCACCCTAGCTGCACGTGTGTTCTTATTAGAATCATTGTTTATTCTATTTGATGGACTTTTAGATTACAGTTTCATTTTGTAATTGGTTAGGTTTTGATTATTTTGGTTTTATGTATTGATATTAGGGGTCTCTAAGTTCCATTGAGGTCGTTTCAAGCCACTATCATCAAGTGAAATGGTTTCTCCAAGGTTTTCAGGTAAGGGTTTTTGAATTTCATCATTTTTTCTTAATTGTGATTTAGGGATTTTATGATTTTTTAGTATTCATCAACTTATTTTTAGTGGAAAAGATGTTTTGGAAGTATATTAACTTGTGTTTCATTATTATATGGTATTATTTTTTGAAATGGGGGGAATTTTAGTTGTAAATACATTTTGTATTACATGGTTGTATTTTATAACTTATGCACTTGATTTAATATATCAAGCAAGGGCTAATGATGATATTTTATTATTTGTGTTGGTGTGTTTTGGTTCGCCTTCAATGTTTGGGGTTAAAATGTTCCTTTCTTTTTGTAGTTTCACAACTCTATTATTAGGGTTTATGAATGTTGTTTACTTATTTTTATTAAATTGGTAGGGTGTCAGGTTGTACCGTGTGATTTTGGGGAGTCATTTCCATTCAAGGTGAGGTTTGAATCTTATTTATTGTTTTCATAACTTATTAATTTGGGAATTTATATGTTAAAAGGTTTATAACATTTGGGGGGTACCACGTTGAACTATTCATTAAGGTTTCATGCTACGGGCGTCAAGAACAACTACATTTGAATGCATAATTTAAGGAATATATATATTAGTGACTTATATTTACATATTCCTCATGGTGAGAGTAGTGTGTGAAATGCTGCTATGGGTATTTATATATATATATATGTGTATAAATTATTGTGCATGGAAGTACGTAGGGTCAGTTCGAGTCTTCATCGACAAATAGCGACATGTTTGAAGTAGGTCCCCACTGAACTTGCCTTTATATTTATAATTTATTAATTTCAAGTTATTTCATTAAATTTTAGGATAATAATAAAAAATATTAAATAAATTGTTTTAATATTAATGTTCATTGATAATTATAGTGGTTATCTCTTTTTTTTAACTACTTGAAATTGTTTTCTTTTAAATGTCCTTCATTAGTGTGGATAAAATGCCTGATTTCCCTTTACAAGTTAATTGTGATACTTTAAAAGAATGGATTGGGTTGAAAATGTGTTCTACATTCTGAAATGGATTTCATAAATGAGGTTTCAAATGGGTTTGAGATTAAAAGTTTTGTTCCATTGATTCATTAAAAATTTATTGGCATGTGTTGGTTCTTCTAAAAATAGGTTGGTGTTGAGTGGTTAGTTAATGCATGTTTTGGAACTTTAAAAAATGATATATCTTGAAAATCTCTTTCCGGTGACTTAGTGGTGATCTTTTTGTGTATCTGGATTGTTTGAGTTGCGTGTAATGTTTCCACATCAGGACTGGTTACCTGATTTACATTTTTGACTCACCCCCTTCATTATAATAATATGTGATAACATGGGAACAATGCATAGTTAGTGAATCTTAAGGGAACGATATTAGCACAAGTTTATATTACACACTAGGTAGGGGCCATATAAGAGAAATTTTTTTTATTATTGCTATGGGATTGGGCCCCTGGACCAGGCCAGGTAGAGCGATGGTGGGGTTTTATAGTGTTATGAAAATATCGAGAGTAGAAATTTCTTTTGGATGAGTAAAATGTATAGTAGATTCTGGATTGTTCACGATCTACTACGTTTGACCCATGTTGTCATTAGTGTTTATTTTCATGTGGCAGATGATGGAGAGGTCTAGTTCAATTTATATCTGATGTGTTCCATTTATTTATGTTGCCCTTAGTGTGTGTGGTGTGTTGTGTGTGGTTTTCCTTTTGACTAACAACTAAATTTCGATTTCCAAATTGTTTGAATAAAATTTTTTCTAATGTTGTGTAGCTATTCCTTTCAAAATTTAAACTTGGGTTTAAATTAATAAGGAAAACATACTATTACATGTTTTAGAAATGAAAGTCTGTGTTTTGATACCCATATTATATATTATTTTGTTTAATACTAGATTTAGTAATTTTATTATTTAATAGTAGTGCATTGGGAATAATATTTTTCCACACCTAATTTGTTTTAATACACACGCCTATAGTGTTTTCCAGTATTTAGTTTCTGTAGCAGGTTCAACCAGAGCATTCTTGTCATGTGCGAGAGTTGGTTTTAGAATAGTGGGAAACTCCCGGTTTCATGAGTAGTTTCAGTCATGGGATGTTTATATGGAGGTTGATTATCGTTCCCTCTTTTCGTGTTGTTTATTTACTCTGTGTATTTAATAACTTCCACTTCTTTATTTTTTTCACTAGGAAAAATCATTCCCAATTGTCCCCTATTGATACCCTGGCACTTGTCCCCAGCCCAAGAGGATTGCAAACACCTCTCAGGACATGTCATGGACCAGCTCTGGTGACCAATTCAGGGTCATCCCGAGTTGGTTAGTCAAATTATTTAAATGGGGTATAATTGAAATTATTTGATATAACAAAGTAATCAAAATAAAATAACATTAATGGGATTTTTGAAAACTTTTTAAATGCTATTTGAAAGAATTTGTTTAATAGTTTTCATGAGTTGTTGATGACTGAATGGATACCTTTAGAGTTCATTTCTCTTTTAGTACATGAAATGGTATGTTATATGAATAAATTATCAAAGAAAAATTGATTTCATTGGTACGAAAAATTAAAATTTGATCCCAGGGATTATTTTGAAAAATAATTTTTTATATGTATTAATTGACTAATATTTTTTTATAATTTCTCAATATACTGTTGTATTATTTTTAGTCATATCAAAAATTATAAATATTTTTCAAGGGGTTTCAAGGATGAGTATGTATAGGGTTGGGGTGATGATAAATATTAGGAAAATATTTCATGAGGTGGAAGAATGTTTTATTTTTGTTGTATTTTTTTGAGGAAAAATTAATACCGGGAAGAAGTATCAGGAGTATGATGAAATATTTATTTACATAAGAGTGATGAAAGAATTATTTAAAAATATAAATTTTAATTATTCTAAAAATGAAGGATGCTGAGTTCAAGATATAGAACTCATGATTATATATTGTTTAATTTTAGATAATTATTAACGATATTAGAGTAAATGATTAGATGATTTTAGAGGACAAGACAATAGAAGTAAATACCTTTATAATATTTTATTTTATGGTTATTAGGTCATAGTATTTGAATATTATCTTGTTTTTTCATCAAAAATATATTTGAAAGAGTGGTATTGTATATGGGAAATGGGGATTCTTTTTTATTGTGGCACAAAGTGTATAGTAACCATAAAAATTAGAACTATGGAATAATTGTAATTGGAGCTGGGTATTTTATTATTATGATGGATTAGTTAAATCTAGAAATTAATGTAGGTGGAATCTATTCTTTAGATAAACTGAATATACCATAGATATGGATGTCTATAGTGGAATATTTTTTGAGACATAAAAATTTAGATTTCAATGGATCATCAAACTTAGTGATTTCAGAGGGATGTATTAGAGCTGTTGGAATTATTTTAATGTCAATGGATTATTACATAATCAAAAAGATAACATTTATATTTTATATTGAAAATATGAATTCAATCATTGTATGATAATGGATAATATTATACACGAAATATAAGACATTGATATCATGGAATGGGATACATTTATTATTATATTCTATGTCATAATTTTCATATATTATTTTATATAGTATGGAAAATAAATTCCTAAAATCATGGATGATAGTGGAATATTAATTATCATGGATGATGAATCCATCATGAAATTTTGATGATACATGCCCAATTATATATTTAAGAAACCTGATTGTATGAAAATAATGTTTTTTTGTTTGTGATATGGTTGGAAAATACCACAAGAGGGATTGTATTAGGATATATAGGAAGTTCATATGATGTTGTATGTCATGGAATATAGATCATTAATGTAATTAAAAATATATTTATATATTTTAACTAATTTGATTTAGTAATTTAGTATAGTTTTTTTAAATTAAATCATATAATTCATTTTGGGGATGCATGTCTGAATAAGATCATGATTAATGGTAATATATAAGACAATAAGTATAAGTATTTTGTTAAATACATTTTATCAAATTTTCAAGACATTATACCATCAATCAAATTTGTAATAGGTACATTACTTGTTTATTTATATTTTTATAATGTATTATTTCATTCAGGATATATAAATTATTTCACTTTATTGAAATTTTTTAATAAAATTAATGATTCACTTTATGAATTGATATTATGAATTGTGGAAAGAACACATAGGTGTAATATTTTGGAATCAATAATTTATAAATATCTTAATTTTATTATCCCAATGAGAGCTTTCCCAAAAAAATTGATTCTTGACAATAATAGACTTTTACATTATTTTGTTTAAGGTTTGTGTTTCATTTTCTCATTTTATAATATATAGAGGGTCTAAGGAAGTAATTTCCTATAATGAGTTTGTGTTTTCATATGATAATAAATTAAATCCATTGATAACATATCATAATTAAATGACACTGTAAATATATGTAAATTAATGTCATATTATCTATTCTATTCAAAATAAAGGGATCCACAGATATTAATGTGGTATTTATTTTAATAGAATGTTTGGATATTTTCTATGACATGTCACTTTATATTATACCTTAATGTGAATTTGAGTTCACTCTTTTACATAGATTAGGGTTTTAAGCTAATTTATAATCCCCTTAAACGAATGGATCATGTATAACATACATAAAAAATAAAATCACATGATTCTTGATAATGGATCCATTTACACATTCAATTCACAATAGGCTTCTCATGTTTGCTTAGATAACAAGAATTATGGTATTACTAGATTGTCATTTATTATAGAGTATCGAATATCATGACTATTACAAATAATTATTCATTTACTCTTATGGAGAACATCTTCTATAATATCCATGGATATTATTATATATTTAAGGTTGATCACAAGTTCGGGTACCATCAGTTAAAGGTAAAGGAGATGAATATCCCTAAAAAACATTTCACATGATGTATGGACTTTATAAATTTTTGTTTATTTACTTTTTTAATAGGAACTCTCTTTACGAATTCAAATATCTCGTGAATGGTGTTTTCTATTACAATTTCTTTAATTATTTTATTATGCTTATATTATGAAATTATGGTTTTTTAAAAACTATTATGGCTATCATGATAAAAAATCTAATGATTATTATATATAATTTGAATGAAAAGATGTTATATTGAAATTTATACAAAAATTATTTTGGTTATAAACAATTTAATTCCATAAATATATCATAATTAGAGATTTCATAACATTTGAACCGTCTATCAATACTATACATGATGAATTTCAAGACCTATAAATGATACATAGATTCAATGATTTCAAGTATAACCAAGATATTACAAGGGGTTTTTGGAAAACACTTTAAATTTATCTAGGACACTATAAATCTTTACATTAAAAGGATTTAGATTTTCCTATATAAAATATTTTAGTTATTATTTATAGAAATTTAAAAGAATTCCATTGATTTCCCCAATATTGTCCCATCCATCTAGAAATAGTGACCTTGTTATCAATATTGATTCATCAATGAAGAAACATGGTTGTATTATAATGAAGAATGACTATTTAATTTGTTATGACTCTGGTCAAAATATACTAATGAAAAAAACCACCTTACATATAAACCCATATTAGATGTTATATTGTTTTATTTAATTATTTAAAGGAATCTTTTATTTTGAGAAGAGGATGACATATATAGATAATATCATCTTGAATTATATAATCTCTAATAACTATTAGTGTATTATATAGAGTATGGGGATGCAATTAAAAAAGATTATGACTACCTAATTAATTACCATCCAGATTAATCAAGAAGATATGTTTCCACTAAGAGTAAAATAGATAATTCAATATTAACCATGCTACATCTAGACAATGATCCATTGTTAAATCTACATTTTTTAATATATTTTAATATCATAATACGTTTAAATAAATTACCTATCTATATTTTATCATATTCGATCCCAAGATTACATTTAATTTTTAGATGAGTCTCTAGAAGTAGCTATGTACTAAATTACATTTCATTACGGGTTTTATCATAAATATTAAGAATAGGAAAAGATAATGATTTTAATCATTTATGATATTATCTAAACATTTTAAGTTTATTATAAGTGACATTTGGTGACATAACTAAATTTGGTTGAGTTTTATAATAAATGTTTCAATTCATTTATAAAGTGGAATCTTTTGAACGTTTTTACTAAAAGTTGTATCAAAATAAACCTTATTAGAATTAATTATGGGATATAATGTTGTGAAAATAATTTGAAGATTAAATTACTAATAATGAATAGATGATTTAAAAACACATGGGGATGACGTAGATGAATCAATAATTTATGTTGATAACTTGAGGAATGATATTTATTCAAGGTAGCAGATCAGGTTTTTCATAATTTATCATAAAGAAATGTTTTTAGAGTTTTGTTAAAAATAGAATTTTAATTCCATAGTTCATTGGAACGTATTAAAATCTAGATAATGTTAGAATATTTCCCATTAGAGGATTTTTCGTAGATTATTTTAGGTACATGATATATTAAATGTTTCATTTATTTAAATATTTGTTAGATGAATCAAATTTGTTGATCCTAGAAGTAGTTCAGTTAGAAAAAACCACTATTATATGAATTTTTTTATTATATTACTAACATCAATGGATAAGTGTATAAGAATAACGTCTTTAACAATTTTTTTGGTTTTTCATTGAACCAATATTGTTGATGAATTCCCATTTTAGTTAAGAAATTTGATTATGGAAAAATATAACCATTTGCTTAAATAATGAGTAAAATTAAATTGACATGATTTCCAAATGGGTAAGAATGTACCAACATAGTTATGTTTAAGATAATTAATTTTCATTTTTATATATTTAAAAATTAATTTTACTTTTTAGTGTTTAATCTATAAATGTAAAATAGGTTATTTTTTTTCACAAAAATAAAAAACAATCATTCCTAACAAAATTTGTTTGTAGGTAATAAATAATTTCATTTAAATAATTGATATAAAATTTTAATATGTTAAATTTAGAAAATTTAACAAGAAAAATGAATTCAATATCATAAAATTATCATGGAATTAATTTTTTATAATTTTTTAAAATATATTATTTTTCAATGAAAAGTGAAAATACAAAATTTTCTTGAATGTCGTCTTTTAATGTCAAGAGTTTAAAATTTATAATTTTTTAAAATTAATTTAAAATAAAAACTACTTCAATTATACTATCAATAATATAATATATTTATTTTTAATAAATTTTATTCTTGAATATTGTATAAAACATATTTATACATAGAATCAATGTATAAGGAAAACTATTTTCCATTCCATTTTATATGATTTTTATAAATTTAAAAATAACAATAAATTTGATATTTTTTAATTTTTTTGTAAAATAATTAGAAAATTTTCATTAATATTAGTTTATAATGAAAAATTAAATTTTAGTTATACTAAAATGTAAAACTATAATAGTATGTTACCATAGTTACTATTAAAATAATTTTACTAATGGTTGTGGTATCGAAATATGGTTTATCATGACATAAAAAACTGTCTAAATTCTATTTTTCCAATATTTAATCCTTATATTATCTCTACATCAATAATGTTCCATTTTGATTTATTTTTTCTTCTAGAATACATTAATATATTTTCATATTTTTAAAATTTTCTTGTTTTTATTCTAAAACTCTTACAAAAGGACACACCCACTCCTCCTTTATCAAAAATAAAGATGTGTTTCAGATGGACCATGACCTTCCCAAATAATATCCATGTATACCAATTTATGTCCTTGTGTCGCTATTGGGATTAGGAATCGATCCTATGATGTATTTATGCATAAAACTAATTAAGTGGGTAATTAAGAGGTATGTTACTCAATGAAGCATTGATTTACTTAATTTTATACATCCTTCAAAAATAATTAAACAATTTCAAAAAAATAAATATCATACATATATTTATATGTTATTACGTTAAAGGAATAAACTATTTAAATCTACCTATTTAACCATATGGGTAATGAATCTATAATCCATGTGTACATTAGACTACCTCTTGAAAATGAGATGAAATTCGTATTCTATAGCCATCTATCAGAGAGGGTTATAATGATTTATTTTTTGTATATATATTATTATCGTAAAATAAATATAGTTATGGATATATAATATACCACCTATAAAAATTCACATTAATAAAATGAAAAATTATAATATGGTTCATGTGTAGATGTTGATTACCTCCTACATGAAATGATCTGATATAATTTTATTAGAAACATCATATGGATGATATATATAAGGGTATTTAAATAAATAATACTATTTTATTATATAATAATAATATTTCTTTACTTATTAAATAATAATTGTCATCTTTCTCTCCTGATTGTTATATAATGGAAACATTTCTCATGTGTACGTTTGTCCTCTCATCTTCATGACGGTAACACTATTCATTTTTCATATTAATAATTCCTTGGTGGTTTTAAAATTATAATTCAGATATAATAATTATCATTATTTCAGGTTTAATTTTTATATATTATATAACAATTCCTTCATATACCTATCCAACCTACAAAATTCATTTTGGATATATGTGTCAATTATTATAAAAAATCTACCTTCAACATACGTTATATATATATTATATAAAGTATTGCTATGAAAAAAATAAAACTAATAATGAACATCAACCATTTTCTTATGTATTTTAATAATTATAATTATTTTATTATTCATGAAGATAAAAAATGCACCTGATGATTCTGAGTCAAGATAATATACAGTAACATCACAGGAAAATAATGAAATATGACATTTTAATATTTATTTATCTCTGTGAATAAAATATTAATTTTTCCTTAATGGGGTTTCTATGTTAGATGGTGCTCCTCATATGAGAAAACATGTTTTTTTATATCTTAAGTTACACACTAATAATATATTATTATTATTTAAATTGGTAGTTAACACCTAGCCATTATATTGGCAGTAATGAAAAAATATAACAAAAATATGATTATACATGTTTGTTAAATGTTTTTACAATTATCCATTAAAATTTACTATCTTAAATTGTTAATGAATATAATTTTAAGAATAATTACATTAAATGGTTTATTTACCACCTTTTGGTGGAGAACCCTCTATAAATATAGTTTTGGTCATCCTTATATGATTTATTTTACCAAATAAAATTCATATTTAAAATTGTGATATCATAATTTACTTAGTGTAAATTGTTGTTATTTTTCTAATAAAATTCATTTTTAATGAATCGTTGAAAATAGTGTTTTTAAATTCAAAATTTCCTTTCAATTTAATTTCTTTATATTCTTAGATAATCTTATTAATTGGTATTAAATTTTAATTATAATATATTCTTACCATTTAATCCAATTTTGGTCATTAGAATTAATTTCACATTAAAATTGGACCTAAAAAAATGTCAATCTATTGATAGTTAATAATTTTAAAAAACACAAATTCATTATTAACAAATAGAATTACTTTTAAAATAATTAATCCAGATTCTATTTTTTTAATTGGAAAATTATACATCATTTTTGAATTCATAATATTAAATATATATTAGGATGATTTTTTGGTTTTTTAATATAAATTTTTGATGAATAGTTAAAACACTGAGTAGTATTTAAAATGATGACTTTTTCATTTAAATGTAATTTTTTTCACATATGTGAATTGAATTTTGAAAATCAGACATACATGGTTGTTATTTGAAGTAAAATGTGGTTCAATAAGAATGAAATATTTTTTTGGTGAATGATAAATTTTTAATTTTATTTCGGCGGTAAAAGGTAAATAAGGTAATTCAAGTTAAAAAGAATATCGAAATAATAAAAAATTACCTTAACAATTATAATAACCTTATTATATGAGTCATGGATGACCAAGGGAATCCTTGGGTTATTTTTTGGAACCCATGGAGCCTCATAATAGTGATAATAACATTTTATTTTAATTAACTTAAAGTAAAGATAAAAATGTCATAAAAAAATATTTTAGTAATTTATTTTTTATATTAGGTTATATAAACTATCAATTTATATATAAATATTATTTGGAAATCTATGAAGATTTAATTCATCATGGTATTTGTTTTATAATTTTTAGAAATCATATAAATAAAATTATTTATGACACAATAATGATTCATTTTTTCCTCATTAATAAGTTTTTTAAATAAATCAGATAATAAAGATTGATATAATATTAAAAAACTATTAAATTATTATTAGATGATTTCATTTCAATGACTAGTCTTCATATATTCTTCATTAATGAGTTTTTGACATTTTTAAACCATGGATAAATTTATAATAAAATAATTGTTTCACATATTCATATAGAGCCCTTCCAACCCCTTATAAAAAGACCACACCCATAACCCATTTATCACATTCGCATGCCCCTCGAATCATCCAACCCATTCCCAGAAATGATATAAAGATCCCTCAATTCAAACTATAAGCCTTAAAATTGGAATAAGTAACTTCATGAAGTCCTTTTGGTTCAAACCAAAGAAACTTACTCGAATTAAAGGTAATAATTTCTCTTAATTTTTTTGTTTTTTTTGTTTTATTTTACTTATCCAATCCCAAAAAAATCATGTTATTACATTAGTTTATTAAAAAACTAGTAACTTAAATATAAAAGTATTTTCTATGAGATGTATTCGAACAAATATTACACACACCCCTGTTTAATGGGTAATGAACATACTATTTCTGTGGACAGTGAACTACTGCCTCACAAAATGATGATTGTCCAAATATTTTAAACCACCTATAATGGTGTCCATTGTGATGACACTATATTTATATATTAAATATATTATATTTATATTGTTTTTCTATTTTTGTGTTTTTAATTTATAGATTACCTTTATAGGATCTATAGTGGGTAAATATGATAATCTCATTCGAGGAAGTGCGGACTACTGCCCACTCAAAGTGATGTGACTCATTAATGCCAAATGTGATATGTATAAAGTATGGTGTAAATGATATTATATATGATATTATAATGGAATTATAATATACTTATGTATAATTTTGTTCTATTTCCATTAAAATATGACATAGAATTGAAAGTAGTGTTTATGCATACCTTTGACTTACCGTCTCCATGAACGATGCATTTCATTTCATATCACCAAATGGTATATAATATTAATAATCCATACATATACTAGATATATATTATATATATTATATATATTATATCTAAATCATTTATATAATTCTAGAGATAATAGATATTTGACCACATGAACAACTCGTAATTATAAGAATTTCAATTTTGACTCTAGTACCAAATATCGACAAAACGACTGTTAATAACTTAAATGATTAAATAATTTTATAACATGTTAATAATTTATTTTATAGGAATTATAAACATTAAAAGTTCTTTTAATCAACTATTAATTAAAAATAGTTTATTATTCATTAGATTAAATAACGAACAGGTCATGTCGGTCATGAAGTGAGGGACTTTGTCTCAATCCCTTTTCAATGTGAGAATTCTTTTTAATACATGACTTTGTTTTATATGACATATAGACACCTTTTAATTTTCATTTCATTCAAATTGAATCTTTTTCAGTTAAGGCTTTTACAAATTGACAATAAATAATGTTTTTTTAACATAAGCGGTATCAACGACCTTCAGCTGCCGTGAGTATTATTTGATCTTTGGCATCCTAAAGAGGCCATATTTTATATAAAAGAAAATAAATACCAGATACTCTTTTATGTATTTTTTTACTAAAAATTGTTTTGATAATGTATTTGTTACTTAAATATATTTATGTGATATATTGTGATTGAAATAGAGAAATGTTTTCATTCCTTTATATTTGTTGTTTGTGTTATTATTTTATAATGATACTTGGTAATTTGATGGGTGGTTGCACGATAAACCAAATGACGGGTGGTGCCGTGATAAATAGGATGGCTGGTAACATTATTACCACCAATGTTTTGGGTATCGGTTCCAGATGTATGTATATTATATTTAGTTATTTGTGTGGAATTTGATTGAATGGTTATTCCATTTTAGTATGATTATGTTCTATGTTACCTTTATATGTTATGTGTTCGTTATATGGATTTTATTGTATTATTTTGATTGAAAAAGGGTAACCAATGATCTTTTATTCAGTGAAGAGTAATTACTACTTCATAAAGGTAAAAAGTATTACTTATGATAATGTATTCATGGTTTACTTTTTTAAAAAAAACTAACAGTTTACCTTATTTTTGTATCCCTTATTGAGCATTTTATGCTCATACCATGTCTTTGAAATGTTTTTCACACGATATAACATGGAATACTATCATGGATGGAATCAATGAAATTTTATGTTATCTAAAACCTAGAACTATACATGACTCTTTTTTCATGAATATTTATTTTGGAAAAAATATGGGAACTATGTAAAAGAGTCTACTTTGTATCTTATGAGAAGTAATGTAACAGTTATAAACTAATTTTTTAGAACTCTATACCCAAAATATACTCAACGTGAATTATTAATATAATTCATGATTATGTAATGTTTTAAATATGAGTCCTTATAGTTGGTATCAGAGGTTATTTTAGATAACTTTAAGAGTTAGGTTATTGTTAAATTAATATCGACAAATAAATTTCTGATAATATTGAAGTGATATATCATTTACATATTACCTTGTTGCTTTGCCTAAGATATTTATGTTTTCAGAATGGTTTTCCACAAAGGAAACACGGCAGGTAAGTTGGGACAACATCCCAAGGAAGAAAACCTTCCAAATCCACATCATGAGATGGACTTACTCAAAACTCAAAAAATTGTTGCATGGATGGTATAGTTCACTGAGGATATAAATGGTGGGGGTATCCATGCATGAGATTATCCATGTCAATAATAGACGAACATGTTATCAGTGGAGCATTTCTTGGGGAAACATACCCCATCATTCAGAGGATCATCTAACCAGGTTCTAGCTGAATGGTGGATCAAAGCAATGGAAAAATTTGTGATGTCATGGGGGTGTTTGGAATAGAAAATGGTTAGTCGAATTCTTTACTATTTTGAAGGTGAATCTGATTAGTGTTGGTGGATGGTAAAAAATATTAGGGATAGTGAGGATATTGATGCACTTGATTGGGATAAATTCCAAGGTATGTTCCTTGAGAAATATTTTCCTAAGGTGGTTCAACATAGTATGGAAAAGGAATTCATATAATTGAAGTAGGAGGATGATTCAAGGGCTGGTTATGAAAGAAAAGTTCACTCGACTAGAATGGTATGCTCATTGTTTCATCTGAGATGTTAATAGTAAGAAAAATAAATTTTACTTAGGGATAAAGCCGCAATATCAAAGAGAATTATCCTATCGTGATTTAAAATGTTATGAAAAACAAGTTCAATGTGCAGAGAAGGTGGAAATAGAGTTTTCTAATGAGCATGTGTTCTTTGACAAACACAAGAATAAGAGATCCAATTAGCATGCAAGGGGAATGAATTCATCAATGAACATTGGATTTAAGAAAACAAAATATCCATCTTGTGACAATTGTTGTAATAAACATCCTGTAGAATTTTTATCAATGTCTAGAAAGTGCTTCTAGTGTGGTAAGTCCGGTCATATTCCTTGTAACTGTATGGAAGATGATGAAGCAGGAAATGAAAAGCTAGTATTAAAATGTTTTAAGTGAAATGAAATGGGTCATTTTACAAATTATTGTCCAACTAAGAACTCAAGTAAGGGAAATAATCAATAAAGAAAGCAAAAAGTGGTGGCGAAATCCATTACAACAACTTTAGTAGATGTTGGGAAATCAAATGATGTAGTATCAGGTTTACTGTTTGTTTTTTCATATTACTCCAATGTGTTGTTTGATTTAAGGTATACAAATTATTTCATTTCTATTATTTTTTCTATTAAATTGGGAATTCTATATCAAGATATAAATCTTGGTCGTATAGTGAAAACACCAATAAGAAATTTTGGGACAAAAAAATTATATGAACACTCATTTCCTTGTGTGCAGAAATAATCTACATGCAAACCTTATTGTTTCACCCCTAGTAGAGTTTGATGTTTTTAGGGGTTTGGATTGGTTATATGTTTATCATGATAAGATTAAATGTAGATATATAGAGGTTTCTTTTGAAAATGATATTCAGTTTGTGTACAAAAATGAACCCTTGAGTTTGATAACATATCAGGATGCTAAGAGACTAGTAAAATATAGAAACAAATGTTACCTTGATCATATTGTTGAAAACAATGAAACTATTCAGACTAATGATTTTTCAGTGGTAAATGAGTATCTTGATGTTTCTCCTAATGTGATTCTTGGTATTATACCTGATTGGGATGTTGAATTTACTTTTGACTTAGTCCTTGATACTAATACATTTTGAAAATCCCCTTATCAAATGGCTCAAATTGAACATCTAGATGTAAAGAAGCAATTGAAGGAGTTAATAGATAATGGTCTCATTTGTCCGAACACATGACCATGGGGTTCTTCTGTCTTGTTTGTTAAAAATATTTATGGGTAAATGAGAATATGAATTAATTAAATATCATTGAATATCATCACTGTGAAGAATAAGTATGATCTTCATCATATCAAATATTTTTTCTCATATTCAGGGAGCTCAGTAATTTCCAATGATTGACTAGATGTTGGGGTACCATCAGGTGAATGTAAAGGAAGTAGATATTTCGAATAATGTGTTTCATACTAGATATGGATATTATGAATTTGTAGTGATTAATTTAGGTTTAACCAATTCTCCTGCTGTATTCATAGATCTTATTAATAGAATTTTCCATGAGTTCTTGGGAAGGTTTTCGGTTCTGTTAATTGTTGATATTTTGGTTTATTGTAAAAGAAATGAGGAACATGAAATTCATTTAAGTGTTGTATTTCAAACCATTAATAAAAATAAATTGTATGGGAAATTCAGTAAGTGTATGTTTTGGTTACAAAAAATATCTTTCCTAGGTCACATTGTTTCAAAAATGGTAAAACTATTTATCCTTCTAAAACAAAAGTGGTTAAAGATTGGCCAAAACTCACTAATATAACCAGGATCCCTATTTTTCATGGAATTATAGTTTATTAGTGGATATGTTTTGATAATTATCCATGGTTATCTTTTCTAATGACTATGATAACTCTAAAAGTTATTAAGTTCATTTGGAAAAATAATGTGATAATTTTTTTCAAGATTTAAAAAAAATGGTGAATGATCCAGTTTTGGAAATGCATTCTATTAATGGTGTGTTTTTTATTTAGAGTGATGCATTTTGGAAATGAATTGACTCTGTCCTTATTTAAAATGATCATGTAATTGCTCCTGCTTCAGGTCAGTGGAAACCCCATGAGTATATTAAGCATACACATGATTTTGAATTACCTAATGTTTTTTTTTCTTAAAAAATTATGAAGAATCATTTTTATGGAGGATAATGTGAATCATATAATGACCAAAAAAGTTTAAAACATATATTTTTTCAAAAAAATTGAACATGACATAGAGTAGGTGGCATGAATTAATCAAGGATTATGATTGCATGATCCATTACCATCCAAGAGAAGAAAGTAAAGTGGATGATGATTTGAGTCGAAAGAGTAATGCTTCATTAACCGTTATACATTTGGAATGAGATACATCATTTTTAGATTTGATGAACATTGGCACAAATGTTGTTAGTGGAGGAAAGTATTTTGTTTTGTTTCATGTGTCAGTGAGATCATCTCTATCAGACAGATTTAAGCAAGCACAAATGGAAGGAAATGAGTTGCAAAAAAATGGAGAAGTGGGTTTAAAAAGGGATGTTTTCAAACATTAAATTTGATAATGGTTTTTTATTAGGATTGGGAATAGATTATCTGTGACTTGTGATTTATAGTTGAAGAATGAGTTTTTATGTGAATTTCATAGTCCTCTTTTTCAGATCATCCTGGAAGTACTAAGATGTACAATGATCATTGCGAGTATTACTGGTGGGAAGGAATGAAAAGAGATATTTATGATTTTACTATGAAGTGTTTGACCAGTCAGCAGGTTAAAGTAGTGCAAACATTTCCGAATGGGATGCTTCAGTTTATACCAGTGTTTGAGTGGATTTGAGAAAATATATCCATGGACATCGTTGTGGGATTAACAAAGACATCTCTAGGTAACAATGAAATATGGGTTATTGTTGATCGATTGACAAAATCTTTTCATTTAATTCGTATTCAAGATATTTTTTCACTAGATAAACATTATCATTTATATGTTAAAGATATATTTAGGTTACATCGTGTTCCCCACTCCATTTTATATGATCGTGATCATAGGTTTAAATCCAACTTTTGGAATGCTCTTTAGAATTCGTAGGGTACTGAATTACATTTCAGTACTGCATTTCATCTATAATCAGATGGGAATTCAGAAAAAATAATTCAGACCATGGAGGATATTCTACGTAATAGCTCGATGGATTTCTAGGGATGATGGGTCCAACACCTTTCTATTTCTGAATTTTCATATAATAACAGTTTTCGTTCCAGTATATAGATAGAATAGTTTGAAGCATTATATGGGAAGCATTTTCGAACTCCATATTTTTGGGATAAAGTGGGCGAGAAGTATCGGATGGGACTAGAATTGGTAGAATTGATGGAAGAAAATGTTCAGTTGATTTAGAAGCACATAATAACATATCCGAGTTCGAAGAAAAGGGATGTAGATAATCGAAGGAAGGAACTGTCTTTTGAGGTAGGTGATCATTTCATTCTCAATTTTTCTCCATGGATGAGTGTGATGTGTTTTGGAATGAAGGGATAAATGTGTTTGAGATTTATTGGACCTTATGAAATCATAGATAATGGTTGTTCAATTTTATAAAAAGTGTATTTACCTCCATTTTTGTCATAGGTACACAATGTTATTCATGTTTCAATGTTGTGAAAGTATATGCTAGATCAATCTCATGTTTTGAGCCAAAGGCTATTCAGTTGGAAGAGAATCTCAGTTATGAGGAACAACCGGTCCAGTTTCATAACCATAGAGAGAATTTTTTATAGAATAAGGTAATTTACCAAGTAAAGGATTTGTGTAAAAACCATATGGTTGAAGAGGCAACGTGTGAATCTGAAAATGATAAGAGGGAAAAATACCCGCATTTATTTGATATGTGAATAAAATTGTGAGGATTCATTTTCCGAAATGGTGAAGGACATAACATCCTTAGTAAATAATGATATATGGAATTTTCATATTTATTAATATTTGTGAATTAAATATTAATTTTACCTTTAAGGGGTTTCAATGCTCTATGGTGTACCCGATACACAACTACGTGTTTTTTTAATTCATAAATTGCACACTACCAATATAGTATTATTATATTAAATGGTAGTTAATGCCTAGCTGTTGTTTGGAAGGTAATGAACAGAAAAAACTATATATGATAATACATGATTGTTAAATGTTTCTACATTTATCAATTAATATTTTGAGGCTAAAAATTTGAATGAATTTATTTTAAACATAATTTACATTAAAGTATTTATTTACCTCCATTTGATGGTGAACCCTCATTAAATCTAATTTAGGGAACTTTTATATGTTATATTTGAACAAATAAAATTCAATTTTAGAATAGGGAAATCAAAATTTACTTTGGGTAATCTTTTGGTATTTTTTTGATAAAATTCTATTTTTGAATGAATAGTGGAAAATACAGTATTTTAATTCTAAATTTCAATTTAATATAATTTATTTATAATGATATACCTTATTTTTATTTGGAATTAAAGTGTAATTAGATAAATTTTTAATCTTTTAATTCAAATTTTGTAATTGAAATTAATTTCACTTTGAAATAGGACATAAACAAGTTTCAATCATTTAATAGTTAATATTTTATAAAAGCACGCCTTTTGTTTTGACATCAAGAATTAATTTTAAATTAATTAGTATAACTTGTATGTTCTGAATTTTTTAAAATATTCATCTATTTTTAATTTTGAATATAAAATATTTCTTAGGATGATTTTTTATTATTTTCCTAAAAAACATCAATTTTTTTATGAATAGTGAAAACACTGAGTAATAGTTAAAAAGATGACCTTTTCATTTAAATGAAATTTTATCACTTATATTAATTGAATTAGGAAAATTTGAAATACTTGGCTGTTACTAGTATGTAATATTTTGTTCAATAAGAAGAAAATAAATTTTCTTGCTGAATGTTAACATCTAACTGTTAGTTTCACATTTTATGGAAAATAGGTTAATTTAATGTAAAAATAATAAGATAATAAAAGAAAATTACTTTAACACTTGTACTGAACTTATTATATGAGTCATGTCCAAAAATTTTCATCCTTGGGTCGATTTTTAGACCCCATTTAGCCACTTAATAGTGATACTAACACTTTATTTTAATTAACATAAAGTAAAGAAAAAAATGACATAAACAAATATCTTTTAGTTTATTAATTTTAATAGATTTATATAAGTTAAAATGAAGACTATAAAAAATATTTGGAAATATATAAATATATCCTGCCTCATTGTATTTTTTTATAATATTTAGACATCATATAAATAAAATTATTTATGACACAATGATGATGAAGTGTTTGTCTCATTAATAAATGATTTAAATAAATAAGATTATAAAGATAAAAATAATATCCAAAAACATGTCCAATTTTTTTTAGATGATTTTATTTTGACCATGAGTCATCTTATCATTTATGTTAATGTGTTTAGGACCTTATGAAACCGATGATAAGTTTATGATAAAATATGTGTTTCAAACATTCCTACAGATCACCTCTAACCCCTTATAAAAAGCTCTCACCTATCTCCCATTCCTCACACATCACAAGCCACTTGCCTCATCCAAAAATAGCCCAAATAAGTTCTAATGGTCCCTAAATTTGATCTATAATCATTACATTTTTCACAAAGAACTTCAACACGTCCTTTTGGTTCAAATCAAATGGAGTTAACCGAATTAAAGTTAACGATGTCCCTTAAATGCTTTTATTTCGTTTTGTTTTATGTTACATATCCAACCCCATAAACACGTTTTATTCCATTATATTATAAAAAACCGAGTATAATCAATATAATATGTTGTTTTTATTAGAAGGAATCAAACTACACTTACACACACCTCTATCTAATGTATAAATATCATATTGTTTATGTGGACCATGAACTACTGCCTCACTAAACAATGATAGTTCAAATATCTCCAACCGCCTCTCATAGAGGCAATTATTATGGTACTATATTTATATATGATATATATTATATTCATATTGTTTATAGGATTATGTATTTTTCATTTATAGAAAAATATTATGGTTCAATAATGGGAAAATACTATAATCTCATTTAGGGAAGGGTGGACTACCGTCCCCTCAAAGTGTTATGACTCATTAATGACATATATGGGACGTATAAAGGATGAAGTTAATGATATTATATATTATATCATACTGGAATTATAATATAACTATGTATCATTTTGTTTTAATTCTTTCAAAAGAATAAATATAAATTAAAGTAGTGTTCATGCGTACCTACAGCTTACCGTGTCCTTCAACTATGCATTTCATTTCTTCTCTCCAAATGTTATGTACTATTATAAATACATTAATATACTAGATATATATCATATATATGATATCTAAATATTGAATATAATTCTGGTGATAATATATATTTGACCCCATGAACAACATGTAATTATAAGAAGTTCATTTTTGACTCAAGTACCAAATATCAACAAAACCACCATTATTAACATAAAAGATTACATAATATTATTATATGGTAATAAGTGATTTAAAAAGAAACGAAAAACATGAAAATAATGTTCTTAAGAATGTATAAATTATAATTATTTATTATTTAGTAGATTAAAGGATGAACGGGTCAAGACGGACACGAGGTAAGTGACTTTGTCTCAATCTCCTTTTATTGAGTCATATTTTGTTTTCATACACGACATTATTTTATACGTAATATAAAAACCTTGTAAATTTCATTTCATTCAATGTGAATATTTTTGTACAAATCGTTTTACTAGATGATAAACAATAATGATTCTTTTAACTTAAGCGCTGACAATGTATATCAGCCACCTCGAGTATTATTTGATCTTTGGATTTATTAATAAGCCGTTAATTTTTATTAATGTAAAATAAATACCATATATTATTTTATGTATTTTTTAATTTGAAATTAGTTTTGGTGATGGATTTGTTATTTCAATATATTTAAGTCTTATATTATGATTAAAATGTAGAAATGTTTTCATTCCTTTATATTTGTTTTATGTGTTATGATTTTATATTGTTACATTGGCATTTGATTGGTTGTTACATGATAACTCAAATGGTGGGTGGTGCCAGGATAAACTAGGACTGGTGGTTACATTATAACCTCCAATTCATTGGGTAAGGAAGTCGGCCATATGGCTATTCCATATAATGATATGGGAGGAAGTCGACAGTATGGTTATTCAATTGAAGTATGTTTATGTACCAAGTAACCATTATATGATATGTGTTCATTATATGGGATTTATGGTAATATTTTGGTTACAAAAGGGTATTCAATGATATTTAATTTTGTAAATAGTATTTAATGGTGAAAAGTATTACTTATGAGAATGTATTTATGATTTACATTTTGTTTTAAATAAACTAACAATTTAACTTCTTTGTGTATCCCTTACAGAGGTTTTTAGGCTAATTCCATATGTTTGAAATGGATTTCGTAGGACATAATGTTGAATAGGGTCACGTATGGGATCATGTAAAATTCATGTTGTCTAAAACATAGAACTATACATGGCTATTTGTTTCAATAATTTATATTATGTGAAAATTATGGGAACTCGGTAGAAGTGTCTTCTTATTATCTTTTGTGATGTAATGTGATAATAATTAAATTATTCTTTAAAGATATAAACATGAAAATATCCTCAATGTGAACTATTCATTAATTCATGAATTTTTAATCTTTTAAGGTTGGGTCCTTATACATTCCATTTACCTTCAAAACCACATTCTAGATGTTTTCTTGATTTATTTCCTAAATTATACTCTCTCATTCCATTATTATATAAATTACAGTATTTGGTAATTAATTTATATGTGTATTAATAATAAGGGTCCATTAATAAAACTATTTATATTATATAAAACGTTTGAAAAGTAATTTTTATATATATTTTATATAGAAATTTTTCCAAATGTGAGATGGATTTTCCTTGTATAATGAATATGGAATCACCGGTGTTTCCAGTTTCAATAACAATTAATTAATATGTTTAAAACATTATAATATTTTATGATTTCTTCAATGAAAATCCTTATTCCCGTTGATGTTAGTATTATTAAAATGATTTTTAAATGGAAGGGATATTTTTTATATCCTTGCATTTTTTTCTTATGGGTTTAAGGAATAATTTTATCTATAAGATGATTTAAATTAATAAATTTCATATATATTAATATTAATTGATTGTAAATAATAATTTTTTACCATATTAATTGAGCGTGATATATGAAATAATCTTGGGTGATTTGGATATATCTCAACAATTCACCAGGTAATGTGATAGAGTTAACTATCTAGGATTCTCAAAAGTGATTTTTTGAATTTATGAGGTAATTTATTCCATTAAAAAGAGTTATTGTAAGAGTATTACAAGAATAATTTAACATATTACATTCATTATTTATTTATTATTTCTATTTTGTTCCATGGATGTTTTATGATTTCACTTGGTAAGATAATAAGATTAATATTAAATGTGCTCATATAAAATACAATAATGGTAAAATTATTATCCTTATTGAATGTATTTCTCTGTTTTTTCATGATTAAAAATAATTCTATATGTGTTTTAGTTTTTTCATTGATATTAGTGATATTTATATTTCAAATTAATTGAGTAGTAATGAAAATTCATTGTTCAACGAATCATTTATTCTGAGGAAAATTTTTAAAATATAAAAAGAAATATTTTTTGAGTATTCAAGGACTAGTGGGAATCATAAACTATTATTATATATTACATTCTATGATATTTGTGAAAATTATTTATTAAAAAATGGTTTTCAAATTGTTGTTAGGATCATTATGGACAAGGATGAGTTTATGAATAAATTTTGTAAGATACATTATTGAAATAAAATGATGTTATATATTAAATTATTTAGTAAAACATGGTCACTCTGTTGATGTTAACATCATATGGAGTTATATTTATTTATATATGAGTCATATTAAAATTATCAAATAATCCAAACTATAAATATGATATAAATAAGTAATACTGAATTCTTAAATATGATCTAATTGTTATGTGCTGTTCAATACAGGGATCTTGGAGATGGTATTAGATGAATGTTTTAGATAAATTTATCGGTTAGGTAAACTATGGAAAATTAACTTAAAATTTTCTAATTTATTTTAATCACTATATATAATTGAATTATTATCATGTTTCTTTGTCTATGGTATGAATATCCATAATTTTTTACCATATAGGATGTTTGTATGATAACATTTAAATGTATTAATATGAAAATATCACTTCATATCAGAAACAATTATTAGTTGGAATTAGAAATGTGAATTTTGTTTCATTGTTTTATCAGATGATATATGAAATAATTGGGGATGGATTCCATGATAGAGGGTAATGAAATATAAAACATAAGAAAATATATATCATCAATAATTTTATTAAAAATTATTTTCCAACATTTAGACGCATTTTGACATGGTGATATATGAGTGATTGATTAATGATATCGAATATAATTTGATATAATGGGTTGTTTAGATCATCAAAAGGTTTTTATTTTTATTTACCATTTTATAGTATAAATTGTTCAATATTAGTAAATTGTTAATAACCATAAATAAATAGAATTGATTGATTCTATATAATGGTATACATTTCAGTATATTTCATTCTAATGTATTTTACTATGTTTGTTTGTGAAATGATGGAAAATATGTTAATGGAATTGAAGATGAATATATGATAATTCAGTTTGCATATATAAATAAAACACATCATGATTGTAAATGAAAAAATTAGATTTTTAATAGGATCATGATATAATGATTATTTAGTTTTAGTAAGGATTAAATCAAAGATAAATATTTTTTTAGTGTCCCATTAAATTAATAGTTATGAGATAGTTGTTCGATATGTTGAGATAGTGGAAGTTGATTTTAAGGATGAACATTTTTTTCGTTGAAACAAGGAAAAACATGTTATTTAAGTGGTTGGATAATGGGAATAATACATTAATGGAGTGTAAATGTTAGAATATAGATATTTTTGTTCATTATAATTGTGGTAAAAAACACCAAAGTTATTTCTTATATTGTCAAGAATGTACATCAGATATACTAAGGTTATAATTATGGATCATGATTGAAAACTCAAAGAACATGGATGTGGTATAAATTTTTTTTTAAATATAATTCTATGAGTTTTAAAGGATATATGATGGGACATTATGTGGATGAATTTCAATATATGATCATGAATAATAGGTTAACAAAATAAAATAAGAAAGAAAGGTATGGTATAATCTAATACAACATATTTAGTAGATGGTGTTCTATAAAATGATGTTATAATAAGTACAATATATGTTTATTCGGATATTGTAAATATATTAATAAAATTATTGTATTCACATTAATTTGATTATATGAATCATTATGGAATGGTGATAACTTCTCCTTATGAAATAATGTCTGGTATTTTAGTAAAAACACATATGGTAGTATTAAGTGCAAATTTTTTTTTTTAAAAAACCTGTTATCATCACTTGAACACATTTCCATGAAAACAATTTTCAAATATGAAATGGTGAATTTGATTTTATGATTGATATAGATTGTGTTTCAGTTTATCGGGGTTTTATGTATTTAATATCCAATGACTTTATTTTCAAAATGGAATTTACATTTTTATATAAAAATTAATCACACCCATAATAGAATTGAACGATGATATGAAATGGAAAAGACATTGATGTTGAAGATATCTTTATTATATTGTTGATGGTAAGATTCTTTTTGTATATTAATGACGTATCAATAGGAAATTTATATCTGGTTATTTTTCATGAGGATATTCCATGAATTATACCTAATAAATAAGATGATTATATAATTTTCATAGTGATTTATGGTAACGAATTTTTATAAAACCTAATTTTAAATTTCTCATGTAAAAATTATTGAATTGAAATTTTAGTTATATGAATATCTTGATAAATGATTCATTCATATGATCACGTCACCATGGGGAAATCAAATTCTTTATTAAAAATAATTATATTTACACGAGATATTTAAATGATAATAGAGAATTGAATGAGATCACTATTTAGAATAATTATTCATTACATCATATTGATGAATGATTTGATAATTATATACGAGAGATGTATTTTTTGAGGGTTGGTCTACGGTTTGGAATCCAACATCTGAAGGTGACAGATGTTGAATTCCATAAAATTGTGTTTCTTACTATGTATGGAAATTATGTGTTTTTAGATATTCCGTTTTTAAGGAAAGTTCTGTCTATATATAGAGATCTTATGAATAGATTTCTCTATGAATATATATATAAATATGAATTTTTATAATTATATATTTAATAATAATCTTGATTAACATATAATTACTATTATTTATGAAAATAATAGAGTTTTTATATGGTATTTTTTTAAATATAATATTTTGTTAAATCATATTTCATTTTATTTAACAATATTAAAAAATATTGCAGAAATCTTATCTCACTAAAATTAAATAGTTTTATGAATTGAAATGTCCAATAAATCATACTAATATTTGATGTTTTATTTGATTAACATATTATTAAGCATGAGTATTTGAAACAATTATATTGTAATATATCACACTAAAATGTTTGATATGAATAGTGTTCTATTAATTTGGACAATGAAATGAAACTAGTGTTTTTATGAATTAACAATAAGACTATTGAACGATCAGTTTTTGGGTATTTTAGGCAAAATAAGTTACATTGTTATATAAAAATATTATTTATTGAAGGGGTTCATTATGTTTTAATGTCAAATGATTACGTAATTTATTATCTTTCTCATCAATTAAAACCACTTGGTAAACATTATACTACAGATGAACATTAATATGAATATGTAGGACTTTCTATTGATGTTTTTAAACCTACATTTTATGGATTAATGTGTCAAATATATACCAATAACAACAATTTGAAGTATATATCACTCAAAAGTAGTTTATCATGAATCATAGGAGGGGACAAAATTGATAATGTATTATGAAAAAAATCTGCATTATCCAACTAGAAAATATATAATAGTTGATTCATTGGGTTAAAAATATTAAGATATGTTAACAATTATATTTATGGAAGATATTATATTGGTTATTGAGTAGATTAATTTTGGGATAGAATTTATGCATGAAATATCTCCCTATATTATTTTTTTATGTGAGATAAATTATCTTTTTTTTGATATTAATATGAATTTTGAGAAAGAGGAACCTATTTTTCGGGGAAACATTGTATCGAAACATAAACAATTTTTTAATTTTATATAACATTGAATTATTTGATTTTAAAAGAAAAAATAAACAAAATAAAGATATTATGAATGTTGAAATTAACAATGATTATCAATCATTATGATAAAAATCATTCATATAGAATCATACTAGAGGTAAGGCCTTATTAACTCACTTTTACTTCATCCATACATATTCCACATTAACCACTTATTTATTTGGTGTGAGGCATTTACTACCTCTTATATATAATATATCATGAATATGATTGTCTTCATAGTATTCAAAATAGAATTTTAATTTATATATTTCAGGGGACCTATAATGGAAATGATTATAATGTAGTATGATTTTATTTCAAATTCCTATCATTAATTATAATTGTTTTTTATTATATAATGTGTAATGTTTCTCCTCCATGTACATGTATTTTAATTTTTTTAAAATTCTATGATGAATTTTCTAACTTATTTTCTCATTTCTAACATTCTAATGAATTTTTTGAAATGAATATTTTTTTCATTTTCCAAATGGGTTAATTTTTTACATTTTATAAAAAAGTGTAATAGAAATATATATTTTAAAATATATATCATAATTGGAATTTAACTCAATCATGATACCGTAATGATTTAAGGATTCGTTATCTATTTTACAAGGGTATATTAAAATAAAATCGTATCTTAATAAATTATTATATTTTAATATTTTAAAAAATAATTTTACAAGGGAAAATGTTATTTTTATAAATAATTTTGTTAAAAAATGTTTTATTATTTAATATTAATCAATAAAATAATTTATTTACTATAATTATGAGTAAACATGGATATGTTATGTGGATATAATTTGTATTATTTTACCACACTGTTTTAGATTAATTTGATATGTTAATGAATTTCAATTATCATTATTTATTAATGTTTTTAATCATTAACATCCCATGAAATTTTTAATTTCCTTTTATAATTGGAACATTCATTTCTGCTAAATATCCATAATTTTTATCATGTATATAATAATTTCATAAACAATATATCATTCTTAAATATGTCATTTTGAAATCGAATGTTAGATGACTGACTAGGGAAAATATTTATGATACGTATTCTCTACATGGTATAATAATTCTATCCGTGTATAATATAATTAAAGAATGAAATTAATTATTTTACAAAAATTTAATTGTTTTTTATACAGATCTGTGTGGGGATAGTTATATAATTACTCCTAATGAATTAAAATTATTGAGAGAATAATCAGGTATAATTCCTTAGTTAAAAGGGTTATTTGTAGATTTACCCATCAGTTCTCAAATATACTGTGAAAGGTCATGATGGTAGAGGTATCATGATCCCTGTGATCATGATTTCTATTATTTAAAAATTTCCCACATTAAGAATTTTTTAATTTTTATACACGATATTTATAAAATTATTTTATCTTTAGATGCATTTAATTCCCATTTTGCTGATAAAATTTAATTTTAATTTAATTATTTTCCATTCAAAATTTATTAAGGCTTAAGTAATAATTATACTCATGTTATTATGTGTATATTGTGTTTAGTTATTTTCATTTCAAAATATATTAATCTTATTTATTTAATATTCTTTTCGCTACGGGTACCCCTTTTTGGGCATTTATGATAACCCATTTCATCTGGTGTTTTCTAATTGTTATGTAAAATATTTTTAAATATGTTATCCCTTGAGAATGATACTATATGAGAGTATTTTATTGGGAGATAATTTTAATCATTATGAAAATATTTTTTAAGAAACATTGTGGATTTATGTTTTCCCTAATTTTATTAATCTCTAATCCAAAAAATAACATAGGTATGTCTATGATCTAATAAATTCTTTTTATCTAGTCCTTTTGGATGGAATAAATTTTTTAACATTATTTATTGGTAACACCAAAGAAAATTCAAATCATTATGTCTGAATCTTGGATTTTGGGATTAACTCTATTATAGTTGGTATCATTGTTGGGTTTACATAAAATTTTAAATAAGTATTTTCTAAGTAGAATTAGTCTTATGAGTAATAGATGCCATCCAATGTAGACAATATTGATGTTTAGCATATGTTAAATGGTGTAGAATCCCATATTGTAGGTTTCCTATGATGGATTTTGAAATCGGGTAATGATATCTTGTGAAAGGTATATGTAAATATTATTTTTAACATGATGTATTATTTGATGAATAATATGATCACATTTTTATGGAAATATGATTATGTCTTATATATTAACATTAGAGTTTATATGATCATTTATCTTGAGGTAATTATGAGTTATTATATTTTTGTGATGTAAAATGGATGGAATGAGTTAACTATTAAGGTTAAAACATTCCTTTTATGTGGAATATTATATGGTTGTTTTTTATAATTTTTATCACATTTATACTAATTTTCTAATTATTATATATTTTTTTTTGAAAATAAAACAAAATTTGTTAGAAAAAATTATTTTCGCATCATGCAAGTCTATAGAGCATCAAGTGACAACCAAGTGCTGAAAAGGGTGAATCACATATCACTGGCCTTTAGGCATTTCTATTTTGTATGAAATTATATTATTAAACATAAAATATCAAAACTAGAAAGGTAAAATTAATTTTTGGGATCATATGTTTTATCAAATAGATGAGATGGTATATTTGCTTTGTGTATATAGATAAATGTTATTTTCGAAGGATAAAACTATTTTGGGAACAACGTATAATATTATGGGAAACTATTTGATTAATAAAGCTCTTTCTTTTAAAAACATATATGATTATATAGATGATTTTCTATTATTAATTTTATTTAAAAAAAATTGTGTGTATATCATGTATATTATATTTTTATGACATACTAATTTTTTAATGAGGCATCAAATGTTAATGATCATATTTGGAGATAAATGTTAATATTTTTATTCGATTCTAGTGTGATCAAATCCTTCTAATTTTTGGGTTTCAATATTAGTATTTAATATTTTATAGGAATTTTAGGAATAGTTAATTATTGTATGATTAATGTCAAATATTTGGTATTAATATAAAATTTTGGAGATTAATGTAGTTTTTATTGGTATGAATTCTTAAGAATTTGGTGAAATATATTATATTTTCCTAAACATTTCAGTTTTTATTAATAATGAATGTAAAGAGGAATGTGTAGGTATTATTTCTGGGATTATGTGATTAATCATATTCTGATTCTAACACTACATGTATGAAATACTGATCTTGGATACTTGTGGTTTAGAGTTAATAATGAGAATTTAGTGGGAATTTATTAATGTATATTATTAAACTCAAAATGAATGCATATTTCGTTATATTATCAATATATGTGGTAAATGAATTCCTCAAATCCATGAAATGTATCTTGAAAAAAATCAATATTCATTTACTTATATTTTTTGTAAATAAGTTTACATTTATGAAATCAATCATTTATGGGATTGTGATAATTAAAGTTATCCTGACATGTTATCTATCAATTGAACTTCTATCTGTCCATACTCATTAGTTTACTCTTCCATATCCATGTTGTCAAATTCAACCTATTGATTCCTATAGAGAATATTATTAAATGTTAATTGTTGAGTCAATATGGTTTTCCTTATAACTTTTACATTCCTCCTTGTTTTGAAAATCACAAACACCTTATCCATAACGAAAATCGATTTTATAAGGAAAATCACTTTTATAAAGAAAATCCATTTTATAAGGAAAATTGCTTTTATAAGAAAAATTGATTTTATAAGGAAAATCACTTTTATAAGGAATATTATTCTTATCATATTTTCATTATCTATATCCATATATTTCTTAAGTACAAGAATCAGATTCATTTCTATATTCTCGGAATCGTTTAAAACATTGATATGAAGCATTCTGTTTTAGACTCCGAATTCTGGATGAGAACTGTAATGAAGTTCCACTCCGAATTCTGGATATGAACTCTGATAAAGTTCTACTCCAAATTCTGGATACGAACTCTCAGGAAGTTTGACATCAAATTCTAATGACGAATTCTGATTACGAATTCTAATGATGAATTCTGATTAGGAATTCCCATTACGAATTCTGATTACAAATTCTCATTAAGAATCCTTATTCCGAATTCTCATTCCGAATTAACCTATTAAACAGAATCTGATCATCTTTTATTTATACACTATGAATTTATTTAGACTCTGAACATTATTTTTATTTATACTCCAAACATTCATTTTGCTTACACTTTTATAATTTGTCTACTTTTGAAATTTTGTTTACACTCTGAAGCT
This sequence comes from Viscum album, assembly GCA_963277665.1. Taxonomy (NCBI): domain Eukaryota; kingdom Viridiplantae; phylum Streptophyta; class Magnoliopsida; order Santalales; family Viscaceae; genus Viscum; species Viscum album. Next base: position 1,845,027,469 of record OY728156.1, read on the forward strand.
CCACTCTGAACTTTGGAGTTAGACTTAAAACGATGTCGTATATTCTATTACACTTGTTTTGTTATAAAACGATGTCGTCTATTCTGTTATTAACTAACAGTTGGTTATGTTACACATGTACAGGTCCCTCCGATTTTTAAGGAAAATATGACAGTTGGAAAGGAGGCCGACCTTGCCTATAAATAGGAGCTCGTTTGAAAGAGCTCAACACAACTTCTTCGAAATTGTTCACACTTGTTGTTGAAGTGGTTTCTAGAGAGAGAGGCTATTATTAACTCTCAGCTTCGTGCAGAAAGTTTGAACTGCTTGTTCAAACTTTGCCTTGTGCAGATTTGCATCGTGAGACTCCTAATGTTGGTGATTACATTCGAGGACTTCCAGGGATAAGAAGACAGAGGTGCAGACTACCTTGAAGATCGAGGGGGTCCTTGCTGAGGAAGACAGAGGTTCTAACTACCTTGAAGTTGAGGGCTTGCATGGATAGAAAGATAGAGATTCTGATATTTGTATTGAGAGATTACCCAGGTGTGGGTATAACAGACTTGCTTGAAAGTAAAAATCAAGGGACCATTATCCAAGGTTGTTGGATACCCTTCTCTTTGGGTTAAAAGACTTATATCTTGTTACTTGTAGTTTTACTACTTGTATGTTTCCGCTGAATATTGTATTGTAAGGAAATTATAACTTTCTTATACTTCCTTACTTGTACTTTGATAAATTTCGATTCTATACGCTTTGAGGTAGAATCTCATATTATAATCATTAGTTAAGTTTCATTTTCCGGATCCAAATTTCTGGAACCCAATTTCGGAATCTCATTCTAGTTTTAAGCAAGTACATAGAACATGAAGTTTATAACTTCATTCATTATTCCAATTTTTCAATTGGTGTTAGAAGTGTTTTGAATTTGCTGAGTTTAACTTGGCTCTTTCCTCTATTTAAGGAAATTTTTAAAGTATACAATTCACCTCCTCTTGTATATTGAGCATCTACATCATTATTTCGATCCTATATTAATCCCGATGAAATTCATACATCACCTTCCACCAAGTTGAAATAATGATGATTTAGTATATTTTAGGGGGGGGGTAATTTAATATCCTTAGATTTTAAGAAATGTCTGTAACATAAAAAATAATGAAAAACAAGATTAAATAAAAAAAATTGATTTTTTAAATATGATTGATATATCAATTTCATTAATTTGGAGGTAACGATTAAGAATAATTATTTTTTAAAATAAATATGATGTTCATTCTAAATATAAATTTATAAATAAATGATTTTATTCTTATCAATTTTTTTAATGTCATTTTAATCCAATTTTTTATAAGAAATTAGTTTCATTCCATTTAATGAGGGATATTATAATAAATTTATAATATTTATAGAAAATTTATTTTAAAATATTAATTTCATTTTTCAATTCATCAATTCTAAATTATATTAAATTGAATTTCTGAGTATTTTCTCAAATTATTTTTCATTGAATGATTAAAAATACAAATTATCATATGGAATTGTATTTATATTTTAAAATATTTCAAAAATGAAATTATATTATTTATGAGTATTAAATTATTACTAATTTTATTTATTTTGATTAATTTAATTATTGTTTCTAAATGGGATTTTATACTAGATTTTACCATGTATATATTTTGTATTTTAAAAAACCAATATCGTAAGAAATTTTTTTATTGTGTTTTTCTAGATTATTATTAAATTAAATTATTCCAATTCCATGTATTTAATTTCTAAAAATGGATTCCATATTTATAATTTTTACAACCAAATTTTTTAAATATGACCCTTTTATTTAAATCTAATATGAATAGTAACCCTAGTAATTTTTGTAACAATGGTCAATGGTAATTTTGGTAATTAAAATGTAAAAATAAAATAAAAAGAAATATAAAAAATACATAAAACCTACCTAAATCATATTTTATTCTTACTTCATGAACATAATCATCAAAATTTTATAATTTATGTCGTTTTGGGGATACATTGATCATATTATCACTATTATAATATTTATTTAGAAAAGTTTAAAATGACAGCCACTTCTCATTACAAACTAAAATAATTTCAACATGTGGTTTTGTAGATGAAATTTTATCCTGTAAATATTCATCTCAAATTGAGAGGATTTATCATTATCTTTGATTTTTATAGTTTTTTACTAATGATATAACTTTCATAAATTCTTACACAATAACCACGAAATCGTTACTGGAATAATGAAAAAATTATCTATATGATGTTAAAAATGTTATAATAAAGATAATTTACAATACATAATTTGATAAATGAATTTCATAAAAGATAAATACATGTTGAGGATATAATAAATTTTTTTCATTTTTCAAATATTTTCTTGTTATTACTAATGTCAATGTAATGAATATTTTTAGAAATTGATATTATTTGAATTTTCTAGTAAATATTATTTTGTTAAATTTTATAGAAATAAAATAAAATAAAATGTATTCATTTTTCATAACCCTATATTGAAATTCATTTCCAAAAAAATTGTTGGATCATAGTATTTTTTTTTTAAATTTAATTTAATTTAATTTACAATGATGATTTCTTTTGTTTTTTAATAAAATGCATAATTATTGTCTCTAAATTGTTTATAAATTTAGGGAAAATTATTTCTTTCTTAAATGATGAAAATAAATTTCTTCAAAGTAGATAAATCATTTTTATTTCAAATTACTCTTTATAATATATCATGTACCATGTATATCCCCTTGCTAAATATATTACTGTTATATTAATAAAGAGTGTAAAATTTTTAACATTTTTTAATTAAATAATTATAAAACTCATGATCACATTAATATGTGAATATTTATTTTTGAATAACTTAATCATATTTGGGGAAAAATATAATAAACACATGAAATAGAATTATTTCACATTTTTTCATAATCTTCTTTTCTATATTATATTATTTTCAACTCTATAATAACTCAATTACCCTTTATAGTGGTAACAAAAATTAATATGGTTTCTAATCATATTGAATAATAATAAAATAAAAATATTTAAAAAAACTATAAATCCTAATTCCAAATAGGGAATCCATTTTTCATTATTCAAAAAATATAATTTATACAATGTATTTTAATATTACACTGACTTAACATGATAAAAGAATATTTTTTAGAAACATGCTCGTTTAAATAGGAAATTTTATTTTCTAAATTTATATATAATATTATATTAAAAAATAATAATTGAATTATTATAAATTAAATGAATATAAAAAATTTTATTTCATTTAAATTAATTAATTTTATTCTTTATATTCATGCATTGAATAAATTATAATTTTTAATAAAAAATGGTTTTCCCTTAGTCAATGATAAATCAATCATTTATGAAAATTAAAAAAGATAAATTCTAAGATAATTTTCTAATTCCGATATTAGGAAAGGGATTATTTTTATTAAATGACTATTCTATGTGATCCAAAATATTTATTATAATATTCACTTATTGAAAAAAATGAACATTTTTATTGAAAATGTATTATTATAAGAAAAATTGAATTTACGAAATGATTAGTTCATATTTAATAAAAATTAATTAATAATATAGAAATGAGTAAGAACATTTTAGATTAAAAAATGTGGCCAATATTATCCATTAGTACCAATTTAAAAAAATGATATAATGACACAGTTAAATAATCTTATTCATTGTTTGTTTAATCATTCTGTAGTTTATTATTCTCATTATCAAACATAATTTACATATTTTAATATATATAGATATTAAAATACAGTATAAGAATAGAAATCAACACAACATCTTAACAAGTATTGTTCCTTCTCACAAATCCTAGATCATTCGACTCTTGGGATATTGATGTCAATGATTCCCAATTCAAATATTTTCACCAATACATATGGAGTTGAACAAATATCATCAAAAAACAATGTACTTCAAACTAAATTGGTTTATGATTAGTTTATTACACAAGTGATCACAACATCGAATCACCACACTTGTTTATATCAGTATACCACCAATTTAACATACAGTCTTATTTTACAGCATGATGTAGATCAAAAACATGTCAAATGATAGTTAACTACTAAGAATAATGAAATTAATCCTCATAATAGAGTCTTATAATACATTAATGTCTTTAATAAAATATTATAAAAATCACCATATGATATTATGTGATAGGCTTCTCACACAAATATAATATCTATTCATAGGACACTAACCTAACCCCATGTCGCAATAAAAAAATCTCATAAAATATTCAGTAGTTCTATTCACTTAAGAAATACTAGAAACAACTAATATAAACTAACAAATTCTTGGACTCTGACCCTACTTCTTTCTTCATATACTTCTCCACATCATATAACTGAAATTTTCATTGATACCAAATTTATTTTATTTTATATCCAAATGATCATCAACATTTGTAAAATATCAAAAACTCATATTATTCATTGTTATGTATTTAAAATATTTAACACAAATTAAACTCTATGATTCTTTCAAAATATCATTACTCTAAACCAATATTTATCCTTTTCCACATATGTCAATAAAATTTTTATCAAAATATATTAAATATAGAATATCTCAATGTGATATGATTATTATGATATAAATTTAATCTATCATTAAATTATAAATTATTCGATTGATCTCAATATTATAATTTACTATCAACCATTCCCTCCAATGAAATTCCAAGAGTGAATTTATATTAACATCATTTTCAATTTATAAATTCTCTCTATATATAATAATTTATCTAGATCCTTATAGAAACATAAATATATTATTTATCACTTTTATCAACATTTAAATGCAATCATTCTAAAAACTCAATAACTCTTAATTATCCAATGTTTTATAATAAATTACACTGTAGAAATTTAGCATAAAAAATATTTAATAAATTAGTGACATGGGGTTGCTAATTTTATTTTGTGAGGTCCAACATAAATCAGGATAATCAATGAACCACATAACAAAAAATATTTAGTATACAACATTGATGAATATTTTCATTATTGTGTTTACAACATTTCATAATAGCTTTATCATATTTATGTTTTTTTAATATTACCACCAATGATGATTTCAATTAATCTCAATTTAAAATTAATTATTTATATGTTATTGAACAATAATATTACTTTATTCCTAAAACTTAAATAATTATTGTACCATTTATTTTAGAATTATGATGATGATTAGAAAAATTATGAACAACTCCAGAATCAACTAAAATAAAATTTCATTAGAATTATAAATATTCAATAAATTTTAATTATAACATTTCAATAAACATTTAATTATATATAATAATATCTAGAACTAATTGAACATATATATTTTAATCACTCAATAATCTATTTTTTATAACATGATACAATAATTGATATTACAATCCCTTTATATTACATTTTCACTATATTAAAATTTGATATCTTTAATTTTTCAGCAAGTTTAATTGTCAAAATTTTCTAGGTCCAAAAGGAACAAATTTCATAGGGTATATTATATTGGAACACTCTTTAGGCTCACAATTACAAATTATGAGGATGTATAATTACAATAATTTTCATATGTGTATTATCAATTTTGATATGTACCCTCAGACAAAAAATTATGTTTTTGACTAAAATAATCATGATCATTCAGATGTATTTCATTGATGAAAGACTTATTCACAACCATTAAAAATACATTATCTATACTTAAGATACATACTCTATGAAAAAATAATATTTTGGTCACTCTAAGTCATACAGAGAGATTCATATACATTATATCATTGGAAAAGTAATATAAACATTTATTTTACAGATTTTATAGTATATATAATTCAACAAATTCATTGGGAAAACATAAAAAAATGTTTTAATACAATTTATCCTATCAAATTCATTCTATAAATTTTCTCTAGGGCATTTTCAGAGTAACTCCATCCCTTGAAATATATTCTCCCATTCAAAATTAACCATTATTTTATAATATTTTATTATAATTACATATGGAAGGATTATACAACACTTTTTCACTTCTTCTCAAATTTGTTTGATAAATTATTAACATTGAAAGGTTATATTGTAAAATTTATTACTAGAAAACAAATACAAATAAAAAAAAATATTTCTTAATTTAAAATTAATTACAGTTACATCTATTATGATGTTAGAAAAACTATAGTACATAAGGTTTAGATTATTGGATGGTTAGTTATAAAAAGTAATTATTTAACAAATATTGTCAACAGTTTTTTCACATCCACTAAACACTAATACCCAACCCATGTATATCACATGAAATATTGATATAAATATCATAGATAAAAAAATAAGAAAAAATTTGTGAGATAAAATTATTAGTAATGGGTATATAAGTGATAATTAGTATTTATGATATTTTATCTATGGATAAGTATATGGGTTTGAGGGAGAAACACTGATCCATTAACATAAAATTAAGGAACAAATACCCCAAAAGATGTATAATAATACAAGAGAATAACAAAGTTATATCATTTTAAAATATTATAATATTGAATAAACAATAACATTGGTATCATAACATATTTTATATAGATTCCCATTTTGATTATATTATTAGATCATCATTCACTCACATGTTTCCATTATGGATCAGGTTTAACTAACCAATTTACCTTATTGGAACATGAATCACTCATCTATATCCTATGGTGTATCGAGTCATCACAACATTGTTCCATTTATCTATGTGGATATAATAGTTTACAAAATTTATTAGAGGGATGTATGGGAGCTTACTATAAGATAATGAAATTCCACTTATATTTGTTCTATTAAATATCATTCATTCCATAGAAATACATCCACATACTTTAAATACCCCTGAAATTATTTTTTCATTTACTACATCATAAAGACCCAATGAAATAGAAAAAGGGATTAAAAACATTTTTTGATAGTCACACCAAAATTCACCATAATAATATAAATGGTTCATACTCAAAATTAATTTCCTCAAAAAGATAATTTCATTCAGACATTTAGTGAGTTTCATTCTTTAAAAATAACAATTAGTTGTAGTAAACATTTGATATATGTCAGAAAATAGATGAAAAATAAAAAATAATTTTTAAATAATGAATTACTCAATGGAAAAAAAGATAATTTTATTTTCAAATTTAAAATAATATTCAAAACATTGAGTAGAATTAATTTGAAAATAGGTTTAACAATAAAAATAAAATTTAATGGTAAATCATTGTAAAATACATACTATTTTTAAAATGGTGAGGGGGAAAATATATAAAACTTCTACTTTTGAAAAATAATATTCTATACATTGTTTTTTGTAAAATACACAATGTTTTCAAAATGTGATGTTAATTATATGGTAAACTTTTACTATTGAAAAATAATCACAAATAATATATCCTTGAATTGACATAATTTTTCTAAATTTTACTATGGAGTATACGATAACAAATTTGATTATGAAATTTTGGAAATTTATTTTAAAATAACTTTATTGAAAATACACATCGCAAAAAGTGGTACAAATTATAATTTTGAAATTAAGATAAGGGAAATATAATAGTCCAATCAGATTAAACATAATTAGGATTTCATATATAAAGGAGAACCCTAAAGGTAATAAAATATCATAACGTTGGTAAAAAGTTTCAATTAAACATTAAAATAATTTTTGTAATAATGCTATAAATATTGAAAAAAAAGTCACAAATATAATATAATTGAATTATAAATTCTTTTTCAACATAAACAATATAAATTACCAAAAAATAAAATGTTTGTGTATATAATAAATCAATTATGAGATGATTTCATGAGGAAATTTTATAATTCCCTAAAATTATTTAAATGAACTACAACACTTATAACAATAATTTATATAAAATTAAAATAATTTTAAAGATATAAAATGATATTTTCCTTAAAAACTCATTTATGAAATCAATATGGTTATTCATATTCCACATTAATTAATCACACAATATCATGTAGTTCAACATGAACAATATGTAATATGCTTTATGAAATGAATTTTGACAAAAAGGTCGCCATTACCTTTATTTCTGAATTTATATAATCAATTAAGAATATATTATAAAAAAAATATATATATATTAATCACCTATTTTAGTACCTTATACATATATAAATATAATTTTAAAAAAATATTCTTAATCATTATATATATTATTTATTTATTATATATTTTCATTATCAGGTGTGACTAATCCAAATCGTATAATTTAGTTTCATAATATTGAAAATTATCATCAATGTCATCTAAAATATAATCATTTTTAAATTATAAAGGGAATTATAATAGATATTTAATGATCCTTTATACTATTATAAATTTTCAGTGATAATTGTATTCATGATATTTTTAGTGACATTGGAAACCAACATCAGTTGGTTATCTTTAACAAATATTCCCCAATATCATATTTAATGAGTGTAATAATATTATAGCCATTAAAAACCCAAAATAGAATCATTATTTACTTATTTATATCATCTATAATAGTTTAATATATCCTTATATAAATTCATTATATAATCATATGAAATTGTTCATGTGGGTTATTAGGCTGACCCAATCAAGGAAAAACCAATATTATTGGACGAATTTGATTTAGAAAATGTTACCTTTTGGAATAATATCATTATTATTTAATATTATTAATATACCATTATGGTGATCAATTATATTCAAATATAGTAAAATAATTATGAATGTAACTAGAATAAAAACAAGATATGTTACAAAATGGGGGTGGTTTTCAACATAATGCATGATTAATATTCTGAATTCTCAAAAAACAATTAGGGGAAATTAGGTGGATTATAATTTGTTTCTTCAAAATAATAATTATATATCATATCTAACATTTATTCTTCAACTTTAATCTCATAATCGGTGGAGGTTTGTGGTTGTAAATAATGTAAGACATCGCTATGTGGAGTTATTGTATTCGCAATGCATTATTGATGATTTTATATATATTAATTGCAAAATAGAAATTTTTTAAATTGTTATTCAATTATAAAAATAATATTTTCAAAATTTATTTTATTATAAAATAATTATAAAATTTTTATTGGCAATATTAGAATCAAAAGAATCAAACCATTAGAAAAATACCCATATTGGTGACATGGCCATTCCCTTAGATGACTCCCTCAAAATGAATGTATTGTGAAAATATATTGTTACCAAAGGATCGATGATAAAGAATAAGATTATAAAATAATTAAAATTGGAATATATATTTTTGGTAATAGATTTATTTTAGTTGTCCTAATTTGGTGGTGAATGGTTATTTTTATAAGTTGTTATAATGGTATTTCTATAAATATTTAAACTTAATAAAATATGAGCACATGTTTGAAATTTCATAAAGGTGATAAAAAGAATAATAATATAGCGTGGTATGAAATAATTTTTATAATACCTCAAATATTAATTTTAATACTTTTTTTAAACATATTCTATGTTCTTTAAACATAAATTTTTAAATTTTACCATTGTCGTTTTTCCCATGGAAACTATTTTTTATATAAGTAATTCAATTATAGTGTGAAAAAATCTATGATTATAAAATACATAATTAGAAAAAACTGTTTAAATTAATAGGTCTATTTTTTCAGGAATATGTTTTTACGAAATTTTTTAATACAATGAAAATAAATAAAATATTGTTTACTGGAAAGTTTTATATATGACATAAAAATATTATTTATATATTTTATAAATTCAACAAAGTATTTTTAAATTAAGTATTTTACGCAATAAATATATCATTGATCATGGGAAATGTTTTATATGTTTCTCTATTATGCTTGGTAGTGTAATGATAAATGCTAAAATCATAGAAAAACTAAATTCTAGTAATTCAGAAAAAAAAATTATTCAAAAAAATTTAATAAATATATGTTGAGGAAAATTTTTAAATGATTATTTAGAAATTATTTATTTTAACAATAAATGATATTCTAAAGTTTATTAAATGATCGTTTAGATAAAAATATAACATATAAACGAACAATAATTTTATTGATAAATCCACATTTAAAAATATAAGTGTTATCAATAATATTTTATCAAAATTTATAAGATATTACATTTATTTTCATTAAAATGTATTTTATTTTTATTAGTATTTATATATTATATTCATCAAATATTTCAAAGAATCATTTATTTTTGTTTTTCTTATGATAAAATATAACTAAATTAGTATTAATTTATAATTTTTTTTTGAAATCAGGGGCTTTTAAATCCCCCAAAATAAACATTTCAGTCTCCATTTTAGTTTTAATTCTTCTATTGAAGAGGATATGTGTATCCAAAAAATAAAAAGGACTTATGTAATTTGTTTTCTTGTGATATATCAACCATTTGAACATATTAAAAACCATAATTCTTGAATGGTAAATTAATTTTTTTTCTCTGACCACTAGAGTAATGATTTTGTCTTTTTTGGAATCCAGACCCACAATATATAATCTCACTATAAAAAGAGTTCATAATCATCATTTAATTGATTAAATTTAATGCATGAAATGAATTTTGTTCTCATTACACTATTAATGTTTTGTATAATTATAAAGAAGAGATCAACTAAATTTATCTAATGTAATAACGATATGATTTTCATTAGGAACACTACTATAAACAATAGCACATGATGATATAAAAATTGATTTTTTATTCGATATATAGATCATTGGGGTGATAATTTTTTATCTAAAATTAATATGGATACAAAGGTGTTGGTTGACTAAGAAGACAATATGACACTCTTAGTACATAATTTAATAATTGCTCCATCTGACTCTCCCCCATTTTTAAGACCCTCTTCAGTATTTGTGATTGAAAATGATTTCCCATGATCTCTTCGATTAATAGGTTGTTGAAATTTACTATTTCCATCAACCCTTAGTTGGAGTTACTGATTAGTATAATGTTATTTCTTCTTAAAATTTAATAATAGAGCATGTTTGGAAAATTATTTATATTATTATTGATAGTTGTAATACTAGTTGGATGCATTAACCCCTTTCATTACTAATGTTTTTGATGGGAATTTGTTCTATACATGAATCACTATCCAATTAGTATTTCTAAATATTATATACTATAGCTTCCAAACTATTAAAATCCAATGAAGATATTTTCTTCTATCCATGTTATTTTTCATGTTACATTTCATGAAAATTAATCATCTTTTTTTATCTAAGGAGTAATGATTTTTCTCATTCCAATTCAAAATTACATGTACATATAAGAATCTCCTTTTAGCTACCAATGTATTTTATGTCAAATTCCACATTAAAACATGGATGTATGATAGAAATGAAGTGACTATTTTTAAATAAAATATTTTGGTTTTTACTAGTAGTATACCTCATGATTCTAGTAAAATATTCTTAATTAGTTCATATAGAATTATCATATTTGTTCTATAATTTCAGTATTTTTTCACTAATATTTTTTCCATTTAGATGAACAAACACTGAAAAAAATATCTTATAGAACTCATCCCATTAATTATAATCTATATCAACTTATTCTGTTATGTTCAGAATAAGATACAATTATTAGTTAGCATATCCATATAAATGAAAAACTATCAAATCAACCACGTAAAGTTCTGATAATGGTGCTATACGAAATATTATTTCCTATGAATTGACCCATAACTCAAAGTCCAATGGATTAGAAGACCCATTAATAAATGATGATTGATTCTTCACGAAGGAGTTGATATTGATCTATCCTTCCTTTGTATTTTGGTGATTTTCAAAAGATTTCAATTATTTCTCATAAAATGATAGAATTGGGTGATCAATTATATGTTAATTTTTATCCTAGACCCAATCTCATAATTTTTTTGTTTTGTAACAATTTTCACATTTTCCATAAATTTAATTATAATCTTTATTGATTCCAGTAATCAATATTACCTTAATTAAAGGAATATTGGGATTGAGTATGTCATGGCCCCATCCATCCACAAAATACCCTCCTAGGATAGTAGTGTTGAAAGTGAGTTAACGATCCCCGAGCCCCACCTCATGTAGTCCCAGGGTAGGTGACTAGAAACAAGGGTGTAAAAATATCACCATTTGGGCAGAATTAACCATTATAAGGATACAATATAGGGATAAGAGATGTAACAACCAAAACAAAATCCAAGACATAAAATAAAACGGAAACACAAACTATCCCACATGAATGCTTAAAATAGAACTGATATAGGAAAAATTTGTTGAAGTTATTACCCAAAAGTAATTCTAAAGGGATAACACAACAACTATCAATGTTCGGAGCTAGTAAGGTTCATCACAGTACACCAAATCTTCTTGTAATCCTGAAAATAGTTTTATAGATGTAGGGTGAGTATGGACATATACTCATTTGGAAAAACAATGTAACTTGTACACATGTTAAAGCCTCATAGAAATAAAACTGTGAAAAGAAAACAATAACGAACAACATCTAAACATGTATAGTAACAATCCAAACCTCGTTAAGGAACACGCATCTTGTAATGAAAATAATGTAATATAATATAATATAATGAAAATTTATTATATGGTTCCCCAAACCACTTTCCTAATGATTATCCACTCTCACACCAAAAGAAAAAAATGTCTTGGTGCTCCTACATTTTCTGAATATATCACATCACACACCATCTCCACAAACTGGAGATATCTAAACACCTACCACCAACACATTCCGATCTTATTAAAACACATCTTCTCCCACCCACACACACACACATGGTCATTCACAAAAAATATCATCCTAAATAAACTTGGGAAACATATCACAGATAATACCGAATACACCTACGAAACATATCACATATCATCCCAAAGATGCTTAAGACCAAACAAAACATCTTGTAGGAATAAACATAAAAGACTATCACCTAGTAGAGGGTGTAGGGGAGGGAGGGTGTTAATCCCTCAATCCTCCCACCTAGATCTTGGTAATACACTCCCTTCATGATTATGTGTGTTTTCAACATGTAAATGTCAACGTGGATATTATGCATATATATATCACAAGGAAAATTCTTGTATATATATATAGTATCAAACAATCATTCCCAACCAATGGGTTCTCAAATAAACTAACAAACGTACCATATAAACACCTTTTATCCCAACACAAATTACATTTATTAGTATCTATAGCAGTCATTTCAGAAGGTGATGATACCTAATAATCTATGAATGGATTAAATTTCCTCCGCATTTAACTCCCATTCATTTCAATATATTTTATAAACAAAATTTAATCAAATTACTCCTAATTAAATATACCATTGTAAAATTACATTCCATTCACCAAACCAACCCATTCCATTTCAAACATTATTAAAAATTTATTTATTCCATCACTACCCATGAATCTATCACAACATAAGAACATATTAGAAGATACATGTGATCCCCTACAACCACATGCTTCTATCAAAAAATAATGGCCCACATACTATAAAGTCACCACCTGAAAATTATGGTACACAAACTGTCACCCTTCCACCCAAAAAGAACATACATAATATAAAATTTTACCCCACACCACATTACAATCACAAATCATTGTCCCACATGAATGATCTCACATCACAATACTTAAAAATTCATTTACAGATCTACAATTTGTCTTTAGCCCATTTCAATATATTTTTTGGGTATTATCTCACAAGAAATAATAATGGAGAAACCAATTATTAACCCGATATATGTAATTAATCAATTTTTATATTAGGGTGATATAATAATATTCAAAATCAAAGAATAAATATCAACACATATTTCCAGTGAAAAGAAAGCTGGCAATAACCACAATTTTTAGGGGGAATCATGCTCATATAATTCTCAGTATGAAAATAATATATCAGAACTGTAAAATCATATGAATCAAATCCCATTACCCTATAATATCAACTAAAAAAATTAATTATATTTAATTATACCTAAAAACCCACAATCCATATATGAAAAATTAATCATCTCCTATATGATTCACAATAAAGAGAAACTAGGGGATTCCTACATCAAAGAAGCTTTCTAACGTGTTGTGTACTATATGGTGAAGAAGAATGACTATAAGACACAACTACATATTGGGTAAACATGGACCAACCACATTTTGAATATGGGATACATGGGATCAATCCTTGTGTAATAGATACTTCAACGGCACAATGAGAAGGTCACATGATACCTATAATAAGTGAAAAGCCACTGGGAAAAAGGGTTAAAGAAAAATCAACCAGATGAAACCTGTAAATCTACACAACATTATGGAATTACATGATGTGTAATACTCTCTCACATTGTGTAATCTTGTGATTCAATAATCTAAAAAAAATGCTTTTCGTTTTTATTATTTGACCCCAAATTTCTACTTGTCATGAAAAAACCAAATAATTGTTGTGAAACCATCATTCACATAGTTTAATACACATACATGATGTTTATATCTCGTTGTAGTTCTATTGTACTTCTAAATTCCACAAAAAGCACCCAGAACCACCACCGAACACCTAAAAACATAGAATCAAAAAACTAATTGACCTAGAGGTATTATAACCTTATATCAGATAAAATTCAAACAAATATCTCCCTAATGAATCCAAAAATCAATCCCAAAAGAAAAAGGGTTCCGAACAACCACTCAATGAGATAACTATCACAAATCTCGTCATACCTCAAAAACTACCACTATCCAAACACACCAAAAAAACAATAAACATATCATATAACTTCATAATCATGAAACCAAAAATAAAATTGCCTTCTCTCATACAACAACAATGCTACACAACTACTGTTTAACCAACTAACTACTCAATATGAACTGATGAATTATGGAATTCTATCCTCCATGCCAATATACTATCTGCTCTGGGTGGCACTAACTTGGCCTCATAAATTTAATTGCATCATAGATAATGTGTTTCGATAAGGAATCAGGTCTCACCCTTTTATAATGTTAAAAACATATCATAAATCACACCACAAACAACACAAACCAAGGAAAATATCTAATCTCTTAACACAAAAGGGGCTAATCATTTATTCACAATGAACAGTAGTTCAATGAAAAACTAAAAAAACTATGAGTACTGTCAACAATTTTCACCCCCCAACCATGTTCTCTCCTCCAAGACACCATGAATCCACAAAACATGAACCAAATATATTTTCCATCCATGAAATTCCTTTTCATGGTGATATTGGTTATATAATCTTCAATCCAAAAAAGTCACATCATCCTCGATATCCAACTCCACCCAGTCAATGAAATGGGAATAATCATGAATATTCTAACAAAAATGTGAGGCGTGAATGATATTGGAGATACTATCCAACCATGATCGAAATTCCTAATGGTGAACCACATCACCAACTCGCCCCGACAACTAAAAGGGCCCTACAAAAATTGGAGAAATCATACTCCAAATAAAAAAGATATAATTCACATATCAGGTGGAAAAAATAAATAATATTTGGTCCCTAAACTTAATGAATAAGGGCCTATATTTACAAATTGAATAAGGCTTTTGAATATATTTTTCTACATTCACCCTCTCATGAAAAATCTGAACATTCTTTGTTTTTTTATTCTCTACATTGGGACAAAAAAATATTGTCTACCCAACCTCTATCCAACACAATAGAGATTGACAAATCATTCGGTTCAAAGCCTCAACAGAATCCATGTCAATATAAGAATGATATTGGTTATTATATGAAATCTCAACCAATGGTGGGTGTTGTACCCATGATCCACCAAATTAGATGATGCATGCACAAATTATATCCTCTAATGTATGGAAAATTTGTTCTATCTTCCCATCTATTTAATGGTGGAAAATACTATGGAGGCATAAAAGAGATCGATAATCATGTTGCAACCCTCTCCATATGCGTGTGGTAAAATGTGCATCTCAATCAGAGAAAATGGTGCTCATAACACTGTGAACCCAACCACATAATCCATATACCACATATCCAAACGTCTATATTCCAAAAACCATGATTGCTAAGAAGTAGAATGATTTCATCAACTTATCCACAATCAACCAATATAATCACAACCTCTCTGAGTTCTGCATAACCCTGTGAAGAAATAAATCATGATTTCATATCATTTACACTTGGTAACATTGAAGGAACGAAAACAATGACCAAGAATATGATACTTATACTTTACTTTCATTAAAACCGAGCATATTTCCATAAACTCCGCTACTTCCCATATCATATCGGGCCAAAAAAATAGGTCATTAATCCATGATACAATTTAAAAATTCTAGGTTTTTCCTCTAATGGTTATCTATTAAAATAATAAAGGACTCTATCACAAACCCATACTAGAATAAACAACCTTCCATGAAATGACATAAAATTCTAACCACTCCTCTAATGAATCACCATACAAAACAAGATCGTGTAACACATCTACATATGAGTCTCTCCACTAAGACTCCTCTGCCATATGCTTCTTAATAGACTATACCATCATATTTACAAAACAACCACCACTACTATCAACCATTTTAACTATATGTAGGTCTACTGACTCCACCAACACTCTCCAAGAATCCACAAATTCCCATAAAAAATCCTTCTATGACTCTCTAATCAGAGTATCCGCTATGACATCACTTTTTCATGATGAGTAGGATATCAAAAATTAATAGTATTATATAATCTCCAACCACATTTTCTATTATATATTTAGGTCATTCAAGGAAATGATATACCTCAAACTCATTTGGTCATTGGGAAGACCACAGAGAGCTCCCCAACATGTAAATTAAGCAACATTTTCACCATAAACACAATGAAATAATTCTCTAGATCATGGGTCAAATATTTACATGCATGAGGTCATAACATCCTAGAACCATATGAGATCACTTCCTTCTTCTGTATAAGGATTCACCCTACGCCCCGACAGGAGATGTCATAAAAAACATTATGCAACACACCCTCCATCAGAAGCTGAAGCTTAAGAAAAATAACCAACTTATCTTTTATGAAACTAAATGATCTATTGAATAGGACAACCATGGAAAAATCATGGTCACTCTAGGTCAAAGATGTCTATAAGACAAAAAATCAAGATATATTTGCTAGAATCATCTAATAATATCCTATTAGACCTAAATATGTTTGATCATATGCCATGTTCTTTGCTTATACCCATGAGATAACCACTTAAATATTCAAAAGGTAAAACAGAACACCCTACTAAGATATAACATGCCTAAAAAATTCCACTTATCACGTAAAGTACATATACTTGGAAACTATTACAAAGAGCGATTGTTGACTTAGAATGTAAAAGATAGCTCACAGATGCTCAACATTCTCCTCCTTTGACATTGAAAAGTCCAAGATATAATTGATTAATATGATGATAAACCATTCATGGAAATCATGAAACAAAAAGTATGTAAGTCCCATGAACAAAATTAATGGTTCAAAACATCATATGGCCTGCCATGAATCTCAAAGTGCCCATACCTGTATATAAAGACAAACATTTGGATATCGACCATATAAACCCAAAATTTGTAATATATATACCATATTTTGATCTTATAAGATGATCAATCGCCTCTCATCTGGACGAAAATATCATCAATCCTCTGATGTCGGTAACAGTTCATGATTTTCACTTGATTCAACCATTAATAATCTATGCACAACATTAGTCTATAATATTCCATCCTTATGAAAACAACATAAGAACCATAGGATGAAACACTAGGATGGGTAAAACTTTTTGAACCAGATTATATACCTAAACCCTAAACTCCTACAACTATAATAATTTCATTGGATAAGGATCCATCAAAATATAAGAAAAACTGGGATGAATGTCTATCCAAAACTCAATATCATGTAGATGGTGGAATGAACCAAACTCATTGTGGGCAACATCTAGAAACATCCCAATGATGTTGGGAACATTTAATGTCCTTTAATCCAACGATTTAACCATCTACACATCCAACAAAGAATGAATGGAATCCATACACCAGCGGTGCACCTGAAAACTCTTCTAACCAACAAAAACCACTCATTGTCTATCCAAATATGAAAACATGACTCTCATATAGAATTTTTCAATATGTGAATGTAGGGAATATAACCAGTCAATGATGATGATGACATCGTCTGGCTATATCCAGAAGAAGGAAATATCCCCACAATAATGATGGATCCCCATTATCATTTTACACCCCAAAATAAATCAAACCAAATGGTCTGACCTCTTTCTCGCACAGTCAACACCAGGGGTATGAGAATCCTCTCTGTGTCTTCTCCGAGAAAATGAGGTAGATTTAGTCAAACAACAGAATATGAATCTACCTTATCAAAAAAGTCCTATAATAGATTATTCTAAAAACTGATCATACCTTTGATGATATATGGTCTCTCTGGAACTACAACCTCTTTTTCTTGCAACTGACCATTCCTAAATCCTCTTCTTTTTTGAAGAATACCACCACCATTACCATGTGTAGATCATGGTTCGTACGCATAAGGAACATCATGAGGTTGGCATCCAATGTTCTATCTCTCCTATGTGGAGTAAAAACTTACATCCACTACTGTTCAGACAACGTCACTAGAAACTGCTACTAAGGCATTTTTAGAAACATTCCTCCTCCATGAAATTGTGATTTGGGAACAATTTGGAACTGCTTCTAGTGATCGACACAAACACAAAAACAAAAACAGAAAAAAACAAATATAATAGAAAAATAAAGGAAACTATTATACCTAAATGTTTATAATGGATGCTACTAAGGTTGACACCATCATGGTCAATAACGTGAAGGTCCTTGCACCTGAAATGATCCAATAAAAACTCTGATCCTTATTAAATCCTACTGGTTCTCCTATCATGAAAAACATATTCATGAGTTTATTCACTCAATAACCAATTCATTTTTTAGTCCTCTATGTATGCAGGAAACATAAAAATGTGTGACCATAAACTATATTGAAGGATAGAGTGCCTCCTCAAGATTCATTTCATGGGACTCCTCATATAGAAAAGGATTTGGGAAAAAAATGAAAAGGTTCTTATAGTTGATTCTAAGATCCCGAACTCACATGATCTCTTATTTACGATATATATGTTTCTAACTCTTTAATAACTTTATGGTAGATGAAATTAACTCTACATGTAACTCTTTCGGAATGTCGACCCAAAAGAATCTACCTCTTTTAGCTCTCCCAAATACAACGTCTACCATAGATGTCAAAATCCCCACATATGAATTACTAAAAATAGAACTAATACATTTTCGAGTAACTGATCTAACTATAAAAGATCCCATGATTCTCTTCCCATCTATATATATCCACATCTGAAACACCACACTCATACATTCCAAAATCTTGCCCCTGGAAAGAACATAGTGTCCTTTGTTAGTGATTATCCTCCTCAACGGGATCATCCCTACAATGATGAATCAGATGATAATATGGAACCTAATATTATATATCCACATGAACACAATGAACATTATCCATATATGAATAATAAAAAAAGATTTACAAATCCATGGATCATTAAATTTATTATTAAAATTTTAAAATCTCTTTAATATATTTAATTCATTTAATACATTTTTTCATTCCCCAAACAACCAAATTCTATCAAGAATGCATGTCATCATGATTTATGAATCTCTGCTAGGTCTCTAAACTACAAGAATTACCATATCACTTAGTTTCTAAATTAGCTCAAATTTTATGCACTAGATTAGGGGGTCCTAAGATACCTTGTATGACCTAGTTTCTGTGCCATATTCCATGCACCAAGGTCAACAGGAAATGTTTCAATAACAGCCCATGTATTACTAACTATCACTAACTCTGAACTCCATCCTATCTCTTAACCATAACCTATGATACCACTTCCCCACAACCACCTCCCAACAAGTATACCACTTATTGGATGGTAATGATGAACGTGATATAATGACCGCCCAAGTCCCGACTCTAGTAGGCCTAGAGATGGTGAAAAACACTAAAAGTGTAAAAATATCACACTATGGTAGGCATTACCCATTATAAGGAAACATGATCAGGAGATAGTATTTATTAACTAAAACCAACTCAAATAAATAAATAAAAATTAAATCCCAAACCATCTCAAATGAATGTATAAATATAACTGATACAGATAAAATTACCCAAATAAAATACCCTAAAGTAAAGATAAAATAGTGACACAATAACTATCATGGATCCCAGATAGTAAGGTGAAATACTGTCCATGAAATCCTCCTTAAAACTTTCAAAACGTTTTATATATGTAGGGTGAGTATATAAATATAAACAATAGAAAAACCAATGTCTCTCATTTACATGTGAAGAAGCATATTAATGAACCTGCGAGAAGATAAATAAACAAATAACCCCTAAATATTCCTAATAACAATCCCATTTACAACATTTCATGTTCACCAAGGAAAAATCTATTGTAATAAAATATAATGTAAACCATATTGATGATAAGTAACCCCATAACACATTACCACTATGTTGCCACTCTCAAACCACAATGAAAAATATCATGGATCACCGACATATTCAGAATATATCACGTCACATCCCACCCACAAACACATGTGAAAAATGAACACATACAATCCGTAAAAACATGGGATATCAGAAATCATCTAACCCACACATGCATGGGTGATCACAACACATCTCATCCCGACCACACAGACTTGAGCAACTACAATACATCTCATCCCACCCACACACACATGGGATATCACAGCATATCTTATTCCAAATATGAATGATACGCATATCACATCTCATCCTAAAAACACATATGACACATATCACATATCAACCCAAGGAAACATGGGACCACATATTACAACTTTCCTAAAGTCACCTGGGCCACTATCACATGGAAGAGGGTGCATGGTAGAGAAGGTGACCATCGATCCATCTCCCCAGAATATATTATGAAAGACACCCCTATGTGACTATGTTGGAGTTAAACATATAGTTCTAAATAATGCTAGGGTGTATATAGAAACTACAAGAAAAAAACAAGTACATATAAACATATACTATCAACACTCATTCCCAAACAATGGGTTCTCAAAAAAGATGACCCACTTGTAGCACTTCCATCTCAAAATGCATTTATTAGTATCATCAATAAACATTAAAGAATTTGAAGGGAACTAATAGCCTAAAATGGATTCACATTAACTCCACATTTAACAAAAATTTGTTATATGTTTTTTCATCAACCCTAACTCATCACATATCCAATTGTTAATTTTTTCCATTGGAAAGTTTACATCCCATTGATCACAATAACCATTGCCATTACAAACATTATAAAAAATTCATTAATTTAATACCTTTCACGGAATCTATCCCAAAATAACCACATTTCACAAGAAACATGTTGTCCCCAAAAAACTCACATTGGAAGCCAAAAAATCACAGACCAAAAACTATCAAATCAACTGCCAAATCAAGTCCTACAATCTATCACATCACCACCCCAAAAGAACGACCCACTAAGTATCACCTCACTACCCCAAAATCATGTGCCACAAAATATCACCTCACCACTATAATAGCTTCTCGAATCTACCACATTTCACCACACACATAATTACAGTCACACATTTCCATCCAAAATGCACAAACCCTCATCAAAACCCATTGATATTATATTATACATTTAAAAAGTGTATTTTTCACATTTCACATTATATTTTGTGAATTATTCCAAATGTCATAACCCTTGGAAAACCATTTATTAAAAAGATACATGTAATTAACTAATTTCTATTTTTGGGTGATATCAGAAGAATCACATACAAAGTAGAAATCTCATTACATATATCTATTGTAAACCAATCCACTAAAGACCATAATTTTTTGTGGGGAATCTAGCCCGTACAATTCAGAATATCACAATATAATATGAATGATGATAAACCATGTGAAATAATCCATTTAAACATCCATTTCAAATGAACAGAATATTTATATTTAATTAATCCAGAAAAACCATATTCCATAGATAACATATGTTAGATCCTCTCTCATGAAGCATAATAAAGAGAAAAAAATGAGATTTATATGTTAATGAATCATTCGGACTTACTAATCTCTGTAGGGTGATAATGAACGCCTGAATATCACAACCACACAATTAGAAAACATTGATTAATCATGGATCGAAGACAGAATCCTAGATATAAATCCCCATCAAATGGAATATCCAAACATATATGGAAGATTAATCTAGATGCCTAGAATGAAATAAAATCTTAGGCTATAGGTTGGGGAGAAAACTCAAGTAGTTGAAACGTCTAAAACTCTACAACATCATTGAATTACTTGATTTTTAATCCACATTCATGTCATGTAATCATGTGATTCATGGAATTTCTAAAAAACACACCACCTTTTTATTATTTGTCATTGAAAATATATATTATATGAACCAGACTTGTACAAGCAGTTATTCATACTTTTATACCCTTATAAGAAGTATACTTCTTTAAAATGATTAGATATATGTCTATATTTTTCATAAATCATACAGAACGTACCCTGAACACCTCCAATACTAAAAACTGGCAAAGTAACAGACCAGGAGGGCACAAACCATAATATATTATGTATATGTTAATGAATTTAAATATAATTATAATATAAACCTTGATATATTATTCTATAAATGATGGGAATAAATTACATATGAATGGTAAATTTTTAATATTGGTTTTTCATAGATAGTTTTTTAACTCAACTAGTTATATATTCATATAATTAGATATGGGTCATAAAGATAATGTAAATAGAATATAGAATATCATCCTAGTGTGTTAAGCCACTTTTTTAGTTAGGAATCATTCTTATCCACTAAATGATGACTGAGTAAATAAAAAATAAACACCTTTCGGGGTGACTACACCTCAGTACATATCACTTAGCTTACATTGACATGTATTATCTCGATGGGGATGTTTGTACTAGTAAAGCAAAAAAATCTCAACTATTTGAGAATTTTATGAGTTTATCCTATACATATATTTAGGTAATATATTTATCTCTACAATTTACATTAAGATCCCAAAACTAATCCTAAAAATAAAACTACCCTTTTATGTGGAAAAATAGTGTGACAAAAGAAAAATAATCACATTTAGTTTATTATTTTTCATGAATTATCTTTCCTAATTACACGGAATCACACAGACCAAAGAACTATATTTTTAGTAAAATGTATGTTTAGATACATAAAAAATTAATTTTCAGACACTTTTTAACATTTCATCATAACTGTTAATGTATAAGCCACCATATCGAAATATCAAATGCAATCTACATATATGTATCATAGAAAAAAACAATTGGATGGTGTGAGATTAGATTCATGTTAAGAGAATGATATTTAATAATCGATGAATATCAAAGATGATAAAAAGGTAAATACACATGTATAAATGAATAATCAATATATATGGTGAAATATTTTTGAAAATATTCTAAGATAAATCCTAGTGGATAATACGTGTAAAATAATAATATAATTATGATTTGATACATAAGAATATAGAAAAAGTTAGAGCATAACAATCAAAACATAGATGATCCTGAATCATAATGGAATTAACTTATAATAACATTGTTAAATAACGTATTTCAGATACTAGATCAGGATATAGTCATTTATTTACATTAGGGGATCATGATTTAGTCACCTATATTCCTCAATTGATTTGGTTTTATCCACCTATTTCAATAGTTAGATAAAGTCATATCTAATCATTTCTCATTAATTAATGAGATATAAATATTTGCCCATTGTATCATAGGTTTTTATGGGTGCATATAACCACATAATAAAAAAAATATACATTTGTGTTCTGAAAAATAAAATAAAATAAACTTTTCAAGAAAACCAATTGGTAGAAAAAGGGATTCATTCACAATAATATATAGAACACATGGATGAAAAAATATGTCTCACAATATTTCTAGATGTTATCACAAAAAATAAAATAAATAATGAAAAAGGATGATACTCAAAACATAGGAACCATAAAATAATATTTGATAAGAACATATAGATCATTGTTTATTAAAAATAACTTCCAATGATAGAAAACCTTTAGAGATAAATAGGACAAATATTTGATATCATAATACTGTTTTACAAAATGATTGTATATTTTACATAGATGTTGATTAGATGACCACTTTGACAAAAATGATTATTTTGAAGAGAATATAGACACACACACACACTCACACACACACACAGATATATTTATTATATAGTATTTTATAGTGTATCCTTAAAAATTTAAAAATGATTTAGAAATGTGAAGCGTAATCATCAATAAAACATTTAATTTTAAAATAAATTATTTACTATTTAATCTATGAAAAATAAAAAAATATTACAAAATGTGAAGTGAAATATTTTTAAAATACTCATATTAAAATTGAAAAATTATTAAATGTCCATTTAAATGATATAGGGGTTAAAAAATAAATTTGGAGTTGAAGATAATACATTTCATTTTAGAAAGATGTACATATATTGTGAAATACCATTTTTGACGACCCTTGTAATAAAAAAGTGAAAAATCATCATTTTTAATGGTGGAGAAGTATAATAAAATAGTCACATGAGATAAAAATTAATTACATTCTGAATATATAAGATAACATTGGAGTGAATGTAAGACATGGTCTTTGAGGATGAACCATCTTTAATGAGGATGTGAACAATTCATAATAATGACATAATATTTGAAATATGAATTCAATAAGGTAAAATATTATTATGTAAACATTATCTTACTTTGATTTTAAGGTACTAAAACATGTACTATAATATTAGGATATATTATACAAATCATAGAACATTTATGACTAGGAAGGAGAATTATATCTCAATGAATGAATATGAGATAGTAAAGGCACTTACAAACATGGAATACATTAAATAAAACTCTTTTAAAGAGAGAACATGATATAGATCCAAATAATATATAGGTTTCATTAATATAGTAATATATAATAATTATTACAAGATTAATACTTTTCAATGATTTCATTATATGTAATTACACATTAGTCTCAATAAATTAGATTTAATCAATGAACCTCCTTTCATTAAATCCTGACGTCCATAAAAGATCGTAAATATCATTAAAATAATATTTTAATAAAATATTTATAATATATAACTATATATATATTACTTAAAAAACATCATATATAATTATTTACTACATATGTATAGTTTTTAGAATCATTCAGTATATGTTGTCTGTTATAATGAGTGTTTTTAAACTCATTTCAGAATAAAAATGATGTTATTAATGATTTTTAAAAATTCCATCATTATAATAACATAGAATGAACTATAAAATATGTTTCATGATATATTATAGAGTTATAATTTCAATCAATGAGATTATTTTTCACTGTTATGGTATATGAAAATGATGAAAGGTTATAATTATTGATATTTAAGAGATCAACATGTGTATCTTCATTGGTGATTTTAATATTAAACATACCAACTCAGAAACAAAATCAAATATTTATCTAATTATATATATATATATATATATATCATATTTTATCATTAATTATGTTCTAATAGTCATTGAGAATAATAATTTATATCATAGTTTATGTATGTGGTTAGAAAGAATGAAACATGAACAAACAATAATTAATGGATGGTTATGACTATAAAAATGTTTTATGTTTGAATAATGATTTATTTAAATGTGAATAATAATATAATTTTTAATATTTTGAGTAGTGGAATCATATTTAATGACATAATAATAAATTATTATTAAACTATATGAAAAAAGATATGTTACGTTGTGGAGTTGATAATCCACATAATACATAGATAACATTTTAATTTCTGAAAGAATGAGAACCAAATATGGTGGAATATAAATTTAATCATAGTAAAAATATTTATGTTATATATGACACATTTTTTCACATATATAATTATATTATTTTTAAGAACCTCGAGCATCCTTTGAGGTACGATTTTTTTTCATTCAATTTTTGATCTATTTTAGACAGAACTGTGAAAAATAGATAGTTCCTTCAATTTTATGGTTACAAGCCAAGAAATCCTATAATAATACAGTGGCTCATGACATGAATCGGGTAGGCATAAAAAATATTTGAGAGGTCTTATCCAGATCCACCTGTAGACATACACACACATATAGAAATATCTCTATACATACCATAGTAATGATTATAATAAAAAAATGGAATAATAAATTAATTTAAAAATTCTATATTCCCAAAATGAGATTGTAAATATATAATCAAGGTAATAGAAATAACTAGTGGCCCAATTTCCTTAAAAATATCCAGCTACTCATGAATTGGGACAACATTCTCAATATCAATCAACCAATATTTTATCAAATCTCACAACCCCCATTGTTATGTTCCACTAAGAATTACCAAAACTATTTCATCCTAGATATCTATCTTATTTCATTTTCTTTTCCAAATACACAACACATGTGGGATTAGAACATAGAGGGGTGAGTATACACACTCCTCCTAGAACCCCCCAAAACTACCCTGAACTACAATACCAATGATGAATTTATCCTCGAATCATAAACAAGACTATATATAAGAAAGAAAGAAAAACATATATATAATAGAATAATAAATCACATAAATTTTAAAATCTAAAATTTAAAACCATAAAAACTACTCATCATATATAGTTTCCATTCAATTATATTCTAATAAGTCAAAATAATTCTATAAAATGTTCATAGAGGGTTCCAGATAAATGATAATGGGTGAAATAAAATACTCTATTAACTGATTTTTGCCCTATTTTATCTCCATGAAATTATAATTTTTAGTCTACTAGTAGATGAGATTCATGTCTATGATCTATGAAAGGGTGAAATTATACTCCCAAAATAATGAATCCATACTCTTAACATTGTTTTTTTATACACTAAATTATCTAATTATAATGATGAAATTTCACATCCCTATACATAGATCGGTAAAATACCACTCCCTTGGATGATCCATGGCCCAAATACTTATATATAAACCCCATCAATGATGAGTTAATTTATTTTAACAAAATAATCTTATGTACAAAAAGTTCGTACATTTTTTATTTAGGGTTACATTGTGTTTCAAATCTATTGGGGAACTCCTATTATACCATATTGGTCTTTGTTGTGTTCGATTATTGGTACTTGGGTTGTGGCTCATGACATATGGCGTGTAGGTAAACATTTTTCCATGGGAGTATTATCAATGTATATGCTATCTTTTGAACGTATGGTTCATAGATAGTGTGACTTGGTAACATAGCTATGTTATGATTAACACTACCAAAAAACACATGTGCTATATTAGTGAGACACATAATAGGTGTTCTTATAAACTATATGTCTTGTATTCATAATTTTTCATTATTGTAAAACCTATAATTTATTAGCATCATTTATCACATCCTTCAACTTGATGATAATGAATCTCTCCTAAAACTCACAAAAATAATTTTCACAATCACCAAGTCCATATAAAAATTATGATTTAGTTCATTATAAGGAAAGTTATAAGATCACCTATGGATTCATATAAGAACATTTATCCAATAAAACTCTCTTCTTAAAATTCAACCATTCAATACATATATATATTTCATTATTTTTCATCAAATATACCCCAAAATATATTATGTAACAAAAAACCTAAAATATAGTCATTGTAACACATAATCATCCTCATAATGAAAATTTTAATGGAAGATTTTATAACCACATACCAAAAAATCATTCAAGATGCATCCATGTAAAATAGTGAGACAAAACAATAAAAATACCAATATATGATCAAACGAGGGCCATGTTTTCTTTCAATACAAGTTTTTGTTGAAATTTAAAGAGGAGAAGAGAAAAATTAATAACCCATGATTGGGGATTATCTAATTGGTAAAACCAATGAAACTAATAAATTAATAGCTTGTGATTGTGCATCACCCTAAAACATGATGAGAAAGAAACATATGTCATAGATATGGTAAATTAAATATTTCAAGCTCAATAGTGACCTCAATTTATCATTATGTGAACCAAATCCATTAATATATGAATATAATGAGAACAGAAAATATTAATCTAAACATTAATACATTATCTCATAGTTCTAATTATTATTAATAAATAAAAAATCACCCAAAAAATTCATGGTAATCAATAAAATATTCAAATGGTCCAAAACTATCATCCATGATTGTTACTCCATTCCCATTTCCAACTCAATCCATTTTTCATTGAAATTTATTTTCATATTACATTGTTCCATGATGATGCATCATTTAATGCAATATGAAAAATTTATCCTTATATGAGGAAAATAATACATAAATTTTCTCATTATCAATAGTTATTTATTCTTATACTCAAAATTAGAAACCCCATGTTCTAATACTTTTCTTCATTTATAACCCCACAATTTATTGTGAGTAATTAATCTATTAAATTTAATAATGATATTTTTAATGTGTTCACTCTTACTAGTCGTAATAGTGGCCACAATTTTATGAATATAATAAATAAATTCTACAAGTTTTCAAATCTATTTATCAAAGAATGTTTTCACTTTTTATGGATTTTCTCATTTAATCTATAATATTATTTGGTTACATAATCATTTGAACCCATTTATTTTGTATTCTATATTTTTTCTAATATAGGAATATTTAACCAAAAAATATATCCCTATCGTTTAATCTCTACCATCACCAACATCTTTTAATAAACCCTATTAATATAATTTTTTGGCATGTTCTGTCCAATAAGAAATTCATTATAGTTATTTGATGGATCAAAAATTTTTTAGGATTTATCTATTATGAAATGTTTCTTACACATATTTACATACACACTAAAAATATTGTTGGGTTTTATAGTTTTTTTAAACATCCAATAATTTTTAAAACAAATATAGTATTTCTTATGATTTATGTAAAAATGTATCTAGAAAATAAATAAATTTTTGATTATTATATATAATTTCTATTAGAATGATGTAGTGGATATATTAATATTGTAACACCAGAGGTAAATAACGAATATGAAATTTTTATATTTATCCATATTTGTGAATAAAATATTAATATTAATTTAAATGGAATGGTATGGTCGATGGTGTACCCAATACGAAACAACAAGTTTTTTGGGAATCTTATGTTGCACTCTAATAATAAAATAATTTTATTTTAAATGGTAGATAACACCTAGCCGTTGTAATAATGGGAACTAACTACAATATGATTATATATGTTTTCAAATATTTTTACTTTTTACAATAAATGTTAGAGGATTAAAAATTCAAATGAATCCAATTTTAAGAGTAAACATTCAAATACTCTTAAAAAGGTCAATTAACCGCCTTTTGATGGAGAACCTATTTTAAATCCACTTTTTGACAATTTTATGTGTTATATTTGAAAAATATAAAATTCTTCTTTATAATCGGGACATCAAAATTTACTTTGTGTAAATATTTGGTATTTTTCCGATAAAGTTCATTTTTATATAAATAGTGAAAAATGTTGTATTTTCATTCAAAACCTCTTTTTTTTCTAATTTATTTATATTATTAGATTATCTTTTAAATTTATTTTAAAGTAAAATTAGAATATATTTTTACCATTTAATCCAATAGTGGTCATTAGAATTAATTTCTCTTTGAAATTGGACTTAAACTAGTGTCAATCATTTAGTAGATATTATTTCTCAAGAACACGCTATTTGTTTTGATAGCAGGAATTAATAATTAAATTAATTAATGCAACTTATATGTTTTTAATTTTATAAAATATACGACATTTTTGAATTCAGAATATCAAATATATCTTAGGGTGAATATTTGGTATTTTTCTGAAAAACTTCATTTTTTGATGAATAGTGAAACCACTCAGTGGTAGTTTAAAAACTGATTTTTCTTTTTAACGAACATTACCACCTTTGTGATTTAAATTTCAAAAATCTGACATACATGGATGTCATTAGGATGTAAAATTTGGTTCAATGGGATTAAAATAATTTCTTCTTGAATAGTAACTTTTATGTTTTTAATCACGATTAGAGGTAATTAGTGTAACTTAAGGTAAAAATAATGTTTTAATAATATGAAAGGACCATGAAACATGTTCTGCCCTTATTGGATGAAACATGTCCGACCAAGACAATCCATGTTTCAACTTGGGGAGCCCATAGAGCCACTTTTATCAGAAAATGACATTAATACCTTTTAATTTAAAGTTAAAGTTAAAATGACACAAACATGTGTTGTTTTAATAAAAAAAATTACATGAGATTATACAAGTCATATTTTTGACTATAAATATTAATTAGAAAGCTAAAATGACTTCCTAAATCATGATAGTTTTTTTATAATTTTTAGACACTAAATAAATTAAATTATTTTTTACACCATGATGATGCAGCTATTACCTCATTATTTAACGATTTAAATAAAATGAAATGATAATGTAAATCTAAGATCTACACTTGTCAAAAACCTATGGGATGGGGTTATTTCGAAACCTTATCACCTTATCCTCCAAATATATCCTTTTGGGACCTTTAAAATTCGAAAATCATTTTATAATAAAGTAATATTTTATAACATTCCAAGAGTTCCCCTCCTCTCCTCTTATAAAAGGACCCCACCTCTACCACCTTACCCACATCTCTAAATCCTTTGGATCAGACAACCCCTGCCCATTTCATCTCTCCACATCCTTCTATTAATCATTTAATCCTCACCTTTTGGAAGAATCCTTTCCAAGGAACCCATCGAGCTCAAATAAAAAAGTGTTACCTGATTTAATGGTAATGTCTTCCCTTGTGTTCTTTTGTTTTATTTTGCTTCTCCAAACCCCTAAACTCTTTTTATTACATTAGTTTGTATCAAAAACAGTATATTCAATATAATATGATGTTTTTCCGGGATGTATTCGAGCTACAATGACACACACCTCTTTCTAATGGTTAAAGAACATACTGTTTCTGTGGATAGCGAATTACTACCTCACAAAACGATGATTGTTCAATATTCTCATAACAACTTTCAGGGTGGCCATTATGATGTCACTGTATTTTATATTTGATATATATGGTATTTATTTTTTCTATATGATTCTGAATTTTATATTTAAAACATGCCTTTATTCTTTTCATGTTGTGCGAATGCGATAATTTCATACGAGGAATTGTGGACTACAACCCCCTCAAGTGATGTGACTCGTTCATGCAATACACTGAATGTATAAAGAAAGAAATTAATGAAAATATGTGAACTATATAACATAAATATTATACAGTAATTATAATATATATAGCTCTCAATTATTTTTAATTCCATTAATATGACAAAGAAATGGAAGTAGCGTTTATGCGTACGTACGGCTTACCGTCTCCATGAACCGAACATTTCATTTTTTATCTCCAAATGTTATGTACTATTATAAGTACATATATATAATTTATATATATATATATATATAATATTATATCTAAATGATGGATATAATTCTGGAATTATAATATATATATCACTCATTTTGTTTTAATTCTATTAATATGACAAAAAATGAAAGTAGCGTTCATTCGTACGTATGGCCTACCGTCTCCATGAACTGTGATATTAATTTTTATCTCAAAATGTTAAGTAATAGTATAAAATTAATATATAGTGGATATATTTGATATTTATAACATCAATAATATTCTGGATATGATGTATCTAAAACTACATGGAAAATTCTTTTCCAACAAGTTCAGTTTTTACTCATGTATCGAACATAAAAAAAAGGTCTGATATGAACTCAATTTATTAACCAATTATTATAACATTCTAATATGTGATATGAAATGAATAATAATATTTAATGGTTGTCATTATTAAATTATAAATTGATCGAATTTTATAATTCAGGAGATTAAAAAACGATCGAGTCATGTCGGACACGACGTAAGGGATCCTACCCCTCTCTTTCTTTTTAAGTACATTGTTTTATGTCATTCCTTTTAAGCTCATATTTATTATGATTCGGATATTATTTTATATTACTTCTACTGTAAATTTTATGTTCATATGATTAGAGACCCTATTTTCCCTCATCAATCCATTTTGGATGTTTTGAGTGGCGCCGCTTTGCTGCCGAATTTTCGTAAGAGATTTCACCTCTCTCTTTTTTTAGTACTCTCCTTTATGTCACATATTTTATGCTCCTATTTGATATGTTGCGGGATGTTATTTTTTATTAATCTTGCTTTAAATTTTATTTTTAATATGATTAGAGAACCTATTTTATCTCATCAATCCAATTCTATAAGTCTTTAGTGGCGCCGTTAGGCTGCCGAGTTTTCATAAGGGAATTTTCATCTCACTTTTATTCCCATGAGATTTATGCTACTTATGCCACCAGTTCCTTTGAGTGGTGTATGTACTGCCCGTTATTATAATCTTTTTGTAATATAATTTCATTTATGGTTATTTACATATTCATTGTACGACCCTTCTTCAATGGGGTGTATGTTTCAAAAGATACACAAGTTGGTAAGAGAACCTTTCACTCTCCTCTTTTTAAAAGACTTATTTTGTTATGTATTTTAATTCACATTATATTATGTTCGGATATGTTCATATATATCTTTATTGATGTAAATTTTGTGTCCAAGTGATGAGATACCCTTTTTATCTCTCGTAAACTCATTTTTTGAATTTTGAAGTGACATCGTTAGGCTATCGATTTTTTTAAGGGAATTTCTTAACCCAATTTACGTTATTTGTGTTAATCTCCTACATTCAAATTATGTCATGATATTATTATGTCATATCTGGTATTTATACTTTCTTTATGGGTAAATATAGTGAATACACATAATAGATCAATTTTATTTAAAAAATGATCTTTCTATGGGACTTCGTCTCAATCTCCTTTCATTGAGTAATATTTTGTTTTATAAACAACCTTCTTTTATACGGTGTATAAACCCCTTTTAATTTTATGTTTATCCAAAAAAATTCATTTTTATACGAAGTGTTTTACTAAACGATAAAAGGGAATGTTTTTGTCGTACGTATGCGGTGACGACGACTTCTCTGCCGACATGACCATTATTTGAGTTTCAGATTCCTCTACAAGCCATACTTTTTTTAAAATGAAAAACAAATACCATGATTTACTTTTATTTTATATTGGTATTGAAAATGGTTTTCATAATTTTTATATCAATGTGTTGTATTGATATCTTGTGATTGAATGGTGGAAATGTTATGTTTACATTATGCATGTTTTATGTGAAATAATTATGTTATGGTTCATGGGCATTATTATGAAGATGGGTGGTTCTGTGATAAACTAAGGGCGGGTCATCCTGATATAGCTCTCCAATGCATTGGATAACGCGAGGGGGTTAAATATTAAGGTTTCTCCGAAGAGATTTAGGAAATATACTATGATGGGTTTTCCAAACGTAACCAAAAGGGTTACTCCCTACGTAAGAATGTTATAAATGCCTAAAGTTAACTTTATGTATTATGATTTATATATTTTATTGATGATTTGATGAGGTATGTAAAAGTGATTTTGTTTTATGAGTGAAGTAAGATTTCATTGATTCTTATATAAACATGTACTCTTGTTTCCTTTAGATATTTTTATATCCCTTACTGTGATTTTTATGCTCATCCCATGTTTTTTAAATGCTTTACACAGGACTTAAAGAGGAATAGGGTCAAGGATGGGATCATGGAAAGACATGCTATCTAAAACAATGAACTAGACTTGACTCTTGTGTTCAAGAGTTTTTATTTTGTGAATAAAAATGGATGCTGAGAAGATGTGTCTACTTTGTAATCTATGAGATGTAATAGGTATGTCCTAATTCTCTAAATCTCTAAACCTGAAAAGATACTCAATGTGGATTATTCATTTAATTCAATAATAAGTAATGTTTAAGGTCGGGACCTTATAGTTGGTATCAAAGGTCGGTTTAGATAACATTAGAGGTTAGGGTATTCTCTAAGAATAAGTGACATTACCATAATGGTTAGGATCTCACAAAGTGTCATAGTTTTTAGATAAAGTGAATAAGTAAGTATATCTTAGTGTTCATCTTCCTCATTAATACATGATGGTTTTGTTGATATACTCACACTGAAATTTCTGGTTTTAGTAAATGGATGGATCTAGCAGGAACTAATGTGACAATGGGATTGAAAGAATCTATGGTGGTTCTCTGATTAAGAGACTGGATGAAATGGGGGATTCAATGAGAAATAATGTGGTTATTCTAAACCAAATATCAGGAGTCATGATAAACCACTTGAACCTTGGAGAGTTCTCTAATGCATCATGTACAAGATGACCAACTCGAGGTGGATGTTCAGGTAATAATTATAATGGTAACCATTAGGGTTAATATGATCCTTACTTTTGAGGTAATTATGGGTTACTATATGTTATGATGGAAAATGCAAGGAATGAGATAAACTTTAGGTTAAAATATGTTATGATTATTTTTGAAGATTTTATATCTTCTTGGGGAATATTTTGAGAATTATATAGTTTGGAAAAAGGACAACATGTAGACCGTGTGACAACCCGTCGCATTGGAAAATGTTGTGGGAATCGAAACCACAACTAATGTGCGACTGGTATTTATCGCCTACCACTGGACTACGTGAAGTCCCTGGTTAGTTTGACTAATTCTTTTAGTTACATGATCTTATGAATCTAGAATAATTTGATTTTGGGTTAAATATAGAAATTATTAACCTATCATGGAGGATACGTGATTAGGTTAATTACTTTTCAATACGATACTTTAAGAGTAACTTTTGTTATTTAGAGATAAGTGTTAATTTGTAACATGGAAGACTATGGTATTGATTCCTTCAAATATTTGGGTTTCAATCATAGTTTGGTTTACTTTGAAGAATTTTATGGAAAAACTGTTTATTGAATGGTCTTCAATGAACTTTTGGTTTTGCAGGACAAATTTTGGAGATTAAGAATAGATTTTCTTTTTATAAAGGCTTATCCTTTTCTGGATTATCTGATCTTGTACTAACCCTTTTGGTTTTGGTTTTGCATAAAGTCTAATGACATGGAATGTATATAGTTCTGTTTTGTGGATTAGGTGATTCTATTGATGTTGATTGTAGCTCTCTTAATGAAAACAAGTCTTCCAAAAAACTCATCATTTGAGGAAAGTATGAGTTTGTGTAACAAAACAAGTAAAAGTTGAAAGTTGACATGACAAGTAAGTTTGTTTCCTTGATATCACAAATAAATTCCTCAATGAAAAGTAACATAAAACAAAAATGTTGTCTATTAACTTTTCCAACCGGGGAATTGAGTACCGTTTAACCCGTCAAAAGTTTGTGATTTTCTTGTAGTTAACTTTCTCCTAAACATGTTTCCTATCACTCTCACTCAAAACATGACCCTTTTCATTTTCCTCAATTTCCTTTTTTTCCAACATGGAATACTAGTATGGGTTATCTCGGGTGACCTTTGTACTTATCATTATTTATTTTAAAGTGATTGTTTTACTGACTCTTGTTCCGATGTGGGATTTACAATGATGTTTCCATGCCCAATTTTAAAATTTCGAGGACGCAATTACCAAAATGGGGAAAGATGTAACAACCTAGGAAAATAAAGAATATGACATTTTCTTATTTATCCATATTTTTTAATAAAATATTAATATTAATTTAAAGGAAATGATATGCTCTATGGCGTACCCAATACGCAACAATGAGTTTTTTGGGAATCTTACGTTGCACTCTAATAATAAAATAATAATATTTTAAATGGTAGTTAACACCTACTCATTGTAATAACGGGAACTAACTACAAAATTATTATGTATGTTTGTCAATTTTTTTCTTAATATAATAAATTCTGGAGGATTAAAAATGCAAATGAATCCAATTTTATGCGTAAACATTCTAATATTCTTTAAAAGGTTGATTAACATCCTTTTGATGGGAAACCTATTTTAAATCCACTTTTTGACAATTTTATGTGTTATATTTGACAAAATAAAATTCTTCTTTAGAATCGAGACATCAAAATTTACTTTTTTTAATTATTTGGTATTTTTTCAATAAAGTTCATTTTTAATGAATAGTGAAAAATGTTGTATTTTAATTCAAAACCTCTTATTAATCTAATTTATTTATATGATTAGATTATCATTTGAATCGGTTATATATTGAAATTAGAATATATTTTTACCATTTAATCTAATAGTGGTCATTTAAATTAATTTGGCTTTTTAATTAGAGTTAAACTAGTGTCAATCTATTAATAGATATTTTTTCTTAAAAACACGCTATTTGTAGGAAAATGACATTAATACCTTTTTATTTAATGTTAAAGTTAAAATGTCACAAACATGTGTTGTTTTACCAAAACAATTTTTACATGGGGATATACAAGTCATATTTTTTACTATAAATATTCATTAGAAATCTAACAAGATATCCAACATCATGATATTTTTTTTAATTTTTAGACACTAAATAAATTATATTATTTATGACACCATGGTGATACAACGATTACCTCATTATTTAATGATTTAAATAAAACGAAATGATAATGTAAAATCTAAGACCTACACTTGTCACAATCCTATTGGATGGGTGGATTTCAAAAACTTATCACCTTATCCTCTAAATATATCCTTTTGGGACCTTTAAAATTCGAAAATCATTTTTTAATAAAGTAATATTTTATAACTTTCCAAGAGTACCCCTCCTCTCCTATTATAAAAGGCAGCCACCTCTACCACCTTATCCACACCTCTAAAGCCTTTGGCTTGGCCAACCCCTGACCATTGCATCTATCCATATCCCTCTCTTCATCATTTAACCCTCACCTTTGGGCATAATACTTTCCAAGGAAGCCTTTGAGCTCAAATAAATACGAGTTACCCAATTTTAAGGTAATGTCTTCCCTTGCGTTCTTTTGTTTTCTTTTGCTTCTCCAAACACCTAAACTCTTTTTATTACTTTATTTTGTAACAACAACAGTATCTTCAAAATACTAGGATGTTTTTATATGAATTATTTCAGCTACACTTACACACACCTCCTTCTAATGGTTAAAAAACATACTATTTCTGTTGATGGTGAATTACTGCCTCACGAAACGATGATTGTTTAATCTTCTCTTAACACATTTCATGGTGGAAATTATGATGTCACAGTATTCTATGTTTGATATATATGGTATTTATTTTTTCTATATGATTCTGAATTTTATATTTAAAACAATCCTTTATACTTTTCATGTTGTGCGAATGCGATAATTTCATACGAGAAAGTGTGGACTATCGCCCCTCAAGTGATGTGTCTCGTTCATGCAATACATAGAATGTATAAAGAATTAAATTAATGAAAATATGTGACCTATATAACATATATATTATAATGTAATTATAATATATATATCTCTCAATTATTTTTAATTCCATTAATATGACAAAGAAATGGAAAGTAGTGTTCATGTGTACATACGGCTTACCGTCTCCATGAACGGTACATTTCATTTCTTATCTCAAAATGTAATGTACTATTATAAGTACATATATATAATTGATATATAAGTAATATATTACATATAAATTATGGATATAATTTTTGGAATTATAATATATATATATATATCTCATTTTGTTTTAATTCCATTAATATGACAAAAAATGAAACTAGTGTTCATGCGTACGTACGGCCTACCGTCTCCATGAACAGTGATTTTAATTTTTTATCTCCAAATGTTATGAATAGTATAAAATGAATATATACTGAATATACATGATATTTAAAAAATAAATACTATTCTGGATATGATGTAACTATAAGTACATGGAAAATTCTTTTCCAACAAGTTCAATTTTTACTCATGTACCGGACGTCGACAAAAACATCTGATATGAACTCACATTTTTATAAAATTTTTATCACATTATAATATGTGATATGAACTGAATAATAATATCTAATGTAGGTCTATATGAAATTATAAATTGACCAAATTTTATTATTCAGTAGATTAAATAACGATCGAGTCATGTCAGACATGAGGCAAGGGATCATACCCCTCTTTTTCTTTTTAAGTACACTCTTTTATGTAATTACTTTTAAGATCATGTTTCTTATGATTGGTATATTCTATTATATTTATCATACATTAATTTTTATTTTCATATGATGAGAGACCCTATTTTTTCTAATCAATCCATTTTGGAATATTTGAGTGGCGCTGATTTGCTGCTGAATTTTCATAAGAGATCTAACATATCTCTTTTTTTTTAATACTCTCCTTTATGTAACTTCTATTAATCTCATCTTTATTTTGTTGGGGGATGTTATTTTATATTAATCTTGCATTAAATTTTATTTTAATATGGTGAGATACCCTATTTTATCTTATCAATCCATTTTGGATGTTTTAAGCGGCGCAGTTAGGCTGCCGAGTTTTCGTAAGGGATTTTTCATCTCACTTTTATTCCCATGAGATTTATGATTCATTTCCCACCAATTCATTTGAGTGGTGTATGTACTGCCCATTATTATACTCTTTGTGTAATATAATTTCATTTATTGGTATTTAAATATTCATTATATGACCCTTATTCAATGGGGTGTATGTTTCGAAAGATACCCATGTCGGTAAGGGAACCTCTCACCCTCCTCTTTTTAAAAGACTTCTTTTGTTATGTCTTTTAATTCACATACTATTATGTTGGGATATGTTCTTCTAGATACTTATTGATGTATATTTTGTGTCCATGTGATGAGATACCCTTTTTATCACTCATCAAATCATTTTCTGAATTTAGAGGTGATGTCGTTTGGCTGTTAAATTTTTGTTAGGGAACTTCTTAACCCAATTTAAATTCATTGGGTTAATCTCCTACATTCAAATTATGTCATGATATTATAATGTCATATATAGTATTTATACTTTATTTATTTGTAAATATAATTAATACACATAATAGATCTATTTTATTTAAAAAATGATCTCTGTATGGGACTTCATCTCAATCTCGTTTCATTGTGGCACATTTTTTTTATACACAGCCTTCATTTATATGGTGTATAAACCCCTTTGAATTTTACGTTTATCCAAAAGGAATCTTTTTTATACAAACCGTTTTACTGAACGAAAAAAGGGAATGTTTTTGTCATACGTATGCGGCGACAACGACTTCTCCACCGTCGTGACCATTATTTGAGTTTCGGCTTCCTCTACAAGCCATAACTTTTTTTAAATGAAAATAAAATACCATGTTTTACTTTTCTTTTATCATGGTATTGAAAATGGTTTTCATTTTTTTTATATCAATGTGTTGTATTGATATCTTGTGATTTAAAGGTTTAAATGTTATTTTTCCTTTATGCATGTTTTATGTGATACAATTATGTTATGGTTCTTGGGAATTATTATGAAGATGGGTTGTTCTGTGATAAACTAGGGCTGGGTGAGCCCGATATAGCTCTCCAATGCCTTGGGTAAGGCGAAGGGGTTCAACGTTATCGTTTCTTTGAAGAGATTTAGGGAATATACTATGATGTGTATTCCAAACGTAACCAAGAGGGATACTCCCTATGTAAGAATGTTATGAATGACTCAAGTTACCTTTATGTCTTTTGATATCTATGTTTTATTCATGATTTGATAAGGTATGTTAATTTGATTATGTTATATGAGGGAAGTTTGATTTCATTGATTCTTATGTATATATGTACTCATGTTTCCTTTCCATATTTTTATATCCCTTTCT
The DNA here is from genome assembly GCA_963277665.1 of Viscum album. Classification (NCBI taxonomy): domain Eukaryota; kingdom Viridiplantae; phylum Streptophyta; class Magnoliopsida; order Santalales; family Viscaceae; genus Viscum; species Viscum album. Next base: position 1,845,067,499 of record OY728156.1, read on the forward strand.
AATCTTTTTATACTCATCCCATGTTTTTGAAATGTTTTACATAGGACTTGAAGAGGAATAGGGTCAAGGATGGGATCAAGGAAATACATTCAATCTAAAACTAGGAAGTAGACATGACTCTTTTGTTCAAGAGTTTTTATTTTGTGAAAAAAATGGAAGCTGAGTAGCTGTGTCTACTTCTAATCTGTGAGATGTAATAGTTATGTCCTAATTCTCTAAAACTCTAAACCTGAAAAGATCCTCAATGTGAATTAATCATTTAATTCAATAATATTTAATGTTTAAGTTCGGGGCCTTATAGATATTCTAACTCTTTCTTTGAATCATTCATAAGTATCGTTATTGGAAAAAAGTAAGTTTGTTAAATTTTTCAAAGAATAAATACTCTCAACGTATCAGGAAATCCCAAAGAAGTTTTTATTTGTGACTCCTTAATCTTATGTTAATATCATGATTTTCATGTTTATAATAACTCTTATTTCCTTCTATTTATCTCAAAATATCTTCTCATTCACATTTCAACTTCCTATAAAACTCCTCATAAATATTTCTTAACAAATATATTACACTACAAAGAAAACTCACTTATGTTTCTTTAACTTCCAACTGTGAATTTTTCATCTTCATTGAATGTTGATGTTTCTTATCTAAGTCATGGATCACATCAATAATAATCTTCATAATTACATACATAAAAAATCAATTCATCGACATTATCAGATGTCATTTCATTAAAAGTGAGTATACTTTTTCTGTGAAAGTTAAATTCTTATTTTTCATGTTGTAATAAATCATTTTAAAAACTAATTTTTCATTGAATCATTCATATTCACTGTGACCCCAAATTATTTGGTATGTATTTTTCTATATTAATGTTATATTCGATAGATATTTCCTTATAAAACGTCAATAAAATAAGCATCATATCAGATGAATATTATATAAATTTTTGTAAATTATAATCTTATAGTAGATAAAAAGATATTTAAAAATTAATAATTCACGGAAATATTATTAATAAAACATAAATACTGAAATAAAATATTTTCATAGAAATATTTTTTTAACAGAATAAATTGTTTAATTTAAAAGTTATGATTATTATATTGATAATATATTTACATTAAATTTATTAAAAATTCTGAATCATCACATTGAGAATTTGTGTCATGTTATATTTTATATTCGTATTGATAAAATTATTTATATATTTAATATTTAATTATGATGTATAAGTGTATAAATTGGTTATCTACTGTTTAACAAACTATACTAAATAAATTTAAAACATATGCATTCTACAATACCTATACTCGTATATAAATTCACACCTATATTTACCACTAAAATTTCCCAACCTAAATTATAAGAAACACAAGAAATTATATTCATACCATATACTTAGAATAAATTATCAATTATTGTCCACTCATTTGAAACATAAAATTTGATCACATAGAAAGATTCCTTGAAAAAATTAATGTTACTAATTAATATTATATTCCACCCATTCAAAATATTCACGATATCTTATACATATATAGAATCCTCAAGCGCTATAAATTTTTTATGACATTTATTTCTAATGGATTATTCAATGAATCGTCAAAATTCTCAAAAAATATATTATATACCCTTTAACTTACTTTTTTTGTATTTTCATACAGCATCGTCAAAACCCATTGTACCCATTTTTGTATAATGACCTAAAAATAAATAATATACTGAAATGTTTTTTTATTGATGGTATAATCTCTATATATTCCCCTATTATTCAGAATAAAAATTTCTTATAATTGTGGGTATTCTACAACCTCTACGAACAATGTATTAGGGTTTTCAACCCCACTATACAATTATAGTGCAATAATTATATTTAGATAATTTATATTTCATTTAATTTGTAATCTATATTTTTTATATATTAATTAGGAATTCAATAATCCGTAGTATGGGTAATTTTTCATTGTAAAATAAAAACTGTTAAACAAACATACCTAGAGGAATAGAAAATTATAAAGTTGTTGTAATACCATTTTCATTTAAATTATTTATATAAATCATAATAATTATGATACATTGACATCATAACATCTAATTAATATCCTAATATTTAACTGAAATTTGTATTTTAAAATATAATATTTTCAATATCCATATTAAAAAATAGATTATAGCATGTTCTAAATGGATCTGTTTAACCATCTACCAGAATAATTATACTACTATTTATAGAAGATGTATTTGGATGTATTCTTGGTCATTATTATGTAAATAATTATTTTTATTTGGGTTAGGAATGGTAGTATAATGAATTTTCAATTTATTTATGACAATGCCATCTGTTCATTATAAATTATTCAAACCATTACATTATCCACTCTGTTATGTTGAATTATCCATAAAAATACATATTAAATTAAAATTAATATATATAAATAATTAAAAACGATAAATTCCATTACCTCTTATGATATATGAATGATGAAGTTTTGCATAATACTCATTAATAGAAATTATATTATTATGATTTTTTAAAATGAAAAAAATTGCCACTCCAGATATTGAATAATAGATAAAGGGTAACTAATATAAATGTTGATAATAATTTAAAATATAAATAATTAATGTTTATATACAACAAAAATGTTCTAAAATAGGGGATTAATAATGATATTATTAGTTTTTATTTATTAAGAGTATGAAAACAACGAATAAATTCACAGAAATAGTTTCATTCAATTAATATATTTTCATAATATATATTTATTATTATAAACCATATATTCATTGAAATAGTGAAACAATAACCCATTTATTATTTTTTCACATGATCTGAATTTTTTTATTGAAATTAATTTTTTTTAATGTTATATCCTTCAAAGGGTTTGATTAAAATGTTTCAAATGTCGTAAGGGGTTACTTTGTATCAATTTTAACTTCATGATACATATTTATTATTGTGCATCCGGGGATATTTAATAAGTTATAAATAATTATTAATGAATTTCCATCAATATACTCATTAAAATTTTGGCGGTTAAGTATACATTCAATATTTGGTATTTAATAGATTTTGATTCAATGGATAACAATGTTTCATGTTTCTTTTTAAACTCAACTCCCTATCTTGAGACAAAAAGGTTTTGGTTAAACATTTTTTTCCATGATTTATATCTTCTTCCATATTATTATATTACATTTTAAATTTTTATTACGCTATAGATGAAAGATAATTTTAATTTAAAATAATTTAACAAGATGAATTTAGTTCTCCATAGTATATCGTTATAACCAATAATTCTCATCCACAATAATGATGGGTTCTCTTATTTATCTACATTTAATCCATTCTATAGTACCCAATATTTTAATAATACATTTTTTATCTCATGTGAAAAAACTATTTCTCATCAATTATTTTATAAATATTTTTTTGTAATATTATTCAATGTGTGTTTTCAATTAATGTTTTCTAAAATGATATAAATTTATTTTCATTAACAACATATTTAATTTTTTTAAACATTATATTTTTTCCAAATACGAATTATTAATGATTCATTTCAAATGAAGTTTTTTCCATAAATTGTCACTTATCCTTCTTGGAATCATTATACATTCATTAAGGCTCTAATAATCAATGTTATTTCAATAAATTCAAATATTTTTAGATGTTTTCACATCAAAATTCTAAAAAATAATATTTAATGTTACTATGACTTATTCATTTATACAAAATATAAATTCATTTCCTAAAAACAATTTTACGACCTCACCAAAATATTTTTATTTATTTGTAACGTGTTTATTTAGTTGTTAATTATATTTTTTATATCACCTATTAAATTTTATTAAAAAATTATATATTTTGACAGATTTTCATGTATCAATAAATTATATTATAGCAGTTCCTTTTAGTTATACATTATAGAAATTATATGGAACTTTTTTTCATTTAATGGGTTCATTATGGTGAGACGGGTGATTTTTTTGAAAAGTAACATGTATATTTGGGTGATAGATTTTTTTAGACAAGGAACATGATTGTTTTTATCCAATAATACACACTAATTTATATATTAATTGTTTAAATCAAATTTGATAGGGATATAGTGAATTTTTATTTGATCTGTTCACAATATATTCCACAGATTGTTTTACAACATGTAGTGTTGGAACATTATTTGATAAAAATATTTAAAGTTGGAATTTAGTTTATGATCCATATTCAATGTTAAAATTTGGTTTGATAATAGTTTCAAGAATGAACATTTATTAATGACTTCATTATTACCATATGATAATGATTGTTCCAAAGAGTTATCCTATATTATATTTCATTTGAATGTTATGTATCCTTAAAATAAACCAATGATTATACTTCATGGTTCGTGTTTATTATCACATTATTCAACAAAAATTTTCAATTCTATATGTTTTATTATTTTAGAAATTTGTTTATAAATAATAAAAATAAAATATCATGTTTTGGTAAAATTTTTATTAATATGAAATTTAATCCATTTCATGTTTTCTCATATACTTATGGTATACCCCTTTATCAATTTTTATGTGATTTTCTATTTCTGTGTTTTTGATCTCACCTATTTATATTGTTTTAATTTCCTATGTTTATGAATACAAATATACAATGTATGAACTATAAAATTGGATTATAGTGTGGATTAACTATAAAAAAAATTTAAAATGATATTAAAATAAGTTACAAATTTATCATGTCATCAATGAAATTACACAATTCATTATATTTGTTTTTATATTACATTGAATGATGTAATATCTAATTAGAGTAAATTTTATTAAATATTTCAATGTTTAATATTAGGTAACATTAGTTGGGATCAGAGTGGGGTTGAGTTTTTTATGAGGATTAGTTTGTTTATTTTGGAAATATGAATTTTGGAAATTAGTGAATATGATTAGGATACATATATGGGATATGTATAATTATTTAATAACATTATAATGTTTCATTGATGGGGATATTTTGTTGCTATCCATGAAAATAAATCCCTATTAAGATATTATAATCCAGATGATGATATAGAATATATTCACCTATGGTGAATCAGCCATTTTTTGATAATTATAAAAGTTGTATTCATTTTAGTTTATGGGGAGTATTCCAAAGACTACACACTGGGATTGAAAACCATAGAGGATTTTAATTGGATAATATCATTCTATTTACAATCCATCACAAAGAATTTATTTCCTAATAGCTTCTAGGATTTTATTATCATGAATGACATAATTAAAAATTATAAAACCAAGGTTATTCCAAGATTGGTTTTGGTTTAATTGAAATAAAATCTAATAATAAGGAATAGTATGATATATTACGGTTAGTTTTTTCAAGTAATTGTATATCAACAGAATCATTATGGTGTGAAATGTTCATCACAAAAAATTAAGACGTATTTTTTTAAGAAATTTATGGATCATGGTAAAACCATGATATAAATTTTTATGATAGTCAATGGGTTAATTTTTTTAATAAAAAAATTCGATAAATGATTGTGCTAATAGTATTTATATCATATACACCAAAATATCTTGTGATTTTATTAACAGCATGAGTATTGATAAAAATTTAAATAAATAAAATAAAATAGTAATTTCTTATCATAAAATTATATGAGATTGATATTATTAACGAAATTTTAATCAAAGACCAACCTGTCAAATATATGGGAATAATAACTCATCAGAGTGTCTTAACATTACAATAAATTGATTCCTGCATAGAAGGATTATCCCCCAATATCATTATTGGTAATCCAATATAATCTAAAGTACTTGATACATAACTAATACACTATCTAATAAATAACAAAATAAATATAATGTGTTTTGGAATTTCCAATATCAATACTCCAATATAGTGTCTATCAAATATTATATATATAAAAAAGCTAAAAAAATAATAGATTAAGGGTGCGAATATCAAATCATAACTACTGAAGGGGATCATGTTAATTAATATAAACTTATCCTATACTATATATTTGATGGAATATTATTTGATTCATGTCTTGGGTATATTTGATATTTTTTAACAAAAATAAGTTACCAACCTAAGTATATTGTTATAAATTAAAAAATCATATCATAGTGAATTCAAATTGGATGTTTATGGAATAATTCCTTATAAAAATATTGTTGTCCTATAATTAAGTTAATTTTATTTTATTGTAGAAATATATTATTCCCTCATCGAAGACGAAGTTTTAATATTTATTAATGAAATTTAATCTCATTATGCGGTTTTGTATTATTGAATAAGTTATAATGAAGACAATTTAGATGAAATTATATAATGTGGGTATTGAAACTGAATAACAATAGATTTTCCCTCAAATGTTTGGAGAATAAAATAATTATAGGGATAAACCATTGGTATTTTTTACCCTTATGTTTTAAAAAATAATATAAATCTAGAAATCCTTATATTTATATATTCAATAGTAAGTGCTAATTTAAAATATATGAAATCCATTTTTTGTGGGGTGGAGAATGTAACACCCTACGATTTTGGAATTTATTTTCTCATGTATCACATACAATAGATTTCTCCACACACATCCAGAAACTAAAATCGATCGAAACAAGTTAGATAAACATTGTTACTAAAAATTATGTATAATAAACTATATATTATGTGAAAAATTTAATCAATAATAACTTCAATAATTATTGTATTAATATCACTAAATTTATTTTGATAGATTCTCAAAAATTAAAATATTCTTTCAACCCATTTTTTATTTTAATTTAAAAATTAATATTATATTATATAGAAATTGAATCATATTAAATGGAGAGTAATATTGGTTTCATATTTTTTGAAATATGAAAATAAGGGCCATCTTATAATATTAGTGATAAAAAAATAAAAATTGTAAAGATTTTGTGAATATAAATATGTACTAAATTTTGTAATCAAATTTTCCTCAAATATTACAAAATAAAATGTACACATAGAATATATAAAAATATTTTCAGGGTTGGAATTTCACACCTACCTTATTAAAAAATTACACACCAAACTCACCTATCTTCAATGAAATTCCATTCTTACCCCTTACTTACATTATTCAATAATGATTTTCCCTCTTGTTACCTGTAAAAAAAATTTAACTTTCAACCATTTACAATAAAACCTAATTTAATAAATTCAAGAGATAATATTTCCAATATAATTATTCTAGATCCCATATTCATGTTTGGTATCCTCTATCCTTGAATTTATTATCAATTACTTCATTTTCAATATATACTTTTTGAGAATTTCAATATTCTCAACAAAATCAGTTATTACCTTTTATCATTGATCATATTCTAATCATCCTTAGAATATAAAATCATTTATATCCTTATGTACATAATTACATTATTATTATTCATATGAGTAATTGTAGTTATGTTTATGGCATATGATCTTTCTATTCCCCTCTTAGTTAATCGAGATAAAAAATGAAAAATTTTCACATGATCATATTCATAATGCCACCATTACAAATGATACATATCATTATTCCTCTCCACATTTCATTTATGCTTTTATAAATGGGTTTTCTATGTATATATTTATTTATTCCATGATCTATATATTTATATTGATATTAGGTAATTTAAAATTAATAATAGTAATTATATTTCATTGTAAAATAAACTCGTTAAAACAAGCATACCAATAGAAAATATATTTATTTATAATTGAAAATATTATAATCTTATATCTTAATAATTTTAATATTAAAAAATAAGATACATCACTATAAATACATATAAATAAAATAATTTCACTTTAATATTAATGGTATTATAAAAAAATAAACCCTTACATATACATACTGATACATAGTTTATATCATGTTATATTTGCTTAAGTTTATCCAACAATATGAAAATTTCTATAAATAAAAATAAAAGATGTATTTTTAGACTAAATATTATATATATAAAAATTGATTTACTTGATTTTTTAATTGTAATAATGGAATTTATCTAATTTATTTATACCAAATCAATCATTGGTTATAAATTCATGAAACAATATTGTCATCAACATCATTATCATGAATAAAAATAAAAATAATTAGGTAGTGAAATTATAACATTATAAATAATTAATGATCCTCAATTCTACAACCAATAAGGATTTTTGGAAGGTGAAATTTAGGAGAAGATATAATAACAATATCACTATTAATAAACTAGATGAAGCATACAATATACTATATATATTAATATCATTATTAAATATGTGATTGATATGGTTATGTTTGGTATATTTGAGGTTTGAGTGTGATCAACTAAATAAGATATAAATGTAATGATTTCATGTATCAAATTTATTTTATTTTTATTTCATTCCTATTATAGGACATTTTTTAATTATAAATTTAAATTTACTCAACCATTAATATATTTTATAATGAACCACTCATTATTCATAATATTTAACAATTCATTTGAAATCATATTCTCTAGGGGATTTTTATTTATATTTTTTGATTTTCCTCATGGGTTTATTTGTATAAATTTAGTTTCCTTAGATATATTTCTTATTATTCACAAAGAAATATTTAATACGGGATGATTAAATCAAAATGAATTTATTTATCCAAATTATAGTAACTAAAACAGTTTAGCTTGAGATATCATGACTGACTACTAAATCAATTTATATATAATCAATTATAAGATCATATTATTCTTTATAATATCAAATCCCTTTGTTGACAAAAAATAATTTATTTTAATAATTCCATCCGTGTTTGATTTCATAAAACCTATTTTTTTATTATATTATTACATCACTTCTTTATAGAATACAATAATTTATAATAAAATTATTTTACCTTGTTTCGTTTTTTCATAAAAATTATATAACTATAAGGAATAATTTACATACTCTTAAATGATGGAATCTCCTTCATGTACATTATATCATTTAACGAAAATTTTCTCATTTTTAATTTTGAATAGAATTATCTATTATTAAATTTTACCATCCTAAATCATTCCCCCACTTTAATAATTGATGTTTTAGTTACGTTTTTTTGATGTGCATTTTTGACAATGGTATTTAAAATTATTCAAATGATTCTCAATTAATTTAAATAAATATTTTATCCATTATTCTAAATTACTTTTTTAGAACCATTTCAACATATCAAAGATCAATTATAAATTATTATTTAACAAAGTAAAAATTTTTATTTTTTTTCACATCAAAATTTTGAATTAATAATTATTATTTTTTCTCTATTATTAAAAAAATATGAAAGAAAGTATTTTTAAAATATTTTAACTTCACCATTTCAAAAAATGAATTATTAATGTTACTGAAACTTCATCCATTACACCAAATAAAAATGATTTCTGTATGAACTCATTTAAAATTTCACTATTATTACCCTTTATCTCAAATTTTTTTAATACCTATTAAATTAATTTTTATAAATAACCTTATATATTTATTTATGATTTTTATGATTTATATATTTTATGTATCATCCATTTAAATTATAGAATGATGTTTTTTCAACTATCTAGAAATATCATGAAACAAATTTTTTATTCCTTAGGTTATTTATAATGTAATGGGTTGTTTTTTCATATGGAACATTTATGTATTGTTAATTAATGGGTTGGATCCAATAAATCCAAAAGATAGATTTAGACCTATATCACCCAATTATTATGTTCTTCTGATTGAAATAACATGTGATATGGGTGTTGAATGTGTCTATTTTCATTGTTCACAACACATCGAGTGGAAAATTTTTGCTGACAACTTGTATCATCCAGAATTTTTTCACAATATATATATATATATAATATTGATTTTTCATAATATTAATAGTGTAAATTATGTTATCTCACATCCTAATGTATGAAAATATTCTTTGACCACAATGTTATAAATTTGATATCGTAGTATTTTTTCCATGTTCCTTATTATGATATATTTCATGATTATTTTACTTATCCATGCCATGTTTCCATGATTATACAGTAGAGAACATGTCTACTATCTTTTGAATCCACTCAATTTTTAAATGGTGTACTTTTTTTATTTGAGACCACATGAATTATTATCCTAATATATGTACAAAATAAATTGTTCCATGTATCTTTTAATATCAAATTTATCCCTATTTATTTATTCTCATATTATTATGATATTACCCTTGGATACAAGTTGATGTGTTTTTATGTTGATCATTTTTTTGAGTGTAATTGATTATTAATATTCCATTTTTTATGGTTATGAATAATAGTATGACATATATTATTTTTAAAATTGGTTCAAGTGTGGGATAACTGTGAATAAATGTTCACATGTATTGTAAATGAATATTCATATGTAGTTTTCCATCAAAGACGCTAAACCAACTATTCAAGGGATTGTGAGATACATTTATGAGAGGTAATGATTATATTATGTAAATGTTGTAAAATAATGAATTTTTTGGATATTATTTTAAAACACCATTATATGACTTCTAATATTGAATCCTCATTATTTATATGAATATGTATGTAACAAATTCAATTGGTTCATTAATTAGATAATATATATCAAAAGGAAATATGTATTTGGAAGATGAAATGATTTATTCTTATTTAGTAAAAAAATAATTAGTGAAATTAAAATATATAAATTTATAAGATTAACCAATAAGATATAAAAATTTTCATCTAATGGTATTTAGTAATCCATTGTATATATTTTTCTCAACATCCTTATATATTTAATTTTCCTATTTATCATGTTCATTTTTTGATACATCAAATAATTTATAAAAAATTTTGGAACCCAGATTCTCTTTTCGAGTGGTACACGCTGGTTGTACCCCTTAATCTCCATGAGAATTGGCCCAGGCTCGAGTCCTGCCAAACTCGGACACTGTGCATATTATGCACAGGGCGATTGAAATCTATTTGCCTACCCGGGGAACATGCAGCGCGCTCTGGGCATGGCGGGTCCCCCTAGTCGACGGTGAGCGTTACCCTACACACGTTTTATGCCACTTCGGTGGTGGTGTGGTGGTTATGTTTAGTGGTAAATCCACGCTGTTCTTTGAAATTTATAGGGTTCGAATCCTGGGAGTTCGCTTTTTGTGTGAGCCTATCCCCTGGGACCCACCCACGTTGTCGGGTCGCCCAGTCTCTTCTGGGTGGGAAAAATGAGGCGTGACAAAATCGCTGACGGATCGCTTGATGGACCATCATTGTCGGGCCGTCACCCTCCTGGATGCTCTGCCATCTCGGCTAGCAATGGATCATTCTCAGTTGTGGCTCTCTCTTGAGTGACCCCTTCATGGAGAGGGGGTTTCCATTGTGTGGATGGTTTAAAAAGGCCACACTGGGGAATTCCCTTTTCTAAATAATGAAAAATTGTATTAAGTAATTCTTATATTTTAGTAAAAAATAAAAAGGTGACCATTAATATAAATGATAAATCAATGAATTGAACTTGTATTTAATTATTTTAAGGAAATAAATATCCAATTAAGAAATAAGATATGATTTTTACCAATTTATATTCCTAGTGTAATGTGTAAAAAATATTGCTGGTGGGGGATAAATGAATAATATTGATTAAAAAACCATTTTAATATATTAAATATTTACAGCCCCAATGGACATGACATTGTGATTCGAGTTGATTCTAATATATTTTTTAACAAATTTTATACATACTGTCAATAATTTATTATAATGAAAATTATTATATGTGTTTCTATAAGTATCATTACATCTAATGAAACTAAATCCATTCCACAATTGTGATATACACGTCATTGATTCTCTATTATTATATTTTCATCAATAAAAGTGTATTTTGTTGGTTATAATCCAAAAATTAGGAACACCATAAATTATATTTTATATATTTTTATCTTAAAAACATGAACCCTACAATATCATAGTCATGTTTAAACATGTAACCCACCTATTTTCCATAAATTTATTCTACACTTCCTAATGTACCTCAATAACCTATCTAGGATTCCCTCTACACACAGAACAATGATCATCGTCCAACAATCTGAGTAATTTATTTCCATCATATCATTAATAAATACTCCTGAAACCCAGTCTATATTTATATATTTACAATATATAGTAAAAATTTATCAAATTCTCTTTGGTAAATCTGTCGAACTCACATCTCAAGCATACATCCAATGTACTCATTAATTGATTTAACCACTTTTATATACCTCAAAAAGTGATTTTAATTGCATAATAGTTAATATCTCACTCAATGTATTGATTCTAAAAATTATCAACTGTGGCTCATTGATAAGATCAACGAATGACTATAGAATCCATATTTAATCATCACCATGGATAGCTAAATTACCACGAGAATCAAAAATGGATAAAAACCCTTCTTTATCATTGAATGGTATTAAAAATATTTAAAAATAATTGATTATTTAGATTATACCATAACTACATTATTAATTTATAATATTTTTCTTTTTATGCATACGTCACCCGGATACAATATTTTCCCTTTAAGAAACATATGTTATCGTCATGTGATCTAGGTCCCAAGAACCTCATATATTTTCAAATTAATTTAAAATGTTCTCATGTTTGGGGGTTTCAACAATTTCATATTCTCATTGTCTCTCAATGATTTCCATAAAAAATTCCACGAGTTGCCTTTTTTTCTTATTTTCATATTTCAAATTTATTTTATCCCACCGAAATTCTTCCAAACCTTTCTAGTGGACTTGTGATATACCGAGTTTTTACATCTTTATAATAATATCATCATTCTTTAAAATAATTATCTAATTATTCTCTATTGTAGAATGAAATGTTAGACATTAACACATCAACATGAGGAACAAATCCTGACATTATGATGTGGGGTACATATATTCCAATGTGAGTTGTAGCTTAAGGACTTATAATATATGAGTTTCATATAATTGCATAATTAATCCTCAATACCAGTCTTTTTATTCATTTTTATGCCTTGAATAATTCCTCATATCTTCGAATTCATTATATTTATTATTATAGGGATAACCAATGATAATTTTATGATATTATCATTTTTAAATCATATATCGATTGAATAGTGATACAAAATTTTATTTCATTATTAAAACTAAATAAAATATTTGATAATGAATTTTTAAAGCATAGAGATGTTTAAATAAATTTATATCATCTAAACCAGCATCTGAAAGAGTATTTTCCTACAATAAAAATAATTATTAAAACTATATTTATCACAATTCCTTCAAAAAAAATTCTATATATGGTTATTAGCCTCTCTTTGAATCTCATTAATTTAATTTCACATCATGATTTATTTATTTTTATTTTTAATTTGAGTTTATTTTAATTATGTTGAAATCTAAAAATAAAATATTTCCATCCAAAAACATTCTAAAAATTTTATGTCATCAATATATATATATACTGCAAAGGATATTTCATTTCACTTTTCATTGAAATATTACAGTAAAAAATATTATGATGAATAATTATTCACATTCATAAAAGAGTTTTAATAGACATAGAGACTTATGATTACCCAACCTCTAATGCTAGTGAATAAAATACTTAAAATCAAATGAAAAGACTTATATATGAAAAAACCTCTACCTAATAAGTCCAAAATAAAACAAACAACATTATAAATTACATTTATCCAAGTTATTATACTAGTGACATGAATACATATGTTGTGCTTTATAAGTATACACATACTGTAAAAATCAAAATTATTAGGACTAAAGAAAAACAATGATATATAATGAACAAATGATATAAGCAATATAGACATTGGAAAATAATTTATATCCACACATCCAATATTTTTTTCTATTTACTATAGATTACATAAGGACTATCTTCGGACCATATAATTCATTATTCCCATCCATATATCCATTAATGTATTCTTTTTATAATGAAATTCATAGATTATACAACATGTTCAACCAGAAACCACTTCAATTCAAGTGGGTATATTTTAGATATATCATTTAAACATGTTATCCCATGTATATAATTAAATTTCATGTACAATATATTTTTTATTTTTTATATATAACCTATTATCATTCTAATTTGATATTTATATTTATAATATCATTTATCTATCTACATTAATTGTCAATGTATATGAATCCTCTACATTTATTTCTCAGAAATGATAAATCACCTCCAAATGATAATTTAATACAACCAATATCCTAAAGAATACATTGATTTGATTCATAATTACAAAAAATAAAATATATAATTCCTTAAATCTAGGTGAACAATAGGATCTGTATGTAAATATTATTAGTTGATGTCTGATCATGATGTACGGTAGGAAGAATAAATATGGCTCAAAATGTTATATGAGTTTATGTTATAATTAATGTTCCAAAATCATTTGAAATTTCCAAAGATAGATTATACTAACATGGGGTATAAATCTACAAGAAGTGAATGCGTCATTCTTTTTTTACTATTGATTGAATTGGGTGATATCCAAAAATTTAAATAAACATCATAAAAAATATGATAAATTTCATACTACCATTATTTTGGTTCACTTGATGTTTATTGGGATACGTTCAAGTAATCATACCAATGTTAATAGGGTGAATATGACTAAATGAGTACTATTTATAATATATTGTTAAAGTATATTTTAGAGGATATCTAAACCACCAATAACGTGATTTTGGATCTTTCTGATTATTGTGTTATGTTATATATTAGTCAAATATAAATGATTTTACATTACAAATGTTTGTTCAATATCAGAGACAAGAATCAGATTAATGTTTAATGAGATCATTTTTGAAGGTGTTTTATGTAAAGTTATAATCAATGATTATAATGGTATTGAATATGTAGGATATTATTTCCCTCATATAATATATCCTATATTCCAAGGAGATTTGGGATAAGATCACGTACATTCTATAATTCACTAATGATCTTTTTTAAAATGATGTGTCATTAGGATAGATTTCTGAGAATGCAATTTTTTAATTTATTTCATATATAGGGACCATTTTTACATTTCCAACATAAATACTTTTTTTAGAGAAAGGAATAAGATATTAATAAAAATCATATGAAGGGAATATTTAATAAAAAGAAGGTCAGATGGTTTTCTCAAGGGGATGTGATTATGGTGAGTAATCATGTTTTTTATTGAATTAGATGTTTGAGTTGGAAGTGAAATGAACTCAATAGTAATTATGTTTTAATATGGGACATGCGAATAATACAGGGCTCCATATTATTAAGTAATTTATAAGGATTATCATGGTTAAAATTACTCTCAATGCACATCCTATCAAGGAGGCAAGTATTTAATTGGAGTTTGATACACATTTAAGGCATAATAGAAACAAATTACCCTTAGGATGTAGATGTTGAAAGTACATCCAGTGATTGTTTAGTAGTCATGTTAGCAGGATTATACCTGACATTTAGGTTATTAAACATGGAAGGTTCATACATGGGATGGGAATATCCATCAATGATACATATTCGAACATGGTCTATGAGGAAATGAATGTAGAGGAAAATTAATTGGATTCAATCAGAATCATGGTTTTGAGATATTAGATCCATAAGGGATAAATTATATCTAATGTATTATCAGTTAATAATATTTCTTTATTTGATTCATGGGAATTAAACACATTCATTTTACAAATATTATTTTAGGAACACTTGATGCATTTGGAGATACTTTAATTTACGATAGTGTTATCCATAATAGGGGGATATTAGTAATGTTTTTTATACATAATTGAGGTGTATAATGATGATTGGGAAACGTAAATCTATTATAGATTATAAATTAGTATTATATATAACCACTATATTAAATCCTTGAAATGTATTGGCAAAATTTTATTAGTTGTCTATTTTTTATAGTGCGGTTTAATGTTTTCTAACATAGAAGGATAGTGAGTTGTGGTATTTATTGAGAAGCATTGTGGGATATATGGTAGGTGTGTAGATCAAATAATTTCCCATTTTCAGAAGTTTTCTTTGTAATAAATTACAGTAGGGTTTCCAAGATCCTTCATTGAGTTTCTAGATATTATATATAATAAGTTTGTGGCATGACCACCTCAATGAGATATTGATTTTGGAAAATAGTTTTAGTAATGTAAAATAATTATTTTTCCATCCTACCATATTATAGAATACTCAATGCTCTATGACATGATCATATATATTGATGATATATTGTAGAAGGTATTAAATTTACGTAGTATATTTCTTTGAGATGGTCATGCTTCATTCACTCAATTGGATATTTGTTGATGATACTATGTGTGGACTACGAGATGATACACCTCGTGATGGACATGAATTGTTAAACACTTCCATGTTTAATAAATAAGTTTGACAAATTAAAGGGAACTAGTTTTTTATTGAAGATCATATTGTATTCTAGATATCATCATATGAGTGTCATGGAGGGGGATATTCTGGAGACAAACTATGTATGTCATTATATAAAAATTTATTTCCTAGTAATATCTTTTATTATTAGGACACACCATCATTTGTCATTGTATTCAATAATTCCATTTTCAATGATTTCATAGACCAAATCATAACCATATAAATTGATGAAATCATTATATACTAAAAGATACTTAACAATAATATTTTCACCGTAGGGATGTCCCTAATGTATGTTTATATCAATAATTCAATGGGAATATATGCAAGTGTCTAATTTTAATGTGGTAGTTTCACTTCATTGAAGATGGGTTATCTTATAAGGGTGTTGTCATGGATACAGGTAATATTTGGATAATTTAATCTTAATAATCACATAATAAGATGACAATGAGTTACAACATACACTAATTGGATCTAAACAATAATAGGATATGAACATTACCATAGAGTAGCACTACATAGTCATTAATAAAAGCTAAAACCCTATGAGAATAACTATTAAAAAACATGTAATAGAGAGTGTTGATATACTATGATTAAAGAAACTCAAAACCCCATGAGAATAACTATTCATCCCATGGAATTCATTTGATGGAAGTACTATTTTCCTTGATGTTATGGAAAAATTACCCATAGAGTAGCACTACAACGTCATTAATGAAAAAATTGTTTTATGTTTTATCATAATTTGATCTGAACAATAATTACATAAAGTGGAAAGTTATAATTTAGGATTATGACTTTAAAATATAATAATACTTAGTGAATATAAATTTGGTTGACAATTAATTAAGTATAAAGTCATTAAAATCTATTCATGGGAATGTAAATCCTTATTGGGTGATGTATGGGTAAGAGGCTATAAATATTTCAATATATAAGGATGATAACATAGGTGTTTGTGTCAAATAATAGTGGAATAATATTAATTTTTGTATGAATAAGAGCATCTATGTGGAGATTCTAAGGTGAAAGTTATAGGATTTGATATTAATCGGGGTGATAATTCTTGTGATGGGCATGGGATATACAAAATCGAAAGAAAATTCAGGGGAGATATTTTGATCTATTGTATAGTATAGTGGTTGTTCTCTTTGTGATGTATAATCCCCACCTATATGATCTTTTGCATATGAATAGGATGTTTTTTATCTCCAGGACACAGATTTTGGGGTTAAAGATAATGTATATAGTAGTGGAATTCATTTCTGAATGGGTTTTCATAATGTATGTTAATATAGATAATTTTTTCCCAATAGGTATGTTGAATTCGCTTAATGTACCTTTTTGGATGTAGTGGGATATCTCAATGGATTTCATAACTAAGTTTCACTGGTCATAGGGATAATATGATTAGTTTTTGGGATTATGATGTAACTAAAAATTTCATCTCATTTTCTATTCAAGAATGACATGTTTTGTATTTTTTAATGTGGTTGTTTGTGGATGTAGTATGGATTTTACACAAGATTATATGGACTATTAACTCGAATTAGGACTCTTAGTTCATTTCACATACACTGAGAGGATTTTATCATGTTTTTTTCTATAAACCATGCCTTAGTACATCTATTCATCCATTGATGGAAGAGAACATTGAGTAGATCATCTAAACACTATAGGATATGATGTGGTATGTTTACATCTATTTTTATAGATATTTCATATATCACCCACCCATGGATGATTAATACTACAATAAAATTTATCACTCATCCATATGTGAATTTCTATTCAAGGAGTTGTTTGGGTTGTCATATTGATCACTATTATGTTTGATTGAGACTGGGTGTTAGTTTTCCGTATTCTTGATGCGGTGCAATATATGATGATGAATAGTTAGAATTCGATGAAGATGAAATGTTACTGGAGTATTCAATTTGGGCCCATTATCATTCAATGATGGTATTTCAGGGTTGATAAATTACCATAATTTATTTGTTATGGAGTCATGGTGAGCTGAAAGAGTGTATATAAGATTATGGGACACTTCTTCATGGTTTTTATCCTATGTTACATATGATTTTATTTTTATTTAATGATGATATTATTTATGTTAGGTCTAAAAGGGTCTTAGATACCTAGGGTGAGTTGAATCATGGTATGGAAATTTTATTCATAATTATTTCTACCCCACTTGATAATGAACGCATTATTATATGGTTAACATTGGTTTAAAATATGTGTAAATGATGATGATGTTCTTTCTTTACTATATTATGATTATTAATTAAATATAATGAAAAAATAATAATAATGACACGTTTATTTTAACACGGTTCACCTTCACAGGGCTACATCCATGGAGCATACAAAAACAATGTGATCATTGTAAGAAATTAAATAATAATCCATCCAATAATAATGCATTGGGATAGATATCATCTATACAGATGATCACTACCTTTATATGATTGATGTTCTTCTCACTACATTCCAACATGCCACTATCTATGTCTCATTCTCTATCTCACTTATGGTGGGAGGGAACACCATCTTCTTATTCCTTCGCTCACTAAACATGGAAGGGATCAAAAAATATTTTATAGTCTCATAGGTAACATAATTTTCATGAATTATAAATCATCAACTATATATAGATGCTCTTTGAATGTTCCACTTTAATCCAACGAATAAATACCTCTTTACGAAAGATACAATGGGAAACATGAAACATCTTCAAAACCATAGGTTGACTTGCAAACTTCATTAAGAATTTAATTATATTATATAAATTGATAGGGAAAACCCAACTTGATTGATAACCCAAAAATGTGCTAAAAACCTTATTAAACTAAAAAAAATCATAATACACACCCTTTTAATCCCAACTCATTATTGGCACACAACTACAATTTGGCATGAATCATTTGAATAACTCTATACCTGTGTGACCTTGCCACATGATTAAAGAGATCATGTGTTATCACGAAGCATTAAGATGATATAAAACGGGGGGGTGGGAGCTGACAATTTATACGAATTTTTTAGGTGGTGAGAAAACATTATAAAAATTTTCCCCAGACACACTAGACTATTCCCCCAAGCCTGTATTACACAACTCAGATTCCACACCACAATAAAACATAAGCTCCCATCATTCCTTTTCTATATTTTGATATTTTGTTACTGAAATTTTTTTGGTTCTTAGATTTCATATAAACAGTAACATTGTTGTGAAATCTGATTTTGTAAAATCACTTTTCTCTGTTCAATATTTTTTGGACACAAAAACAAGGAAAACAATAGAAAATGTATCCACCTTATATATGATCATTTTTCACCTCCTTCAGATCATCCATTCCATTATATTTTAATTTTTTCAACATATCATATCATAAAAATCACTAAATCTGGACAACAAACCATATAAAACAACTTCATCATCCCATAAAATCAACCTAATAATTCATCAATGTTTCCATTATGGATTTTTTTCCAATAATCCCCCCTCTATGGTTGTTGAAAACAATTAAAATTTTGATACATCAATACATAATATTTCATCTTATACCATAATTCATCTATTCCAATATAGAGAGATATTTATAACTTACTGAACACACACTTTATGCCCATAATGGAAAATTCTCGTCATGATAAATAAGATAAGAATTCAATGTTCATCAATGAAAAACATCATTCCATTTCAAATACATATTTATGATTTCATCGTGAAATAAACCTATCCTGATATATATATTTTGAATGATCAATTATAGAATTGTCGGAATTAATACCCCCCTTAACTACATCAACTCTCCCTCTCTCACTACTCCACCTTGATACTTCTCCTCGTGTCGTGACTAAGAAATTTTCTCCCTTCTGTTGCCACAATTTCATCCCATTTTTCAACAAACCTGACGTTCATGAAATCAATAGACATGAAGGTCAATACATTGTAGACTTCTGTTGGTCAGAGTGGATACTCAAGAGGGGGAGGGGTGGTGAATTGAGTTCTAATTAAAATTCTTGTTTTAAAACTTTGTCTTAAAAGCCCCCAAATGAAATACTAAATTAAACTGTAGTGAATTAATATCAAAGTAAGGGTTCAGTTGGGTTCTCAAGGGATTGATTATTTCACATTTAATCAAAATAGAAAGGTTAATTAACTTTTGAAACCAACTTATTAATTTACAACTAATATAAACACTTGCGAATTTAATTATCAATGTAACTTTAAAAACCGTTTAGGTTTTAATGTAATTAGAAGTAGAATAAAGAATAACTTTGAAAGATATAGCACAGTAGAAATAACCAAGAGGTTCAGTCTCAAGCCAAGACTTAGTCCTCTCAAAAGCTTTTATAAAAAGATGATCCACACCCTGGATCGGGGATAACAACAGAAACTAGCTATCCAGGTCCAAGACCTCTACCACAGTTATTCGTGGGAACAAATACAATAGCAACCAGTTGTCCAGGTCACACGACCTCTACCACTATCCCAGTGGGAAATAAAATATGTAAGAGTGTTGAGCGAGAATTTAAAAATCCTTCAGTTAAAGCACAAGAGACAGTGTGTGTGAAAAATATAGCAGATAACACACACTGATCAATATTTAAAAAGATAAATCACATAGAAAATATTTAGAGTTTAGAAATGGCTCTAGTGATTGTCGTGCAGTTATGGACTCCTTTGATTGAAAAGAATTAGCTCTGAGTCATTTTCTGGTTTTTGTCTGGAAAACAGAGTATCGTCTGTTTCCTTGACTTCCAGGTTTAGAAATAGAGAAGAAGTAATCGATGAAGTTCTTGTTTTATGTTCTCGTTCTCAGCTCTTCACTGTTTAGCATTGATGAAAGAGTTCCTCAAGTAAGTTCAGTCGTCTCTTTGCATTCACGCTCTGTTGTTCTTCCAGCACACCTTGTGGTCTGTATCTCTCGTGTATTCGTCTATATGCCTCTATGTTGTAGTCGCACATCCTTCCTTTATTTAAAGCACGTGCTCCGACAAAGGATGATTTACTTTTTGTAGGTACGAGGTACGGTTCCCTAACATCCAACAGCACACATTAAATAAATTCCAGTGTATTAAAATATACCTGATATGACCGTTGGTTAGATTAAACAAAGATAAAGCAATTAAAGAAGTGTCGGGTTCTGTCTCTGGAACGGTAGCTCTTGATATCGGTAGACTTGTGTTATAGTGGGTGTCTGTAGGTCTGAGTATCGGTAGACATTTGTAATTGTAGACTTGTCTGTTGGTAGACTTGATGTATCGATAGCGGTGGACTTGTAACAGTAGCGGTGGCTCTGCCTTTACCAGTAGCGGTAACTCTATATCGGTAGTTGTGGCTCTGAATTGTAACGGTAGCGGTAGATCTCTCAATCGGTAGATTTTCATAACGGTGGACTTCAGCATATCGGTAGATGTTAACTTTGCTGTAGTGGTAACTGTCGACTTCATTGTATCGGTATCTCTATCAGTAGATTTTGATGCAGCGATGGAATTTGGGTATCAGTTTGGTATCGGTAGCTGTATCGGTAGCTGTATCGGTAGCTCTCTTATAGCGGTAGCTCCAACATATCAGTAGACTTAACTGTATCAGTCACAGTGAGCTCTAACGGTTGCTAGCTAGTAATGGTAGCTATTTGTTCTGACGGTAGCTACTGTCTAACGGTTGCTCTACTCTATATTGGTAGCTAGTTTGTAACGGTAGCTGTGAGCTGTAACGGTTGCTAGCTAGTAACGGTAGCTATTTGTTCTGATGGTAGCTACTGTCTAACGGTTTCTCTACTCTGTATCGGTAGCTAGTTTGTAACGGTAGTTGAAAACTGTTTGAGAATTCACTTGGCAGAATGAGTTAAGTCATAGTAAACAGATATCTGTTAATTCAAAAGACTTAATTTAAGCATAACGAAAGTAACAACATATATTAAAGTATATTTGGAATGTATTAAGCACAATCAAGATATAAAGAAAGAATGGTCGGGATTATCAAAACATAATAAAGAAACTTAATTCTAGAGGGTTCAACAACTTCTACTAGTCTATGTAAAAACATTAATACTTTAGAGAAAAAGACACCATACTTTAAGTGTGTGGGTCACAAATCCACACTTATTCATGTATAGGAAGATGAATAAACTATTTGAGCTAGTCTATTCCTCTCAAATTCATCTTTTGGTAAGGCCATTGTTATATTTTATACTCTATGTAGGTATATAGGCACATAATATAACATTAATAGCTCTTGATTTATCTTATCATTGATAAAATACTCAATTTCAATGTGCAATGTTCTTGAGTGATGGGCTTGATTCTTTCAATGATTTACAGCACATTAATTATCAAAATGGATTCCAATGGGAGACATCACATCAAATAACATATCACTATTTCTCAGCTTCATCCACAATAACTGGATGCATGCTAGAGTTGTCTTAATAAACCTATCTTCTATAATGCACAATTAATTAAAATCCTGTTTATTTCTTATTGAAAAATAAACAATACACCAATATAGAACGAACCTACTGATGTTGGTTTACTATAATGATCTGATCTGGACAAATATTCATTTATATATCCCAATAACTCTTGTTATTATTTCATATTGTACTTAAAATTGTATTCTATGATACCCTTGTTATACTAATGTATTCTTTTCAGTGAAATCATGGATAAATAATTGGGATTAATTTGATATTGTGCTAGTTGACCAATGGAAAAATAAATATATGGTCGTGTCACTATTATGTACCACATATTTCCAATTATTATTCTATATCTATGAAACCGGCCACTTTTCCTTCATCATCATGATACAGTTTCATCTGAGTAGCCACTAGTGTATTTATCTCCATGTAATTTTCCACTCCAATCCATCTCAAAATGACCTTGTTATATTTATATTGAGAAATGATTGTTTCATTCTTTCCTTGTGTATCCTTTAATACCATGATATTGGTACTTCCTTCAAACCATATAAATCCATCTTCAACTGAATAAATCTACTCTAAATTTCATGAATTGGAATAACATTTGGCTACTCAATGTAAAATTCATTTTCAAAAACCCCATTCATAAATACTGACAAGATGTCGATCTAGAAAACCATGAACCATCTTTGCACTGCTGTGGTCATGAATTATCAGATTGTATCCATAAATAATAAAGGTAAAAATGTCTCATCAAAAATGAAACTCTCTATATGGTAGTACCATTTTAACACCAATCTGATTTTTTCTTACAAATCACTACACCATTTTCATTCATCTTTTTGTTAAATACCCATTTAGATCAGATCACATTATTACATATTGGACTCCAAACAATATCCTAAGTAGAATTCATTTTTATTTGGTCACGCTCTTTATTGTTTTCCTAAAACCAATTATCATCTCTAGCTACTTCCTCATATGCATAATAATTATCATTTAATGAATCCTCATTGCCCATTTCATCACCCCAAAGTTTCATACCTCAATGACATTATCATCAGGAATCTACTCACTATAATGTTGAATACTTTAATAATTTTCTTCAATAGATATATAATTGATTTCAACTACATACTCGGTGTCTTAAAGAATCATTAACAATATTCTCTCGTAGCTTCTTGGTATACTGAAAATAGTCTGCTAATACCATGTTGTAATGAAACAATAGATAGTCTAGAAATACATGAGATTTTTTGGCTCCCCAATTGGCCTTATTTTTATTAGGAAACAAAAAATCTCAGCCTTTATATCCCCAAAGATCTTCAATGTGATTATGAGATAGAATGATCCCCCAATGAAGTGCAACTCTTCTTTTTGTTGGGTACAATATTTGGCCCAGAAACATTACTCTTCTCCTACATCATTCATTCGCCAGTGGTACATTGTAATGAGCCATAAACAAAACATTAGTGCCTACCAAACTAGAACTAAGGGTAGAATACAATAGATAAAATTAATATCACAATAAAATTTCATTTTGTACAATTACATCAATACAGTAAATGAAGATAAAACCATTATATCCATTCATGTATTTACTCTAAATTAATTCTTCATATCTATTGATTGATTTTAAATAGTTGAATTTCTGCAGCACATCACATCACCATTCAACATTATTAGATTCCACTTCCCATTGTACTCTATCTCCTCTTGAACTAAAAACACATGAACATTAAGTAATAGCATTCATACACATAGTGGTTGGGGATTATCAAGAGTCGTTAAGAAGAATATGGTGGTTGATACTGATAGATCAACCATTTGATACTTTCTTTCATATACTGGTTCTATGCTTGATTCCATTATATATCAATCCTATACTACTTTGTGCATATTATAAAACATTTAATAACCATATATTGAGTCTTCTTATGATCTTTGGGTTTTTGTGGGATTGCAATTTTTCATAATTTTTGGGTTATACCCACTGATAGAAATTTCCTTCATCCAGTCTCCACCCGAATTTAATTTTTCAAAATTCATTTTCTACAAGGTAATCTATCCACTAATGTTATACTATTTCAACATCACCCATTTGATACCTCATTCATTTAAATTCCCTTTTTAAAATTGTAGTTTGACAGGTGACATTAAGTAGATATTCTTTACTCATTTTCTGTTTTATCACTTACTCATGTAAAATAACACAGATGTAATAGGAGGGAGTCCTTAATGGATCATAAATTCATCTATCTCACAATTTAAGTACCACCAAAAAAAATTTTCAAGGTTTTTATTGAATCATTTAATTAGTTCTATTTTGAATTCAACTTGGGATATTATTTATACACCTTAAATTGATCTTCTATGATTCCCTTGAGGCTATAAACCAAATTTTCAACTTATCATTCTATCTTCCAATATATGTATTTTTATATACTTCCAAATTTTGGGATCATCATTTGAATTTCATTTCCTTCCATAATTTTTTCTTTCTACAATATCATTCAAAATTACCATGATGAGAAAATATAAAAGATCTACCATAAAAATTATTCCTTGTGTCATCATTTCAGAGATAAGATGTTGATCATTTCGGATTAATTCAAATCAATATGATCTCTTTAGCTTCCTCACATATACTAAAATTATATACCAGTATTCTAAAATAGTAGCATTTCCTGGATAATTCCTTTAGAGTGACCCTTCATTAAAATTTCATATTACAATTTATCCTATTAAACAATTTTGAAATATTTTTTGTTTTCACAACATGAAATATATTCCAATTCCATTAAACAAAAACATTATGTATGACCATGAATCCCATAGAAATAGCACACGCTATCATTACATCTTGTAAAATTCTTTTCTGGCCTATTTCTAGTATATATGATATTTTTTATATTTCTAGAAATATTCAAAACTATAATCTTTTTGTGAATGGGGGAGGATTAATCATATCAAATACCAAATTTTCCCAAACATTAATGAATTTGAGATACAAAAAATGTTCTTATATCTCTTCAGAAATAACATATTATGTTTTTATTTCATTACAACTTACAGAAGAATAATAAAATAGAATGTGAAAAGACTCCTTAAATTTAGGCCTACCTTGGTCATTATATTTCTCCACTTCTTTAATCATTAATTCATGATATTCTCCAAATTTGTGATAATTTATATCACTTCATTAATGTTAAGAATTATGTTTTATATTGGGAGTTTTTTCACTAGTCATATCATCTTCGAAATATTACATGATCTTTTCTATCATGTTAGTTAGATCCTCTATTTTTGAATTTTTTCTGGAAACATAGTAATTGCATCATGAATTCAACTACTATAGTATTTGGTACTCCTAAACCAAGTTAGATATTTTTTTAGTAAGACCATCAATTATGGATTTATTTCTTCTAAGTTCAGCTTCGTTTCCATGCCATTATCTCTAATTTTCTCTATATATGAAGCATATATATTTAGTTAATCATCTTGGGAATCATTCTTCCCAATTTTATTAGTAACCACATAAGTGAACCTTTTATTTAATTTTTTTATCTTATTAACCTCAATTATCAATGATTGGATATGTATATCTTTATATTTAATTTGATGACCTTGATTTTCATCCAATTCCTTTGTTTCGGGGGAAAATTACACATTATTAAATTTCATGAAATTTCTTCACCATCACAAATTTCTACATCACATGGAATATCATTTTCATTACTCATTACCACAACATCATTGAGTTGGTATATATTATCATTAAATGATTCATCCAACCATTATTTAGTAATATTTTGGTTTCCATAAACTAAATAAAACTATTTACATAAATGATTCCATATAAAGGAATATCACTTGAATTATGCTTCTTATTTGAATTTATTCCCTATCCCATTTAACACGAATATAAGAGAAAAAAAATCATTAACATCCAAAATATACTAAATGATGTTAGATAAAAATAATTTTAAAAAAAGAATTTTATGTAATGATTATATTTATTAGGTCCCAAAGGGGACTAGATAACCTATCGAGGGATCAGGTTTTGGATATTATTTAAAAAACTATTTCGGCCCCATAGGATCACGACCTATTTATTATAGGGTTCAATTTATTTTAATTTATTTTTTAATGACGATATTATTATTTGTTTCATTATGATATGATGATTATTTGAATGAACAATAGGCGATCAAGAATAATGAAACATCACATTTTTACATGGTTCACCCTCTCTGGGATTTATACGAGAAAAAAACAATATTGTGCCATTTGTACCAAATTCTGTAATGATCATGGCAAAAAATGTTTCATTAGGCTAGATTTCATATATACCCGTTCTCACTGTCTTTACAAGGTTTATGGTATATATAAGGCCCCAGAATTAAACCTTACTTAATCTTGAGTTATTACAATATTACACATTGAGTATCTTTTCAGGTTTAGAGTTTTAGAGAATTAGATCATAAAACTTGCATTACATTTGACATTTAAACAAAGTGGCTACATAAAGATAGTATTAATTTTTTCCCATCAACAGAAACATATTTAAAATATAACATGGATTTTTTCTTGACAATTCCTTGAAAATATCATCATATATTGTACCTTTCCCTTGACTTGTGAAAAACATTTCAAAAAAACACGGGATGAGCATAAAAACCTCAGTAAGGGATATAAAAAATATGGAAAGGAAACATGACATAATTTATACATAAGAATGAAATCATACTTTACCCATAAAACATAGGCACTTCAACATACCTCATAAAATCATGAATAAATCATAGAAATCATAAGACATAAAATGATTCTTGAGGCATTCATAACATTCTTATGTTGGGAGTAACCGTCTTGGTTATGTTTAGAATACCCACCAGAGTATATTCCCAAAATCTCTTCGTAAAAACCTTAACGTTTCACTCCTTCACGTTACCCAATGCATTGGAGTGATATATCGGGCTCACCCGCCCTTAGTTTATCACAGAACCACTCGTCTTCATAATAATGACCAAGAACCATAACATAATCATATTATATAAAACATGCATAAAGTAAACATAACATTTCCACTTTTCAATCAAAAGATATCAATACAACACATTGACATAAAAACATTATGAAAACCATTTTCAATACCAAAATAAATGAAAGGTAATACATTTTATTTATTTTTCTTTTAAAAAAATTTATGGCTTGTAGAGGAAGCCGAAACTCAAATAATGGTCACGGCGGCAGAGAAGTCGTTGTCGCTGCATACATACGACAAAAAAATTCCCTTTTTTAGTTTAGTAAAACGATTCGTATAAAAAATATTCCTTTTTGGATAAACATAAAAGTAAATGGGGTTTATACACCGTATAAAAGAAGGTTGTGTATAAAACAAAATATTCTTCAATGAATGGAGATTGAGACGATGTCCCATACAAATACGGTATCATTGGTTTAAGGGTAAATCAATTACATAATTATGTGTCACAAACAAATACACCAAATATAAGTGTATATTAAGTGTAAAATAATAATAGGTTATTCACACATATTCATATAACGACATATTCAATGAGTAAAAGTTTATCCCAAAGAATCAAATTTGGGTTAAGAAGATCCCTTTCAAAAATTTGACAGCCTAACGCCGTCACTACAATATTCAGAAAATGAGTTGATGAGAGATAAAATGGGTATCCCATCACATGGACATAAACTTAAAATCAATAAGGATATAGAATAACATATCCCAACATAATAGTATGTGAATTAAAAGACATAACAAAAGAAGTCTTTTCAAAAGAGGAGGGTGAAAGGTTCCCTTACCGACATGGGTATCTTTCGAAACATACACCCCGTGAAAGAGGGACAATACAAAATTGATGTAAATACTAATAAATGAAAGTATATTAAACAATAAGAAAACAAATGGGCAGTAAATACACCACTAAAAGGAAATTGTGGCAAATTTAGCATAAATATCACGGGAATAATAGTGAGATGAAAAATCCCTTACAAAAACTCGACAGCCTAACGACGCCACTTAAAACTTCCAAAATTGATTGATGAGATCAAATAGGGTCTCTCATAATATTAACATAAAGTTTACAGAAAGAGGAATATAAAATAACATACCCCAACATAACAAATAGGAGCTTAAAAGAAGTGACATAATGGAGAGTACTTAAAAAGAAAGAGAGAGGTTAGATCTCTTACGAAAATTCGGCAGCCTAACGGCGCCACTCAAAACATCCAAAATGGATTGATGAGAGAGAATAGGTTATCTCATCATATGAACATAAAAATTACAGTAAGAGTAATATAAAATAATATCCCAATAACAAAAAAAGATGTGCTTTAAAAGGAATGACATTTAAGAGTGTACATAAAAAGAAAGAGAGGAGTAGGATCCCTTACCTCAAGTGCGACTTGTCTTGTTCGTTTCTTTTTATTCATGAATAATAAACTTTGGTCATATTATAATTGCCTAAGGAAATAATTTAGAGATTATTATTCAGTTCATATAACACATTATAATGTTATAATAATTGTTTAATAATGTTAGTTCATATCAGATGTTTTTGCCGATGTTTGGTACATGAGTCAAAAATGAACTTGTTTGAAAAATGATTGTCCATGTAGTTATAATTAAATAATTTCCAGAATAGTATTAATAGTTAAAAAATAATATATATCCAGTACATATTCATTTTATACTATTACATATCATTTAGAGATAAAAAACAAAAAGCACCGTTCATGGAGACGGTAGGCCGTACGTACACATGAACACTACTTTCATTTTTTCTTTGTCATATTAATGGAATTAAAAATAAATTATTTATATATATATATATATATATTATAATTTCAGTATAATATATATGTTATGTAGATCACATATGTTCATTAATTTCATTCTTTTTACATTCCATGTATTGCATGTATGAGTCACATCACTTGAGGGGGTGGTAGTCCACACTTCCTCATATGAAAATATCGCATTTACTCAACATGAAAAGAATAAAGGTATGTTTTAAATATAAAATAAAGAAGCATATAGTAAACTTAAATATCATAAATATCATATATAAAATACAGTGACATCATAATGGCCACATTTAAAGGTGTTAAAATAATATTGAACAATCATCGTTTCGTGAGGCAGAAAATCGCCAACCACAGAAACAATATGCTCTTTAACCATTAGACTAAGGTGTGTATAAGTGTAGCTCGAATCCTTCTTATAAAAACATCCTAGTATATTGAAGATACTGGAGTTTTTACAAATGAAATTAATAAAAAGTGTTTATGGGGTTGGAGAAGCAAATTAAACAAAAGGACTCAAGTGAAGACATTACCTTATAATCGGGTAACTCTTTTTGGTTTGAGCTCAAAGGCTTCCTTGGGAAGACTTCTGCCCAAAGTGATGCTTCTAAGAGTTAGGGAGGGATGTGGAGAGACACAATGGGAAGGTTTTGGCGGATCTAAAGGCTTTGGAACTGTGGGTAAGGAGGTAGAGGTGGGGGCCTTTTATAAGAGGAGAGGAGGGGCACTTTTGGAAAGTAAAGAAATGTTACTTTATTTTAGATTGAGTTTCGGATTTTAATGGTCCCACATTTATGTTTTTCGACTATAAGGTGATAATGGTTATAAATCCACCCATACAATAGTTTTTGGACATGTGTAGTTATTAGTTTTTACATTATCTTTCCATTTTATTTAAATCGTTAAATAATGAGGTCATGGCTGCATCATCATGATGTCATAAATAATTTAATTTATTTAATGTCTAAAAATTATAAAACAAATAATATGCTTTAAGAAATATTTTTTATCTTTATAATGAATATTTATAGTAAAAAATATGACTTGTATAACCCCATGTGAAAATTGTTTTAGTAAAAAATCTCATGTTTGTGTCATTTTTACTTTAACATTAAATAAAAAGGTATTTTTGTCATTTTGCATCCAAAGTGGCTCCATGGGGTCTCCAAGTGGACCCATGGATTTTTGTGGTCGTCCATGACATATAAAATGTGGGTACGACATGTTTCAAGCTCATCTCATATTATTAAAACATTATTTTTACCTTAAACAACACTCATTACCTCTAATCGCGATTAAAAACATAATAAGTTACTATTCACAAAAAATTTATTTTAATCCCATTGAAAGACATTTTACTTCTTAATGACAACCATGTATGTCAGATTTTTGAAATTCAAAACACAAATATGGCAAAATATCATTTAAACAGAAAATCAGTTTTTTATAAGTACCACATAGTGGTTTCACTATTCATCAAAATTGATGTTTTTCAGAAAATTACCAAAAAATCACCCTAAGATATATATGATATTCCAAATTAGAAAATGATGTCTATTTTAGAAAACTCAAAACATATAAGTTTCACTAATTAATTTAATAATTAATTCCCACTGTCAAAACAAATAGCGTGTTTTTATGAAACAAAATGTATCAAAAGATTGACACTAGTTTATGTCCGATTTCAAAGTGAAATTAATTGCAACGACCCCTATTGGATTAAATGGTAAAATATATTCTAATTTCACATTAAAACCAATTAAAAAGATAATCTAATCATATATATAAATTATATGAAAAAGTGGTTTTGAATTAAAATACATCATTTTTCACTATTCATTAAAAATTGAACTTTTTCGGAAAAATACCATAAATTTACACAAAGTAAATTTTGATGTCCTGATTCTAAATAAGAATTTTATTTTGTCAAATATAACACATAAAATTTTCAAAAAGTGGATTTAAAAGAGGTTCGCCATCAAAAGGCGGTTAATCGACCTTTTAAAGAATATTATAATGTTTACTCTTAAAATTGGATTTATTCGCATTTTTAATCCTCTAAAATTTATTGTAAAAAGTAAAAATATTTTAAAAACATACATAATAATTTTGTTGTTAGTTATATTCATTCCCTCCATCACAATATCTAGGCTTTAACTACCATTTAAAATAATATTATTTTATAATTAGCGTGCAATGTATGATTCACAAGAAACTCGTTGTTGCGTGTTGGGTACGCCATCAAGCATAGAATCCCCTTAAAAGTAATATTAATATTTTATTCACAAATATGGATAAATATAAAAAATTCATATTCTTTATTTACCTGAGGTGTTACATCCTTCCCCCCTTTTGGGAATTGCATCCTCGCAATTTTAAAATTGAGCTTGGAAACATCCATGAAATTCCCAAATCGGAACAAGAGTTGGTAAAACAATCACTTTAAAATAAATAAGTATAAGTACAGAGGTCACCCGATTTAACCCATACTAGTATTCCATGTAGGAATACATGGACATGGAGGAGAAAACATAGGGTCATGTTCTGATGGAGAGTGATAGAAATCAAGTTTAGGAGATAGTTAACCACAAGAAAATCACAAACATGTGATGGGTTAAACGGTATTATCTTCCCCAGTAGGAAAAGTTAATAGAAAACATTTTTTTAAGTTACTTTTTATTGAGGAATTTATTCATAAGGAATCATAATCACTTATCATGTTGACTTTCAACTTTTGTTAGATTCCTTACACAAAATCAGATTTTCTCCAAAAGACGAGTATTTAGGAAGACTTGTTCACATTAATAGTACTATAATCAACTTCTAGAGAATCACCTAATCCACAAAAGAGATCTATATAATTCCCATGTCTTTATACTTTAACCAAACCCAAAACCAAAAAGGATATTACAATATCAGATAATCCTGAAAAGGAGAACGATTTATAAAAAGAAAATCTATTCTTAATCTCCAAAATTTCTCCAAAAATACCCAAAGATCACCGACGACCATTCTATAAACAATTTGTCCATAAAATTATTCAAAGTAAACCAAAATAATATTGAAACCCAAATATTTAAAGGATTTAGTCACATAGTCTTCCAAGTTAAATTATAACATTTATCTCCAAACAACATCAGTTGCTCTTATTGTCTCGTATTGAAAAGTAAGTATCCTAATCACATATCCTCAATGATAGGTTAATAAATTTCCATAGATAACCCAAAATCAACTTACTCTTAATTAATAAAATCATCTAACTAAAAAGAATCAGTCAAACTAACCAGGGACTTTATGTAGTTCAGTGGTAGGCGATAAATACCAGTCACACTTTGGTTGTGGGTTCGATTCCTGCAGCTTTGTCCAATACGACGGGTTGTCACACGGTCTGCATTCTGTCCTTTTTATAAAACATATAAAATAACCCTAACATGTTTTGACCTCAATATTTTCCATATACCTCTCATTTTCATCCAAATTCGTTACGATCTCATCATCTTAATTCTTGAAGTCTTATTTCACCACTATAAGATAAAATAAAATGATTCCCAAAATGAATAACATCATACCTTGATCATGGCATCCACTCAGTTTCATCGTCATCTTTCTCACGTAGGTAGAAGTCACATGCATTAAAACAATGATTTAGTGATCATTCAAAATCATTTGCTTCCTCCATCCAAATACACCTTGTACAACATGGGTCATATGTGTGTTCACAGAAAAACAGTTTTGGAAAAAAATCATATATGACATATAATTCCAAAACATCTGATAAAACATGATTTCAATAAAATAGTCAGACAGAATTTGATATGAAACTTTATATTATTGGTCCTTTTAAAATGCCATAAGTATGTGCTGAGAGAATATATTTTAAAAGAAAATATAAATAGGTTGTGGAAGGGTCTACTTCCTCAGCACCATTTTTAAAATCATAATATGCTTTAAATTCATGTGATAAGGTAAAATAATTGAAAACACCTTGATAATATTTAACTTTATTGAAAATATGAGAATATTGTGAAAATAGTATTTGACTAAAAACAAACCATGATCCAAGATGATAACGAGGTATAGTGGATGTGTTTAATATCTCAAACAACTACTTGCAAGTGATTTGTATTCTAGAAAAAGTTTCACAATCATCCGAACATGACTTTGCAATAATTATTGCAAGCATGTCATCCGGAAGATATAGGAATTCCATTTGAGATCCTTCTCCTTCCATTCGTAACTGACTTTAGTTTTCCTGAAAAAAGTTACAAAATAAGGATTTAACTGAAATAAAAGATATAGGGACTAATCATGTGTCTAACAAAAACTCATAATCCCGAAAGTTGTCTAAACTGACCATTGAGACCAAATATAAGGCCCCAGCCTTAAACCATACTTATTCTTGTGTTATTACAAGATTATACATTGAGGATCTTTTCAGGTTTAGAGTTTTAGAGAATTAGATCATAAAACTTTCTTTGCATTCCAAATTTAAACAAAGTGGTTACATAAAGATAGTATTCATTTTTTTCCATCAACGGAAACATATTTAAAATAAAACATGGATTCTTTCTTGACACTTATTTGAAACTATCATCTAATCATGTACCTTTCCCTTGACCTATGAATAACATTTCAAAAAAACATGGGATGAGCATAAAAATCTCAGTAAGGGTTATAAAAAATATGGAAAGGAAACATGAATTCATATATACATAAGAATGAAATAATACTTTACACATAAAACATAGGTACTTTAACATACCTCGTCAAATCATGAATAAATCATTGAAATCATAAGATATAAAAGGTAACATGAGGTATTCATAACATTCTTATGTAGGGAGTAACCCACTTGGTTACGTTTGGAATACCCAAAACATTATATTCCATAAATCTCTTCAGAGAAAACTTAATGTTTCACTCCTTCACGTTACCCAATGCATTGGAGAGCTATATCGGGCTCACCTGCCCTTAGTTTATCACGGAACCACCCGTCTTCATAATAATGCCCAAAAACCTTAACATAATCGTATCACATATAACATGCATAAAGGAAACATAACATTTCCACTTTTCAATTAAAAGATATCAATAAAACCCATTGATATAAAAACATTATGAAAAACATTTTCAATACCAAAATAAATGAAAGGTAAAACATGGTATTTATTTTTCTTTTAAAAAAAGATATGGCTTGTAAAGGAAGCCTAAACTCAAATAATGGTCACGGTGGCGGAGAAGTCGTTGTCGCCCCATACGTACGACGAAAACATTCCCTTTGGTAGTTTAGTAAAACGATTCGTATAAAAAAGATTCATTTTGGATAAACGTAAAAGTCAAAGGGGTTTATACATCGTATAAAATAAGGTTGTGTATAAAACAAAATATTCCTCAATGAATGGAGATTGAGAGGATGTCCAATACAAA
Organism: Viscum album; assembly: GCA_963277665.1. Classification (NCBI taxonomy): domain Eukaryota; kingdom Viridiplantae; phylum Streptophyta; class Magnoliopsida; order Santalales; family Viscaceae; genus Viscum; species Viscum album. The sequence goes on from OY728156.1 coordinate 1,845,102,646, forward strand.
GATGATATCCTTGGTTTTAGGGTAAATCAATTACATAATTATGTGTGACAAACAAATACACCAAATATAAGTGGATATTACGTGTAAAACATTCATAGGTTATTCACACATATTAATAGAACAACATATTCAAGGAGTACAATTTTATCCCAAAGAATCAAATTTTGGTTAAGAAGTTCCCTTGCAAAAATTTGACAGCCTAACGGCGTCACTACAAAATTCTGAAAATGAGTTGATGAGAGATAAAAAGGGTATCTCATCACATGGACATAAAATTAAAATCAATACGGATATATAATAACATATCCCAACATAATATTATGTGAGTTAAAAGACATAACAAAAGAAGTCTTTTAAAAAGAGGAGGGTGAAAGGTTCCTTTACCGACATGGGTATCTTTCGAAACATACACCCCGTGAAAAAGGGACAATACAACATTGGTGTAAATACTAATAAATGAATTTATATTAAACAATGAGTAAAATAATGGGCAGTACATACACCACTCAAAGGAAATTGTGGAAAATGTTGCATATATCACATGTGAATAAAAGTGAGATGAAAATTTCCTTAAGGAAACTCGGCAGCCTAACGGGGCCACTTAAAACTTCCAAAATCGATTGATGAGATCAAATAGGGTCTCTCATCATATTAACATAAATTTTACAGAAAGAGGACTATAAAATAAAATCCCCCAACATAACAAAGAGGAGATTAAAAGAAGTGACATAAAGGATAGTACTTAAAAAGAAAGAGAGAGGTTAGATCTCTTACAAAAATTCGGCAGCCTAACGGCGCCACTAAAAAATTCCAAAATGGATTGATGAGAGAGAATAGGGTCTCTAATCATATGAACATAAAAATTATAGTAAGATTAATATAAAATAATATACCAATAATAAGAAAGATGAGCTTTAAAAGGAATGACATAAAAGAGTGTACTTAAAAAGAAAGAGAGGAGTATGATCCCTTACCTCAAGTCCGACTTGTCTTATTTATTTATTTTTATTCCCGAATAATAACCTTTGGTCAAATTATAATTTCTGAAGTACCTCATTTAGAGATTATTATTCAGTTTATATCACGTATTATAATTTTATAATAATTGTTTAATAATGTCAGTTCATATCAGACGTTTTTGCTGATGTTTGGTACATGAGTCAAAAATGAACTTGTTTGAAAAATGATTATCCATGTAGTTATAAGTAAATAATTTAATGAAAATTATTAATGATTAAAATATCATATATATCCAGTACATATTCATTTTATACTATTATATATCATTTGGAGATAAAAAATGAAAAACATTGTTCATGGAGATGGTAGGCCGTACGTATGCATGAATGCTACATTCATTTTTTCATTGTAATATTAATGTAATTATAAATAAATGATTTATATATATATATATTATAATTTCATTATAATATATATGTTATGTAGGTCAAATATGTTCATCAATTTCATTCTTTATACATTCCATGTATTGCATGTACGAGTCACATCACTTGAGGGGGGGGGGGGTAGTCCACACTTCCTTATATGAAAATATCGGATTTACTCAACATGAAAAGAATGAAGGTATGTTTTAAATATAAAATTCAGAAGCATATAGTAAACATAAATACCATATATATCATATATAAAATACAGTGAAATCATAATGGCCACATTTAAAGGTGTTAAAAGAATATTGAACAATCATCATTTCGTGAGGCAGAAAATCGCCAACCACAGAAACTTTATGTTCTTTAACCATTAGATGAAGGTGTGTATACGTGTAGCTAGATTAATTCTTATAAAAACATTCTATTATATTGAATATAATGGAGTTGTTACAAAAGAAATGAATTAAAAGAGTTTAGGGGGTTGGAGAAGCAAAATAAAACAAAAGGACTCAAGTGAAGACATTACCTTAAAATCGGGTAACTCTCTTTGGTTTGAGCTCAATGGCTTCCTTGGGAAGACATCTGCCCAAAGTGAGGCTTCTAAGAGTTAGGGAGGTATGTGTAGAGACAAAATGGGAAGGGGTTGGCCGAGCCAAAGTCTTTGGAAGTGTGGGTTAGGAGGTAGAGGTGGGAGCCTTTTATAAGAGGAGAGGAGGGGTACTCTTGGAGAGTAAAGAAATGTTACTTTATTTTAGAATGAGTTTCGGATTTTAATGGTCCCAAATTAATTTTTTTTCGAGTATATGGTGATAAGGGTTCTAAATCCACCCATCCAATAGGTTCTGGACATGTGTAGGTCTTAGATTCTACATTATCTTTCCATTTTATTTAAATCGTTAAATAATGAGGTCATCACGGCATCATCATGATGTCATAAATAATTTAATTTATTTAATGTCTAAAAATAATAATAAAAATAAAATTATGTAGGAAATAATTTTAGATTTCTAATGAATATTTATAGTCACATATCGTACTTGTATAACCCCATGTAAAAATTGTTTTAGTAAAACATTTCATGTTTGTGTCATTTTAATTTAACATTAAATAAAAAGGTATTTATGTCATTTTCCAACCAAAGTGTCTCAATGGGGTCCCCAAGCTGACCCATTTATTGTCTTCGTCGTCCATGACACATCCAATTAGGGTAGGACATGTGTCAAGCTCATCTCATATTATTAAAACATAATTTTTACCTTAAACTACACTAATTACCTCTAATCGCGATTAAAAACATAATAAGTTACTATTCACCAAAAAATTATTTTAATCCCATTGAACTACATTTTACTTCTTAATGACAACTATGTATGTCGGATTTTTGAAATTCAGAACAAAAATATTGCAAAATTTCATTTAAATGGAAAATCAGTTTTTTATTAGTACCACTTAGTGGTTTCACTATTCATCAAAAATTGAAGTTTTTCAGAAAATTACCAAAAATTCACCCTAATCTATATTTGATATTCTTAATTCAAAAATGATGCCTATTTTAAAAAATTCAAAACATATAAGTTGAATTAATTAATTTAATAATTAATTCCCGCGTTCAAAACAAATAGCGTGTTTTTATGAAACAAAATGTATCAAAAGATTGTCACTAGTTTAAGTCCGATTTCAAAGTGAATTTAATTCCAACGACCACTATTGGATTAAATGGTAAAAATATATTCTAATTTCATTTTAACATTTTTTTTGAAATATAATCTAATCATATAAATAAATTATATTAAAAAGTGGTTTTGAATTAAAATACAACATTTTTCACTATTCATAAAAAAAGAACTTTTTCGGAAAAATACAAAAAAATTACACAAAGTAAATTTTGATTTCCCGATTTTAAAGAAGAATTTTATTTTGTCAAATATAACACATAAAATTTCGAAAAAGTATATTTAAAAGTGGTTCTCCATTAAAAGGTGGTTAATCGAACTTTTAATGAATATTATAATGTTTACGCTTAAAATTGATTTCATTCCCATTTTTAATCCTCTAACATTTATTGTAAAAAGTAAAAATATTTGTCAAACATATATAATAATTTTGTAGTTAGTTCTATTCATTCCCGCCATCATAATAGGTAGGTGTAAACTACCATTTAAAATAATATTATTTTATTATTAGAGTGCAACGTAAGATTCCCAAGAAACTCGTTGTTGCGTGTTGGGTACGCCATCGAGCATAGCATCTCCTTTAAAGTAATATTAATATTTTATTCAAAAATATGGATAAATATAAAAATGGCATATTCTTTATTTACCTGGGGTGTTACAGTATGCTCACTAAATTCCCAAGGGTCTCTCCTTTTGTATCTTTCTCTCGCTTACTGCCCAGGGAAAATATCGCCATCTTACTCTTCCTTCACTCACTACTCATGGAAGGGATCCAATGTTAGTTTATGGAATTGTTGGTCATTTCATTTGAATTAATTAATAAATATCAACTTAAGATAGATGTTTTTTTGAAGATACACTTTGATTCACTAAAAAATACCTCTTTACAACATATGTACTGGGAATCTTCAAACATTCGTACAAACTTAGGTTGACTTCAATGATTCATTAGGCATGGAACAGAAGTGTTTACTTTTTCATGGAAAAATAAACATGGGATCTAGTAAAAAATTTCCAAATCATCCTTCTTATATTAAATAATTGGGTCATACACACACTTTTATGTCCAAATAAATATTAGCACACAACTACTATCTGTAGTACAAAATCAAAATAACTCACTATATGTGTGTCCTCAACACATGCATGACGAGAGATAAATTTTTTTATGTGTTTTTGTAATAAATAATGATTGGTGGATGTTTCTGATTTATAATAATTTTGAAGACCTTAAGCCCATGGTGAAAAACATTTCCCATGATGTGCTTGTCCTTTAAGTCAAGAAATTGTTTTCCAACTCACCTTTTATGCCACTCCATAAAATGCACACCCTTCTTTCAATTTCTATATATTTATGTTATAATCCTTCAAAATTAATGGATAAATAATTTCTAATCCTCTTTAACACTATCTTCCAACCTCCTCTACAAAAGTATATTTTCTCCATTATCCAAATTTTAGACCCAAAAAATTGGAAATCACTAAATATTCACAACACCCTGTATATGATATTTTTTATCCACCTCCATGTCATCCATTCCATTGAAATGTAACTTTTTCAACATATCTTGTAAAAAATATATCTGGATCATGGAAATAGACCCTGGAAACCCTCTTTTTCATCAAACATAATCATCCTAATAATGATGCAATGTCTACTTGAGGGATTTTCCAAACAATTTATTTTTTACCTTTTATGAAATATTTTTAGTCATCTTTTTGGGTGTGTGTTGTTCACGGTTGTATCCCTGTATGGGAGGTATATTACTATATATTTCATATTTGGGGGATGGGGTGATATATTTTTTGTTTTCCCATTTATGTTATGCAGTGGTAGTGTTTCGGCTATGAACATATTTCTAAATGTTATCTTGTGTGGTAGTTGTCTTCATATTCCCCTTTCTCCAATATTTATTATTTTTGTTTTGATTATCAATAAAGAGAATAATTATAGAGGTGTAATTTTTATGACTAGGATCTTGCATATCTTTAATTTTGGTTTCCTCTAGTTTTGGAGGTATTTCTTGGGGACATGAGAAAGAAGTGTTTTGGTTTTAGATGATATATTTTTTAGAGTATGAGGTTGTGGAATAAATTTATTAGTTTTATAATTGTAGAGGAACATGTATTGTATTTGAGACCTTTTGGTGTGGAGACTCTAGATGATGGGTTATTGTGTATCTATTAATTGTAAAATATACATTCTATGGATGTTGGATATGATATATGGTAATAAATATGTGGGATTTTGTATTTTTTAAAATTTTATTTTCATTTCACTACAATGCCTTTATTTCACCATAGTTTGGTATTAATGTTGTTTTGGGGCTTATGATGGGAATATGTCATAGGATTTCATGTTTCTATAAATCATATGCTTGTTTATTTAGGGGTATCTATAAAATGATTCTAATTTATGAACAATAACCCTTCTTATGGTTTGTGGGATCTAGGTGGGATATAGTGCATCATTCAACATGAATCTTATAGTACCTTAGATAATGTGTTTCACAATGATTCCCAAATTTTTAAATCATAGTTTTTAGACAAATACCCATACATTGGGGGGAGTTTAATAAATTTTTACATCATAATGTTTTTGAAATTATTTCATATAATTTCAAATAATCCCACTAAACCCATAATTCAACATCATTATCTTGGGATACATGGTTAACATAGGGGTGATTTTGGGAGATCTATTATGTAAACATTTTGTGGATCATAAACTCAAAAATTAGAAATTGCGTATTATAAATCAAAGGTTGTTCACTTTCCAAGATAATTTTTAATTTCCTCAAATCTTATTTAGATAACATATACTAATGTGAACGAATGGTTTTGATTATGATGTAGTGACAGATTTTTAGCAATTATTTTCCTATGATTTTAATTTTTTTGGGACTTCACTAAGTCTGTTGATAATCTATTCTATATATCTTCTCAACATAGTTATTCATGAATCCTCATAATGAGGTTGGGGATCTAATATCTCTAATTTATTTATTTTTATTGACAAAATTATAATAATTTATTGTCTATGAGTATATGTTATGATATAAAAAATTAATATAATTATCGAGATGAAATGAAATTTCTGTGTAATAGATGAATTTACATATGTTTAATAATTCCATTTTTATTTATACATGATCCCAAATTAAAACATAAAATCAATCATGTTTTGTATTTTATGGAAATTGTGAATTATGTTTTCTTTTATTTATTTATTGATGAAACAACCATAAAAAATAGGGTAACATAAATTTTAAAATGAATCAATTGTGTGTTAATTTTATAATTCCATTTAATTAAACTATTAAAGGAATGATCAAATAATATAACCGAGTCAATAAATAAAAATCATGAATGTTCGTAAAGATAAAATATGTTATTGTGTTTAACATGATTGTTTTCTATTATTCTTAACATTATATAGATATCGTGGGATAATGTTTTATCAATTTTTTTCTATATGATATAATTTTTAATGGGAAATAGTGTTGTAGTTGGTTCTAATGGGATAATACAAGGTTATTCGTGCAATGTAGTTACCTTTTTGTGTTCTGGGGAATTAACATAGTTTTCTAATGGCTATGGAATATATATGGTAATACTTATTACGTATTGTAATATGATACGACTAAATGGTAATGGTTGGTAATGATATAAAGTAATTTAATGAATGGGTACTGGGAGAACATAAACAGGGATTGTTTCTCAAATTGGGGCCCATTTAATTTGCAATGTAATGTATTAAATAATTAATATTTTATCTATTAGTAAATATAGAATCAATTGATTCTATTAAAAAAAATTTGAAGTATAATTTTTTCTTGATTTCACAATGTGGATGATATCAATATAGAAGTGACCATAATTGGTGAATCGTATTTTTTGGTGAGGTATGTTATGGTGGGTTAATGAGAATCCATTTTCTAGAATTTAATGTGTCTAGTATCTATATAATTTCAAATGGTTTCAATATACATTCCATTTTATTTTAGTAGATAATATTGATGAAAAAAAATTCATTCAAATTTTTTTTTTCATTAAATCATTTAAGGAAATGGAGAATGTCACATTACACCCTCTCCCTGTATATTTTATAAACTACTGTGAAAAGTGATGATGGTACAGTTAGTTGGGAAATGTACAGATGATTGTTTTTATTATGGTGATGTCTAGTGAAGATATCTGATGGGGTCATGATTCAATGTGGAGATGGATTTTCAGTTTGGGGCTTTATTCGGTGTGATATGTTATAGGGGTATTGAATTATCAAAGGTGATCCTGAGAGTAATTTTTGTACTATTCATGATACCCAATTATCATGGATTCATGTTTTTATATATGTAAGATATGATAAAATGTGGCATTTGATGTTGTGGTTTGAGAGTAAAAATCCAGTGTGAATGTTTTTGATGGTTAACATATCTATTTATCAGTATATTCTTTTAATCCATTCTTATATTTATATAGTGAGAATCCCTGGTAATTTTGGGAATGGTGATAATTGTGTTATCATATGTAAATGTTATTTATGATAACCATTTACAAGAGAATTAACATTTTATTCTTGTAGTTTTATTACTATCCTTTGGTATGATCTGATTGATTATACATTTTACTATCAAACATTTTATATAATCCACATATCATGTTTCTAAGAGGATTATATATACTAGGTTATTGACTAGTATAATAGATAAGGTATAATCATCAATCATTCAACTACTGAATTTCTATTCGTATTTTATTTCTAATTAGTGTATTTGAATTGATTTATATACATTATGGTTGAGGGAATTTTTATATTTATTAAATGGTGTTATTTGTTTGATTTATATCTTATTAATGTAATTATTTATGGTAATTCCTCCACATTTTAATTTATACCCTCGATGATAGTAACTAACATGGGGAATATTGTATGTATTCATCAGAGGTGAATTCCAATTTTCAATGCCTTAAATAGAGGGGTTTCTATAAATGGGGGGTCATGATAGTGATAGATTTCTTCAAGAATGGTTTTAACACCATAATACATTATTGTTTCTCGATTTTTGTGGTAAATATTTAATGTGATTTAATTATGTGAGTTCAGTCATATAGGTTTTTAGAATCACTTGATTTATTGTAATTTAAATATAATTATGTTGGTTAATCTATGTTGAATTCCATTAATGTAATATTTTATGGGATCCATTTTTTCATTAAATATCTTTTTTAGTCATAAAATATTGGTTTGTTTGAGAATAATATTACATGGGGTTTCATTTAATATCATGTAGGAAATCAAATTTCCATGATTATGGGTGTCTCCTCATGAGTATGTATCTTTTGTGTTCTTTACTTTTTTCTCTTTATGAGTCATTATGACATATTAGATATTTTACCCCATGATCTTGGACAATATAAGAATGTGTTAAGATATATCATAGAAATTATTATATTATTTTTTACCTTTTTTTTCTGACACACATTGCCACATCATAAAATACATTATTCTTTTGAAGAAATGTACAATTACTTCACAGAAGGTTGTATAGGTGTGGGGAAATTATTTACTAATATTCAGATCTAGTCTTGTTATGGAATGTTGATTCCTTACCATAATAGAGACAATGTTTTCAAAAAAAAATCATTATATTTTTATCTTTATATAATGAATTATATTTCATCCTAGTTCTCCCAATATAATGGTGTTTTTGGGATCCATTTTTATGAACATAGCCTTATGGTATAATAATTCAATTGTTATCAATGGGAGAATATTTAGAATCATCCAAATTAATTTAAAAAAATGGAAAGTATTAAATTGAAGGTAAAGATATGTTCTACATGTCTTTATTATTATGTTTATGATATTGGTTTATTTTATTTAATATAATGCATGGTAGTTTATTTCTAAAATTATATAGTTTGAATTTAATATTTATTTTATATAAATATAAATCATTATGATAAAAAATAATTTATTAAATGATTGGTAATCTTTAATCAACATTTATGTCATGGTTTAAAATTTTTAATCATTGACATGTGTTAATTAATTTTAAATTAAATTTTTATAGTGATCAATAGATTTTTATATTTAATGACTTGTAATTTTATTCATAAATGAATAATAACATAAATGATTTATGAAAAGAGATTTTTTAGGAATTAATATTAGTTTTTGTATTTCTTAATCATTTGATTTTTGTTTGTTTCTATATATTAGATTAATAATTTTTTATTTTTTATTAACAATTTATTCTATTGGTATAATTAATTTTATTCCATATATTTTAGAATATTATATCCTTTTAATTTTATTAATTGAATCATAAATATAAATTTTATTTTAAGGTTTGGTTTGAGATATTTTAAATATTTTTGTTGCTAGTAAGTATAATGGTTGATAGTGAGATCATATGGTTAGTTATGTAATGTGTGAAGGGAGAGGTGGTGGTTTTTATCTTTAGATGAATATGGTAGTTAGCTTTAATTTTATTATATTCATAATATTTCACTACAATTTGAACTATGGTCCTATATCTAATTATGGATAAGTAGTTGTATCTTAACACCTCAGAATAATGTAATTTAAAAATAAGGAATTATTTATTTAAATGGTTTGGGTTTTTAATATTTAATAATAATCTACAATTTTTTTTAATAGTGGTAAATAATGAATGATGTTTTTAGATATGGATGTGGACAGAAATTGTTAATATGTTCAATAAAAACACATTGAATATTGATGGTTGACATAAATAGTAATCTATAAATGATGTCAAAATATTATAGTTTTTTAATTTGATTAATAAGAAATTATAAATTTTATAGATTAATTTTATTTTTTTCTATTAAGAGAGTATCATCTTCGTAGTTGATAGTGTTACCTACATGGTTATTATATGGTATATTATTTATTGTTTCTATCTTAGGTAGTATATTTTAGATTAGAGATGTTCAATATTATTATATATCTAATAAGAAATGTTATTTTAAATACTCCACCACCTGATTCAACGAAATGACTAATCTCTATAAATATCATATATTTCCACCAGTCTTTTCAACATTATAGTTACCCTAGATAAAGATGTTTGACAACCCCTACCTATCTATCTCTCCCAATAATGAATAGTTATTATGTGTTTATATCTAAGAGGTCATGGATGATAATTACAGGTAATTTCGAAAATTTAATTAGGTATTTCATAGTTATAGAATACATGTACATATAGGAAACATTATCATATGTTTATAAGTTATATATGTTACTAGACAATAATTTAATATGGAAATGATCCTTGTATATATAGTGCATGTTTTAGCTTTAGGTAATTATATATATATAATATGTGTATATACATTGGGTTTAATTTCATAATGAATAATGTGTACATTAATGATAACTAATTCTTCTTATTTTTACTTTTTTATTTTGTAGGACATGATGGTGAAGTTGTAGTAATGCTTGGTTTCAGAAGTTATTACATTGATATGATTTGGGATTTCTTAAAAAAATCTTAAAATGACTTATATACGATGTATGAACTATGAATATAGATGGTGTGGTATAGATTAATTGATTTAGTAGTAAAGGATACATTTTGAACCATTCTATATATATTTGAAATATAAATATACATAAATTAATATTAATTTTTTTTAGTATGTCTTTTCTAGGATGGAAATGTAGCAGACATGGTCATGTGACAAGCTAATTTCATGGAGTTATAAATACAATAAGTTCACAAGACATGTTTAGAAAGATTTCATTTATGGATTTATTAATGATAGATGATCAATAATTATAATTAATTGTTTTTTCTTCTATATATGATATAAAAATGTCTAAATGATAATAATTTTATGCGATCTATTAGAATTTATCATTTTTTAGTTCTTTAAATCTATAAATGGTAAAATTATCTCAAAATATAATAAATTATATAATAATTTCCTATTTTGGAATTATGGATGGTCAAATAAATTCCATAATATATAGTATTAAATAAATTGTGTAATGATTTTGTTTATAGAACCCTATCTGATTGTACCAATCACATGAATCATCATTTTTTTCTAAGGGATGGTTTAGATAAAATTGGAAGTTAAGAATTATCTTATAGTTAATTTGTGGATTTATATTTTAATAATGATATAAATCATAAAATATATAGATTATCCTTTTTGATCAATAAATTATTTTTTTAATGTTTGTAGTAATCATTTTTTTGGCATAGGATTAGTGGACCATAGTGAAATCCTCAGATATGTGTCAAATTATACAACTATATACAAATATTTTAGTAAATAATTGATTATGTTGTTTTCCATGAATATATATATAGTGGTTCGAATACTAGAATCTGGATGTAAGGATGGAATAAAAGCACTATTGGGAAATAACCCGTAAAGGTATGTTTATTCATTGAATCAGTCATCACTCTAATGCATGATGATGTGGACATATACAATAATACTTTTTAGGAAATACTAGTCGATATTCTTTGGTTAATCATTTTATATTTATGAATCAATATGATATATTTATAAATTATTTTAACCAAAAAGGTTATAAAAACAAATAAAAAAAGAAACATGTATAACAATGTGTTATATAAGCGATTAAATGGTTGATCATAAAGAATCATATGATAAATTATTTTTTATAATGGAATATATATTCAAATTTATTTATTCTCCTTCATTTTTTATATTATAATACATATTTTTTAGTTTATTTTTAATAATATATTGTATATGAAGTTGAAATATGTTAATATCCTATAGGATAATATGTATTAATATAGAAAATGGGATCTTAAATAAATAATTCAGCACCATATTAATTTCTTTAAATGACAGAAAAGTGTGTAATTGATAGTCTTACATAACTTTGTGATGTACATATTTTAGTAATAGTGAAGCACATATAAATTATTAATAATGAGTTATATTTATCAATGAAATCCTAGTATGACATCATAATTGTGTACATTATATGGAACATCACAATAATTTTTCTTAAATAGTTTTACATTAATTTTATGGGATAATATATTAAATGTTATTAACATAGTCTCAATTTTATTTTATGTGAAATAAATAAGTTGGGGGATAACTTTTGAGAACAAATTTTTCAGTTGTGGATAAATTATATGATTAATATACACATAGTGATGAGATAAAAAAGGGTGGTATGATTTTGATTAAGTAAGATAGAAATTTTAAACCTTGGGATTTATAATAGGTTCATGGAATTAAATTTTTTATTTCATATATTTATTTTCAATCCTGATATATTGTGTCTGGTATGTGACATTATGAATGTGTGGTGAATAACATTTTAGTGTTACAAACAATATCAATTATTAGAGGAATGCATATTGTTGATGTTATTTAATTTCATATATATTAAAATAGGATATATAATGTTATTTTAATAAGAGTGTTTGATGAAGGTATATAAATATCTAGTTATATCATTTTGGTAATGGAAAATATATTTTGAGGAAGGACATTTTGGAATTTGAAATCATATATTTCAATGATTATTCAGTTAAGAATTTTTTAAAGAATAACAATTTTTTTGGTAAAATGATTTTATATATAAGTTTTAAGGGTGTGAAAAATCCCAACCCAACGTATCCTATACTATAAAAATAATTATATATATATATAAATAAAAGTTATATAATTTTAATCGAGTCTAATTTAAGTTGTGTTGTTCGAATAATGTCTAACATAATATTGTTAGAATGTGATATATCACGAGGTAAAATTTAATTGTATTTCATAGTTATAAATTATTTATAAAAAAGAATACTTGGGGTTTATATTATTGGTTATATTATTAAATAAATATATAATTAAACAAGATTACAATTTATTTCTTGAATAATAATGAAACAGTATCGATAAAATACATAATTGAATCAGGGATGGTTTGATAGACTACATGACTATGAAAAATTATCTCTCATGGAATATTATAATAAATGAGAATACAATTGATGTAAAAAATTAGGAAATAAAAATAAGGAAATAATATCATGGAAAATAATGTGACTCTGTTCATCAAACTCCCAATTGTATTTGATTGAGTGACTCCATTACAATTTTGTACTTTCATTGCAAGACTGTTTGGTATTTGAAAATGTGATATTCCAATCCTAGTAAAAAATATTTATATAATCATGAAACATAGCACAAATAATGACATTACTTTTAAATTTCTATTAAGTAATCAGATAGAAATATTAAACTCTTGATTTGGTGGTTTCAATGTAATGCATATTTTCATAAACTACCAGATGTTGAGTTATAAATAAAAAAAGTGGTGGTATCGTATTCATATAAATCATTTTCCTGGTTGTGTGAATTTATTCCTCATGGATATAGATCTATACCCATTATTATATTTGTATTAAAAAAATATTTAATTGCTATTATATCTTTATAAAGAGAATATAATGTTTTTTCATATAGATAAATCCCATCCAACATCCTAAATAATCATGGTTATATACAAAATGTATTTCTAAAATCATTAATATTGTTGTAGTTTTAGGAAAAATTTGAAAATTCATAATGAAATATTATTATAATGAAAATAATGGCTACATATAATTTGAATGAATAAATGACAATACATGAAATTAATAATAAAATAATTAATTATTTGGATAAGTATTTTTTTTTAAAATTTTTTATGAAATATGAATTTATATTTCATAAAAAACAATACTAATGAGAATTTATGAATTTTATTTATAATTGTTTATAATGAATATAATTGGTTAATTATTTGAGTTAAAAAATAATATTTAATATTTAAAATGTTAATTACTAATAAAAACAGGTTATCATTATATTTAAATTTATTTTGAATATTAAGATATTTAGTCATTTGAATTTAATATTATTAAAAATTACATAATTTTTGTAATTCCATATATCAAAACTAAATTATTAATATTTTTTTTGAAATCTGGTTGTTTTATGTTGGAAAATATGTGTTTCACGAAGCTGATATCTTTAAAAACCCTAAAATTTTATACGATAGAAATTGAAATTTAAAAAACATTTTATATACTAAATTTTAAATGTTAAAAATAAAATAACTATTTTTCTAATATTAATTTCAAATATGATACCCTTTATAATATTTTTAAGAGATATTTCAATTGTAAATTCGTTATAAAAATATATTTTTTCATTGAATAAAATAATTTTCAAAGGTTATTTAGTTCTTGATTGACATGGAATCCTTATATCATTATTATTTTTTGATAATTCAATTTCACCGATTAAATTCATTATACAAGATAATTTTATCATATACATTCACTTTATAAAAAAATCATTTACTAAAAAAATATTTTATCCATTTAAGTGTTTTTATGTCGAATTAAATATTTCATACCTATTAAATTGTTTTGATAATTTGGATTTAAATAATTAAAATCATAAAAAATTAATTATAGTTTGGTCATTAAAATTACATACTATGTTTAAAAACTTTTTATCCTAATGAATTTAAAACTGGAAAATTTAGATAATAATATTGTAAAAGTTCTAAAATATATAAAAAATGATTCATTAATTCAGTGGTTGATATTTATATTGTCCAAAAACATATTCCCGTTAGATTATGTCCATTTTTTCCTTTGATATTTCCGTAGTAAACTAAAAATATTGAAAATGAATGGTTTACTCACAAACATACACTTTCATTCACATGTAAAATGGTAACATATTTTCAACTTCCTGAATAACTGTTAATTAAAAATTTAATTTGGTATTAGGATATATTTATCCTTATAGAACCCCCTCTAACTCAAAAAATATTCATGTCACCAATAATTAGGATATGTATTTACATTCTACAGAGACTTTGAAAGAAAATCATGTTCCTAACATTGGAATTATCAACTACTTAATTTTCATATTAGACATTATATTTGAACATTAAAGTTGAAATATTAATGTAAAGATATTAGTATCATTAATATACTATAAATTATATATATTAAGTGTAAAATAAATATTCCTTCATGTTAAATTTTAATTTAGAATAACAATATTGATTATCATGAATTGTATGGATTACCACTACCAAAATGCATTGTGTTTTATTTTACATCATAAAATTATAAGAATGGATTTAACAATAGTATTAGAGGGAAATATTATATTAATGAAATAATTAAATATATGAGATGAAAAAAATATAAAATATTTAATATATGGTTAAAAAATTATTATAATTAAACAATTAGGTAAAAAATATGAAGGAAATTATCTCCTTTTCTATGAAATAAAAATATATAAATCATGTTCTCTTTCCAATTACTATGTATTATTACATATCGAAATAAAAAACAAATATGAGATCAATATTCTTCAATTATGATTTTATTACAACTCAACCACCAAATAATTATCCAACAATCATGGCTGGTCCATGTATGTGTTAGTTTGACCCCCTACATGATGAATATTATACATTAATGCAATATATACCACTTAGAACATATTTAACATGATAATAGTATATAATTTTATATTTGATATTTTTCTTATTTTAGTATGTTTATATCATGATTCAAATAAATAATCATGAGCACAACATTTTTTCAGAGAAATACAAATATATGATCACTACCAATTTAATCATTTTGTTTTTTAAACAGACGAACATGAAATGAAATTATAGCAGTATAAACTATCTAAGAACATACATTTTAATAACATTGATAATATAGTATGTTATGGTGTCTTGTAAAATAATTGATATAAATATTATTTTTATGCTAATTGAAATTGATAAATGGAAGTTGAAAATATTATATCTTATGTATGCATTTAATGATTAAAAATTAATTATATTGGATGTTCAATGTAATTGGAGAAAATATTAGAGCATGGTAACATTATTTATCTCACATTTTTCAAATTTAGTCACATATTTTATTTATGAAACTAATAACATTTTTGTGGGGTATATATTCCCTTTTAGAGATTTCATAAAATGAATTGTCTTTTTATTAATTAATTTGAATTTTAATTGTAATACATCTATGTCATGGGGTTTTTAATTTAATTGTTTTTAATAAATAATAAATTTATTCCCAATTATTTTTTTAATAACATGTAGTTCCAAAATGTTTTATATATATGGTGTATTCAATACACATGATTATATTTTCATAGTTTGATTTATGAGAAAAATCACATTCCCTGATTCATGTCCCATTTGATAGAGTTGTTTCTCCAATAATGGGTATTTATTGTAAAAAAAATTTTATCATTGAGTTATGTTCAATATTTTTATTTGTTTAATATCAGTTTCATATATAATACAATTTTCATAAATTATATTTAATAATATTATTGTTGACTATGGATGAAAATTCCTACCATATAAAGACTTTTAGAAATATTTATCTCTTCCTTGGATAAAATCAATTAAAATCATCCCAAATATTTATATAGATTTATTATTATCATATTATTATATTATTTTCTTATACTTGTGACCATTTATTTATACTTTTTTCCACAACATTTTACATAACTCATATTGGTTTATTTTCACTTACAAAATATTATATTCTATTATTATGAGTTATATAATACCATTCGATATATCTTTGTTCCAATAGGGATTATTATTTCTATGTTTTAGATTTATTACATAACAATAATATTTATTAATTTTTATGGGTTGTGATGATGTTATCTTTTATATTGAAATGGAAGAAATCATTGGCATTCATAATAATTATTAACTACTAATGATATTTGGTCAGGTAATAATATTTCTTATTCTTCCTTATATGGATATCCATTATTTTTGATAAAATTTTCCATAGGTAATTGTAGGAAAGGTGTTATTTCATCTTAAAGATAATTATATTTTAATATACATGAGATTTTTGGGGCCTATCATCATGTATAACTTCAATTTATTAACAGGTCTTAATATAAAAAATAGGGGTAGAATTGTTTTATATTCCTATCAAATTTTGAAAGATACACATACTATGGTCTCAATGACATGTTATGTGTATTGACACATGACTTGATATAATTATATATATATATATTATGCACTCTATAATTATAATATCACTGTTTTTGACATCAATATTTTTGTATACTTTCATTGATATAAAATGCTCATTTTAAAAGTTGATGAAAGAATCATATTTTTTATATTCCATCCATAATAACATTCCATATTTCTCCATGATTTCATCAATTATATGTTTCAAATAATGGGAAATTGATCTCACCCCCTCATATGTTTATATTTCCTCTACTTTTGAATAATATTAGTATATTATATTTTTTTTATAAGGATTGCAAAAATGGAATTATTTATAGAAGATATAATTGAGTTATCGTTATATAAATAATTTAATACATATATATATATATATATATTAAAAAATTATTCATATTAAAATTATCATGAGTTTTATTAGTTTTTTTGTTTCATAATTGTATAAATCTAAATAGATAAAATAATCCTTCAAAAATGAAAGATTCTATAAATGTTATTGGATTTTTATTTATTGTTTGTTATATCTATGATTTTACATCTGGTTTTTAAGCATGCATGTAACTATTGGGCTCGAGCATTAGATCATGGATTTAGGTTCTCTGGTTTCAAATGAGTGGTTAAATTAATTATTTATCATATAATTATAATATCATATTTGATGAAAAAAATTACAGAAGTAAGATGACACCTACTCAATTTTCAATCCTTCAAAACAAAAATTATATAATAAATATTTATTATATAAATATGTAATTGTAAATATTATATTAAAAATATAAATATATAATTCATAAGAATTTGAATATCTATCTAAATTTGATAATTAATAATTTTAGGCACATGCACAGTGTGAATCAAGAACAATGTAAGGATTTGTGTAACTCCATTTTCTTCCATTGGATTATAAACATTCTTATTAAACACTATTTTTACAATTTGTATTTATTTTTTTATCTTGAGTAATTTTCATTGTATTTCACCATTCATTTGTGTTGTGTAATCTAGTATTCCTTTTAGTCTTGTTTTCAAATGATTCATTCATCAATGATAACATTACATGATTTTTATTATCAATTTCCACCCATTAAGGCCTGTTTATTATTTCAAAACATGTTATATTTGTGTTAGTGTATTTATTTCACTTTAATATCATTAGATTATGATTATATTATATTAAATAATATTTAATATTCCATTCAATTATCATTCTCTCTTTTTAAATTTTTACTAAAAAAATTAAACAAAAATGAAGGGTTTCTATATCTATCACCATTATTTGAGGCACATCACAATATTATTAACCGATATTCATTGGTATGGATTAAATTCATTCCACTGAAAACTAATATAATTAATTATTTTATATCATTTAAATACACCATCCTTAATTATAATCTTTTATTCATAAAATTATTGAAATAGTCTATAAAAATCTTATATATTTTGAAAAACTCACCCAATTTTGATGAGATGCATTTTTCACCATATAGTTCATCATTTATTTAATCTTGTATTCTAATATCTGTATTTTTAAATCAAATTATATTCATACAATCTATATTATTTAATTCTCTAACATACTAAAATGAAACAATTTATGGAATAATTATCCATTTGAATGTTTTTCGCTTTTAATAGTTGTTTTATTTTATCATTATGAAAAATAATAATTTTATATTTTATATTAATTTTATAATTCTTCTTAAACCATTTTAAAAAAGAATTTTTTTTTATTTTAATGATGTGTGTTGTTTGAAAAGGGGAGGAAAAGTTAATTAGTTACAATTATTAATAAAATATTTGTTTTTCCTCGTACAAAAACTCAAGATATAATTATATATCCCATTATAGTGTCCATTATTTCAGTTTCTTTTAAAAGAATTTTTTTTAAAAATTAATCTATTAATCTTTTTGAAAATTAATTTTTAAAATGAACCATAACACCATATTTTCTGACGATGTAAAAAGTGTTTTTTTTTTAAAAAAAATATTTTCTAATAGATTTTACCATTTCATTATAAAAATTAATTCACCTAATGGGATTTGGAATTCTTGTTTTATATGTTGATTTAACTTACACTATGTTTTAGGAAGTAATCACATAGTATCAAATTACCCCAATTCCAATTATCTTATATTGTATCGTTTCATGAATTATTTTTTCTCTCATGTTTATCAATATATGTAAACATATTTATATTTTCTTTTAATTGGGTATATGTTATTTTAAAACCACACACCTTATTTATCATTATCATTTATGGTCATGTGTTCGTTAAAATATCATTAATTGTATGTTATTCTGTGTTTATTATTTATTTGTTGAATTTATTACTTTTTATCTCTATATGATAAATTTTCATGAACATAATATGATGAAATGGTTGGACCAAAACTATATATCAATATTTTAAATCATTATCATATTTATATCTCATGAGATGTTTTATTATGGATTATATAGTGAACCTAATTCACTGTGGTACTTTCTACACTATGGGATAAAGGTGATAAGATTCAAATCCATCATATAATAATGATATCATGATTTTTTTGTCATAATTTTAATATTTCATGATTATTTTATTTTGATTTAATTATTTTAATTCAGCACCCTTTGATTCCTAGATTATTATATATTGTATATTTCCATTTAAATTTATATTTATAGTTTATTCTACCAAATTACATTCAGATACCCATTTATTTAACTTATAAAAACATTTTATCTATGATTATAATGGTTTATTCTTATAGCTGTAAAAAAATTTGGAACAACCCTTCATTAATTTCCTTTTCCTATGTTAAAGAAGGAAATATCAAATGTTGTATGTCTACATGATTATATTTTGTAAATGTTTTTTGAGAAGTAAAAACATGTAATTGTTTATTCCTCAAATTAATTATTTGAAAAAAATAATCTTAGTTAAGAAGTTCATGGATTTTGTTTGATAAATTTTTATCCAAATTAACTAAAATAATATATATAAAATATCATGGGTGTCAGGTGTAATGAAATTTTATCATAATTTTAGGAAATTAGATGACCATGTCTTAATTGAGTCATAATTAGTTTCACAATATGGATTAGATATCATTCTAAATTTTGTTTTTAGTTAATGATATCATTTAGGGATATTATAGTTATTATAATGAGGTAAATTAACAAGAAAAACTCCAAGGATAAGTCAATATATAGGATGTCATCATGGAATTTTTGAAATGTAGATATTTTATGGTTTTCATATTAATAACATCTCACCCTAGATACTATATTTTAATGTAGGGTCTATCATCATAGTACCTTAGGGAAAATCACTAAAATATATGCTTTTTTTATTATGTCTATCCTCACATAGTGCATGAAAATCGAGAATAACAGTACAGCTAGATTTAAACACTTTGGATAAATGATTTTTTAAATTAAATATAGTTTACAACCAACATAGAAGGATTCACTCCCATGTTTTTATAATGGATTGTGTAATTTTTTATTAGAAAAATAACCATAAGGTAACTATGGTCGAATTCCAAATGATATAGGTGGAATATATAGAGATATAGTTTGTACTAAGATAACAATATTTTAACTTGATAATATTATAGTGTAAAAAATATTATTGTAAAATGTTACCAAAACTATTTATGAGAATATTATTATAATATTATTTTTTTCATTGCACATTTTAATATTTCATGGATTTAGTAATATTTGGAAATAGGTGGAACTTTTACTGTTTGGGATAACGAAGTGATAACAATAATTATTGACCCATTAAAATGGGAGACGGAGTGTGAAACCAAATTATGATTCAAAACCATATATCATGAAATATAATTAATACTGTGGACATATTAATAATCTCAGACACACCAAAATTGAGATGGATGGTGTATAATTGATGTTCATCTATCCATGATAATGAACAAATGCCGATTCAATTTCATACATATCAGAATTATTAAATGAACCATGTGCAAATTACCTTAACTTGATGGCGAAACACTATAGTTTTGATGATAGAGGACATTGATCTCAAAATTATGAATGAATGATAGAAGCAAATTAATCAATTTCATTAATTGAATAGAAATATTTCATTATGAGAATTAATTCTCATATCTAGTGGTAAATGAAAGAAATAGGTAACAACAAACCATAGACCTTTAGAATAATTTAATGTCAATACAATTATCTATATTTAACTATAATGTGATTTTCACACTACATTAGAGTGTCTATTTATTTAAACAGTTATATTTATAAATATAAACATTTGGTGGTATTATTTTTATGTTCTTAATAAATAGATCATATTCAATGTTTCTAGGCATTAAATCTTATAGATTTTTCTCATCATCTGTAATATTTTTTCATTTTTAATGGATTACGTATTTTTAGAATTGGTCTATGTAGTTATTTGAATAATTTAATATTAAATCACATCATATATAAATAAATGATCAACTATTATTATATGGGTAATTATGAGCTCTATATAAATTTTATCCAATCGTATAAATTAAAAAATTATGAGGAAAAAATTTATATTCTGTGGGAGAAAATAAAAATTTGAAATTTCATTTGAAATTATATTTAAATTAGTATTTTGATAATATAATTTCATATATTTAAACAAATGAAAACCCATAATTTTATTTATATGTTGTAATATATCCATTAAATAATCGTTAATAAAAGTATTTAATTATTTATTTAAAACTACATGGAAAATAAATGGAATCAAATATAGAATGAAACCCTTATAAATATCATTAAATAATAATTGGAAGGTGTTTTATGTACTTGGGTATATTTAGACCAAGAACATACAAAAAAAGACCAATTTTGGTATACATGAAATATAAAAACAATTAGGCATGTTAAAATGTTATTTGAGATCTATTCTATCAGAATCAGGACATTTGACTTTGACGAAATCATACCATATTCAATGAAATTACATAAATATAATTATGGGACATGTTACTAAATATTATGATGATATATTTATCAATAATATGTTCTGTATTCCACCACTTTACATTTTTTGCATTATGTTAGGAGCCATTGGTATTTTAATTATAATTTTCTAGATGTGTAAATTGGGGTAACATGGAATCTGTAACAAGAAATATTGCAACAAATATTCACATCATGAATAGTCTTTTCAAAACCTTAATCAAACCTTCTACTATATAATGATATTTTTTATCTTGTCTTTTTCCTCATTAGGAGTGTTTATGATGTGAAACCAATTATGTCATGAAATCCCTTTTTCGCTAACTACCAGAACTGGTATGAATTTAGATGTATGATTCGTATTTAGGATTCCTGAAATGATTTTTTAATTCATATCATATATATAATGGAATAATTTAATTATAATATTTTTGATGATTTAGAATTCTCATTTCGATTTATTTTATTCATGTTTATTTCTTGTTCTACCCAATGAGGTTTCTAGTAGATTTTACATATCGATTGAATTACCAATGAATCCATTAGTGTTTTCTTGTGAAATCAAATGATATATTCTCCTACACATTTATTTAAATTTATACCCTTTTCGTCTCATCTTGAACCTGATCTTGGTGTGTAAGAACAAATCTATGGGTCTGGACTTCTATTTATGATATATTTGGGTGTTCTATTAGGGGAAAGTGCAGAAGTTTTTAATAATGGAATCATATTAGTTCCTTTGTTAAAACATAATCAAGGTAGGAGGTTTCTATAAAACTATACTATTAAATAACAAGTTATTTTGAATCTATTTGATATATCATGACTTGTTTATGTGTAAAACCCTTGTTGTGAGGTGGTTTATAAAGATTAGTTTTCGAATATTACCATTATATGAATGATAAAATGTCTTAAATGATATTATTTTTAAAATGAGTTTTTAAATAATTTATTATCAATGATATTATTGAAATACACGATGGAATGTATTCATAATACAATTTTTGAGGTATGGATGAAACAGGTGATGTATTAACTGGTGACTGGAAATAATAAAGGGAATATCCCAAAATAAATACTAGATGAATGATGAATATCTACTCATGAGGGTTGGGTTATTCCATTTTCATGCATGGGTGTGTGATTGTGGAACACGAAATTTTCATTCAATGTGAATGTGAAATTGAAAGTGAAAGAGTAAATGAATTTTCATATCAAATAGATTTATTTTTCCATTTAAATTTTATAAAATATATTAATTTTCACAACAATATTGTTATATAAAATATATTATCTTGTTCTTTTCATAGTGGTGTGTGGGGGTTGTTTTTTTGGGAAACTGGACTAGTTGATATTGTCACCCCTTCTATGAATCTATAGTGAATTTGTAGATGTCATCTAGAAAAATACTGGTGCGGGTTATTTTTTAAAAATCTATATTCCCGATCATTAATTTTAGGCTTTTTCATCGATGATAGAGCTAGGGATGGTCTTCATAATAGTAATTTATGTTGCGACATTGGTGTTGATGACTTGATATTTGGTGTTTTAGACAAATTTACTTATTTTTCTGATGTTCTCATATATTGTAAGTGTTTTGGTATTACAATTGTTTGTATATATTATTATCATTCATCATATAGTTCATCATGTTTAATGTTTTTTTATTGATATGTTGTATGGTTTATTAGGGAAATTCATCCCCCAATATCATCTTAAAAATTTGGATTTTTCACCACAATTTGGTTTCGTGGGGATTTTACATAATGCCAATAACCCACTATCACATATCATGCTAATGAAGTAGAGAGAGATGTTACAAATGTTTTCAATTTTGATCAGTCAATGATTTGGGATTTTATCAAATCGACAGAACATTCATAACAAGTAACGAATTAAAATAATAAAAACCTTTCCTCTTCATTCTGAACATTAATTAACTTATTTGATGTGAGTATAAATGTTTTATAATAAAAATCTAAGAACATTTTTAAATAATCATATTTGTTTCTTCTAATGGGTCTTTAATAACATGTGTCATATTGAAGAATTATAGAAGGATTGAATTCTTTATTTGTTGATAATTTTTAAAGAAAATTGATAAAATATATTTATTATTGAAATGATTGTCACATTGGATGTTGTTAAATGTATAACTATTTTTACTAATTATGTAGATTTTAATAAATAATTTAATTTATATATAATAATTTTATAAATGTTGTATTATTATTCATATTGGAAATGGAACTAAGAATAATTAGTATATACTAGTAGGTCGTTGATAATAAATTGAGGATTGCACATATGAAACTGTTGAACCCATTTCATTTTCTTTGTATTTCTCATGTTTTTTCATCTACTAAAAGATGAAATCAAAATGATGAACTGTGGTTAGTATATCATTAGGTATAATTTTGGAAATAAAATCCACAAGTTTATCAAGTAAATTATAAACCTATGAAATATGATCTCAGTCTAAGCTAAATGAAAATAATCTATGATTTTATTTGTACACCAACGAAGAATAGAATCATATATGAAACATAGAATTTGGGACATCCTTTGCAATAATGGTGGGAATCAACTATCAAATATATAGAGAAAAATGTAATTATGTGGGTTTATTTTGTATATTATTTCAATAATAATTTATACCCATACATATTCAATGTTACAAAAAACTACATATTTATTTATATTGAAGAATGATAACATCACATTGACCCTAATAATCTGAAACTTGTGTGTCCTTAAATGTATGCATCTTTGTATCTGGATTGCGACCAGATATTCGATCCTTGATAAATATTATCTATATTATATATAATAGTGAGATGGTTTTAGGTTAACATTGGTACAAATATAACATATTTGGAATCATGTGGGAGTTAGTCCATTTATTCTTATGGGGACTAATTTCAAATCCAGTATTGTAATTAAAATATTTTTTTATATATCCTCTCACAAATATGTATCCCATAAAAATCCTAATATGGAATCTGTTAACTTTCCCTGATGATTAGATACCAAATCTAGTTATTTTTTGCGTGGTTTTTTAATACACATGATTAAATAATTTAATTGACCACAAAAAAATGACACAAATATGATTTTTAAGTTCATTTCAAGTTGTATTCTCTAAAAAATTAATTAACCATATCTGAAACAATATTATCCCAACATAATATTTCATATTATTGGATTGATTGGTCCCAACCATAATGTTCACATCCACATAAATAGGTAAACTATGATGATTTGAATAACACTTCAGTTGTTCATTTGACACCTCAGTGGTGCTGAAATGACAACCCAGATTAAAAGACTTATTTGTATACATGGTTATATAGTCTATTTCGAGTGAAAATCCATGTCTCTCTATCATCAAAGATACATTTCTAGTTAAATCCAATATTATTCATGTCTTGTTTGACACTAGTTTGTCCCATTTCTCCATGATTATTTTACGGTTATTTAATTGAGATTATAAATTTAAATGATTCCTCATGCCAGGATTATCAAGATACCACATTGACATTAAGAGTGTATTAGATACAAATTGGTAGCATTTTTCATTACCATTGATGAAGTGTAGTTTATATTGACATTTACATTCTTGAAGATTTAATTTTTGAATTAATGTTGAGTAGGGGAAAGAGGGTGCGATATAGAGAACATATCTACTATTACACTTGCAAGGTAATGGTTAATTTTATGGATGGAGTCCTTCACATTTCTATGTGGGACAAGGATATAAATATATTTATAGTGGATCATTTAGTAATAGTTTCTAGAATGATAATTAAATAGTTATATGTAATGGAATTGATCACAGATTATGATACATGTAATGAAATTCATCCTAAAATAGTGTATTGATACAATTAATGCTTCATAATTATTTATCTAGGTTGGAACCTAAAACTAGAATAGAATTTACTATCATTATACTGACCGAAAAAATAATTAATTGCACACTATATTATTGAATTTATCTGAAAGTGTTTCTGGAATTTATGGTTTTGTAATTAGGTATGTAAAACAACTGATTCATATAACCTAGTACATCACCTTGGGATTTTCTTGACCCATCCTCAGGACCCTTGTGGAGACTACCCCAATCCAACCTTCCTTGGCCAGGGGCTGGTGACTAGCACCATAGGCTTAAATCCCTAAGCTGGGAAGGCTTTGCCTTTATAAAAGTAAACAGACACAACTGAGTACGCAACAGGTAGTAAACGGTAAGTAAACTGAATACTAAAGAGTTTTCTAGAATGTAAGTGGGCCATTATACAAATCCAACTGAACAATAAGTACAAGTAGAAAGCGATGAACAACTGAAAGAAAAGAGAAGCTCATGGATCGTCCTCTAGGCTTCCTACCTGAATGGTAGATACAAATGGCCACCTCCGCAATCACGTCGTCACTATCCTCCGTGTTCTGACTAGTGACAAGGTCCACCTTTGGGTACCGTCCAGTCCACGTACACACCACCTTGGTCAGTGTTGTCGGTCGTCTGCATCCAACACAACGAGGTGTGTGAACTTCCTATGTAGGGGTGAGTATAACAATAATCAGTAGGGACCTCGAGACCCTCATGGTCTCACAAAATATTCAAAGGATAAACCACCATAGAAAGATACATTCACAAAGTATCAACCATCCCTACATAGGTATATGCCTATACATATACCTATGTTATCATTCACAGTTTGGATCGAACACCTGAGCCCAAGTACAACTCGACCACATAGGAATTAAATTCAAACACCTTGATGATAATGGTTTAAACACATGACTCATCCCACACAGGTATACAACAAACGAACAGGGGTAGAGATGATTATATGTAGCCTATGAATCATCTCAACTTTCAAACCAATATAGGATCATGGAACAATTTCAGCACTGTCGAAACCACATTGTATCCTGGAACTGAATTCGTCACTGTTGAACCCACATAGGATTCTTGTACAGTAGTTATTGATGTCTAACCCATGTAGGATCCTGTCACAAAAGTCACTGCTGTCGAACCCCTAGAGGATCCTAGTACAGAATTCGTCACTGTCAAACCCATATAGGATTCATGTATAGTAGTCATCGCTATCGAACCAATGAAGGATCCTAACACAGAAGTCGCTTATGTTGAACCGACGGAGGATCCGGGTACAACAGTCTTCACTGTCGAACCCACATAGTATTCTGGTAATATAGTCATCATTGTCGAACCAACGTAGGATCTGGAACAGAAGTCACTGCTGTCGATCCCTTGGAGGATCTAGGTACAGAAGTCTCCAATGTCGAACCCACATAGGATCCTGGTACAGATGTCACTACTGTCGAACCCACAGAGGATCATGGTACAGAAGTCATCACTTTTGAATCCACGGTGGATCCTATCATCTCAATCGCAGCAAGCCCTAAGGATACCACACACAACACAATTGATTCCTGAAGGGTCTATACCACATGCCATGTGGCGATACATCAACTATCACGAATTCATTAGGTGATGTATCTTGTAGTTCCGTCTGATCATAGGGAACCAAACAGGACAGACGGTGCATCAATCGGACGCCCGGTCTGATAGTTATTGGCATTTCCATTGCAAGGGGCCGGTTGGATTTCTGGTACAATAAAATATGGACATTCTAAAACATCATTATAATCCTATGTAGAGTATTAAAAAAGGCACATCTCATCAAAATTAATCCAACGTAGTTGACAGCATGTCAATCGGACGTTCGGTCCTTAAGTTATAAGCATTTTTGCTCCGAGGGCCCCATTGGTTTCAACTTCGAACCAACCCAGTCATACAAAAACATAGCCAGAACCTTAAGTGTAATATAGCAGGACAACCTCCTCGATCCAATGAGTCCTTTTCATTTGAAAGTGTGTAAATCTGAGGTCTGTAACACATGTTATGGGCGCAAACAAAATGCAATCTAAAGAGGGGGTCTGGGTCCGGTCTCACCCGGCCAAACCCACCCTGCGGTGGCTCGAACCTGGTCGACCCGACCTGGGTCTGGGTCTGGCCTTGTAGGGGTATGTCCGGCCTGACGGCTGTGGCTCGGCCCATGCTAGATCATCCCTGCCCGCACGGCAGGAGGCTCGTCCTACGCAGCTCTCTACCTGGCCCCGTGCAGCAGGCAGCCTGGCCCGCGCGGAGGCGGCCTGACCTGGTGGTCTGCTGTGGCTCAGCCTGCCAGCCGAGCATGGTGTAGGGGGGTGGCTCCCTGGTTCCCTGTAATGGTGTCTCTATTTGGTGCCTCCCATGCATCCCAGAACCCATGAAATGACTTCCACTCCTCTGCAACGGTTGATGTTGTGGCGGCCTTCCACCGGCGAGGTGCGAGGGGAGCCACTACCCCCAGGCGTCAGCTGTTTCCAGCCACCACCGCATTCTATTTTCGGCCACCAGAATCATTTCAGTGGTCCGTTATGCCTCTCGTCTATGCCTACATCCTCCTCGGGTATTTCTATTCACTTTGAAGACCCCAAAACGTAGTTTCCCTTCCATTCACCCATCCCCCAACAAACCGTGCATCATGAAAAAATTGGCGGAGGGTCCATACTTTTTCGTTAGCCCATGCCCTTTGCATTAGAGGATCAATATTTATCAAACATATAATCACCCAAGTACGATGTTATAATTCACATATATAAAATTATATGAAACTCCCTACCTCGATTCAAGGAAAATTTGTTATTGTCATGGAAAACAACATTGTGGAATATGGTGTCGCAGAAGATGGGGTCATTTCCTCAATATCGGCGGGAGAGTCGTTGTCATTGGCAACGTTCATCGTGGGCGGGGTCTTCTCCCTTGAAGTGGAGGAAGAATAAAGAAGAAGTCGTTCAAGGGCCTTGGGTTCTTCATTGAGAGAGTACGTCATTCATTTTGGGAATAATGTTTTCCTCCAATTCTGTAAAGCATCCCTAAGGTTGAATCACCATACCACATAAAATAATAGGCCACATATTATTTTAATGTTGGCATGCAATTCAAAATAAATCAAACACTCAAATTAATTTATTAGGACTTTAATTAATTGTGTTGGTATAATTAAATGGAAGGAGGTGGAGAGGCTCCACCATAATGTTGGTGTTCAAAATTTAAAAGGGGGTTCAAGGAGTTAAAAGGGGGGATTGAAGGGTTAGCTACTCGTGTGGTCCCCAACACACGTTATCCTCTCATGGGAGGTTATGTGGGGTGTGGGCCACACCTCCAACTCCTCTATAGAGAAGATAACCACCACCTTAACAAAAATTATGTAACACATAATTTTTCTTTATTTTGATAAGAAATCCCAGAAATTAAATTCTCCTCCCGAACAATCATAACTGCGATAATGGTCTCCTTAAGTGAATACTAAAGCTGCGAGTTCATCGGTGTCCTAGGATTTCAATTCCGAGAACCGGTTCAAATTATTGAAAAACTCTTATTTATGTTTACTGAACGTACCCAAAAAAAATTAGTAACTGATTCCGGGCACACCGGGCCTTAGAATCAGGCGCTGTCAGAAACTGCAGACACATAAAATTCAAAAGAATTTATGAAAATAATTTTCTTGAAATTTTAGGTTCTTCACATTACCCCCACCTCAGGGATTTACATCCCTGTAAAGCTATCAAACACATTAGGGAAACAAAAGTTGTTTTTGAGAACACATCTGAGCCTCTCGCTCCCATGAGTTCTCTTGGAGGTTCTCCTGTTACTAGGAAACGCACACTAGAGGAATCAATCTTCCACATATGTGTTTCTCTTATAAACCCTCAATCTCTACTGGAACCTCTGTTAAAAATTCCATGTCATTGATATATATCTCCCCGTGGTCGATGATGTGGGATGGATCATGCACATATATTCTCAGCTGAGATACATGGAAGACGTCATGAACCCAGTGCAACTGAGGTGGAAGGGCCAGGAAATAAGCCACCTCACCTAACCTACTATGGACCTGAAAAAGCCCGATGAATCGTTGAGATAACTTTCCACCTCAGCTAATTCTCTATACACCTCGTCAAGGTGAGACCTGTAGAGAGACATGGTTTCCATCCTTCAATTCTAGTGGTCTTCATCTCCTGTCATCATATGAATTTTTCTTGCTCTGTATATTCTTCATCCACTCCTGGATGATCTACACCTTCTCCATTGTAGTTCGTATCATCTCTGGTCAGTAGGAAGTTTTACGACTTAGTAATTCGGTTTACAATCACCCAAATTGAGTCATGTCTCCTCTTCGTACGTTGTAGGCCCGTCATGATGGCCATGGATATCTCATCCATCATCCACTTTGGGACCACTAAAGGCTGAACCAAGACTACTGGTACCAGATGATCTATCTCTATCCACATAGGATATCTGCAATGTGGACATCTGCTCTATCGCCTCTCGTAGCAGCTGAATTCCTATTCTCATACTGAGAGTATCGGCTACAACGTTCCCTTTCCAGAATTATACATTATCTCGAAGTCAAATTCTTGGAGGAAATCAATCCATCACCACTGCCTCAGGTTCAGGTTCATCTTTGAGAAGACACACCTGCATGTTTTGAGATTTGAGTAAACCATAAACCATTCACTCAACGTACTATGCGTGTGTTTAGCCCATTGTAAAGGACTCGACTACACCCTTCTTCGCTTTCATCGTACAAGATCTGCTATGATTTCTCCTTTTTCAAAAAGATAAATTTGGTTTCATCCCCTGGATGATCAACTTCTGTTGCCTAATACAATCAATCTTGTCATGAACAGTACTATTCCATACCATGGACGACATTGTAAGGCCTCAACACCACTACCAAGAGATTTTACTGCTAGTCTCGCCTCCAAGGGTTGAGTCCCACTATTGGCATTGGTGTGTGGTCACTAGGTCTCCTCCAATAGGGATATTAAATGTGAGGGTCAATTAAACAGTTTAACAATAATCTCGTAGTATTATCCACACAAAAAAAGAAAGAATGAGAACATCAAATGCACATTTTTCTTTTATTACTTCACCTCAATGTACAAAGACACAAAGTAACCACAAACAATTACATCAACAAAGGTAGAACCATCATGAACAAATGTCTCTATTCCTGAATCTAGTCCAGCTCCTATCAACCTACTCCCAGAGCACTATGGCTATATGCCTCAGCATCCTGAAAATTATCTCTCCCCAGTCCACCTGTTCTCTGTGGTCGGGGTGGATATCGTGGTGGTGGTGGTGGTAGGACCCAAAACATCATCCACCACCTACTACTCGGTCATCTCCTCTTCCACACCCGTCTTTTTCTACGAACCACAATGTTTGAACCTCTGCCTCTTCTCGGGAGTTCGTTCTACTGTATACTGCTCGTCTGCTTTTTGGTTCAGGTATTCTCGAACCATAGGACCCTACCCGCTATATACATACCATTGCATGCTCCTTGTATGGATAGCTCTCTCTTGTGTGCCCCGCACAACTGAACCTGAGTCATGCAGTCGACCACATGTGGATCTGGTCCTCTTGGACCCCTACATCATCTGTCTAATGCCATATGCAGAAGAATCTGGTGCGTATCGACTAGTGATGGGTCTCGCTGTTGGATACTGCTCTGTAAGGAAACTCTCTTCTATGAGGGATCGCTCTAATTCCCCCTTCTTCTTCAGGATGGTGAGGGAGATCATCGAATCCCTAATCTCATTCATGAGTCCCTGCTAAAAGGTCTAAGCCCTGTAAAATGGGTCTCATACCATATTCGTGGAGTAACATGAGAGGTCGGTTGTCGTCGCTGAGTACTGATCTACTATCTTGCTACCCTACCACAGATGAAGTAACTCCTGAATCCGCACTGCACAAAGAGGGGCTGGTAAGAATTTTTCCCAAAATAGGCTATCAAAGACTGTACAGAGTTGTGATGCCTCATCATGCACCTGGAGCATCAGGCTCCACAATATTCTTGCTTCTTTCTATAGGAGTCTTGCAGAAAGGATCACCTTGAGGTCGGTTGGTGTCTCTTCCAATATGAAATCTCGGATGAAAACCTCCATCCATTCTTTAGCTGTCTATGGGTTCATCTCTCCCTGATACTTGGGTAGCCTCTGGCGCTAGAACTCAAGCAACGCACTTAGACAGTGTGCACTCTCTACTTCTGGAGTTGGTGGAATTGGTGGTCTAGTGGATAGTGGTACCGTGTGTACCTCTACTCTGATGGGGCCCTGCACTAAGGCCTCATCGCTCATTGGGCTACCATATTGTATGTAACTCAGAACCCTTGCTGTATGCCTTAATGGGGCCATCATGAAAAGAAACAAGTGTTCCACAGTTATAACAGTATACCTGGTGAGCTGACACAAATTAATCACAAATAATACTTTTTTGAAGAAAACACAAACGCAATCAGTTTTTTCGTGCACTGAGTCAGAAATCAGAGGTTAGGGTCCTTGTGAATGGATACGTCGGCCACCACACCAGAACTAGACTCTTTGAACTGAAAACCAGGCTCAATACTCATAACACTATTGCTTTGATACCAATTTGTCACGACCCAACATCAGGACCCGTGTAGTGACTACCCCAAGCCAGCCTTCCATAGGCCATGGGATGGAAACTAGCACCATAAGAGTAAATATCTATGCAAGGAAGGTATTGACTTTATAAAAGTAAAAAAACACAACAAAGTACGCAACTAGTAGAAAACTCTA
The DNA here is from genome assembly GCA_963277665.1 of Viscum album. Classification (NCBI taxonomy): domain Eukaryota; kingdom Viridiplantae; phylum Streptophyta; class Magnoliopsida; order Santalales; family Viscaceae; genus Viscum; species Viscum album. Next base: position 1,845,135,421 of record OY728156.1, read on the forward strand.
AGTAAACTGAATACAAAAGAGTGTGCTTTAAACTAAATGAGCCATTATACAAACCCAACTGAACAAAAAGATCAAGTAGAAAGCGAAAAATAGCTGAATGTAAAGAGCAGCTCATAGATCGTCCAACGTGGTTCATAACTGAAGGGTAGGTATAGATGTCCACAATGGCACTCACCTTTGTTAGTCTCCCCCATGTGTCGACTAGTCGCAAGGTCCACCTCTACGTATCGTCCAGTTCTCGTACACTCTGCCTCGGTTAGCGGTGTCCATCGTCTGCAACCAACACAATGAGGTACAGACATAGCCCGTGTAGAGGTGAGAATAACAATACTCAGTAGATACCACAAGACCCTCATGCTCTCACAAAATCCATAATGGATAAACCACATTAGAAAGATACATTCACAAAGTATCAACGAACCTTACTTAGGTATATGCCGATACATATACCAAAGTTATCAAACACAGTCCGGCTCCAAATCACGATCCTAGGCACAACATAGTCCACACATGAAGTAACTTAAAACACCATGATGTTAATGGTTGAAAGAAATGACTTATCTCACAATGGTATACAACTCATGGAGAGGGGTAGAGATGACTAGTTTTAGCCTTTGAATCATCTCTTATGTCGAACCAATGTAAGATCCCGGAACAATATCAGTTCTATTGAACCCATGTGGGATCATGGCATAGATGTTGTCACTATCGAACCCACATAGGATTCGGGTACATTATTTATCCTTGTCAAACCCATGTAGGATCCTGGCATAGATGTTGCGGCTGTCGAATCCATGTAGGATCCCGGTACTGAAGTCATCACTGTCGAACCCACGAATGATTCTGGTACAGTAGTCATCGCTATCGAACCCATGTAGGATCCTGGCACAGAAGTCACTACTATCGAACACAAATAGGATCCGGGTATAGAATTCATCACTATTGAACCCATATTGGATTCTGGTACAATATTCATCACTGTCGAACCCACATAGGATCCTGGCAGAGAAGTCGCTGCTATCGGACCCACGGAGGATCCTAGTATAGAAGTCATCACTGTCGAACCCATTTTGGATCATGGTACTAAAGTCACTTTTATTAAAGACAAAGAGGATCCTGCTATAGAAGTCATCACTATCAAATCCACATAGGATCCTGTCATCTTAGTCGCAGTGAGCCCTAGGGTTCCCGCACACAACATGCTCGATTCTGGGTGGGTCTGTCCCACGAGCCAGGATTTGATACATCTACTATCATTAAGTCCAAATTTTATGTATCTTTTAGTTCCATATCATCATAAGGAACCTGACTTGATAGACGGTGCATCAATAGGACACCCGGTCTGGGAGTTATTTGCATTTCCTTTCCAATGGGCCGATTGGATTTCAGGTACAATCCAGCCCGACCATACTCCAACCTCATCTGAATCCTTTGTAGAGTATGCCAATGGTACCGTCTCCCTATACATACACCAACATCACATGAATCCTGAGTGTAGTATGCCAAAAGGATTGCCTCATCAAAAGGAATCCAACGTAGTTGACAGCACATCAATCGGACGTCCGGTCCTTAAGTTTTAAGTGTTTCTGCTCCGAGGGCCCGGTTGGTTTCAGTTCGAACCAACACGGCCGTACCCAAACTTCTCCAAATCCTTGAGTGTAATATACCGAAATTAACTTCTTGATCTATTGAAACCTATGAACTAAAGGTGCATCAATTGGAGGTCTGTAGCTCATGTTATTGGTTAAAAACCAAATGTAATCCGAAGAAGGGGGTCTGGGTCCGGTCCAACCCGGCCCACACCGCCCTGGGTCGGCCCAAACTGGGTGGACCCGGCCAGGGTATGGGTCAGACCAGGTAGGGCATGGCCTGGCCCGGCGACTATGGACCAGCCCACGTGAGATCAGCCCCACCCGCACGGTAGGCGGCCCAGCCTGGTGGCCGGCCGCGGCTCGGCCAACTTCCTGAGCGTAGAGTTTGGGTGGCGGGGGGTGCCCCCCGGTTCTCTATAACAGAAGTGCCATCAGGCGCCGCACGTGCCTCCTGGAACCAGTGAGGCAGGTTCCTCTCCACCACTGTAGCTGATGTTGCGGTAGCCATCCGCCGACGGCACGTGATGGGCTCCGCCACGCCCTTTTGCAGGCCACCTGAATCGTTCTGGTGGTCTGTTTTTCCACTTGTCTACGCCTCCGGCCACCTCGTGGTTTTCTCTTCCCTAGGACAGTCTTAAAAGGTTTTTGTCCTTCCATTCACTCATCTCCCAACGAACCGCACATCAAGAAAAAATTGGCAGAGGGTCCAGACTTGTTCGTTATCACGTTCCCTTCATGTTAGAGGCTCAACAATTATCCAACATTTAATATCCCAAGTACGAGGGTATAATTAACATATATAAAATTATAACAAAACCCCTTACCTTGATTCAATGTACATTTGTCGTAGTCATGGAAACGGTATCAAAGAAGATGTTGTTGTGGAAGACAGTGTCGTGAAAGATGATGTCATTCTGTCAACGTTGGTGGGAGAGTCGTTGTCATTGGTGATGTTCTTAATGGGTGGTGTCTTGTCCCTTGACGAGGAGGAAGAAGAAAGAAGAAGTCATTCAAGGGCCTTGTGTTCTTTTTCGAGAGTGAACGTCGTTATATGGAGAAGATATCCGCCCCCTTAACAAAAAATATGTATCACATAATTTTTTTTTATTTTAATAAGAAATCGAAAAAATTATATTATCCTCCCGACCAAACACAAATGTGGTAATCATCTCTATAAGAGAATATCGACTCTGTGAGTTCATTGGTGTCCTAATATTTCAATTCTGAGCACTAGTTCAAAAGATAGAAAAACAAACACCTACGTTTACTAAACATATCTAAAAAAAATTTCAGTCATTGATTCTGGGCACACCTGGCCTCAGAATCAGGCTCCGTAAGAAACTGCAGACTAGTGAAATTACAAAGAATTTCAGAAAACAATTTCCTTGAAATTTCTGGGTGATTAAATGGATACACCCATTTTATTCATAAATAAGGAAGAGGGTGAGTTTTATTATGTTTAGATAATTGTACGTTGAATCACATAATTATTAAAAATTGTTAAGTTCATCCTAGAAAAATTGATCTATTTGATAATTTAAGGAGATACAAGTTGTTATATAAAATTTATATATTCTTAGGATATCAAAATCTATGATTCAAAAGATATGATAATAAAAAAATAGAATTTAGAGACTCAATAGATATTAAGTATGTCTTTGTAATTCTCACTGGTCTCATGAAGACAACAAACGTTTCCACACCATCAATGAACCATATCATCCCCATATATCGTAACTTATATATTGTTATATTTTTTGATGATATTCAGGTGAATATAGGAAATATAGAAGGAATAGTATATTTGTAGACACATAAGATTGTTTTTGAGGTACACATTTTTATGGTATTTATAGGCTACTATCACCTCATTATTCATAATTTCTTAGGACATGATATTTCCATGACTGATCTAATCAGAAATTTTCTTCTATTCGAATGGAATGATGAATGCCTTAAATGATTTTTAGAACATAAAACAAATATCAACTTAGAACCAATCATCATCATTCCAAAAACACGTCAAAATAATGTGGTCTTTTTTTGATGCATCTGTATTTGATCTCAATTGTACTATCATGTAATGAGACATTGTTCATCCCTTTTTTTGAAGGCAGTTATATTTGGATGGGAAAAATTATCTTATGCATGATATGAATTTTTTTTTCAATTGTATATGACCTAAAAAGTATGGATTTCATATCTACGGAAAAGAACATAGTTTTTTACTTTCCAATATTTCTTGAAATACCTATTTTCTCAATGATACGTGACATTGAAATAATAATGATAAATTATTTACCAAAAGATATTCGATATCAACTTGGTATACACTCTAGGTAATTTTATTTTAGTCGCATATGTGTTATGTTTAAAATAAAACAATAATGTGGTCCAGGAATGTAACACCCCGAGATTTTATGAAAAATATTCTTTTTAATTTCATTAAAGTCTTGTGTTGTATGCTACACCAAAAAGAGCTTGTACAACATGCATCCCTGACTTGGCTTGCAGTACACAGAATCCTGACCTTCCACGATAGCGAGTGTTGTTCGCAATACCGAGTTTCGCTAAACAACGATATGTTATAAAAACTAGCCGTTATGAATAGTAATACCTACTTTTTGAAATTTTATAAATATTATCTTTCAAAATGGACTTCATTTTTGGATTCAGAATATCAAAATTAGCCTAGGGTGAAATTTATGTATTTTTCTGAAAACGTTAAATTTTTGATGAATAGTGAAAACAATGGGTTACTGTTTAAAAACCAACTTTTTATTTAAATAATTATTTATATTATTTAATTTTGGTCAAAATTGATAAATAATACCTATATAAGTTCAATTTAATTCATTGGATTCATTTTATAATAATTTTAGATATATAAAAATTTTATTGAACTTTTCACAGTCTTTTACCCACCTCCTAGGAGAATTTGCAAATTTACATAAAACATAATTTTAAAACGTCTGTGAATGGAATTTAAAAAATCCTAGAGACACGGTTGATGTTAGTAAGTAAAATGTGGTTCAATGAGATGAAAATAATTTTTGGTGAATAGTAACTTTTTACTTTTTTTACCACGGTTAAAAGTAAATAGGGTGATATAAGGGTAAAAATTATATTATTATTACCATACACATGTCCTAATTCTATTGGATATGTGAAATTCGGACAAAAACAACCTTAGGAATAAAAAATTACCATTTAGGACCACTTGGATTAGATTATGACATTTATTATTAATTTATTTAAAAAAGGGTTCAAATAGTTAAAATCAAAGTTTAATAAGTAGATAATTTCTAATATAGGGTTATACATTGGATAAAATCGACTATAAAAATTCATAAGAAAGCTAAAAAGATTTCCTACATAATTATATTTTATTTATAATTTTTATACATTAAATAAGTTAATTTATTTATGACACAAAGTTGATACAGTAATTATCTTATTAATAAAATATTGACATAATTGATGTTATAAATACCCAAATAAATGTAATTTGAGACTTATTATGAATTACACTAATTTTCTAGGTTAATATGACATGGTAGTATTGATTTAATTAAATGTCTTCAAACTAATTAATCTGTTATGATTTTCACAATAATCAATTACTAAATAGTGTCAAAATTTACATAAAATAGTTTTTAAAACAAATATTATATTATTAATTTTTATTTTATTCAAAAAAATCTAAGGTTCGGAAAAATGACTTATCTAAAGTTATATATATTAATAATAAACAACTTGGGGTTTTTTTGGCTTTTTATAATAAGTTTATTAACCTTATAGTGTAAGAAAACAAGAAGACACGGTAAAAGTAAAATTATTTAACTTAAAGTTCAATCTAAATGATAAGGTTAAAATAGAAACCTAAACTTGTCTAAATTATATTGGATGAGAGGATATAGACTCAACCCCACCTTATCTTCTAAATAACTCAATTTGGAGATATTAAAAATCGAATATGACTTCATAATAAAATAATATTTTCAGTTATTCCAAAGGTTCCCCTCTCCTCCCTTATAAAAGGGCACCTCCTCCCTCTCTTCCTCACACCACTTTGGGCATTAAATCTCAGCCAACCCATGAAAAATTCCCTTCTAAACTTCCCTAGAAACATTATAGAGTTCCTGGTCTTCTTCAAAGACCAATTTTAGTACCCTAAAATGAGGTCTCAAAGAGGCGCTTCAAAGAAGAGGTAATGTCTGTTACCGATTCTTTCAACTTTATTTCTTCTTCCATTTCTTCTTCTTTAGATGTTTCATTATGAAGTAATAACATCAGTATCACTCATATACTGATATGTTATTATAAGTATAAAACAACACTATTTACCCATCTATCCATCCAACGGAAAATGAAATCACCGCGTGTGAGTACGTACGAAATACCGTTTCCATGCCGTGGTGTAATCTATTTTCCCACCACCACCTTACTTGGATGGTTATAATGGTGTACATAATTACTATATATGATTATTGTAAATTGATATTGATTCTGAAATATTATACATACACTTCAATACAATTCCACGATCCGGAGAACGATATCCTCGCTCGTGCGTACGTACGGACTACCGTCTTCACGACGTGATGGGATTCATTCTCCATGTTAACCATTCATGAATGATTATAAAGTATATATAATAAGTAATAAAGAAATATATGACATAATAATGATACTGGATTTATGTGTATATATATGTATTTCATCTACTTAATTCCATTCAACTCAATAAGGAAACGAAAACATTGTTCATGCGTACGTACGGCCTACCGTCTCCATTAACGGGGTATTTCCTTCCATTTACTGATCTATTATATATATTTATATTCTGAATATATATTATATATAAATCATGTTTTACATTCGGGAATTAAGTAATCATGATATAAGTAAACATATCAATAATTACAAGTTAAAACACGGACGACAGATGAAATGATTTTACCCAAAACGATCTTTAACAAGGAATTTACAATAGAACGTGTAATATAAACTCATAAGTGAACCATATATGATATCATAACAGAGAGTATGATTCTGGAATAAGTCAATGACATTATTTAAATCATTATACAGGAGGTTCGGACACTTACGAAGCAAATCGGACCTAAGGTAAGGGAAATATCACAATCTCATTTTTATCAGAGATTGTTTGTACTTTGGAATTTACTGGGGAGTATTTTATCATCCACATCCATGTTTCCTCAATATGTAATATTATTTCCACCCACCCAAAATTTTTTAAATCCAATTTTACCCTTCGGTGAGTTTTTAGTAAAATATATGAGAGGAATATTTTGTCGTTTTTCATACGAGGTACTTTTTGAATTTTCCAAAAAAAGTACGAGAATAATGTTTTTTTAACATATATGGCATGAATGTATTTTTTAAAAATTATTTCCAAGAAGCTTCCTTTACATGTTTTCATGTTTATTTTTAATCAACTTTTTTTAGTTTATAATTGTATGTCATGTTATGAAAGGAAAAATGTTTTTGAAGTAGAAAGGATATTTTCCTCAAAAATGGAGTTCATGTGATTTATCAAAATTATTTTCCATCTAAGATAATAAAGTGTTTTTTTTATATCCCTATTATTACATTGATTTGATGATGTTGTCATGGAATTATTTTTATGAATTCCTTTATCAGATATGAATTGTTTTATGATGTCACGATGTTTAAGAATCCCATTTTTATTACATGGGTTATGCTATGATGTATGGTTTATGATTTTGTGCCACACATAAAGATGGTATCATTACGGGATGGGTGGGACCAATATCTCCCCCCAATGCATTGGGTAAAGATTTTATATCTCATGATATAGACATGGCTAGAACGGCAGGATAAACCGGTTCAGTGAAATAGGACTGAAACGAGGGGTGAACTCGGTTCAGAAATGGACCTTGTCCACTATGATAGTCTTGGCAATGAGTCTTGACTAATAAGAAATGATTCTCTATGATTATGTTTGTATGACACAAAGTTTTATGTTTTAATTTATGATTATTGGGATTACATTTCACTACTATGATTTATCCCATGTTATGATATAATGATCTCTTTTGCAGGTTATGATTTCCAAAATGTTATGTTCTTATGAATATGATGTGATTGATATTTCTTTTGTTTACCCTTACTGATCATTTGAGCTCACTGTTTTATGTTTACTTTTCCCCAAGAGATAAAGAATGGTTTTAGGTAAAAAGGGATGATCTTTATAAGAGATGTTAAAGATCTTTCACCACGATTAGATGATTATATTCCGAGTTTCCAAGGACACTAAACTATTACGGTCCTTGTGTGTGTGTTTTTGTTATGTACTATGTATTCCGCAAAAGTAATGTAATGTCCAGGTATGTTATGTTTCGGGTCTCAATAGTTGGTATCAGAGGATAGATTTAGTCATCATTTGGAAACTAGGATGTGAGATCTTTAGTGAGATCCCTAAAGATATTTCTATGATATGTCTAGGGATTTCCCTGAGGTTAATTATAAGTATAGGTTATTATACTTGAATTACGGTAACCTACGATGTTAGATATTGAAGGTACTTCCCCTTTATTATGTTGTTTTGCCTAGCATGATTTCTGCCTCTCACACTATTCTTTTTGGGTTTTAGAGGATGGCTAGAACCCGAAGGAACCATGTTGATAAATGTAATGGACAATGAAATGATTTTCCTCCCGAACAAACAACTGTTATGGGAGATGGAGTGAAAAATCTTATTGCTATACTTACACAAGTTATGAATCATTCTAAACTTCCAAATGAGCAGAGAAGGGAACAATATTCTATCGAGTCCTTCATGAGGCAATGTGTAACATCTTTCAGTGGGTCTTCTGATCCACTTGTTACTGAACAATGGATTAGTACCAGTGAGAAGATATTTTCAGTTCTTCAATGTTCTGAACATGATAAAGTCATCTTAGCAGTATATCGTTTGGAAGGTGAAGCTGATCAATGGTTGTATCTTATCAAGAATACGAGCCCAAGAGATGAAGTTGAGTCCATAGAATGGGACGAGTTCACGAACTTATTTTTCAATAAGTACGTCCCTCATATTATTCAAACAATAATAGCGAAGGAGTTTCTTGAACTAAAGAAAAAGGATGATGAATTTGTTGGTATATGCGAAGTGAATTTTACAAGGCTTGCATGGTATGCATCTGGCTTTATCATCCAACCTGAAAGTAAAGTTTATTGATTCTTCAGTGGCTTAAAACCAAATCTTCGAAGGGCATTAGCTATACGAGACTTTAGTAGCGATGAAGAAATTATGCGCTGTGCTATTAATGTATAAATTGAAGTTGGTGTTACATATCCATCTCATTGTTTTGACAAGAAACGAAATATGTAGTTTAAGGAGAAATATCATAATAATGTTGAAAAGAAGATGAATGTGTCCTTATGCTAATAGTGTGGAAAGAAGCATGGCTGAGATTATCTTAAAGGGACTAGAAAATGTTTTAAGTGTGGAAAATATGGTCATCGAGCACCTGAGTGTTGAAGTAATGGAAAAAGGGTTGCTAATGGTGTTAATAAAGAAAAGACTGCAGAGAACGCACCAACTACACTTCAATGCCTTAAGTGCAATGAAATGGTGCATTATGCTAATCAATTCCCTAATCCAAGGGTTAAGGATGATCGACATGAGCATCCACATAAGGGAAAGGACAAAGGGAAGTCACATGCGATCACTATTGGCGATGTTGAATATGACAATGATGTGGTGGAATGATTAAGTGTTTATGTAATGGGATTCCAAAATAATGTTGTTTATAGTATCGTGAAATATTGGAATATTTATATATTGGTCTATTGTGGATTTCAATAATTTTATGGTACTGGAAACCATGGAAAGTGATTGAGATATTTTTGGTAAGCAGATGATATGCGCATAATAAAGGGATAATAAGATAATGAGATATTTGATTGTATTTATGAGCTCATGGTTTGAGTATACTGAATTTTGAGGATTTTGTTATGTGGAAAGTGTTAACTTTTAACTGCATTCATATTTTCACTAAGGTTCAATGGGTATTAATTCTTCATGATAATACATGTTTAAGGTATCCACATGTTTGTAATTTGTCCAACAAGATATATCTTATGATATATGTGGGATAAATGATGGCATTCACGTGATTGTTATGTGAAATTTCAAGTAATCATTTTCTTTATACTATGATCGTGGACCGAAGTATTTGGGATACCCCTAAATATTAGAATGGATTATGTTGGACATAAGTTAGTATTGTTTAAGAATAGAACATTTTTAGATATTATTGATGGTATGTTATAGTAATATAGTATTAGAAAAAGGACAACCTACAGGACGGGTGACAGCCCATCGCGTCAGACAAAGTTGTGGGAATCGAACCCACAACTGATGTGCGACTGGTCTTTATCGCATACCACAAGCCTATAGGAAGTACATGGTTAGTAGAAACTAGTTTTATTTTATTATGCGGTATGATATATGAAGTATAAGTTCATTTTTGGAATTGTAAACAATTAACCTCACCATAGATGGACTTATGTATATTTGATAACTTTTGCTAACCATTTGTTTGAAACAGATGGAATGACCCATCATTCTATCACATGATCTGTTAACACTTCACGAATAACAAATTCAACTACATTTCTTTAAGAGATGAAGTGGAAATTGTTCAAAGCACGAACAGCAGTGAGATTGTAACAAAATAATGTAAATATTTATTCTAATTGAAAATTTTCAACATTAGGGAAATGATATTGAAAACCAAAATTGTTGTCCTAGTGCCCTTATATCCGATGAATCAGATGGTATCATAGATCATCACAAATAAATGGATTTTTGATTGCTGGATTTTCCATAGCAATGTTCTCTACCACTCTCCATCAGAACATGATGGTTAGATTTCACTTCCATATCCATATTTTCACTTATGTGGAAACCTAGTGATTTGTTTATTTGGGTAACCATTACGTTTCATACGTATGTTTTTAAAGATTGGTTTTGGTATTCATTTTTACAATGTGGGTTTCTAATAAATAATCCTTCGAGTAGTAAACCATTTATAACCCAGATGAATTTCAAGGGCGAAATTCATTTTAAGGGGGGTAGAATGTAACACCCCGAGATTTTATGAAAAATATTCTTTTTAATTTCATTAATGTCTTGTTTTGTACGCTACACCAAAAGTAGCTTTCTCAACACACATCCCTGACTTGGCTTGCACTACATGCAATCGTGACCTTCCACGATAGAGTGTTTTGTACGCAATACCAAGTTTCTCTAAACAACGATATGTTATAAAAACTAGCTGTTATGAATAGTAATACCCACTTTTTGATATTTTATAACTTTTATCTCTTTAAATGGTCTTCATTTTTGGATTCAGAAGATCGAAATTATCCTAGGGTGAAATTTTGGTATTTTTCTGAAAACTTTCAATTTTTGATGAATAGTGAAAACCCTGGGTTACTATTTAAAAACCGACTTTTTATTTAAATAATTATTTATTTTATTTATTTTAGGTCAAAATTAATACATAATACCTATATAAGTTCAATGTAAATCATTGGAGTCATTTTATAATAATTTTAGATATATTTTTTTTTGAACTTTTCACCGTCTTTTACCCACCTCTTAGGAGGATTTGCAAATTTACATAAAACATAATTCTACCACTTCTCTGAATGGAATTTAAAAAATCCGAGAGACACAGTTGATGTCAGTCAGTAAAATTTGGTTCAATGAGATGAGAATAATTTTCGGTGAATAATAACTTTTTACTTTTTTTTACCACGGTTAAAAGTAAATAGGGTAATTAAGGGTAAAAATGATATTATTATTACCCTAATACATGTCATAATTCTATTGGATAAGTTTAATTCGACCAAAAACAACCTTAGGAATAAAGAATGACCATTTAGGCCGACTTGGATTAGATTAGGACATTTATTATTAATTTATTTAAATAAGAGATAAAATAGTTAAAATCAAAGTTTAATAAGTAGATAATTTTTAATATAGGATTATACATAGGATAAATTCAACTATAAATATTAATTAGAAATATAAAAAGATTTTCTACATAGTGGTATTTTATTTATAATTTTTATACATTAAATAATTTAATTTATTTTTGACACAAAGATGATACGATAATTATCTTATAAATGAAATATTGACATAATTGATGTTATAAATACCCAAAAAATGTAATTTGAGACCTTTTATGAATTCCACTAATTTTATGGGTTAATATGACATGTTATTATTTATTTAATTAACGTTTTTAGAACTAATCATTCTGTTATGATTTTAAAAAAAATCAATAACTAAATAGTTTTAAAATTGACATAAAATAGTTTTTAAAACGGATATTATATTATTAATTGTTATTTTATTCCTAAAAATCTATGGTACTGCCAAATGACTTAGATATGGATATATATATTAATAATAAACAACTTTGGGTTCCTTTGTCTTGTTATATTATGTTTATTAACCTTATAGTGTAAGAAAACAAGAAGACACGGCAAAAGTAAAATTATTTTACTTAAAGTTAAATCTAAATGATAAGTTTAAAATAGAAACCTAAACTTGTCTAAATTATATTTGATGAGAGGATTTAGACCCATCCTCACATTATATTATAAATAACTCAATTTGGAGCTATTAAAAACCGAATATGACTTTATAATAAAATAATATTTTTAGTTACTCCAAAGGTGCCCCTCACCTCCCTTATAAAAGGGCACCTCCTACCTCTCTTCCTCAAAACACATTGAGCCTTAAAGATCTTCCAAAACCTGACAAATTATCTTCTCCACTTCCCTAGAAACATCATAGAGGTTCTGGTCTTCTTCAAATACCAATTTTAGTACCCTAAAAGGAGGTCTCGGAGAGGCGCGTCAAAGAAGAAGTAATGTCTGTTACCGATTCTTTCAACTTTATTTCTTCTTCCACATCTTCTTATATAGTTGTTTCATTATGAAGTAATAACATCAGCATCACTCATATAATTATATGTTATTATACATATTAAACAACTCTATTTGCCTGTCTATCCATCCAATGGAAAATGAAATCACCGCGCGTGCGTACGTACAGAATACCGTTTCCAATTCGTGGTGTAATCTATTTTCCCACAACCACCATACTTGGATGTGTATAATGGTGTAAATAATAACTATATATGATTATTGTAATATGATATTGATTCTGAAATAGTATACATAATCTTCAATACAATTCCACGATCATGAGAACGATATCATCGCTCGTGCGTACGTACGGACTACCGTCTCCACGACGTGATGAGATTCATTCTCCATGTTAACCATTCATGAATGATTATAAAGTATATATAATAATTAATCATGAAATATATGACATAATAATGATACTGGATTTATGTGTATATATATGTATGTCATCTAATTAATTCCATTCAACTCAATAAGGAAATGAAAACAGCGTTCATGCGTACGTAAGACCTGCCTTCTCCATGAACGACGTATTTATTTCCATTTACTGATCTATTATATTTATTTACATTAATAATATATATTAAATATAAATCATGTTTTATATTTGTGAATTAATTAATCATGATCTAAGTAATCATATGAATAATTAAACGTCAAAACACGGACGACAAATGAAAAAAATTTACCCAAAACACTCTTTAACATGGAATTTACAAAAGAACGGGTAATATAAAGTCATAAGTGAACCATATATGATATAATAACAATTATTATGATTCTGTAATAAGCCAATGTCTTTATTTAAATCATTATACAGGAGTTCCAGACACTTACGAAGCAAATCAGACCTAAGGTAAGGGAAATATCACAATCTCATTTTTATCTGAGATTGTTTGTACTTTGGAATTTACTGGGGTGTATTTTATCATCAACTTCCATGTTTCCTCAAAATGAAATATTATTTAAACCCACATAAAATTATGTAAATCCAATTTTACCCTTTGGTGACTTTTTAGTAAAAGATATGATAGGAATCTTTTGTCATTTTTCGTATGAGTTACTTTTTGACTTTTTCGGCAAAAGTACGAGAAAAATCTTTTTTTAACTTATATGGCATGAGTGGATTTTTAAAACATTATTTCCAAGAAGTTTCCTTTACAAGTTTTAATGTTTATTATTAATCAACTTCTTTTAGTTTAGAATTGTATGACATGTTAAGAAAGGAAAAGTGTTTTTGAAATAGAAAGGATATTTTCCTCAAGAATGGAGTTCAAGTGTTTTATCAAAATTATTTTCCATCTAAGATAATAATGGTTTTTGTTTATATCCCTATTATTATATTGATTTGATTATGTTGTTATGGAATTATTTTTATGAATTCCTTTATCTTGTATGAATTGTTTTATGATATCACGATGTTTAAGAATCCCATTTTTATTACATGGTTTATTCTATGATGTATGGTTTATGATTTTGTGGCACACATAACAATTGTATAATTATGAGATGGGTGGGACATATATCTCCCTCCAATGCATTGGTTAATGATTTTATATCTCATGAGATAGACATGGCTGAAACGGAATGTTAAACCGATTTAGTGAAACAAGACTGAAACGAGGAGTGAACTCAGTTCAAAAATGGACTTTGTCCACTAAGATAGTCTTGGAAATGAGTCTTGACTAATAAGAAATGATTCTCTATGATTATGTGTGTATGCCAAAAAGTTTCATGTTCTATGATATGATTATTGGGATTAAATGTCACTACTATGATTTATCCCATTTATGATATTAATATCTCCTTTGCAGGTTAAGATTTCCAAAATGTTATGTTCTTATGAATATGATGTGATTGATAATTCTTTTGTTTACCCTTACTGAGCATTTGAGCTCACCCTTTTATGTTTTCTTTTCCCCAGGATACGATTAATGGTTTTAGGTAAAAAAAGGGAAGATCATTATGGGAGATGTTGAAGATCTTTCACCACAATTAGAAGATTATATTCCGAGTTTCCAAGGACACTAAACTATTACAGTCCTTGTGTGTGTGTTTTTGTTGTGTACTAAGTATTCTTCAAAAGTAATGTAATGTCCATGTACGTTAAGCTTTAGGTCTCTACAATGAAGCTCATGAAAGATAGATGTTGATGATGATGATCAATGATATGCCATTAGACTGTGACCCCTAGGGTCATAATGTAGTTTTCTATCCATTATTTATTTTTTTCGTATTAGATAAATTTATTATATGAAATAAAAAATTAACATTGGAATTTTATCACTAAGATATAAAATATAATTACTTTTGAAATGTCTAACTGATGAAAAGAAGATTTAGAGTATGTTTTAAAATTTTAGAATGTAATTCATGAAATTTAATAATTTTCGATATATCTCATCTTTGACTACCACCTTTATAAATGGTTAATTAGTCATAGTGTTTAGACAATGTACATGGAAATGAAAGAAAATTCCATAAGGGTTGGTATAGAAGTCTCAATTGAGGACTTAGTGAGGAAATATCAAACAATTATATATGTAATATATGAACATCACAACTGAAATAATATGATGAAATACATTCCTAGTCCTATACATAATATGGATAATATTAAAATGAATTTTTTCAAATGGTTTCCATAGAATGTGACTAAAATATGATCATATATGGATAGTAATGGATTGAACTAATATTTTGGAACACTTTATCCATATCATAGAAGATAACATAGTAGAGGTCATGGAATAACAATATTTATAAGAACTAGTTGGGTTGAATGGAATTAGAAAAATATATATATCTATTAGAGACCCCCATATCAATTTATTATTCTAAAAATCATTACAAAAAATAATTTCAATAAAATTAATATTAAGAAATTGTCACATACATGTAGATAGGTATACAAAAAATAGTATTCATGAATTGGATGATATTATTAGAGTATTCTAATTAATTTTGGTTGTACATGAGAGTATAATGTGCCTTTGGATGACTTTTCTGTTAATCTCCATTATCAAGAAACAATACTGATGGCCCTATTTGACGATTTTTTATTCCAATACTTGTTGTGTTTCATATTCATTGATGGAATCATGATGGATATATTTTATTATAATGTGTGTTTTCTTAAATACTATATATAAAGTCAAAATTATCTTTCATTAGACGTCATATGTGCTATGTAGGAAAAATATGTCTTCATATAATCATCAATGAACATTATATTTTATTATTAGGGTCCATGATTAATTTATTGTTTAATCCATAAATTTTCATCAATAATTTGAGAAATATGGTATGTTAAAAAATTGGAATGTGGGGCTATTTGAGGTTACTGAACTAATTGAAAATATTATTTTATTTTTATCATTATAATACGGATTTAGTGTGCTTTATAATTTCATTCATTTTTATCAAATGAATTGTTCATCATGATCCAGATCATTTGATCATTTGGGAATAAGATACTATTTATCCAACAGTGATTTTTTTAATTAAATTTAAAGACATAAAGATAAAAAGTAAAACTCTATTTATGGGAGATCTATTTACATTGATTCAGTACATTGATATCATATTTTGGTTGAATATGAAACATGTTAATGGGAAAAATATTGTAGGAGGAATTTTTTACATTTTTTAATAGAAATGATGATAAAAATAATTGCTAGTAAGAAGAGACCAATAGTGAAAAGAATGTAGAACCACTGATTTGTGTAAAAACATTGTTTTAGGTTTTTTTGTTTAATGTTTGGAGTCTTTGGTATGTCTAATTCTATGTGAATGGATGAGTAAAAGTACAAAACATTGAACCTAACAATAGATAATGGTATATGATATATACAATCTATGAATGTATGTTTAATGATTTCAATATGGTTAGTGAATATATAGTGACTTGGTTCAGATCATGAATGGTTTTCAATTGTTTTGTTGAGGATGGGATAAGAATTCATGCCTTGAAATTATATTATTCTTAAAAAAATAAACCTTGTAGTCATAAATTTCTGCATACATGGCCTCTTGAGAATTACAAATGTTAATTATCTATTAAAATTATTAATTTAATTTTTGGTTTTAAAATGTCTATACTATATTAGAATTAATTTTTTTTGAATCCAATGTTTTTTGGTGAATTTAAAAAAAAGATTTTTTTTGTTACTCAACAACATCAATTATACTATCATTTTATAAAATAAAGAATAACACAATACACATAGTTTAATAAATTAATCTGAATAAAATATAAATTATGAATCATTAACCATTAATATTTGAAAAATAAATTTCAATAATGTAATCAGAATATAGAAATTTTTTTAGATTAAATTTTATGTTTTTTCAAATAAACATTAAATTTTTAGAGAACAATGGAAAATAACATGTCTTCAAATATATTAATTAATTTTAAATAAATTATTTATTTTAAATTATCCAATATATATATATATATATATAGATTTATCATATGAAAAAAATTATTTATTATTGCTTAATTGGATTAAAAAAATTTCTTGCATTTTATCTTTAATAATTTTTATATTTAACAGAACATTTTCACAAAACTATTTTTCAATATATATTATGAATTAATATTAAAATATATTTTTTGAATCTTATTGAAAATTAATAAGAGAATATTATTTAAATATTTAGGATATTTAAATATTTTATATATAACTCTGTTACTTTTAAACAATACTAATACTGTTTTAAAATTTTCATCATTGGTAATGTGTAAATCGTTTAATTATGGTAAAAAATAATGTGATAAAGCATCCAAGCTATTGAAAAGGTAATGACATTTGTAGTAATTAAATATTTTCCATCAAAAATTTGAATATATATAATTTTGGTTCTATTTGAACAATGTAATGACATTTATACTATTTTTAGTAATAAAAATTATAAATTGTCCCTACATTTTGTTTAATTTATTTTATATGTTCGGATAGGGATAATAAGATCATATAAATGATAATAAATGATAGTTTATAATAAATAATATATTTTATCAGGTTAATTTATTATTAATTTTATTTTTCATTATTACTTTTTTCTAATTCATATGCAACACCAACATAATTTTTATTCAAATTAAATAAAACCAAAATGAAAAATATTAAATATATTAAAAATTGAAAATTTTGATTGAATAATTTTCTTCATAACTTTTATAGATAAATTTAACATTATAATACTATTTCAATGGATTATATTCACATTCCATATTTTTTATGATTTTTTTAAGTTAAAATAATGAATTTTTTGAAAATTTACAATTATGATATTTATGGAAATGATTAATTAATTTAATAATTTTTAAAATATAAAAATTTTTGACATAGTGAATGGGTGATAATATATATACACTTAAATTTTATCTTCTAGAAGTTCATTAGATATTTTTACTTCTATGTAATCATTTTAAACTATTAATGTTTAAAACCTTTTATAATGAGGTAATTGTCAAAAACGATAACATGGATCTAAAAAAATATATTGTGGGAAAACATAAATTAAAAACGTCAAAATGTAATTGTATTATATTATTTAATATAAATATAATATAAGAAAAAAATTAAATAAATTTAATTCCATTTGGTAGTTGGAATCAATTTATATTAATCAAATTCATTATGGAATTACACGAATGCATATCTGAAAACATAAAAAAGGGAACAACATCTATATATTCATTTCAAAAAAATAATTATAACATTGATCTAAACAATTATAAAAAATAAAATTTGAAAAATAATTATCTATGCTATAGAGTTTCATTTCTTTTTTATATGACAGCCAATGTTCCCCTGAGAGGACATCTAACGGTTGTTTAATGATGAAGAGGTAATCATCCTTACAAACTAATTGGTTTTGTTGAACATCTACTAAATATGTTATACCCATTTAAAAATAATACATCCAATATCATAAATACACTTGTAATCTATTTTTAAAATAGTAATACTATTTTACACATATATTCCATCCTACGTAAAAAAACATCACTCGTTTAAAAAAACATCATTAATTATCCACAAAGTGGTGTAATTTTATTTTAATAAAATTTTACAAGAACAGTTATAAAGATAAAACAAATATTTTCATATTATATTTAGGAACCAATTATACCTGTAGAATTATTGTATCATATTTATCTTTGTACCTTCAAATACATTATAAAATGATAAATTCACTTGTGAAAATGTTTTGGTTACCACCTTCATGTTGTGTTGTGATCAGTTTTTCATTTACGCTTTGAATGGATGATAATAATGATTTATTTAAAACAATATTTGTGATATTTATCAGGATTATGAATTTAGCTATAGTGAAACCATAATCAATATAGATGAAGTTGAAAATCCATGATTAAACATGTATGATAAAAAAATTGTTCACGCCCAAAACAATGATAATAACCAATTTTTATTTATGAATGAATGATAAGATATTATAAGAGGATCATATATGGAATTATAAATATTAATATATATCTTTCATTAATTAATAATATATATTTAATAATTTATAAGGAATTTAAACCATGTTCATCAAAGTAAAAATCCAAGGTAAGTGGTGTTTTAAATAAATCTATTGTCATTGAGTTATACAATTAATTAATTGACTATGTTAGGCGATTATTATGTGTGAAATTACCATTAATTGTATTATATATTAATTCAACCTATATATTGTGGATTTACATTAACCTCATATTATAATTTATTTGATTAATAATCACTTCAATTATATGATATTTTTAGGGATTTATTCTCAATTTATACTCAGTTGAAAAATATTTTGTGTTATGTATTTACAGTGATATGATATTTGTTAGGGATTTAGTAGTAATTTCCTCTCCATTGAGAAAAATGTTGTATTATGCACGAATTTATTTTTAGTGTGTACGTACCTTTACCATTTTAGGTAATAAACATGAATATATTTTTATACATGTTGATTAATGTTTCAAATAGAGTTTACTCGTTCAGGTGGTTACAATTAAAATGTAAAAAAAGAGTAATGAATTTACATTACCATCTCATGTTTATCTAATAATCTTTACATTAATGGAATCTTGTAATCTGACCATTATAAATTAAATTTATTCTCATGTCCTCTAAATTTTTTGTAATTTTCTTTAATTTTTTATAATATTATCTATGTTTTGAAATATAATCATTTATTGTACATTATTAAATAAATACATTATCTTTTCTCTATTTGACTGGCTAATTTTATCTTCAATGAACAAATGTTTATAAATTATCATAAAAACCTCAATTTTATATTCTCATATTAGATTTTCGTTAAAAATTAATATTATCCATCGATTTTTAAAAGTTTGGAAATAAATATTTCTATTTATCTATGAATGGTTTATTTTTTACATTATTTATAAAATTTCAAACAAATTATTTATACAGGTTCAATATAATAACATATTTTTCCTCCATAAAAACCATGTTACACTCAACATTTTTTATCAATTTCTCAACCATTTTACTGACAAAAATCATTCCTGATATATATATTTAATTTTTTTAATTCCATTTTATTTATATATTAAAATTATATTAATTTATTAGAAAACCTATATTACTAATAAATTTATGGTAATATTTTATGTATTAATAATTTTTTATCATTAATAATATTATGAATCATTTAATTTATTATGACAATTATACATTATAATTCTTGTAAATATTTATATTATTTATATAACATATATGATTACTTCGTAAACTATATACCATTTATAAATATGGGTTTTCCTTTTGTCATTCCATATTTTTTATTTAATTTATACATTTTATGATAAGTGACAATTTTTATGAATTAAATTAATTAATCAATGTATGTGGAATGAACTGGACATGAAATGACATATGGGGCCCAAAATTATATAGTCAAATGGTTGATTGACAAGTATCATGAGAAAAAAAATCTATCCGTATTAAATGGTTTTTTGGTGTATAGATTCCCATCGTTTAAATGGTCACAGAACAATACCATTATATTAATTATTTCATGATATCTGATATAATGACTTCCAAAATTATCCTTTTCATTCCTTTATAATTAATCTATCAGTGTCCATGAGATTATTGAATTTGATATTACATTAGGATGCATTTCTTGCTCAAGTGACTAATTAAACAGAATTTGTTTTTAGTCATTTACCTTTTCATGTTGATTTTTCATTATATACTCATAATAGATTCTATTATACTTATATAATTTTATGATAATTGATCACACCTGGAAATTTCATTTTTTCATTACATTTAAATGAATAATTAATTGAATGAGATTCATGGATTCCTATAATTTTTATATCTTTTGTTTTATTTTTTATATCCAATATAAAATGAAAATCATGTATGTATATGGTTCATTAAGATTAATAAATTTATTGGTATGTTAGTATGAGATCCCATGCATTTCGTATCAATGTAATAATGTAGAAAATGGATTAAGTATAAGGGAGATTGGGTTGTTATAGTTCAAATTAGACAAATTTTTGTATAATTCTTTGGAAATTTATTTTTTAAAAATATATATGACATAAAAATTATGATTATCAGAAAGTGATTTTAGTACATTTACAATTAGAATTATTTTGATTTTATGGATTCAAATTCATGATGTTTTTTCAAAAAATATATTCATAAAACAATTTAGTCGCGCAACCTGATAGAAGAATCAGAATAAGTTCATTTTTTAAAAATATAGATTTCCCAACTGAGCAAGCCAATACACCTAGTGTTCGAGATAAGATGTTCAAGGATACATTAGGTAATCTGACCAAGGTTATGATTCATACCCTTTTATATATGAGAGTAAATTATCTTACAGGGAATGATACACCAATAATGATCCATTTCATGAGACAAAATCCTCTGAATTTTAATTAAAAAATACAGTTCTAGCTAAGGAATGGATTAAGTATCATAAAATTTTCTTCCTTGCGTTTGGATACAATGAATTGTAAAGCTTAATGATGGATGTTTATAAACATAGGGGTGATTCTAAAGGATGTAGTATTTTTATTCAAAAAACTATATTTGAATATGAAATTTAATATAATTAAGGGATACATTTTAAACAAACACCCTTCGATAAATAATTCCTTCAATAGAAATGAATTTAAACAAATAAGGTGTATTTTATAATAAATAAAGACATTGATGAATGCATTGTGGAGACTATATATATCATTACATGAAATGGTACACATTTTATAGACTACATTTGTTATACAAATATCCTGATTGACCAATAATTTGGTATACATAAAAGAAACCTCTGTATGGTTCTATTTTATCAAAAAAAACATTAAATGTTGAAATATAATTACATACCCTCAAAACAATGAATAATGTATATATATCATATATCTTCAAGGGATATAAAGAGAGTAATATCTAATACATGCCATAAAAACAGAGTACTTTTCCAAATATGAATATTTCAATGAATATATATTATTATACTAAAAATTGATTAGTGAATCATCTTACAAATGAATCATGGTTTTGGGAGTTTTCACAATTTCATAGATAATGGTAATATATAAAATAAATTAATTGTTAATAATGAATAAAATTGTTTAAAAACTGTAAACTCTATATAAATGAGGCATTATTCACACAAATATCCCAATAGTAATGTGAAGAAACCAAAAAAGAGGCATAGAGGGGAATGTCGAGCATATATAATCATCATATATGATGTTGCAGTTCTTAAAATTTTATTGGAAGGTTCTTAATTCAGGGAATCATATTTATCAAATGATTTATTTGATTCCAAATATTGGAACTATTTTTATCGTCCATGGTTCACATGAAAATTATATATTTCCCTAGCTCCATAAGAAGGTAGTTGTCAGTCAGTTTTTTATAATGTCAAAATAATAAGGATATCCTAGTCAAATCCCATTAGTAAATAGAAACATATTCAATTTGTAAACATGATTATTATACATATATTTTACTTTCCTAAAATTATATATATGAATATTATTTCAGAATACAATTAACATGACTTTTTATAATAGTTTTGAATTTATCCTTAGGATGATGATATAGAATTTATTATCTTTGAAATTAAACTTCATCATCTGACTCACATATGTATCTATATCTAGTAGTTTTTATAAATTATATTCTTATAATCTAATAGTTTTAATGTATATAGATTAAAAGGGTAACATTTAAATTTAGGACATAATTAATTTATTTGAAAATATTGATATATTTTTTTGAGAAATTAAATTGACTACCCTGATAATGTGAAGATAATTTTTACATTTATTTACCCCTAATGAAAAAAATATATTAGGGAAACTATATATTAGGAACTGGCATTAAACATTTCATAATCTAGAATAGTCTTTTAGAATTATCATCTTTTTATTCCCAATGATCTACTCTGTTTATTGTTTTATAAAATTAGTACATTATTCATACATGTCACCCGATAATAAAACAATGTTGGTACTACTAAAAAAATATCTATTTATTCAATATTAAGAAATTTTTTAATAAAAAACATGTAATCTATTCCTGAAAAGTCATCAAAACATTCATCTTGGATTCTACTTTTCTCTTACCCATTGTAATACACTATGAAATTTTTTTTAAAACAAGTAATGAGCACACAAATATAAGTAAGGGATATAAAAAAGAAGGATTTAAATTATTAGTACATGTATACTTATAAACATATTAAAAAATTTCCCAACGAAACCCTTCTCACCCAATAAGTATCACATAGTATCATGGTGAAAACCGATATTTACATTAAACATTGAAAATATAAAAAACAATATAGGTATATTGGTTAATTACTTACATAATATTGTAACCCTCATGGATAGATTATAATTTTTAACCCACATGACTACATTACAATGTATCCCTAAAAATTATTTACAATGTAACACTCACAGTTACCCTCTGGTGTAACCATCATAGTTACAGATGGTGTAACCAAATTAATGACCTCCAACATAAACATATCCAATGAATAGTACGGAGATATAGGTCCCAAAATTCATCAATAATAATTCACGAGAACCAAAACATAATAAAAAAACATTAATAATTGCATAAAAATATTTATTTTGAATTTTGTAAAATAGAATAATAAATGGGAATTTATAGAGGATATCCCTTTACAAATATCTTACAATTGATGTTAGAAATAATAGAAAAAAATTAATTTCTGTATAAATTGTAAATCCAAAGAATAAAACGTGATATAAATAAAATTAAATACATAAATAAACATTATACCACATAGCTAATAAAGTAGAAGGTTATCCCAAAGAATTCAAATTGAGTTAAAAAATTTCACACCTTCGGGTATTCTTAAATAAAATGTGTTTAAACCACCAGTATAATTGATCGAAGTGTGTTAGTAATATTCTAAATATACAAATTTTTTTTAAAACACTATAAAAGATTATTTTATAACATAATTTCACACAATTATTTAAAATATATTCTTATTTCCATTATTTTGGGTGTGTTCTTACCATAGATTTCATGGAAAATTCATAATAGATTTTCTTAAAAAATGGTTGTGAAACACCATAAGTAGAATTAAATGGTATTAATATGATTATTTATTACTAATTATATCATAAAGCATAAATTTTTTATATTATTATGCAGAATTTGTCTAAACAATAATGATATTAATTTAGATCATTTTGGTGGTTCTACGATAATCTCAAACAAGTGTTATTGTATTATTTAATATTATTTATATATGTTAATTCCAAAAAATAAAAGTGGGTATTTAATAAAAAATAAAAAATAATTCAACTGTTTAATTGGTTTTATAAATATCCATAAATGATGTATTGGAAATTGAAAACACATGGTCCACAATGTTGGTAAATAGAAACTTAAGGGATGATTTTTTTATTTTTAGAAAAAATGGTAGTGAAGAAGAAATATATTGATTAATATTTGCATAATCATGATAAATTTAATTTATATGTATGATAATATAGTTTTAATTATTCATGGATATGTGTATTTAATTATAATATATGTAAATAGAAATAATTCAATAGAAATGAAAAGAAAATGATAGTGGATTTTTACCTCTAGAATTACCCACCATGGGATCCTCTTTAATGCCTTTGGTTTTGGCCATTTTTGATATAAATAGGTCTTTGACATGGGAAGAGTCATGGGAAGTAGATTGGGGATAAATTGGAGACATCTCAATTCTAGAGAGGTGTGAGAAAAATATGGGATGATTGGTCGTATTTAGAGTAGAGAAGGGCATTCTCCATTTTTTTAATCATATTTTATTATTGTCTCAAGGTAGGAAATTGTTTTGGATTTTTTGACAAAATAAAATAATTAGTTAATCTGAATTCTAACCAAGGGTAATTACATCAGTACAACATCATCCATGACTTAATAATTCATGTATTTAGCTTTTTTCATAAATTATCATATTTTAATCTTCACAAAAATTCAATTACTTCATAAAAATACATAAAATTCACCATGACTATTTTTCAAAATGTTAGATATAAAAACGAATATCATTTTTTGAAAACTGGTTTTAAATATGAGAATTTTAATTCATATTTTAATTCAATTTTTAATAAAAATACCACTTTTAAAATGATAACTAATTTTATATTACATTGAAAAATTAATTAATGTATAATAAAATTATATTATGATCATAAGAAACCAAAAATAATAATTTACCAATCTATTTTATGAAAATATCTTTTCCTTTAAATAATTTTATTAATTATAAAATTGTAATTAAATATTGATGTCAATGAAAAATAAAAATACTAAATTTGTAACATTTTGAAAAATATTTACATGATCAATGATATAAATATATAATATTTTCACTTATAGTATGAATACATTTTATTTATACCTCATTCGGTGAGGTTAATATTATATTGACCAGATTATTATTCATAAGGGCCACGTTACTACTTCTATTGAGAAGTAACTATTCTATTAGTTTAAAGTCCATAGATTCTATAAATTCCACTTATTCATTGTAACATTATATTGAATATAACAACTTAATTACAAAATTAAGAAAAATTTATAATATCTTTTTTTGCTACATTATCCTCACATTCTTGTAATTACATCCTCACAATTATTATTTACTTATTTGTCATGTGAGGTTACATCTACCTCATAGTATTTTCAGATTCCCATGATAATTTTCAGTCATGTTGTTTCTCTACAAAAATATTAACCATGTGAAATCACTAATTTTACAATACATGTTATCTATGATCAAGAATCTGAAAAGGTATATATACATAAAAATGGTTCTCTTCCTACTGAACCACATCAGAGTTCAAAACATGTGATAAATATGGAACATACATTCTAAACATTGAAACACGAAAATAATTTTGTACAAAATATAAAATATGAGGAAAATAAAGTCAATATGATACTACTCTAAACACTATAGGATTTCATAATGTTTAAAGAACCTTGTAATTATATTTCCTTTCATTCCAAATTTTATAAAACATTTACATGGCGCGATTCTTAGAAAAATATGTTTGCCTACTGAAAATGAAAAGACTTACCTTCTTATTATCTAAAAAAATATTCATGATTGGAGATTTCCTAATTTCTTCTGGTTCATCTTTAAATTATCATATACTTAATCTAAAAATTTGGTAAATAGTAATATCCTTTATACGAAATTATCCCAAAATGGGGAGTATGACACAACATCACATAATTTCCCTGAAAAGGTTCCATTTTTTTACTAGAATGAAAACTGTTATTATAAAAAAAACTAAACTAAATCAATATGATGATCCCATATTCCATGTAATATATAGAGAAGTAACAAATAATATCAATCTATTTCAGAATTGTTCACTATGTCAATCCATTAGATTAATGATGTAAAGAAGAGCAGAAATTTAATTCTATAAAAATCGACTTATGAAGGACCTTATATAATTTATATTATAACATAGGATCTCAGTTAGATACAATGGATAATGTAACTCCATGTATCCAAAAAATATTATTAAGGTACGATTAAATAATGTGATCCAAATACAAAATATGTTATAGAGGAAGCAAATTTAAAGATTTAGACAGTTGGTCGATAATATCCTAAATCACATTGTTACATAGAGAAGTATCTAGTAGTTAACCAGAATAGCCCATTGTTGTAATTTCCAATTTCAACTATGGCATTGGAAAATGATAATGAATCCCCTTTAGAAATTTTAAACTTACTGTACCCAATTGACAAGTCAAACATTTCATGGAAAAATTTTCAATATCTATATTCATTCGATCCCACTAGAAATACTCCCAAACGTCTCGGTACAACATTGTGCTACTAAGATGAACAGAAAATGTAGAAATATGAAATTCACACAATAATTCATTCTTTATATGGGAATCACAAGGCACCCATAATCTTTTCCAAAAAAAACTAATCATTATCAACATTATATTTTAGAAATTTACCCCACTTCACCAATTCTAACGTTTTATTTAACTCAATATCATACAATTGTGTTTTCATAATATTTTCTTAAAGAGATGTATACAAAGACACAGAACAAAAATTAGTGGAATTTACTACACTATCAACTACCATTAAAAAATTCATCATATTGATTATCAAGGGGTAATGATCTAAAAGTAATATGGTTAGTGTAGCCTGGAATTTTTGAAATCTGTAATCTACTACATTGTTTACTATTATAGGATGGTAAATGATTGTGGAATAATATTCCCTTATCTGATTAGGGGGTCTTATTTTCCTTGTCTTCAATTCTTTATGAGTGAATATATATTTCATAATTTTTTCCTTAGTATATATTTTAATTTGGATAATTATAAATAATGGATCTAAATTTTCAATGAAAAAACCATATATTATAATTAAAAATCATGTCTCGGATAGTTTATCTCATGATTATTCAGTTTTCTAGATGAATATCTAATTACATAATCATTTTACATCATAAATAAGCAGTGTACCTTCAATAAAGCATCTATGTTGATGAAAAACTCACCATTTCTATAAGGCAGTCTAAAAAACTAGACAATTCACCAATATCTTATTTAGTTGTTGTAAACAATGGTCACATTATTCTATATATAAAATGTAACCCATTTTCATGTTAATATATATAGTGGGATAAATAATTGTGGAAAAATTTTAACACACCATTGGTAAGGACATTCTAATCCAAGGAAATCGTGAATCTCTATAATTTATTTAGGTATTGGTCATTTATGAACATCTTTTTTGGAAGGATCTATTATTATTCAATCATTTTTTTTATTTTTCCCATGAAAATAATTTTCCTCATAAAAAAATTCATTTTCTAGAATTACATATAATTTATTTTCATCGATAGTTTTCATGATACTAAGTAATTTTCATTCATGATCCTCATAACTATTGGAAAGTATCAAAATATCATCATTAAAAAAACCAAAAACTATTAAAAATATTTACGGAATATTATGTTAATATGATATATTAATATGTCTTGGGTATTTTTCAATCAAAAGGGACTAAAAATAGACTCATAAAGAATATATCTATTATGAAAATATATTTTTGTGATTTCATCCACCATAACCTTCAATGTATGGTTACTGAATCCCACATCAGTATTGAAGAAATAATGTGCTCTATGGACATGAACCAAAAACCCATTTATATGAGTGATATGATAGTTATTATAAATAGTTTTCTTATTCATTGGTATATAAGCATTGAAAAGTCTCAGGGAAATATATTTATTTTTAATGGGAAAAATAGTTTAACCTTATGGTGATGTGCTAGGATGAATGAATCCATTATCAAGAAACTCCAGAAATTTATTTTTAAATTCTACAGTCATACATGATACATTATATAAGAGTGTCTGAAACTGTATTATTATAAAAAACCAATTATAATTTAAATTTATTTATTTGATCATGTATAACACCAGATTAATCATCCGGAAAAAAATCATGGTTTTTATTTAACCTGGGAACATCATTAATCTAAATAGGTCTCTTTATTCACTAATATTAGAAAGATAATGTTAATTTGAATATTTTAATTGTTTTATAGATTCCTGATATGTTAATAATTTAATGGTTTCATTCATGTTATTAAAGATAAACACATTCAAAAAACAACTTCTCTTGCTCTACAATCAATCTTTGAATGATAACCAGAATTCCAATCCCAACCTATAAAGGCATCAAACTAGACTAAGGAAAAAAAAAGAATTTCTTGTAATTTATGTTCACAAACAAGAACAAAAATATTCTTATAATATCATTTTTATAGTATTAACACCCTTTTTTTTAAAAGTTATTATAGTATGATTTCTTGAGATCTAATTTTAAAATTTACCTAAAATTTTCTGTGATATAAAGAAATGTGTAGACACCAATAAAACAAGACATTTGCAAAATATGAGACGACAATGTACTTATAACCACTACATTGGATATCCAGAAAAATATTAACATAGTCTCAAAGGATCTCACTACATCATTATTCTTATAATATGACTTATTTTAATTATTTAGATATTTCATTGGGTGTATATTTTTATAATGATTCATTTTACCACATTTAAAAGTCATTATTTTTTTCTTATAATTATTAATCTTATTATCATTTCCAATACAATTAGAATCAATATTGTTTTCCTTCAAACATTAATCACACTTCCTATTTTTGTTAAGGAATTTCATAGGGTACTTTTTAT
Source organism: Viscum album (assembly GCA_963277665.1). NCBI lineage: Eukaryota > Viridiplantae > Streptophyta > Magnoliopsida > Santalales > Viscaceae > Viscum > Viscum album. Next base: position 1,845,164,809 of record OY728156.1, read on the forward strand.
AAAACTTTTCAAAAACTGGAAACTAGAATTTCATACATTTATATCTCATTTATTGATTCATTCCCATCACAGAGCATTTTGACAACTTCATCTACATGTTTTCAAAAAATATATTGTCATCAAAAAACACCATTTATTCTCTATGATAACATCATATAAATTCATGGGAATCCAATTCCATTTCATATATAATATTTACTACTATGTAAAAAATGATTGAATTTTCTGTCATGATCATATATATGATTTGGATCATTCTTTGCCAATCTAGTGAAGTTAGCTTCTAACATTGTCACTAGATCATTGTCCATTTACATTAATTAAAGGATTTTATTTCTATTTAATGTTTAACCACCCAAGGAATATACTTTTCAAGGATTTTTTTAATGAATCCCATTCATTTGAATCACTCTCATCACACTCCCTAAAAATCATTACCATTGTCCACCATTGGTCAAAACACCTTCAAAATAATAAATGAAATGACAAAAATTTTGATTATAAAACACCAAATATTATCAAATATTTTTTTAAGGGATTTAATCCACCCTTAATCCACCACTAGATCAAAAGATCCAACGATAGAAAAAGGGTGTTCCCTCATAAAATATTCCACTAAAGTCATGTTACTTAGTTGTGACACTTGTTATTCTCTTGAATAGATTTCAAACCTTTTTAAAAACTATGTCATTTAATTTATTACAATCATATACAAATTGGTTCCATTTTCCACTATTCATAGTTACAGATTCAAATATATATTATCATATGGGATTCTTCCAACACCTTCTTCTATTTTTCTATAGAAAACCATTCTAAACAGATATATCAAAGAGAATGAAACATGGAAGTCTTAAAATGATATATCATTTCAACATCATCATAACATAGAAATCATTTATGGTGTTCTAATTACATAATCATAACCCCTAAATTTAACCAAAACGTTCTCTGATGGAAAATTTAATGACCTGACCTTATACATTTTATTATCAAGTAAGTAAATTTAGAATACACATTTTTACATTGACAATGTTCTTTTTGGATTATAGTTTTATTAAATTTTGACATTAATCATACATATCATCCAAAAATCATAAAAAGTGTGCACCAATAAAATAGTATCCATTTCATCAATAATAAAAATGTTTTTTTATGAAAAACATGAAATATATTCATGAAATTTCATTAAAACATTCATCAGGGAATCTCATATTCTTTTACCTATATAGAAACACTATGAAAAAACATTATAAAATTTTTTTGAGTACTTAATATATTATTTGGGGGATAAAAAATTGAGATTAACTATTAGTATATGAATACTTATAAACATTTGAAATCATTTTCCCAATGAAAAAACTTCTAAAAATAAGTATCACCAAGTTACTTTGTAAAAAAATTGAGAATTATGTAATAATAGAAAACATAATTATCTATATTGGATGGTCTCATATGATATGGAGAACTTTAGATACCTACCATAGCCCTAGATTTTCCTAGTGTAGATTCTACCCTCCCTTACCATCTTCATCTCCTCTAGGGTTCTTCTGACCTCAACTATGATGGATCTTGCACACTTCGAGTCCATTATCCTAGTACATCTCCTCCTAGATGCCAAGAATATTCATCATCTTCATGATGATAAAATTGAACATATAGTCCAAGATGTGATTAGTGGTTACAATTAGAACCGTATATGAATCAAATTTCTCTTGTCTTGGGACATCTAGAATCATCTTTCACCATTAATGAGGGTTTCAGTGCTAGTGATCATCGAGAGTATGCGTGGCTACATGTCTTTCTATCAAATCATGTCTTCTGACATCTCCCTTCAACAAAAAAATGGTTTCTTTTCACCGATGAGGTTCTAGGTGTGATTCGGTGGGGTGGGTTTTGCCACAAATACTTTAGCATTAGCCATTAGTGATAGTGAGGGTTTCTTAGTGTTGATGTGGTCTACACTCCTTGTCCCCCTCATTCTAGATATTTTCATATCAGGTGTGTTTATATTTTTTTTTCTACAGGATTCCGGTTCGACTCCTCTAGTGTGAAGGTTCCGACCATAGGGTTCTCAAGTGCAGCCACGGTTCGAGACGCCCACATGCACTTTCACGAACAATAGTTGGTCGTCCTAGGACTAGTTTGTTGCTATTGCAGATGTTAGGGGTTCTTCACCAAGATGTTTTTATATTTCAATGGTTCCCTCTTCTATTGTGTCATGATCATTTTAACACTATTCCAATTTGGTTTGGTTTGATGGATTATATTACTCTATGGATAGTGAAGGTGACCGTGGTAAAGGATGATCTTTTCGAGTGCTTATTAGGTCTCCTTAGTCTGGCATGTTTTTGTGGTGTTTTCTGGGTGGGTCGAGTCTGGGACATGGTTCTTTTCCCTACCCTCCAATGGATACTTCTATTTTACATTCCTATAATGGTTTATCACCTTGGATAAGTATCTTTGATTGTGGTTCTTCTTATTTTGATTCTCACTTATCCCCAAAGTGATTTTTTTTGTTCTCACATAACTATAAAGTTGTTTTTTTGAAAATAAAAAAAAATTGTTTGGGTTCAAAAAACCCTATAGTTATGTTGGATATTACATAATAAATAAAATAATTATTTTGGATACATAATTGTTTTTATCCCTCATAAATACCATAAACCATTACCCTCATGGGTAACTTTCAACATAAAACTCACAAATGCCTTATGGTGTGACAATCATAGTTACGCCTGAAGTAACTATATTACCAACTTCCTTCATAAAAATACTCAATGATTTTATGGAGATATACGTCCCACCCTTCATCATATACAATTCTTAGGGACAGGAACATTATCATAAAACATTAATAATTTTAAAAAAACATTACTTAATAATTTTGTAAAATATAAATTATAATGGTGATTTTTAGAGAAAATTCCCCTAAAATATGAAAAAATTTAATTGATAATTATTATACTTAAATTAATATGATTATGAATTATATATACCCATAATAAAACATGATATAATAAAACTCATAACACGAATAATCGTAGTTACATGCACTAAATGATGTACAATGTTAACATAAAGAATGGAAATTAGGTTTAGAATTCCCTTACATCAGGTTCGTCTTACATAATATTTTTTCATCAATACTTTTTAATGGTTTTCATAATTTTTATATTTTTAAAATAAATATATTTATTTTTATAACACAATATATTATCATTTTATAACATCATTCTACCCATTTATTAATAAAATTTTGTTATTTCCAAGATTTTAATATGATTATTGAAAATTAAATTATGCAAAAAATCATCTTCTTCTAGATATGATGATGAATCATTAGACAAAACAGAAATTATATTGGATTAGATCATTTTGGCAGTTCTTCGATAATGAAGAAATGGTTTCATTATATAATTTTATTTTATGTATTAATGATAATTAGAGAACATAAAAGAGGTTATATAATAAAATTTAAAATCTATTTCAACTATTAAAATGAATTTATGACCTTCCAAGAAGGAGGTAATTGTAATGAAAAACACATCATCCATGAAGTTGGTAAATTTAAACATCATGAAAGATGTATTTATTTTTAGAATAAAACGGAGGGGAGAGGAAGTATGATGATTAATACTTTCTAAACCATGATAAATTCAAGTACATATATTCTAATTTATATTTCAATCCACATGGATAAGGGTTGGAGAAGAGATTATAATAAATTTATAAATAATTCAAAAGAGAAAAAAATTTGAAAGTTGATTTTTACCTCATGAATTATCCTCCATGAGAACCTCTTTAAGGGATTTGGTGTTGGACTTCTGGTGATACCATCAGGACTTGGATGTTGGGACATGAATTTGGAATATTATATTATAGAAACAGTATAGGTATAAAATCTTGAGATGTGTAGGATAATAGGGGGTGAGGGTGGTATTTATAGGGTTGTATCCATTATTTTAATCGTTACTTTATTATTTTAAATATGATAAGGAATAATGTTGGGTTCTTATGAAAAAAAATACTATATACTGCCTATGATTAATAAATTATTTTCTTAACATAGAAAATCATCATCCAGAAATAATTAATTCATGAATTTAGCTTCTTTCAAAAATGATCATATTTCTATATTCCCAAAAATTTCTTGTATTATATAAAAATCCAAAAAAAATCACCATAACATTTTTTTGATATTTATAATAAAAAAACAACATTTTTTGAGAATAATTTTTTAAATATGATAATTTTAATTTTAAATGAAAATCATAATTTTTTTTGAAAAATACCATTTTCAAAACTATAAATGATATTAGAACACATTGAAATAATAATTTCAATATCATAAAAATATCTAATAATACTGAGAGAAAAAAATAATTTCACAATATATTTATTATGAAATAATTTTTTAATCATAAAAATAACTATGAAATTATAATTTATGATTCATGAAACACAAAAATACCAACAATGAATTTGTAATTTTTAAAAAAATATTTACTTCTTCTAGAATATAAATATATCTTATTTCCACTTATATAATAGATAATTTTTATTTATTCTTTATTTGATGAGGTTAATATTATTTTGTATATATTACTTTTCCTAATATGTATGTTATAATTCCTAATGAAAAGTTAAGATTCCATCTGTTTAATGGATATAATTTCTAGAAATTTCAATAATTCATTATACATTTATAATGAATTTAAATATTTAATTATATAAAGAAAAAATTATTATATAAGTACATGCTCCATTACACCATGTATAATAGAGACATTCGACTTAAAAAGGTTTATATTAAACTATATGAGTTCTTTGATAATGGATTTATACTCTATAGTGTCTTCCCATGAGGAGAATCTGTTATTTTTTTTAAGAATCTACATAGCTCTATGAGGTTTGGCATAAATTATATATAAAAAAAAATACTTCTATATAGAAAAAATATCGTATTACTCACAGTAATTGTTGGTTCAAACAACATGAACAATATCAATATTTAACAAATATTGACCATCATTAAAGTTTTCATTAGTTATATGTAAATAAAAATCATATTCTAAGGAAACAATTTATTTTGAGGCATGTAAAATATTATATTAATATAATTGGAGATGAATTGACTAATGCACCCTATATTTTTCAGGATATAATAAATATATAATTCAAAAAATATATTTATAATTTAGTTTCTGTATTTATTATTGATATCATGGTTTACTCTCAGATGTATAAAGGTAATTACTATAAATTGAGAATAAATCATAATAATATTATTGAAACAGTGTTAATTTGTAAAATTAGAAATAATCAATTAAAAATTTCAAATGTTACTTTTCATGGCTATATTATATTGCAAGATAAAATCTCTATTGAACAAACAATCAAAATGGATGTAATATAATTGAATTCATCAATGAACATAACTAGTGTACATTATTTTGTTGGATCATATTATAACTATTATTGATATCATAAAAAATTATATTATTGGAGAACCCATATACCCATTTTATTCATTAAGTGGTTATGTTCTCATGAAAAAAGGAATGTGAGGAATTTATCAAACAATTGATGTAGATATTTATAATTTATTCAATTTTTACTCTGCCATATACAAATTAAGGAATTATCGAAAATACAGATTTTTTGAATAAGGTACATGTTTTTGTCCTGTATAAAACTATAAAGTTATTTATTATTTATCAAGGTAGTGAATTTTTCATGAATAAAAGTATCCCAATCCTAATCATTAGTTGGAAATCATAATATTTTTGTTGATTTTATGGATACATTATATCTATAGTGAGTGATATGAGATATATATAGACCGTAAAATAAATTCTATTACGTTTCTCACAATGTTATATCGATATTTTAAAAATTTTATGACTCAATATACTCATGGATTATGATTGATAAGTAAACTACCACCCAATGTAAGAATATTACGATGAAAATACTTTATGAATGAATGGCCAATGATTCATAAAAAATGAGGACTAATAGGGATCATATAATAATGGTTTTAAATAATATATAAATGGGAATTATTAAAATTTTAAACAATAATATTTTATTATATGACTTAAAACCCATTTTTAATAGAAAATAATGAAAAATTGTTAACTAATGATGAGAATTTTCAAAATAAATTTCATTTTATTAATGATACTAAAGCGGAATTAATAAAATATGAATATGGAATTATAAAAATATGAATGTGGATATTTGTTCCATAAATACCAGAGATAAAAAAAAATCATTATATGATCTCCATATATAAAATTTAATTATAAACTATTGCATCACCATGATGTATATAGAATTTATAGAAAATTTTTCTTGGAAAATATGAACTGGGAAACTTTTTTTAATGTATTTGGATGTTTTGATTGTCAAATGGTTAAGGCTTAAAGAAAACATCCTAAAAGACTCATGAAATATCTATGTATTATTATGTGTAAATGGGATTGAATTACAGTGGAAATAATCTCTATATTAATAATGAATCCAAGGAATCATGATACACTATTGGTAATTATTAATAACCACTTCACATTTGATGGATTCATTTCTCTAAGAGATGATTTTACTCTAGGGTTACTTGTGAGACTCTATATTAATGATGTTGTAATACTTTATGACTCTTTTTTTTTTAATTTTGGTTTATTACATGAGAATTACATTAATAATATTGAAAAAATTTAATATATAAATATTCTAGGATTCGTTTAATCAAAACATATCACCCTAAAACCGATATAAATTCTAAAAAAATATTCAAACATTAGAGGACATGTTGACGCCATTGTCAAATGAAATTCAAGATATGTGGATCATTATTTTCATTTGGAGATATTTTCAATTAACAATAGAATACATAAAATTATTCAAATATAATCATATAAGGCATTATAAATAAAGAGGTATTGTACTCAAACTTTTTGGGATGCAGTTGGTGAAACAATTGTATGGTCCATGAACATGATGAGGAGACAACATCATAAGAAAACACCATTCAATCTCATATGAATCTAACTCAATTATGGATAAAGAGAAATGATGATAACTAGATGAATGATTTGGAATATCATTTTAGACACCACGTTTTCATTAATGAATCACCCTAGAAGAATGTTATATGGTTTTGAAAGAAATGAAAACTTATCCCGAGGTGCAGTAGATATTTTTTTATGTTGCATATAATATGAGAGATATTTAACCATTGAAAGTTGTAAAAACACTCTCTATTGGACATGAAATTATCCATGTATCATAATTTAGTATTTACATTCTAGACCCAATAAATTTTCCCACCTTTGATAAAATATAGTAATAAACTTTTATATATATTTTTGATGACCCTATAAAAATTTTGGAATCTAGAGAAGAATTTTTTATGAATTAGATGACTCATCTAGAAAATGTAATTTAGTGAAATAATAATATGGAAGAGGAGACCTTGGAACATCATAAAATTATGGGGATGAACTACCCATATCAATTAATGATGATGAATTTTTTAAATTTCAAGTATTACAAAACATAAAATTGGAAATAGTTTTACACTTGAGTATCCATTATAGTAATCATTTATTTTTAATGAAATAATATTTCAATTAAAATTTTTTATTCAAGAATATTACAACAACCTAATATACCAAATTCGATGAATTTAATTTATAATCAATAATTCCATTTATGAAATCCTCATATCAATACTAACATTGGTAGAGATTTTTGGATATTTGAAAAATTGTTGAATTATTAATGATTGGTGAAAATATAGGTTTATAAAAAACTATCCTTTCATATCATTATATCATATAATTTTAAAATACTTGTATATTTTATATTTATTCATAATGTAACATATGAGCAATCATATTTAGAATAAAATACATTGGATTAATAATTACCAAAATTTTGATATAATTTAATTTTATTGCATTATGTCAATTTATTCTATGTATTTTTTAGTAGATTTTTTTAAATTAATATGTAAATATATTTTTTAAAATAATTAAAAAAAAATTCATAAACATGCATAAAAATATTTGAATCATGATGTTTATATTTTCCAAAATAATTTCCTTACATTTTTGTCAATTTGAATATTCAGAGTGGTCATATTGTATACATCAATAAAGGGTAAATTAAGCATTTAAGATTAAATGTAATACTATATGTTTCTGAAAATAAACAAAAAAATTTAAATTATATATTTTTATTAATAAAATTTTTCGGGATACATAGAAATTTTATTATATGGAATTTTTGTGCAAAATGATTTTATATGATTCTTAAAAAAGAAAATTTAAATAATTTTCATGTATTACATTAAATTTCTATTATATATTCGCATATTTTAACATTCCAGGTAATTCAAGAATAATATATTTGCATATCTATTTCTATTTATGAATTAGATAGTGTTTTAGAGACTTAAAATGAGAATGAATCCAATTTTTAGCATAAATATTCTAATATTCTTAAAAAGGTGCATTAACAGCCTTTTTAGGGAAACCAATTTTTATATATACTTTATGAAACTTTTATAAATTATATTTTAAAAAACAAAAACCTTTTTTATAATCAAGACATCAGTATTTACTTTGTGAAAAGTTTTAGTTTTTTTCCGATAAAGTCCATTTTTTATGAATAGTGAAATATGCTGTATTTTAGTTCAAAACCACCTTTTAATATAATTTATTTATATGGTAATATTATCTTTTTAATTTTTTTAAAGAATAATTATATTATATTATTACCATTTAATCCAATGGTTTTCATTATAATTATATTCGGTTTTAAATTTGACATAAACAAGTGTCAATCGTTTGATAGATATTGTTTCTTAAAAATAAGCTATTTGATTTTACAACAGGAATTATTTTTAAATTAATTACTTCAATTTATGTGATTAAAATTTGGTAAAAAGGATTCTTTATTTGAAATCTGATGGTCCAAATTAAGTAATTAATATTTTTTTTGTTTTTGGACATTATTAATAGTAATGGCGAAAATTATCTTTAATTATCGTGATTAATAAGTAATTGTGTAGTTAAGGGTAATAAAATAATATCATAATAATATAAAATGACCCCAAAATGTGTAAGAATATAGTTTTTTGAGTAATTTACAAACATGGGAATCTTTTTACTGAACTTGAGGGCCCATGGAGTCACATGGGTGTGATTGTGACATTTATGACATTTTTTTAAAAAGAATCGAAATATAACAATTGTTTGTATTTCCTAAGGAAAAAAATATTAATTTTGTTTAAATAAATGATATATTAGTCTATAAATATTCATTGGAAGGTGAAAAATATTTTCTAGATCATGTTATTTTCTATAATTTTTAGACATTGAATAACTAAATTTGTTTATGACACCATAATGATGCAGTGATTACCTCATTAATGAACGATTTAAATAAAATGAAAGGATATAGTAAAATCTAAGACTACACATTTCTAAAACCTATTGGATGAGTTTATTTCGAACTCTTATCACCTTATCCTCAAAATATATCATTCTAGGACCTTATAATATGAAAATCATTTTATAATAATGTAACATTTCAAGACATTCCAAATGTGACCCTCCTCCCTCTTATAAAATGCCCCCACCTCTACCCTCGTACCCACACCTCTAAAGCCCTTGGATCATCCAAAATCTACTCATATTATCTTCCCACATCCATCTATTAATCTTATAAGCATCACATTGCATAGAAGTCTTTCCAATGAAGCCTTTGGCACAAATCAAAAAGAGTTACCCGATTTAGAGGTAATGTCATCTCTCAAGTTTCTTCCTTTTATTTTCCTTTGTCACTCACCACTATCTACTTATTATTTGATCCCATAATATCAGAAGTATTATCAATATACTAGGATATTATTATGATAAATATTCTACATACACTTATACGCACCTCCTTATAATGGTTAAAGAACATATTATTTATGTGGGTGGTGAATAACAACCTTACGAAATGATGGTTGTTCAAAATTCATTTAACACCTTTCGTGGTTGCCATTATGATGTCACTATATTTATAGATGATATATATGATATTTAATTTATCTATATGATTCTGAATTTTCATTTTAAATCACATTTTTATGCTTTTCATGTTATGGAACTGCTATAATATCATCTTAGGATGTGTGGACTGCTGCACCTCAAGTGATGTGACTCGTTCATGAAAAACATGGAATTTATAAATAATGTGTTTAATGAACTTATGTTACCTATATAACATATATATTATACTATAATTATAATATATGTATATATATATTTAATTTTAATTCCATTAATATGACAAAGCAGTGAATGTAGCGTTCATGCGTATGTACGTCCTATCGTCTCCATGAATGTTGTATTTAATTTTTTACCTTCAAATGTTATAGAATAGTATAAAATTAATATATACTGGATATATATGATATTTAAATCATTAATACCATTTTGGATATGATATACTTATAAATATATGGGCAATTCTTTTCATTCCAGTTCATTTTTGACTCATGTACCGAATATCGACAAAACGTATGATATAATATCACATAATTAACTTATTGTTATTACATGATAATAAGTGATATTAATTGAATAATAAACATTAAATTATGTCCTTAATATATTATAATTTTACCTATGTTTATTATTTAGGAATATAAAGAACGAACGAGAACAAGTCAGACTTGAGGTAAGGGACTTCGTCTCAATCTCCTTTCATTGAGTCATACTTCAATTTATATATGACCTTCTTTTATTTGATGTATAATAATACCTATTGACTTTTAATTTCTTTAAAAAAATCGTTTTTCATGAAGGGTTTTACTAAATGACAAAAGGAATGTTTTTGTCATATGTATGCGGGGACAACGACTTCTCTGCCATTGTGACCTTTATTTGAGTTTCGGCTTCCTCTACAAGCCTTAAATTTTTAAATGAAAAATAAATACCATGTTTTACTTTTCCTTTACTTTGGTAATGAAAATGGTTTTGAAAATTTATTCATTATATCAATGTGTTGTATTGATATCTTGTGATTGAAATATAGAAATGTTATGTTTCATTTATGCATGTTTTATGTGATATGATTATGTTATGGTTCATGGAAATTGTTTATGAATTTGGGTGGTTCCATGAAGGGCGGGTGAGCCCGAGATAGCTCTCCAATGCATTGCGTAACATGAAGGGGTTAAACACTACGGTTTCTCCGAAGAGATTTAGGGAATATACTATGATGGGTATTCCTAATTTAACCATGAGGGTTACTCACTACGTAACAATGTTATGAATTCCTCAAGTTACCTTTTCTTCTTATGATTTCTATCAGTTATTCATAAATCGTATGATTTCCGGAGGTATGTTAACGTGCTTACGTTTTATTATTAAATAATGATTTCATTGATTCTTATGTATTCATGGACTAATGTTTTCTTTCTGTATTTTTATATCCCTTGTTTATCTTTTTATGCTCATCCCATGTTTTTGAAATGTTTTTCATCGGTCAAGGGAAAAGTACATTATGTGATGATAATTGCAAAGAAGTGCCAAGAAAGAAACTATGTTTTATTTTAAAAATGTTTCCTTTGGTGGAGAAAATGATTACTTTATTTGATTTAACCACCTTGTATAAATGTGGAATGAAATGCATGATTTATGATTTAGTTATCTAAAACTGTAATCCTGAAAAGACCCTCAATGAGAATTCATGAAATAACCTAGGATTAAGTATTGATTATGCTGGGGCAATATAGTTGGTATCAATGGTCGGTTTAGATAACTTTAAGAGTTAAAATTTTATTAAATGATTATCAAAAAATATTTTTTACATTATGGTCAAATTGAAATGATACATCATTTGAAGAATACCATGTTGCCTCATATAAGACATGTTTTTTCAGAATGGTTTTCCATAGAGAAAACTGGGAAGTAGTTCTATGAAGGCATACATAAGGAAATGACCTTCTATATTAGCATCTTATGATGGTTGGAATTAGAACTGAATAGTATGTTGCAGTAATAGCGCAGTTGACTCAAGCGATAAATAGTTGTTGTATCCATACACACGATCTGTCAGATCAACCATATAGGTACATGTCAGCGGTGGAACATTTCATGAGGAAACATACCCCATCATTCAGAGGATCATTTGACCCTATGCTAGCTGAAGGGTAGATAAAAGCACTGGAGAAGATTTTCAATGTCAAGGACTGTTCAGACAATCAAAAGCATAGTCTTTTTTTACCATTTAGAGGGTAAAGAAGATTAGTATTGGTCGATGGTTAAAAAAATTTGGGACACTAATGATATTGATGCTCTTGACTAGGAAGAATTCAACGGTATGTTTCTTGGAAAATATTATCCTAAGGTTGTTCGACATAGGATGGAAAAACAATTCTTAGAATTTAAGCAAGATGATGACATAGTCGCTGGTTATGTAGAAAATTTCAGTCGATTGGAAATGTATAATCCAAATTTTATCTGATACCTTGATATTAAAATCATTCATTTTTACTCAGGATTAAAGCCAAAACATTTAATTGCATTAGAATCTTTTGAGTTCCATATTTATGAAATGATTATTTGAAATTCTAAAATTGTGGAAATGGAGTTTTTAGATGATCAAGTGTTATATGACGACCAATAGAAGAAGAGAACAAGGTGGAAGGATAAAGGGAAGAATCCTTTAAAAATTATTGATGGTAAGAAAACGAGTTTTGCAGTTTGTGATAAATGTTGTAAAAATCATGCTAGGGAATTTCATTTGAATTCCAGAAAGTGCTTCTGATGTGGTAAGACGGGACATAAGGATTGTGATTGCACTAGAAAAGATAAGGGTAATGGTAAGACTAAATTTGAATTACATTTTGTGAAATGTTTCAAGAGAAATGAGATGTGTCATTATTAAAATGAGTGTTTGACAAAGAGCACAAATTATTGGAAGCAATTAGACTACAAGAAGAATGATGTGATGAAATCATTTGAAACTTCTTCAGTAGAGGTTGGGCCATCAAATGACGTGGTATCAGGTAATTTGTTTGTTTTTTCAGATTATACCAATGTGTTGATTGATTCGGTGTCTACACATTCTTTCATCTCTGAAAAAGTTTATAGTAAATTGGGAATTCCATCTCAAGAAATGACTGCTGATCTTGTGGTAAAAACACCCCGGGGAAATTTTGGCTCAAAAATAATGTATAAGAATATTCATATACTTATCCATAGAAATAATATACTTTAAATGGTTATTGTTTTAACTCTAGTAGTGTTTTATGTTATCCTTGGTATATATTGGCTCTTTGTTGACCATGATAAGATTGACTGTAGAGAAAAAGAAGTTTAGTTTCCAAAAGACCTTATGGTTGTGAACAAGAATGAACCCTTATTGTTGATATCTTATCAAGAGGCTGAGAAACTTGTAAATGATGGAAATAAATGTTACTATACACATATTGTTGAAAACAAAGGAACCATTCAAATTAATGATGTGCCCGTGGTAAATGAGAATCCTGATGTTTTTCCTGATGAGTTTCCTATAATAATACTAGATCAGGAAATTGAATTTACTATTGACATAGTTCCTGATGCTATGCCAATTGCAAAACCCCCTTATCGAATGGCTAAAATTGAACTTTTAGAGTTGAATAACCAATTTCAATATTTATTTGAGAAATGTTTCATTCAACCAATAACATCACCATGGGGTGCTCGTATCTTATTTGTTACAATGAAAGATGGTTCAGTAAGACTTTTTATTGATTATAGAGCCTTGCATAACATCACTATTAAAAAAATATCCTTTTCCTCATATCGATTATTTGTTTTATCATCTCTAGGGACCTCATTATTCTTCAAATATTGGCTTGAGATCAGGGTACATTAGTTGAAGGTAATGGAAGATGATATTCTGAAGACAACATATCATACATGATATGGCCATTATAAAATTGTTGTTTTGCCTTTTAGGTAAACTAATACACCAGCTGTATTCATGGAGCTTATGAATATAGTTTTCTATGAGTTATTGGATATGTTTGTGGTTGTTTTCATTTATTATATTTTGGTGTTTTATAAAAGTAAATAGGAGCATGAATGTAATTTAAGGGTTATTTTGTAAACCATAAAAGAAAGAAAATTTTATGGGAAATTCAGCTAGTGTGAGATTTGGATGCATCAAATTTCTTTCCTTGATCACATTGATTCAAAAGATGGAATAAATTTTTTTCCTTCAAAAACAAAGGCTGTTAAAGAATGTCCAAGACCCAAAAATGTAATTGTGATTCGTAGTATTATTGGTTTTCATAAATATTACTAATGTTTGGTTAATCATTTTGCACAGTTTTCTAGCCCATTGACTAAGCTAACTCAGAAAAGTGTTATGTTTATCATGACAAAAGAATTTGATGATTAATTTCAAGAATTTAAAAGAAAATTGTTGAATGTTCCGGTATTTGAACTACCTTACAGGAATGTTGAGTTTTTTATCTACAGTGATCCTTCATTGAAATGACTTGGTTGTGTACTAATACATAATGATCAGGTAATTGCTTATGCTTCACGTCAGTAGAAAACTCATGTGAAAAATTACCCTGCACATGATTTGAATTATCAGCTATTGTTTTCGTTTTAAAAATTTGGAGAAATCATTTGTATGGTGTGTTGGGACCAATTTTTTTATAACGTTGTATTTTTGTCAATAGTTTCTAATGAAGATCAAAATTAAGTAGATCAATAAGTACTCCAATGAAATGGAGGAATGGAAATTCAAATGATTGTTGTACTAATCATTATTTCAAAGAACATGTGTCAATGGTGACACATTGTTTACAACTGTGAAGAATGGTGAGGTATAATCCTTCTGACAATGATTAAAGAAGAATGGGGATTTTATGATGACCATGAAATTTTTCATGATTGCATGATAACCATGCAAGAGGCATATTGAGGAATAGAATCATATGATTTTCATGAAGCAGAGAATAATGGTTGAAGGGGGAGACAATGTGCAAGGGATTGGAATTATGAGATGTCCACGCACTTCAAATTGTATCAATATATGGTGATGTTAAAACTAATATATCAAATGATATATATCATGATAATGGAGTTTGTGATGAAAGAAGAAGAGCTGCTGAAGAAGTCAAATCGTAGAAAAGATGCATTTTTTAGGAGATTGTGATTATTGAAAAACAAAAAAATGACATACAAATTTTTTGAAAAAGGGGATTTCATGGTGGCATGCCAAGTTAAAGGGATGTGGTTAATGATCCATGTCATATTAATGAACTTCGACAAAGGAATAGATGATCTGGAGGCGGTACAAAAAGAGCAGATACAAGGCAGCACTGTTTTCAAGTGTTTGCCAAAAATTTTGGGGCTCAAAATTGACAAATGGAGAAAAGTGTTTTTAGCAATGAAAGTAGCACGCTGAGGTCTTGGAGGCTTGTAAACATGTGTTACATATGTTTTTCAACATCATAACTTGAAAATATGGAAAAGGGACAAGGGTTGCGCAAGTTTTGGGTTTGGTCGCACAAGTTACTAGTGCAGCAAAAGGTACTTTAACGCCATTGACGTGATGGAGAGGAAACATGCGCTCCATATGTTTTTCAAGATCAGAACATCAAAATATGGAAAAGGGATAAGAGCCGCAAACGTTTTCCGTTTGGCTGCGCAAGTGACTAGTGTGGAAGAGACAAGGGCGGCAAGACTCGGGTGGCGAGACTTGTTCACCGAGGGGAGACTTGTGCGCCTTCGTGCAGGGTTCAAAAATTCTTATAAATACAGGTCTACCCCTCCTCATTTTATAAAATCTCAACACTAAGAGATAATCATAGCTCTTATCGTGTAGGTGTGGTGGTCGTGTAAGTGGTGTGTGGTCGCGCAAGCATAAGTTGTGCACCTGTCATTTGTTGCACGCCCAAGGTGATTCAGGCTGGAAAGGAAGGAAGTCTCCCAAGTCTGGAGTTGAAGAAGGTGGTGTCTCCCAAGTGATATGGTGATACATGCATGTCATATTTTGAATTTTCACGCCATTTGATAGCTGTGTTCCAAAATCAGTTTTGGTGTTATAGGATGTGAGTCGCGCAAGTTTGAAGATGAATAAGTGATTGTCACCCAAGTGGCTGAGGTGAACTTGAGCACCAGTTTGGACTTGCGTTCCGTGACTTGTGCACCGTCTTGAAACATTCTTTCCAGACATGGGGAAGCGCTCCATGTGTTTTTGAAGTACTCCCTTCTTTTTGGAGCTTTCCGAAAGCTATAAGATTTCCCGATACCTTCGGTGCAAAGTGATATTTGTCTACGGGTGAGAATTGGACTTCAACAGGGCATCTACATACAACAGAGGATGTATTCATTAGTGAAGATGAAGAGACTGTTACATCTATAAACTGAGTGGGACTTCACCAAAGGCAGTGAGCTAGGGGGAGTCAATAGGAGTGACTCGAGGGACGTAGTGAGTTATCCCTGAACATTTGTAAAGGCAGTGATCCTGGGACATAGAGATTGTTCACAAACCATTATAATCCACAACTAGTGATGAATAGTGGAATTTGGTACGACCAACAACCTATCGGCGTATTCTCCTTATACGTAGCCCTTAGTGGTGAACATAGTAATAAGTGATGTGTCATCTCATTGCATGTCAATGGTTTATTTATTCTCATATCCATCATTTAGGTTAAACTAGTTCCTACCATAGTGGGAACAAGATCCGTCAGTTTAAAAGAAAAACATGACACCCAGATTCACCCATCCCCTCTCAGGGTGTCCCATTTTCCTACATGGTGTTAAGTGTGAAATATATACTGATGAAAAAAGAATAGAGTATATATTCACTCAAAATTAAATTAACATGAGACAGAAGAGATGGATAGAATTAATCAAGGATTATGATTTCACGA
This sequence comes from Viscum album, assembly GCA_963277665.1. Lineage (NCBI taxonomy): Eukaryota > Viridiplantae > Streptophyta > Magnoliopsida > Santalales > Viscaceae > Viscum > Viscum album. Next base: position 1,845,181,760 of record OY728156.1, read on the forward strand.
CTCACTACCACCTAAGAAAATAAAATAATGTGTAAGATGTTTTGAGTCGAAAAAGTAATGAATCATTAACCATGTTACTTTTGAAATGTGATCATTTTGTTATCGATTTATTGAATTTTAGTATGGAAGTTGTTGGTCCACGAAATTATTCAGTTTTTTCAGGTATCAAAGGAATCTTCTCTATCAGACAAAATTAATCAAGCACAGATGCAAGACAGTGAGTAGCAGAAAAAGGTAGAGCTGTTTCAGAAGGGTATGTTACCCGAATTCAACATTGATAATGATTGCGTGTTTAGATTTGGGAAGAAATTGTGTGTGCATTGTGATTCACAGTTGAAGATAGTGTTGTTATGTGAAGCTCATAGTTCTCCATTTTCAGTTCATCCTGGCAGTACTAAGATGTACAGAGATCTTCAGGAGTACTACTAGTGGGATATTATTAAAAGAGATATTGCTTATTTTACTATGAAGTGTTTGACTTGTAAATAGGTTAAAGAAGAGTTGCATTTACCAAAAGTTATTCTTCATCCTTTACATGTTCGATAGTGGAAATGAGATAATATATCCATGGACTTCATTGTGGGATTATCAAAGACAGCTTGAGGTAATAATGAAATATGGGTTATTGTTGATCGCTTGAATAAATATTCTTATTTATTTTCTATAAGACATACATTTTACCTATATCAACATTATCCATTGTATCATAATGAGATATTCAGGTTACACATAGTTCCACTCTCTATTGTATCTGATCGTGATGTCATGATCACTTCCTACTTTTGGAAAGGCCTTCAAAAGTCGTTAGGTAATGAATTAAATTTTATTACAACTTTTCATCCTCAATTAGATGGGAGTTAGAAAACAAAATTCATACCATAGAGGATATAATATGTGAATTTTTAATGTATTATTCGGGATGTTGGGAACAACATCATTCATTGTTTGAGTTTTCTTCTAATAACAGTGTTTATTCCAGTATACAGATGGAACCATTTGAGTTATTATATGGGAATCGGTGTCTAACTACAGGATTTTTTGATAAAGTATGTGAAAGGAAGTTTATAGGACTATAATTGGTAGAAGAGATGGCATAAAAAGTTTAGCTGATACAAAAACACATGAGAAATGTTCAGAGTAGGTAGAAAAGATATGCGGAAAACCAGAGGAAATATATCTCTTTTAAGGTAGGTGATGATGTCTTCCTCAAAGTTTCACCATGGAAAAGTGTGATGTGATTTGGTAAGAAAGGAAAGCTGAGTCCAAGGTTCGTTGGACATAAACAATTTCCAATCTCTTGGTAGATATTATTTCATAAAAACACGCAATTTTTTAACAATGGGAATTGTTTTTAAATTAATTATTGAAATTAATTTGTTTTTAATTTGTTAAAATGGATTCCATATTTGGAATCAGAATTTCCAAATTATGTAATTAAGTCTTATTTGTTTTTTGACAATATGAATTATAACGAAAGAAATTATCTTTAATTATCTTGATTAATTAGTAATCGGGTAGTTAAGGGTAATGAAATAATATCATAATAATATTAAATGACACCAAAATGTGTCCAAATCCTCTTGTTTGAGTCATGTCCTACCATGGGAAGCTTTTTACCGAACATGAGGGCCCATGGAGTCACATGGGTGTGAAAGTGACCTTTATGAAATTATTTTTTAAAAGAAGAGAAATATAACTAGGGTTTGTATATCCTAAGTAAAACAATTGTAATTTTGTTTACATAAATTATCTCTAAGAATATAAATATTAATTTTAAAGATAAAAAAATTTCCTACATTGTGGTATTTTTTTTATAATTTTAATACATTAAATAAATAAATTTATTTATGACACCATGATGATGCAGTGATTACATCATTAATGAACGATTTAAATAAAATGAAAATATAAGGTAAAATCTAGGACATAAAATTTTCAAAAAACTATTGGATGGGTGGATTTAGAACCCATATAACCTTCTCCTCAAAATATATCATTTTGGGACGTTTAAAATCTGAAAATCATTTCATAATAAAGTAACATTTCAAGACTTTCCAAAAGTGACCATCCTCCATCTTTTAAAAAGCCCCCAACTCTACCTCATATCCCACTCCTCTCAAGACCTTTTATCATCCAAAATATGCTCATATTATCTCCAAAAATACATATATTACTTATAGAAGCCTCACTTTGGGATGAAGACTTTCCAAGGAAGCCATTGGCTCAAATCAAAAAAAGTTTACCGATTTAGAGGTAATGTCTTCTCTCGAGTTTCTTCCATTTATTTTCCTTCCTCACACACCACTCTATTATTACTATTTGATAAAATAATAACACAATTATCCTCAATATAATAGGATGTTTTTATGATAAGGAATCTACCTACACTTACACACACCTCCGTCTAATGGTTAAAGAACATACAGTTTCTATGGGTGGCGAATTACTTTCTCACAAAATTATGATTGTAAAATATTCTTTTAACACCTTTAATTGTGGACATTATGATGTCACTGTATTTATATATGATATATATGGTATTTATGTTTTCTATATTATTCTGAATTTTCTATTTTAATCACATCATTATGATTTTCATGCTGTGGAACTGTCATAATTTCATCTGAGTAAGTGTGGACTACAACCCCCTCATGGGATGTGACTCGTTAATGCCAAGCATGGAATATATAAAGAATTTAATTAATGAAATTTTGTTACCTATATATCATATATATTATACTGTAATTATAATATATATATATCTCATTTAGTTTTAATTTCAATAATATGATAATGAAATGAAAGTAAAGATCATGTGTACGTACAACCTACCGTCTCCCTGAATGGTGCATTCCATTTTTTATCACCAAATTTTATTGAATAGTATAAAATGAATATATACTGGATATATATGATATTTAAATCATTATTACCATTCTGGAGATGATTTACTTATAACTACATGGGTACTTCTTTTCAAAAAATTTCCATTTTGACTCATGTACCGAACATCGTCAAAACGTAAGATATGAAATCATATAATTGACTAATTATTATATCATGATAATATGTTATTTTAATTGAATAATAAAATTTAAAGGAAGCCATTAAGAAATTATAATTTGACCTATGTTTATTATTCAGAAATATAGAAAATGAACGAGAACACGTCATACTTGAGGTAAGGGACTACAACTCAATCTGCTTTCGTTGAGGCATACTTCAATTTATATAGGACCATCTTTAATTGGTTGTATAATAAACCCTTTTAACATTTAATTTCATTCAAAAGTAATATTTTTAAACAATTGTTTTACTATATGACAAAAGTAATGTTTTTTTCTTACGTATGCAGTGACAAAGACTTCTCCGCCGATGTGACAATTATTTGAGTTTCATATTCCTCTACAAGCCTTAACTTTTTAAATTAAAAAATTAATACCATGTTTAATTTTCATTTATTTTGGTATTGAAAATTTTTTTGAATTTTTTTTGATTATATCAATGTGTTGTATTGATATCTCGTGGTTGAAATATGTAAATGTTATGTTTCTTTTATGCATGTTTTATATGATATGATTATGTTATAGTTATTAGGAAATTTTTATAATGTCATGTGGTTCCATCATAAACTATGGGCAGGTGAGCTAGGGATACCTCTCCAATGAATTGGGTAATGTGAAGGAGTTAAACCCTAAGGTTTCTCTGAAGAGATTTATGGAATATACTATGATGGGTATTCTAAACGTAACAATGAGGGTTAATTCCTACGTAGGAATGTTATGAAGGCCTCAAGTCACCATTATGTCTTATGTTTTTTATGAGTTATTCATAAATATTATGATTTCACGAGGTATGTTAAAGTGCTTATGATTTATGAGTAACGTATGATATCATTGATTCTTATGTATACATGTAATAATGTTGTCTTTCTATATTTTTATATCCCTTACTGAGCTTTTTATGCTCATCCCATATTTTTGAAATGTTTTTCACAAGTCAAGTGAAAATTACAAGATGTAATGATAGATTCAAGGAATTGTCAAGAAAGAAAACATGTTTAATTTTAAATATGATTCCTTTCATGGAAAAAATGAATATTTTATTTGATGTAACCTCCTCTTTAAATATGGATCATAATTCATGATTTATGATCTAATTCTATAAAACACTAATCTTGAAAATATCCTCAATGTTAATTCTTGAAATATCCCATGATTAAGTAATGTTTAAGGGTGGGGCCTTATACGTATGTATAAAAATCTGTTAAAAACGAATCTTGAATATTTAATTTAAAAAAATATATTTATTTGTATCTATGTAATTTAATTTTAATTTTTCATTATTGCATAATTTTCATTAATTATTATGGAACTCTGATTCTATATTTATTTTCAGGATAGAAAAATGAAATAAATGGTTTTAAAATTATTATAATTAATGTAATATGGAAGATTAATTGTATTCAAATAAATATTTTGATAAGTAAAACATATTAGTTCTTTTTTTAATGAATGGATTTGAATTTCCATGTTCTCATTGATTTTTTAATGTGTAATTCAATATAATTAAATTAATAAATAACATTTACGACAATTTATAAAAATAATATGTTTAATTTTTTTTTCAAATAAAAAAAACTATAACTAGAATAAGAGGGGTAATATATTTTCATAAATTTTACCCCATGTTAATTTATTTTATAATTATCCCTTTATGGTAAAATTTTTGACACTTAAACTATATAATAATTTTATAATTTTTTAGTAATAAAAATGATTAATGGGACTATAATAAAAGGAGATACATCTTATAAAATGACATAAAATCTTCCATATTATATTGAATGAGGTGATTTTGAATCATTAATATATTATATTCTAATTATATAATTTAATATCTAATTTTAGGTGAAAATTAATTTATATAAATATAATATTTTATGACTTTCAAGGAAAACCCTTCCACTTCTTTATTAAAGGTAACCCCTTATACATTTCATAAAAAAATAATAAGAAACAAACCGTAAAAAAAACCATAACCATTCAAATTATTATCATTATTATATTAGTTATATAGGATATTATCATTACTAAAAACCATCATAATGTACCTTATGTGGAGATGTAATGGAATTCAATCAAAGAAGATATAATCATCCTTATCAAGTATTTCATTTTTCTCACTGTGTATACATGAAAAAATAAATTGTACCAATTATAAATTTATAATTAATTTATAATTAATATTTTTAATATACTGTTATTATCATTTGATACAATTTTCCTCCTATCATTCATCATATCTAAAGTGAAAACATCATTTTTGCGTAAGTACAATTTATGGTCACCAAATAGTAGTGCAATTAATTTTAAATAAAAATATAACATTGATAGTTATAAAAATTGAAGTAATGTTTATATATGATATTTATAACATAATTATCATTATAAATTTATAATATATATAAATATGATCTTATCTTACAATCTGTTGTAAACCTATATTGTCACACAAGTGTACTAGTGGACTACAACCTCAACAACGTGATGTCATTTGTTTCTTGTTTCATGATTGCATGCATTGTGATAAGAAAATATTTAATGAATATATATGATATTTATTTAAATATTAACTTTATTCAAATACCAAAAAACTAATAAATATAAAAGGATCATATCTTCTATGATTAAACATTGAAGATAAAATAAATATGTAAACACTTGAAACAATGATTTGAATGAATGATTGTTAACAAATGAGTGATAATTTATTTTAAGAGGATCATATATAATATTATAAATAATAATATGGTTATATTAAAAATTAATTATATGTATGAAAAAATTATACATGAACATTAATGACATTAATATCCGGGGAAACATGTGTTATTTTGTTTCTATAATAAATTAATTATAATTGTCATATACCTCTACTTTATCAACCAAGTTATTGAATTTTTATGATTGAAACAGACTATTATAAAATTATTTGTTATTTCCAATTATTTTTTTGATTACATTCAACAATCATATTTTTTTAAATTATAAATTTTTTACTGCAATGATATGATCTTTATAAGATAATTATTCTAAATTTCCATTCCTTTTATTTTTTTATTATGTAACTATTTAACATAAAGATGTGTATATATAAAACTTTATTGTAATATTAAAATAATATATATATATATATATATTAATGATTATTTATTTTTAACTAATTATTTTAATTTCAATCAGTTAAATTTCTAATGTTACCAGTGAGGGCATATTTGATTTTACAATATTATTTTTTTGAATCATCTAATTTTATGAAAGGAATAATATAATAAATCCTTCATAAAATCATTATATCTTTATATCCTTAGAAAATTTTTGAATTTTTTGATACTACTATCAACCATTTAATCTCTCCTTAACATACATCATGAAAATAATTGTTTGGATGAAATGTTGATCTTTTTTAACTTTTTGATCAGTTACTTAATCCTTAAATGTCTATATTTTTTAAAATAATATAAAAATATATTTATTTATTTGTAAATATTATATCATAATGCATATTTCATGTTACCCATAAATTTTTAAAACTTTATAAAGGGATATTTCAACTAAGTTCCCAAAAGGGTTATTTTATTTATTCATTAGAAAATGTCACAAAGAATTTTTTCAATGTAAACGTACTTATTTTATTTTGACATCACCATGACCAGTTTTAGATCTTATATTATACTAAATTTTTTAATTTTTATTACCTTAAAATATATTTAACAAAATATTATTTTAATATTTCACTTTGATTATATGCATCTCTGAAGAATATATAATTTTATTACAAAATCCAGATTTCTAATAAACTGACTAAAAAATTTAATCTCTTATTTATTTCTTGGAAATCAAATTTATCTTGAAATGTTAAAATTACTGTAATAATTGAAAATTATATATATATATATACATATATATTAAATATCCATATTCTTTTTACAAAGGATTTGATTACTTTTATAACTCTATACCATTTCTACATACCATTTTTTCATTCAATGTTATTTAATTTATTGATGAAATATTTTTGTTTCTTAATTTTTTTTGATCATATATATTTTTTAGAAAAGAAATATTTTATGGGAATTAAATTGATCACTCAATATATGAAAAATACATTGGACATACATTAATGAGTGGGGTCAAAAATTATAAACCCCATCCACCCACTACCATTTATAATGACATAAACCAGTTGAGTTTTCTTATTAAATGTCATTTTTGTGTATTCCTATTAATAATGTAAACTTTATTTTTGTAAGGCCTTGGATATAAAGAAATTATAATATATGAGATAATTATTTCCAACATTACATGTATATTTATTTAGAATTGATTTATCATTATCAATGATATCATTTCATTTGATATTATCTATTGAAGTTTCCCGTTTTCAAGAAATTGATTAATTAGAACTTAATTTCTATTATTTAACTTTCCATATTTATTATTCATTATCTAGTACTAAATAATTATATCTTACATAACCCTTATGAAGTTTATAATGTCACCATTATTTTCTTTGCATTCCCAAAGGTATGTAAAAAATCATTCAATGAGTTCTAATGATTCCTCTAATTATTTTCCCATGTTTTATATTTTATTCTAAAAGGATTTCTGTTTCAATTTTATTCTTTAATAATATTAAAATGATATTCCCTATTAGGTGATATCTGTTATATCATTTTCCAACCAACTAAATTGGACATCAACTCTATGTTACCATATTTCGAATAGTCAGAATTATAGCTTTAACCACAATTTTTATATCAATGTCATAATTAAATAATTAATTAAATATATTACTAAACATGTTATAAAAAAAGATATTTATATGTAAATTAAAATTAAAATTTCATATTTATTAACACAATATATTTTATTTTGGAAACATATGAAATATTTTAATCTAGAAAATAATCAATCTACTTATATTAAAAATTACTCTTCACAAACTATAGGAAATAAATCCAAATAAATAATTTTATTATTAGAATAATATTTTTTTGAAATAGTTTTAATTTGGTTTTTTATTAAAATTAAAATGACTATGATTATAATTTTTGAGCATTATAATTGTAAAATATTTATTTTTTATGAATTTTTGTATTAGAATTGCATAATTTTTAAATGGCCATATATATTAATCACTTCAAAATAATTATTATAATATATATTTTTTAAACTATTTATGAATTTATTAAAATTCATTCATTTAATTATCAATACTAAATATTTTAGAAACAACTGGTTGTGAATACATCATTTTCATCAAACAATGGTTTTTCCTCATATTAAATGTTTAAATTTATATGTTTGTTTTCACATGATAATATATTGTGTTAGGATAAATGGATATTATATATAGTATTATAAATTTAATAATTTCTATTTTTTCCCTTATACGTGTCAATAAAATAAAAAATATATAGTTCAAAACATATTATGAACGAAAAAAACTAAAATGATCGAATATATAAACATATAGTAAATGAATTAAATCACATTCCCAAAATATGTGAAGAAATTCGTGGCTAAGGGTTTATTGAATATATCTCATTCATGATTAAATTATATTTTATATTTCAGTGCTTTTAATCTACAAATAGTGTAGTCATATTATTTAAATGTAACCAATATCTCCAAATGATTTATTTTACTTATGTAAAAATGGTAGATTTTAACTTCCTCAAGATATAAAAATAACATAATATTACATCTTAAAAAAATAAAATAAATTTATTTTATAATCCTATTAATTTATAATAAGACTGATATATCAATTATTTTTCATACACCCTTTATTTTCAAGGATATATTAACGAGAATGCTCTTGTTATGAAAGTAAATAGTATTTACCACCATCATTTGAATCTAAATATTTCTCACGCAACCCTATCATAAACATATTTATATAACTAAATTAATATAATTATTAAATTTATCTGTAATAATAATAATGCGAATGATTATTTATTCATTTCCATTTACCAATAATAAATAACATTAACTGCACATTGTGCTAACCAGTACAACAACAATGTAATTATTTTTTCATCTCAATTTTTAATATTTTAAAAAAAACATTAAACATGAATCAAAAAAATATATAAATCAAAAAATAATATTTATTATTCTATGATAATTATATTGTACAATTATTGAAAATGATCACCAATTGAGAGGTAGTTTGGGCATGGTTGGGTAGTTTTAACCACCTACATGAATAATGAATTATATTTATATCATGGTTGACTACGTGAACATAATTTATTATAATATTAATATTCTATAATAAAATAATGATTTTTTTTGGGAAATGTTATATTAATTATATCAAATATTATTATAATAAAATATTTGAACACTTAAATTATAAAAATAAGCTGACATTGATTAAATTTTAATAAAAACAAAAGAGAAACCATATAATATATAAATAGATAATGAAATTTAATGTAATATATTAATTGGAATAAATAATAAAATATTTACCATGGAGGTATCTAAAAGTCATAATATTATAATTTATAATGTTAGGTGTGTTGGTAGAAATGATTGGTGTAAAGGTAATGGTTTTCACATTCACATTTTTCATTGACTGTGTTAGAAAATATCATATTCAAATATTAAAATCTATGATTGATTTATTTTTACTATTTTATTTACTTTATTTTATTTTTAAATATTTTTGGTGGGTTTTTAATTATTCCTTATTGCATCATTACAATATAATCATTACCAAAATGTTTGTGTTACATTTTTTAAATTTAATTTTCACTAAAAGAAATATATTTAATATTCTAAATAATAGTTTATTAAAAATGATTCTTCTAATTCAATATAATATTATTTTTCATTATTCAATTTTATTTAATGTTATCTGATTCTCTTTTGAATCATAATATCTCACTAGATTATAATTAAAATATTTCAATATTTTTAAGGGTTTCAGACTATATATCACTTTATTGAGGCATGAATCATTATTACGAACCAATAATATTATATATTGAGTAAATAATACTCAAAAACATCTAAATTATTAAATTATCTTTAGTCTTTGAAATATCACATATAATTATTCCCTACCTTTCTTAGAATAACTATTTATATTTTAAAAAAATAATAGGGGGTTTGTGTAAATAAAATAATATTCATGATGAATAACAATAATCGTTGATATTTTTATATCATTTAATATAATATTTCTATTTATATATTTGGAAACATTATTTTCTAAAAATAATCATTATTGAAGATTTCTCTACCATCTGGAAAATGAAACTATGTCAATAATAATTACCATTATCATAAATTATGTCTTCTCATCTATGTCCTCTCATTCTAAATCAAACCAATGATTTATATTTAAATATAAATAAAATCCAAATTTCTATTTTATTTGAAATTTATACTCTTTATAACCTCATTTAAAAATGATAATTTTGTATCTTTTTCATGATGTGGGTTTTCAATAATGAAATTAATAAATAGATTTTCATACACATCATAATATGAGGTTTAGCTGTCACTCCATTGATCCCCAAGATAAACTATTATAACCTGGTTTGGTCTCCATTTTTAATTATTAATATATAGAGATTTTGTTCAAATAAATTCAATTAACCTCTTTTAAAATAACTTTTTTGAATTACTCACAAAATCAGTTTTTCCAAAATGAATAATCATTTCATCAGAAGGCTATTTTCGAACAATTTTTGTGTTTTGATCCCAATTTTATATGGAATTATCCTCATGGATTTATATTACAAGTTTTACCATCAAAACTACATTAATTATTTTTTACTTTTTTTTTTGTAATTAAGAAAATTTTCTCAAATAATCCTAATTTTATATTTCTTATAAAATACAATTTGAAGAAATATTTTGAAATGTCACTATTTATATCCATGTCTACCTTATAGAAAATTTCATTTTATTACTAGACATATATTCATTTATAACCAATAAAATTATTTAAAATGATGTATTATCGTAATGTTTTATGGAATTATTTAAGAACACCATTTTGTACTCAGTTTAACATTACCTTGATGAAATTATGAATATTTATCTACATGTCTCAATCATTCATGTACAAAATATTATTTGATGGGTGCTACCAAAATTGCATATCCCTCTAATTATTTTGGTAATGATTTATATCTCATGGTATGGTATGTGTTCAATTAGGGATTACAACCCATTTCACTACGGTTATTTTTCTAATATGTGTTGATAGACATAAAATTATACCATGACTTATTCTAGTGATGTCATGCACTCTATTAGAGACACAATAACATGATGAAAATATCATTTGATATATGATTCTGTATGTTAATGATTTAGGAAATAATTTTTGGCTCATGATCTATAAGTTATTGGGTATGAATTCTATATTTTTTCCAGTTACTTGTATACATTCTCATAACATTGACTCTATATTATTCTCATTTGTGGTATTTGATTGTGAACTATTATGATTACCCTTTATATGTGTTTGAGTTCAAACATTACTATGTTTCCTATAATGAAGGAAACTATTTTTATTAATTCTTCTTTAATATTTCTAAAGTTATTTTGTGTAGATAATTTGTGGGAGATTTAAAATAATTATTATGCATTCAAAAATCAATTTTATTGATGTCAAATAAATATCGTTAAAAAATAAATGTTGTTTTTAGTGAATTAATTGTCATATTTCTATAAAAATATATTCGTAATATATATATTTTATTTGTTATAATGAAATACATTTTATTGTCATATAAGTATATGAACATTACCTAAAGGAATCATAAGGGTTCTTTCGTATTATTCTTTACTCGCAATATAATGATAATTAGTCAAGAACCATTGAAAGTATTAGTCATTAACTATAACCACAAATTGAGAAATTATATAAATTATTATGTTATTCTGGAATACGATTTGAGAATTATGATACACATTTGATTTATATGATGTATTCAGTTCTAAAACATTTAATATTTGAAGCATATCATCTATATTAATTGGTAAATGAAATCACACATATGATATAATCTTATTTTTCAAATATATATATATATATATATATATATTAAGTATTGACATAATAAAAAACCATATTTATATGTCTCTGGTAGTCTATTATAAGTCATTATCAACACAAATCCATTTCCAGGGTTGATGAATTCAAATATTGTTTTCATCTAACTATATATAGTTCTCTGTCATCAACAGTGATTTTAAAATGTAATATAATATAAATGAAAATATCCCCAATTTTACCCCAAAAAATATTATAATAGACAATTACGGTGAAACTTTGTTATCAAAAATGATTCTATAATTTTTACAACATCTATCAATCATTGCTTATGAATTTCAAAAATATTTTAGAATTCATCCCAATTGATGTATCTGATATCATCTTTCCATTTTGATGAAAAAGTATGACATGTCCATATCAACCTATTACTGATAATTATTTTAATATATAAAGAAAAAAATTCATTTAATTTACAAAACATAAAGCTTCTTGATTTATTATATCATTTCCTATGGATGAAACACAAATGTTTTAGTACATGACTCACATGATTTATAATTAATATTGAAAAATCATAATTCCACTATTATCATATCAAAACATGTGTTTTTCTGTATAAAATGTTAATAATCTCTAATTTTATTTGTTCAATAATAAATTAGTAATCTTATTTATTATTAATTTTTTCAATTTTTGAATCATCTTTTCTCTATCCACTAATTATCAACATAAAACCAAGGAGAAACCATAAAATTGAATAATGATTTTTCATCACTATGTTAACCCAAAATAGTGAAGTACTACAAAGTTTAATCAAATATAAAAATCTGATCGAAAATTAAAAAAAATAATATTATTCCTTCTTTATTGTTTAAATATAACATATAAACAAAAAAATATATACTCAAAATACGATTCAATCAAATAAAATATATATTAACCACCCTCCACTATACATGACTAATACGTTATCCTATTTTAATTATAATCATTATAACACTAAAAGGTATCAATTTCATCATAAATCCATTCACTGTGAAAAATTATGATTAATGTATAATAGAATGTTTCAATCTAAACCTTGATCAAAGAAAATAATTTAAAATAAACCTAACGCGTTTTTATGATATAATAACCCATGATCATTCTGAATTGATTCATTCCTATGAAATAGATTCAATATATTCATTTAAATCTTTAATATTTGACATTTTAGTAACCATTATTTCAATTTCCATCAATAACTTGACAGATCTTTTGTAATTTTTTATAAGTTATTTCTAGTAAATTTTATTTAATATACCTTGTAGTATAGAAATGATTGAACTAAACCTTAAATAAATATTCACCCCTAGATGATAATTGTAATCTATAAGTGATAGTTGAATAATAATATTATTTTTCCTCTATTAATTATATTGTATATATGTTTTCCATTAATGATATATTTAGTGGATTTATTTAAATAATTAAATATATCTAATTTAATCAATCTAATGATTAAAATTTTTTGAAATATCAAAATCTAAAATAAAGTAATGAAATATCTTGTTCATGATTTAACTCATAGTATAAAAAACAATATATATATATATATATAGAATTCACCATTTTTAATCATCAATATTTTTTTTGGAGGCTCATTGAACATCCATCCAATATAAAACTGTTTTATTCAAAACTCATTCCTCAAAACTAATTCTTATTATCTATAAATCACCTTCATTAAACAATTTACAATATCTTTTAAACTAATAAATATTCTATTTCACATAACAATGGATTCCAACAAAATTTTATATACCCTAATATAAACTAATATAATTGTATTTATTCATGGATTTAATAGTTTTGAAAAATTCAAAAATCAAAAAAAATCTTTCCAAATTATTATCAATAATTTTTTAAATAATTTCATTCTAATTTAATTAAATTAATTTATATCCCTATTGTATTTTAAATAGACACATGGTAGCCCTTTTTCACTATCACTATAGTTAATGATTATTTATTTTAAACATTAACATGAATCTAGATAGATTTGAAAACTATTAGACGTTATGGTTAATTTCTATTTTTGGTCTTATAAGTAGTATTATAATCCCATAATTATTCTCTCAAAATAAAATTTTAATCCTCTCACCATTTCTACAATGATTTATGATGATTTCATTTCATTGATGTGTTAGAAAACACTTCCATCAGATAATTATTGGGTTTATAGGATTTTATTATATTATTTTTATTAAACTAAATCCCTCTATATAATTTTAATTTACTATATTTAAAATTTACTCTCATATCACTAATGATGTATTGTGAAAAATAATATCTTTTCAAAATATTTTCCATCATGATCATCACAACTAAAATAATGTTTTTATATATAAAAGTAATTAAATCTTGATAATTTGGTAAATATTAATGGACAAAAAAACATTTTTATTTTCCTGAGAATTTTAAATTTTATACAAGCTCTCTCAGCCTCAAACATAACCAATAACATCCTCACATATTCATATTTGAGTAATTTATATTGATATTACCCGGTTCATTTTCAATTTCCATGTTTTTAAATTATTTATAATAATATCCAGAATCCTTTTAAATATTCAAATAATGGAAAAATGTTTTTAAAAAATTGATGTAATTTTATTTGTTCTAAAATTACCATAACATGGTATAGAATAACACTATATAAAATATAAATTCACATCCTCTATAAAAATAAAAATATATATTATTCCATTAACATATTTTTTGTATAAGAATAGATTATTTGGAATAAATATTGGTATTGATATGTTATTTTGTTATTCATTTGTTATTATTTCATCTTCGTGATTATTGTCATTACGTAAATAATAATTAAATATTCATGTGTTTGTTTTAATTTTATTCCTTAAATTAATTTATAATTAATTAGTTCATCATGGTCTTCTCATACAATATTTGGATATCATAGTCATTCTTCAACATTATTTTTATGTCATTTAAGTGTCCAAATTTCATGTAATTTTCTTAAGAATAATAAATAATAAGATTGTTGTATTTTTTAATTATATCGATAAGAAAATTTATTTTTTATATAAATCATATGTCTAAAAATTTAAATGAAATAAATAACATGTGGAATTAATTTATCCATTCAAAATACATTATCCAAATAAATTATTGTTTAGATGAATAAATATTTTATCACCATTTAGTATGTTATTGGAATAGTCAGTCTCATTAATTATCATGTCATTTTTATGGACATGTTTTTCACTAAATTAATGTTATTTGGATCAAATATTATTTTAATAATAAATAACCAATCTGGTGGTGTGATTATTTAAATTGAGAGGATCTAAATCATTAATCATTCAAAACCATCCAAAAAATTATTTTCAGGTATAAATATAATAAGAATAGTAAAAGTAAATAATATTTCCAATTTATCATTTATATATTATTGATGATCCATTTATTTTAAATTACCTAATAAACTCATAAATTACATTAATAGATAAGAAATGTTTTCATATTAGAGTAATTAAATATAGAATTTCACTTTTAAATTCTGAATTTATTTTAACCCAATCTATCAAGGAGAATTTTAAGATGAGATGAATGGATAATATGGGGGAAAAAGAGTGTTTTATTAAATTATTATTGGGGAATATTAGAGTTCCAAATTGATAATGAAGGGGTTTTTATATGTCCAACATGATTATGTATAACATCTGGGTCTAGGATAATATAATATGTGTTATATAACCCTCTTATATCATCATATTGTATCACAAAACAGATTATATTGTTTTATAAGAATTTTTATGATTATTTTCTGAGTTATAATGTGATGATTTTAAATTTAAAATATACATAAATATACTTGGTAGGACTATAAGTTAATAAAATACTACATAATTAAAAGGGAATTATGGGAAAACTTATTATATACATATGAAAATGATATGTCCTTTTGAAATACATATTAATAGGATATAAAAAATTTAATAACACTAAAATACAATTCTGGTTGTAGTGTATTTTCATATAATGATATGTGAGATCATTTCCTATAGTGATTAAATATAACAAGATTAATATTATAAGATATATATCAAAATGATGAGAGGATTTAGGGAACACCGCTTTTAGTTGAATCTATTTGAGTAACTATGCTAACATAATTTTTGTGGAATATCTTGATTTGGTATTGAAAATTAATTTTGAATTTTTTAAAATATATCTCACTCTGAAAGATGGATAATTGAAAAAAATCGCTAGGGAATTATAGCCCTTTCTCAGATATTTCTTATTGATTTCAATAGATCATTAGGACAACATGTTCCATAGTTTGATTTCATATATGATAATAGAATCTATTAAATTAATAATATGGATCTGTATTAATACATGAACTATATGAAATATATAACTCTAACATAATAGTATTAAGTAATAGAATATAAGCTAAAAGGACATGATTACGTAGATGAAATGATATAGAAGGTTCATTCCATTTAATTATAAAATATTGAAACATAGTTTATATAAATGGTATGAATAGATATGTGTATTGGACAATTAGATTCATGTCTGAGATAATTTATTTCCTAAATTATATCAATAGAAAAAAAATGATGACTTGTATAAGGGGAATCTATGTTATAGATAAAATTTCTAATTTGGGATACATAATGATGTTGGAGCCGTGGATTTTAAAATATTCCTTTTAAAAAATTTATATAAGGTACCCAATATGTTAGATATTAATAAGATGATCATTAAATAGTTTATCCCCTACATTAATGATAACAAAATCATTTTTATTTATTTCATCTGTGGAATATTTTTTAAGAATCACTAGAATTTTCCTTAGAGTAAGAACTATGTAAGGGTTTACATATAATCCTTGATTTAAATGAATAAAAATATTATTAATATTAATTAATGAACCTGTATATTTTTATAATCAATTGTTATATTTTGTATTAAACCCATATATATTGTATCTAATACTGTAGTTGTTTCTGTAACGTAGTTTTTTCCCATGAAATTGAATATGTTTAGATGTCATCAAATGTTCTATTGAAGGGAAAAATTGTAGAGAATATTAAATAAATTAATTGAGTAATATATTTAACTTAATAAATCCATAACCCATCTTTCATCCCTTTAAATAATTGTATATGGATTATCTATCAGGAAAGCAGCCTAACCAAGGTAGATTTTAGAGGATTTGGGGGAGGGCCATTATCGATGATGACCAACATTGAATCACTGATGATTGGTTAAAGAATAAATGATATTCAATGGATGAGTAGTTAATATAGTATAATCAACATTTATTTCAATATTAAATTTGATATTCAATATAAAACTATATTTCATTGAGGTATGGATCATTAGTTTTTGGATTTCTTCCAATGCTTTTGCAATGTCTCAGATTTCACTGAATTTTTATTTTATTATTATATGGGAATTCTATTGAGACCAAGCTCTGAAACAGTGTGCAGTTCTGAGGCCTAATGAGCCCAAAAAAATGTTTGAATTTAATTAAATAATTAAATAACACGCCTATGTGATATTCATGAAAAGGTTGAATAATTCATGAATGGGAGCTCAGATCAGAAATTTTAGGGAACCATTGCATTCAGAACAACGATTTTACCTTATCCGAGGCATAACGTTGGCTGGCATAGGTCGGTGGTGAAATCTAGTTTTTGTACATAACAGTAATAAAAAATTTAATAATAATATTTTTTAAATCTAATTACTGTGGATATATTTTACCTTTTTAAATAGAGATTTTCCTAGGGGTCCAGGGTTACAATCATCATACCCTAAAACCCTTGGAGGCTCTGGAAAGATTTAGAGGAAACCCCCAATGCAGCGACGACATTATTGACAAATTTCACCGGTGATGATGACACGGTTACTTAAACTTTGCAAACGAGCCCCACGGATCCAGGGTGGACATTTGATTTTGGTTTCCTTTCCATTTTATTGATTCCTACAACCTACGCAGACTAATCCACGAATGGATTATCCTACGGATAGATCGTATTTGTGGGATGGGATTTTCTGAAGGGATTTTCGGGATTTGACTCATGATGTTAATTTGGTTGTGTTCAACCATCTAACAGTGATGATCCAAGATCATTATGAACATCGATTGAGGTCCATCCCTCTCGATTTGTGGTGCCTTTCTCCACCGATTTCTTGTGTTCTTCATGTGCATTTACATGTTCTTCACAGAGATATGAATGATGGATTGTTGTGCATCCATTTTTCAACACAACGAACCCAAATTGAAGATTTGGAATGGGTGAAACCCCACGGAGGTTCGGCTGCGGTTGTGATGGATGGATCAAAGCAGATCGAAAGATATAGTTCGTCAAACAATTTTCACACGGATAACCAGAATCAGATTTTGGAGCCGATTGAAGGCCCAAAACCCACGGTTTCGTCATCATGATGATGAGGAGACCAATGATCTTCTGTTTTACGGAAAACAGACAAGAGAAATGTGATCCGGAGATTCGGTAGAGGCGCGAGGAGGAAGACAAAAGTTCTTGAAAAATTATTACTACGTGGCATGTAGTATGGGATACACAGTGTGTGTTCATCGGTAGACCACCTAGCATGTACTTAGGGAGTACATGGGCACTGGTTGGGTACACAGCCAAGGACACAACATGTATACCCTTCCTCGAACAGACCCGTCCAGATACACGGGTTACCCAGTGTACTGGTAAACGGGTAGGTGACACGGACAGACACCGTGTACGGGCATAGGGCTAGGGTACACTGGTGTTTTCCAGTTAAAAGGGCATGGTGAGTTTGTTGACTAACATGTTGTGTATATTAATTCTTTGCACAACATATATTTTCATACACAAGCATTACCCGAAGTCAAAGTACATGATGTGTGATCCTTCTACATGTCGTGTAGTTGAGTTTTATACAACATAGATGGATAACTCGGGGAGTTTACATGGGAAGTACCCAGAGTCAAAGAACACGATGTGTAACCATACTACACCCTGTGTAACCTGTTTTACATGGCTTGGTACTTTTTTCATCTGTGACTTGGAGTAGATTTCTTAGGGTTCTTACCCTTGGTCCTTCCCTTGTAGGTTTTTGGTATCATTTCTTATGTACAGGAGTATGATCCCTTCAGCAGGACATCCTGAATAGAGTTGTTGGAATCTGCTCTTTGAGAATTGGAATCAGATCATCTATTCATTCCTTGAACCCTAAGTAGAGTTCCTGGTATCGACGTGACCTACATTACCCCATAACTATTGGTTGTGATCCTCATCTGGGCTACAAATTCTCACGTTCTTATGGAGTGTGTTCTTCAAGAATGTGTAATTCATATCCCCCTCTTCATACCTAGGAGTTTGTTCTCCTTATTATGTACTTAGTAGAATCTTTGAGATGGTTCATGGTTGAGGTTTCGCCATAGTCGAACGTGTATGACTGTATCTGGATATTCTTGTTATATGTTCTATAAAAATATACTGTGTAGAGATGACTATATAATTCTTTTGTGGTATTTTCCCATTTTGTATTCCTTTTTGGTTTCAGGGTGTCCTACTGGGTGTTGATATACTCACCCTTACACAGGATTTGTTTGCACGTGTCATGTCTTCTATAGACGAGCGATCCTTTAACAAGATTCTAGGTAGACTAGGACCGGACTATGCTCAGTGAGAGCAGACAGGCCGAGGTGTGTTCCTATTGCTATGGATTTATGTCCTAGTACCTTTCTATACAGGTTGGACTTTGATATAGACTCTCTTTCTTTGGGGTTTTACTTTTAGTCCAGGGTTTTACATTACCATACTTTAATTTTCTGTCATACTCTATTTGGTTTGGATTTTAGTGTATTCATGCATTTCCATTTTTAGTAGTATTTACATTTCATCTTGTGGGCTTAGAGATGTGTGTGTGTGTACAAGTTTATAGGCAATGCCTCCCATGTTGTGACATGCCTACTCTGTGCTAGTCACCAGCACCTCTCCTATTGGAGGCGGGGTTGGGGAGTTGCAACACGGGCCCCACAGGGACGGGTCGTGACAGAGTGGTATCAGAGGTGGTCGGTTCTACCATAGGACTGAGAGTATGTGACTTGGTTTGGGTCAACAGTGTTAAGTGTTCAAAGTATGGTATTTTGGCCAGGGGCCCCAGTGTTGGTGAGGGTGGGTGACATAACCATACACAAAGACTATGATAACATTCTCTTCGACTCAGAGCATGAGAACACTAGTTGCAAGGGGAAATAATTATACAGGCATCATATATGAATGGGGTGTGGTTACCATGTCCTTCTTGAATCAGCTCTCCAGATATTCTCACTAATAGTGATACATCTTGTTTCATTACAGGATGCATCCATGATGCGCACCTCCTAGGATCCAGCATCTCGATCAGGAGGATGACCCCCTCCATGAAAAAGCATCGATATAGGGACCAGATCTCCCAGTTTTACCTTTGGGGGGTGTTCCAATAATCCCACCACCTGTGGAGAATTTTTTAGTGCATGTTTTACCAGTGGAGGAGGAGAGAAGGCTGAGCACACTCCACATGTTATAGAGATAGAGACCCATCATGTTTCGAGGTGTGCCTCACCCTCAGGCAGCAGAGGACTAGCTTGAGGCAGTGGCCAGAGTCTTCTGTTTTGTCAGGACACTAGCAGACCAGATAGTGATCCTAGCAGCGATTATTCTACAGGGCTCGGCGGGGTGATGGTGGTGTTTGGTTATCCAGACCCACGATGATCTGTCTCATTCATGGTTAGAGATTGAGCGTCTCTTCAGAGATGATTTTTCACCAGTTACCCTAAGAGCATTACATATATAGGAACTTCTTCAGCTTCAGTAGAGGACCATGACGGTGGATGAATATTCATCATGGTTTACCAACCTCTCATAGTACACGATGGATATGGTCAGGTATCAATACTTCAGAGCTTAGACATTTGAGTGGGGCATGCACAGATACATACAAGCTAGAATCTTCCCTATAAACATTCCTAGTTATCCTGGGGTGATTGAGCGGTCTTTGGTGGTCGGGAGCTTCTTGGCAGAGCAGAGACAGGCAACAGTTGTCAGTTTTGAGTGAGCTGGAGCAGAGACCTCTGCAGTAGGGAGCCGACGTCAGGGACCAAGGCATGGGAGAAATTTTTAGAAGAGATCCCAGGACAGGGGATCTACCGTATATGTTTCGTAGGGTGCATCTAGCCATCCTCGAGAGAGGCGATGCTACTCTTGTGATGGAAGGGGGAATCTCACTCGAGATTGTTCGACCTGCCATACTAATGACAAGGGAGCAGTGGATAGACCACCAAGGCGAAGGCAACTTTTGGAGAAGACATATCCATGGGGCGGCGTACGTGGTAGAGGGGCTGGGAGAGTAGTTGGAGGGGGTTGGTGTTTTTACCTTTTACCAACACCACCCCCATGAGGTCCACCCTTGGCCCAGGGAGATGGTGGATAGAGGCAGAGATAGCTGCAGGCAGTGGAGGATTATGACCCAGGTACTCCCGGAATGATTAGAGGTGTAATTTGTGTCTTTAATACTTTGGATGTTGTACTTATAGAAAGAGGTTCTGGTCATTTTTTATGGCTGCTTATCTTGTTCAAGAACTTGAGATTCCAGTTGAGCCATTGACATGAACATTACGCTTAGAATCACCGACTGTAGAATATTTAGAGATCACACACCTTTGCAGACAGGGTGACTTGACCTAGTAGTAGTGGCTGAGTACGAGGACGTCTTTCTGGAGGATGTCCCCGAACTACCTCTCCATCGGGAGATAGATTTCTGCATTGAGTTTCAACCCTGTATGACACTGATATCCTTATCAGCATATCAAATGGCTCCTATTCAGCTTCGGGAGATGAGAGTGCAGATGAGAGACTTGTAGAGGAAGGGTTTCGTGAGACCCTGTGTTTATCCCCGGGTGGCCCAGTGTTGATTTCCAAGAAGGAAGATGGGAGCATGAGGCTATGTGGGGATTACCAGTGCTTGAATAAGGTGACTGTGAGGAACCTATATCCACTTCTGAGGATTTAGACCTCTTAGACCAGTTAAGAGGGTAACCATGGTTCTCGAAGGTTGATCTATGATCAAGCTATCACCAGTTGTGAGTACGAGATGAGGATATACCAAATACAACTTTTTGATGTCGTGAAGGTTACTATGTGTACTTGGTGATGCCCATCGAAGTGAATAATGCCCCGAAAGTGTTTATGGGACATGTGAACTGGATCATTCAGCCCTATCTATATCGGTTGATAGTGGTCTTCATCAATGTTATCCTTGTGTACTCTACATCCGAGGAGGAGCACGTGAGGCACCTAAGGATGGTTTTCGACACACTCTGAGGGCACCAGTTGTATGGGAAACCCTCAAAGTGTCAATTCTAGATACAAGAGGTCCACTTTTGGGACTCGTTATCTCAATAGATGGTGTAGCAGTGGACTCAGCCAATGTAGAGGAAGTGTTATCATGGGATCCACCCTGGAGCGTGACCGAGGTGTGGCATTTCCTTGGGTTGGAAGGCTAATATCGGAGATTCATCCATGATTTCATCTGGATTTCAGTATCCATGACAGCTTTGACCCAAAAGGGGCATCCTTTCGTGTGGAATGAGAGATGCCAGCCTAAATTTCAGCAGGATAGACAGAGTCAAATGAGTACCCCTATCTAGAGACTACCAGAAGAGGGTGACGAGTACATGGTTTTCTGCGATGCATCAGGACTCGGGCATGGTTTTGTCTTAATTCAGAGGCAAGTGGTGATTTCTAATGGCTCATGTTAGTTGAGGACACACGAGAAGAACTACACAACTCATGATCTTTAGTTGGTAGTTGTAACAGCCCGAGATTTTATGAAAACTACTCTTTTTTTAATTTTATTAATGTCTTGTGTTGTACGCTACACCAAAAGGAGCTTGCACAACACACATCCTTGACTTGCCTTGCATTACACGCAATCGCGACCTTCCTCGATAGCGTGTGTAGTACGCAATACCAAGTTTCACTAAACAACGATATGCTATTATAATATTATTATAACTAGCTGTTATAAATAGTAATAACCACCTTTTAAAAATTTAGAAATTTTAGCTCTCAAAATGGACTTCATTTTTGGATTCGGAGTATCGAATTTAGCCTAAGATGAAATTTTGGTACTTTTCGGATAACTTTCATATTCTGATGAATAGTGAAAATTACTAAATTATAATTTAAAACAACTTTTTTAATCAAAATAATTAATAGTGATAAATTATTAATTTGAGTGGATTTAAAGTATATTTAGAATATATTTTTACAATTTTGGTCATTGGATGTAATTTCACATTTAAACCAGACATAAAAAAGTGTCAATCTTTTGATAGATATTGTTTCTTAAAAACACGCTATTTGTTTTAACAGCGGGATTTAATTATAAAATTAATTAATGCAACTTATATGTTATGAATTTCGTAAAATAGACTTCATTTTTGAATTTGGAATATGAAATATAGCTTAGGATGAAATTTTGGCATTGTTCTGAAAAACATCAATTTTTGATGAATAGTGAAACTACTAAGTGGTAGTTAAAAAAACTGAATTTTTCATAAAACTTAATTTTACCGCTTCTGTGAATGGAATTTAAAAAATCCGAGAAACACGGTTGATGTCAGTAAGTAAAATGTGGTTCAATGAGATGAAAATAAGTTTTGGTGAATAGTAACTTTTTTCTTTTATTTACCACAGTTAAAAGTAAATAGGGCAATTAAGGGTAAGAATGATATTAATATTACCCTAACACATGTCCTAATTCTATTGGACAAATTTATCTCGACCAAAAACAACCTTAAGTGGAAAATATTTTCATTTAGGCCCACTTGGATTAGATTAGGACATTTATTATTAATTTATTTAAAGAAGGGTAAAAATAGTTAAAATCAATGTTTAATAAGTAAATAATTTTTAATATGGGGTTATACATAAGATAAATTCGACTATAAATATTCATTATAAAGATAAAATGATTTTATACATAATGGTATTTTATTTATAATTTTTAGGCATTAAATAATTTAATTTAGTTATGACACAATGATGATGCAATAATTATCTTATGAATGAAATATTGACATAATTGATGTTATAAACACCAAAGTAAATGTAATTTGAGACTTCTTATGAATCCCACTAATTTTCTAGGTTATTATGATATATTAGTGTTGATTTAATCAACTTTTTTCGAACATATAATTCTGTTATGACTTTCACAAAAATCATATATCAAATAGTGTCAAAATTGACACAAAATAGTTTTTAAATAAAATATTATATTATTAATTGTTATTTTATTCCTAAAAATCTAAGGATCGTACAAATAACTTATATAAGGATATATATATTAATAATAAACAATTTGGGGTTCTTTTGGCATTTTATAGTAAGTGTATTAACCATATAGTGTAAGAAAACAAAAAGACACGGTAAAAGTTAAATTATTTAACTTAGAGTTAAATCTAATTGATAAGGTTAAAATAATACCCTAAACTTGTCTAAATCCTATTGGTTGATAGGATTTCGACCCATACCCACTTTAGCTTCGAAATAAGACCCTTTGGAACCATTATAAACCGATTTTGACTTTAATATAAAATAATATTTTGAGATATTCCTAAGGTGCCCCTCTCCTCCCTTATAAAAGGGAACTTCCTCCCCCTCCTCCTCACACCAATTTGAGCACTCAAGCTCGGCCAAACCCTGCCAAAATCCCTTCTACACTTCCCTAGAATAATCCTAGATGTCCTGTTCTTATTCAAAGACCAATATTAGTTCCATATGTGGAGGATTCAAAGAGGCGTTCCAAAGAAGAGGTAATATCCATTACCGATCATTTCAATTTCATTCTTCTTCAACTTCTTCTTCTTTAGTTGTTTCATGATAAAGTAATAACATCAGTATTACTTACATACTTTTATGTTATTATAAACATGAAACAACCCTAATTCACCTTCTATCCATCCAACGGAAAAATGAAATCACCACGCGTGCGTACGTACGAAATACCGTCTCCACACCGTGGTGTAATCTATTTTCCACCATCACCTTACAGGGATGGGTATAATGGTGTAATTAGTAACAATATATGATTATTATAATGTGATATTGATACTGAAATAGTATACATACACTTCAACACAATTCCACGACCATGGGAACGATATCATCGCTCGTGCGTACGTACGGACTACCGTCTCCACGACGCGATGAGATTCATTCTCAATGATTAACCATTCATGAATGATTATAAAGTATATATAATAAGTACTAATGAAATATATGACATAATAATGATACTGGAATTATTTATATTTATATGTATTTCATCTACTTAATTCCATTCAATTCAATAAGGAAACAAAAACAGCGTTCATGCGTACGTACGGACTACCGTCTCCATGAACAGTGTATTTCTTTCCATTTACTGATTTATTATATATGTATATTCTGAATATTTATATATAAATAATGTTTTATATTCTGGAATTAAGTAATCATGATCTAAGTAATCATATGAATAATTACATGTTAAAAACACGAACGACAAATGAGACGATTTTACTCAAAACGCTACTTTAACATGAATTTACAAAAGAACGGGTAATATAAAGTCATAAATGTACCATATATGATATAATAACAATGAGTATGATTCTGGAATAAGTCAATAACATGATTTAAATCATTATACAGGAGGTTTGGACACTTACAATGAAAGTCGGTCCTAAGGTAAGGGAAATATCACAATCTCATTTTTATCCGAGATTGTTTATACTTTGGCATTTACTGGGGTGTATTTTATCATCCAAATCAATGTTTCCTCAATATGTAATATTATTTCCATCCACCTAAAATTGTTTAAATCCTATTTTACCCTTCAGTGAGTTTTTAGTAAAAGATATGAAAGGAATCTTTTGTCGTTTTTCGTACGATGTACTTTTTGACTTTTCTGACAAAAGTATGAATAATGTTTTTTAACTTATACAGCATGAATGGATTTTTAAAACATTATTTCCAAGAAGAATACTTTACAAGTTTTAATGTTTATTTTTAATCAACTTCTTTTATTTTAAAGTCGTATGTCATGTTAAGAAAGGAAAAATGTTTTTGAAGTAGAAAGGATATTTTCCCCAAGAATGGAGTTCAAGTGTTTTATCAAAATTATTTTCCATCTAAGATAATAATGGGTTCTATTTTTATCCCTATTATTACATTGATTTGATCATGTTGTTATTGAATTATTTTTTTGAATTCCTTTATCTTGTATGAATTGTTTTATGATTTCATGATGTTTAAAGATTCCCATTTGTATTACATGGGTTATGCAATGATGTACGATTTATGATTTTGTGGCACACATAAGAATGGTATCATTATGAGATGTGTGGGACCTATATCTCCCTCCAATTCATTGGGTAAAGATTTTATATCTCATGAGATAGACATGGGTGGAATGGTAGGTTATACCGGTTCAGTGAAACATGACTGAGACGAGGGTGACTCGATTCAGAAAGGGACTTTGTCCACTAAGATAGTCTTGGAAATGAGTCTTGACTAACAAGAAATGATTCTCTATGATTATGTGTGTATGACAAAAAGTTCCATGTTTTATGTTATGATTATTGGGATTACATTTCACTTCTATGATTTATCCCATGTTATGATATTATGAGCTCTCTTTTTTGCAGGTTAAGATTTCCAAAAGCTATGTTCTTATGTATATGATGTGATTGATATTTCTTTTGATTACCCTTACTGAGCATTTGAGCTCACCCTTTTATGTTTTATTTTCCCCAGGATATAAGGAAAGGTTTTAGGTATAAAAAAAGAATATCTTAATGGGAGATGTTGAAGATCTTTCACCACGATTAGAAGATTTTATTCCGAGTTTCCAAAGACACTAAACTATTACGGTCCTTGTGTGTGTGTTTTTTTTATGTACTAAGTATTCTGAAAAAGTAATGTAATGTCCATGTAAGTCAAGCTTCGAGTCTCTACAGTTGGTATCAGAGGCACAGGAGTTAGGAATGTATCTGATCCTTGGGAACTATCACATGTGAGCATTGGACGAAGCATGGCTCTCCGCCCAAGGGCTTCATGAGGAAATGGCTGCCACTGGGGATGGTGGTGTGTCCCGCCCAGGGGGTGTAGCCGCCCATGGAGTGCCCTGATAGGTATCAACTATAGTCCACTGGAAGTAATTCCAGACCGCTATATTTTGTATCAGAGGAAAGGTTTAGTCAACCTTTGGAAACTAGGATGCGAGAACTTTAGTGAGATCCCTAGAGATATTTATAAGGTATGTCTTGGGATGTCCCTAAGGTTAAGTATACATATAGGTTATAGTACTAGAACTACGCTAACGATCATAGAATTAAAACTATGATGTTAGATATTGAAGGTACTCCCCCTTTATTATGTTGTTTTCCCTAGAATGATTTTTCCCTCTCACACTATTCTTTTTGGGTTTTAGACGATGGTTGGAACCCGAAAGAACCGTGTTGATCAATGCAATGGACAATGCAATGATTGTACTCCTGAACAAACAAATGTTATGGGAGATGGAGTGCAAAATCTTATTGCTATACTTACACAAGCTATGAATCATTCCGGACTTCCAAATGAGCAGAGAAGGGAACAATATTCTATTGAGTCCTTCATGAGGCAACGTCCACCTTATTTCAGTGGGTCTTCTGATCCACTTGTTGCTGAACATTGGATCAATACCACTGAAAAGATATTTTCAGTTCTTCAATGTTCTGAACATGATAAAGTCATCTTATCAGTATTTCGTTTGGAAGGTGAAGATGATCAATGGTGGAATCTTATCAAGAATACGAGGCCAAGAGATGAAATTGAGTCCATGGAATGGGACGAGTTCAAAAACTTATTTTTCAATAAGTACTTCCCTCGTATTCTTCGAACAAATATGGAGAAGGATTTTCTTGAACTAAAGAAAAAGGATGATGAATCTGTTGGTATATACGAAGCAAATTTTACAAGACTTGCAAGGAATGCATCTGGCATTATCATCCAACCTGAAAGTAAAGTTGATCGATTTTTCAGTGGCTTAAAACCAAGTCTTCGAAGGGCATTAGATATAAGAGACTTCAGTAGCTATGAAGAAATTGTGCGTTGTTCTATCAAGGTAGAAATGGAAGTTGGTGTTCAATATCCATCTCATGGTTTTGACAAGAAACGAAAGATGGAGTTCAAGGAGAAATCTCAGAATAAATGTGAAAAGAAGATGAATGTTTCCTTATGCACAAAGTGTGGAAAGAAGCATGGTGGAGATTGTCTTAAAGGGACTACAAAATGTATTATGTGTGGAAAAGAAGGTTATCGAGCAGCTGAGTGTCGAAGTAATGGAAAAAGGGTTTCTAATGATGTGAATAAAACAAACACTGCAGAGAACGCACCACCAACACTTCAATGCTTCAAGTGCAAGGAAATGGGGGCATTATGCTAATAAATTCCCTAATCCAAGGATTAGTGATGATCAACATGAGCAACCACTGAAGGCAAAGAACAAACGGAAGTCACATGCGATCACCATTGGCGATGTTGAATATGATAACGATGTGGTGGAATGATTAAGTGTTTATGTAATGGGATTCCAAAATAATGTTGTATCATAAAGTATTGGAATATTTATGTATTGGTCTAATGTGGTATTCAAAGTAATTGATATATTTTTGGAAATAATATGATATGCGCATAATAAAGGGAAAACGAGAAAATGAAATGTTTAACAGTATTCATGAGCTCATGATTGATATAAGGACTAAGTGATATCATGGTTTGAGTATATAGAATTTTGAGGATTTTGGTATGTGGAAAGTGTTAACTTTTATCTGCATTCATGTTTTCAATAAGCTATTCAAGAGAATAATGATTAAGGACGTTGAATGTGACCAAAAAAACATATCTTATGATATATGGGGATCGACGATGGTGTTAAATCTCTGGTAATCGTTTTCACTATGTTATGAGAGTGGACTGCAGTATTATGGATAAGCCTGAGGATTGGAATGTATTATGTTGGATATAAGTTAGTATTGTTTAAGGATAGAAGTTTTTTTCGATATTATTGATGGGATGTTATAGTAATATAGTTTTAGAAAAAGGACAACCTGTAGGACGGGCGACAGCCCATCGTTTCGGACAAGGCTGTGGAAATCGAACCCACAATCGAAGTGCGACTGGCCTTTATCGCCTACCACTGGCCTACAGGAAGTCCCTGTTTAGTAGAAACTAGTTTTATTATATTAAGCAGTATGATATATGAAGTATAATTCCATTTTAGGAACCATATATGATTAATCTCTCTATAGATAGACTTATGTATATAATTTTTGGTAAGTTTTTGTTTGATACAGATGGAATGATGCGTCATTCTATCACATGATCTGCTAACACTTCACGAATAACAAATTCAACTTCATTTATTTAAGAGATGAAGTGGAAATTGTTCAAGGCACGAACAACAGTGAGATTGTACCAAAATAAAGTAAGTATTTATTCTAATTCAAGTTTTCAACTTTAGGGAAATCATCTTGAAAAAAAAATGGTGTCCTAGTGATCTTATACCTGATGAATCAGATGGTACCTTATATCATCACAAATCTATGGATTTGTGATTACTAGCTTTTCCATAGCCATGTTCTCTACCACTCTCCATCAGAACATGATGGTAAGATTTCTCTTCCATATCCATATTGTCACCTATGTGGAAACCCAGTGATTAGTTTATTTGGGTAATCGTTACATTTCATACTTTAGTTTTTAAATCCAAGTTCTGGTATTCCTTTTTACGATGTGGGTTTCTATTAAAGAAACTTTTGAATAGTAAACTATTTATAACCCCGACGAATTTCGAGGGTGAAATTCATTTTAAGGGGGGTAGAATGTAACAGCCCGAGATTTTATGAAAACTATTCTTTTTTTAATTTTATTAATGTCTTGTGTTGTACGCTACACCAAAAGGAGCTTGCACAACACACATCCTTGACTTGACTTACATTACATGAAATCACGACCTTCCTCGATAGCGTGTGTAGTACGCAATACCGAGTTTCACTAAACAACGATATGATATTATAATATTATTATAACTAGCCGTTATAAATAGTAATAACCACCTTTTAAAATTTTATAAATTTTAGCTCTCAAAATGGACTTCATTTCTGGATTCGGAGTATCGAATTTAGCCTAAGGTGAAATTTTGGTACTTTTCGGATAACTTTCATATTCTGATGAATAGTGAAAATTAGTAAATTATAATTAAAAACAACTTTTTTAATCAAAATAATTAATAGTGATAAATTATTAATTTGAGTGGTTTTAAAGTATATTTAGAATATATTTTTACAATTTTGGTCATTGGATGTAATTTCACATTTAAACCAGACATAAAAAAGTGTCAATCTTTTGATAGATATTGTTTCTTAAAAACAAGCTATTTGTTTTAACAGCGGGATTTAATTATAAAATTAATTAGTGAAACTTCTATGTTATGAATTTGGTAAAATAGACTTAATTTTTGAATTTGGAATATGAAATATAGCTTAGGATGAAATTTTGGCATTGTTCTGAAAAACATTAATTTTTGATTAATAGTGAAACTACTGAGTGGTAGTTAAAAACACTGAATTTTTCATAAAACATAATTTTACCGCTTCTGTGAATGGAATTTCAAAAATCCGGGAGACACGGTTGATGTTAGAAAGTAAAATGTGGTTCAATGAGATGAAAATAATTTTTGGTGAATAGTAACTTTTTACTTTTATTTACCACGGTTAAAAGTAAATAGGGTAATTAAGGGTAAGAATGATATTAATATGACCCTAACACATGTCCTAATTCTATTGGACAAATGTATCTCGACCAAAAAAAACCTTAAGTGTAAAATATTATCATTTAGGCCCACTTGGATTAGATTAGGACATTTATTATTAATTTATTTAAAGAAGGGTTAAAATAGTTAAAATCAAAGTTTAATAAGTAAATAATTTTTAATATGGGGTTATACATAAGATAAATTCGACTATAAATATTCATTAGAAAGCTAAAATGATTTCCTACATAATGGTCTTTTATTTTTAATTTTTAGACATTACATAATTTAATTTAGTTATGACACAATTATGATGCAGTAATTATCTTATTAATGAAATATTGACATAATTGATGTTATAAACACAAAAATAAATGTAATCTGAGACTTTAAATGAAGCAAACTAATTTTTAGGTTACTATGATATATTAGTGTTGATATAATCAACTTGGTTCGAACATATAATTCTTTTATGACTTTCAAAAATATCATATATCAAATAGTGTCAAAATTGACACAAAATAGTTTTTAAATCAAATATTATATTATTAATTGTTATTTTATTCCTAAAAATCTAAGGTTCTGCCAAATGACTTAGATAAGGATATATATATTAATAATAAACAATTTGGGGTTCGTTTGGCATGTTATAGTAAGTGTATTAACCATATTGTGTAATAAAACAAAAAGACACGGTAAAAGTTAAATTATTTAACATAGAGTTAAATCTAATTGATAAGGTTACAATAATACCATAAACTTGTCTAAATCCAATTGGTTGATCGGATTTCGACCCATCCCCACTTTAGTTTCGAAATAATACCCTTTGGAACCATTATAAACTGATTTTTACTTTAATATAAAATAATATTTTGAGATATTCCTAAGTTGCCCCTCTCCTCCCTTATAAAAGGGCACCTCCTCCCCCTCCTCCTCACACCAATTTGAGCACTCAAGCTCGGACACCCCCTGCCAAAATCCCTTCTACACTTCCCTAGAATAATCCTAGAGGTCCTGGTCTTCTTTAAAGACCAATCTTAGTTCCCTAAGTGGAGGATTCAAAGAGGCGTTCCAAAGAAGAAATAATATCCATTACCGATCTTTTCAATTTCATTCTTCTTCAAATTATTCTTCTTTAGTTGTTTCATGATATAGTAATAACATCAGTATTACTTACATACTGATATGTTATTATAAATATGAAACAACCCTAATTCACCTTCTATCCATCGTACAGAAAAATGAAATCACCGCGCGTGCGTACGTACGGAATACCGTCTCCACGCCGTGGTGTAATCTATTTTCCACCATCACCTTACAAGGATGGGTATAATGGTGTAATGAGTAACTATATATGATTATTATAAATTGATATTGATACTGAAATATTATACATACACTTCAACACAATTCCACGACCATGGGAACGATATCATCGCTCGTGCGTACGTATGGACTACCATCTCCACGACGCAGTGAGATTCATTCTCAATGATTAACCATTCATGAATGATTATAAAGTATATATAATAAGTACTAATGAACTATATGACATAATAATGATACTGGAATTATTTATATTTATATGTATGTCATCTACTTAATTCCATTCAATTCAATAAGGAAACAAATACAGCGTTCATGCGTACGTACGGACTACCGTCTCCATGAAGGGTGTATTTCTTTCCATTTACTGATTTATTATATATGTATATTCTGAATATATATATATATAAATCATGTTTTATATTCTGGAATTAAGTAATCATGATCTAAGTAATCATATAAATAATTACAAGTTAAAAACACGAACGACAAATGAGACGATTTTACCCAAAACGCTACTTTAACATGAATTTACAAAAGAACGAGTAATATAAAGTCATAAGTGTACCATATATGATATAATAACAATGAATATGATTCTGGAATAAGTCAATAACATGATTTAAATCATTATACAGGAGGTTTGGACACTTACAAAGCAAGTCGGGCCTAAGGTAAGGGAAATATCACAATCTCATTTTTATCCGAGATTGTTTATACTTTGGCATTTACTGGGGTGTATTTTATCATCCAAATCCATGTTTCCTCAATATGTAATATTATTTCCATCCACCTAAAATTTTTTAAATCCTATTTTACCCTTCGATGAGTTTTTAGTAAAAGATATGAAAGGAATATTTTGTCATTTTTCGTACGATGTACTTTTTGACTTTTCTGACAAAAGTATGAATAATGTTCTTTTAACTTATACGGCATGAATGGATTTTTAAAACATTATTTCCAAGAAGCTTCCTTTACATGTTTTAAAGTTTATTTTTAATCAAATTCTTTTATTTTAATGTCGTATGACATGTTAAGAAAGGAAAAATGTTTTTGAAGTAGAAATGATATTTTCCTCAAGAATGGAGTTCAAGTGTTTTATCAAAATTATTTTCCATCTAAGATAATAAAGTGTTCTGTTTTTATCCCTATTATTACATTGATTTGATCATGTTGTGATTGAATTATTTTTGTGAATTCCTTTATCTTGTATGAATTGTTTTATGATGTCATGATGTTTAAAGATTCCCATTTGTATTACATGGGTTATGCAATGATGTACGATTTATGATTTTGTGGCACACATAAAAATGGTATCATTATGAGATGGGTGGGACCTATATCTCTCTCCAATGCATTGGGTAAAGATTTTATATCTCATGAGATAGACATGGCTGGAATGGTAGGTTATACCGGTTCAGTGAAACAAGACTGAAACGAGGGTGACTCGATTCAGAAAGGGACTTTGTCCACTAAGATAGTCTTGGCAATGAGTCTTGACTAACAAGAAATGATTCTCTATGATTATGTGTGTATGCCACAAAGATTCATGTTTTATGTTATGATTATTGGGATTACATTTCACTTCAATGATTTATCCCATGTTATGATATTATGAGCTCTCTTTTTTGCAGGTTAAGATTTCCAAAAGCTATGTTCTTATGTATATGATGTGATTGATATTTCTTTTGTTTACCCTTACTGATAATTTGAGCTCAACCTTTTATGTTTTCTTTTCCCCAGGATATAAAGAACGGTTTTAGGTATAAAAAAAAGAAGATCTTTATGGGAGATGTTGAAGATCTTTCACCACGATTAGAAGATTATATTCCGAGTTTCCAAAGACACTATACTATTACAGTCCTTGTGTGTGTGTTTTTGTTATGTACTAAGTATTCCGCAAAAGTAATGTAATGTCCATGTAAGTCAAGCTTCGGGTCTCTACAGTAGTAGTAGTCTTTTCATTGAAAATGTGGAGGAACTACTTGATGGATGAGTGGTGTACCATCTACTCTAATCACAAGAGCCTCAGATATATCGTTTCTCAGAAGGATCTGAATTTGAGATAGAGGCAGTGGCTTGAGTTCCTCTCGGATTATGACATCGAGATCGTTTACACTAATGGGAAGGGGAATATTGTGATAGATTCTCTCAGCAAGAAATCTAGTTCGTAGTTACTAAATATGGTGATGAGGTATTAGGCCTCTTTACTATTATCCTTTGTCAATATACATGAGGGAGTTTACCATCAGTCGATGGTTATTAACCCTCAAGTCTTAGAGCGAGTTAGGGAAGCACAGCTTGGGGATGTGAGGTGTGAGACTCTACGTGCTCATATATTCGTAGGTGATGCTACTGATGGATATTCGATAGGTGAGGATCAGGTCGTTCGTTTCAGAGGGCACATAGTATTGCTAGTGACATTGTAGGAGGAGGATATTAGGGAGTTCCATACCTCTTCTTTTGTGGAGATTCCATGAATAGCTAAGATGTACCAGGACCTCTGATGTCAGTTTTGGTGGTCAGGAATGAAGAAGATTGTGACAGAGTTTGTTTCCTAGTGCCTTACTTGTCAGCAAGTAAAGGCTGAGCACCAGGTGCAAGCAGGTTTGACTGACCCCCTAGAGGTGCCAGAGTGGAAGTGGTATGAGATATCCATAGACTTTGTGACGGGTTTTCCACGTATATCATGGGGACATGATGCTATCTAGGTGATCGTTGACGGGCGCACCATGTCGGCCCACTTCCTATCCATACAGGAGCAGAGTCCAATAGAGATCTTGGGTTGCCTCTATGTACATGAGATAGTTCGGATTCATGGAGTTCCATCCATGATTGCCTCATATCGTGATGCTTGTTTCATATCCTGTTTGTGGAAGGAATTTCAGGAAGCTTTTGAGACAATTTTACGCTTGACAAGAACATTTTATCCTCAAACTGATGGTTAGACAGAGCAGACCATCCAGGTTATGGAGGATATGATACAAGCTTTCATACTTGAAATTGGTCGTCACTTGGAGGATCACCTACCATAGTTGTAATTTGCTTATAACAATAGCTATCATTTCACTATTATTATTTCACCATTCGAGGCTTTGTACTGGCGACCTTGCAGGTCACCACTTTGATGGACTAACCTAGAAGAGTCAACACTCATGGGCCCAGAGATGATTCGAGCTACTATAGAGAAGGTGTGGTTCATCCAAGAGCTGATGATGACTACACAGAGTCATCAGAAGTCTTATGCCAATAGGAGATGTCGGACCACGAATTTTGAGGAGAGAGACCATGTGTCCTTCAGTTCTCACCTCAAAAGGGACTTCGATGACTTGGCTGAGGTGGCAAGCTCTCTCCGAGGTTATTCGGCCCTTACATGATTCTGTGTACAGTTGGCAAGGTGGCATACCGCATGGCTCTACCTACTCATATGGACCGGGTACACAACGTCTTCCATGTGTCACAGCTCCGGTGGTATGTGCATGATCCATCAAACATTATCGACAGGGGCCAGCTGAACATCAATGATGGAGCGACATTTACTGAGAACCCAGTGGTGATTGAGGATCAGTAGGAAAACATCCTTCGTGGGTGACCTATTCCCTTGGTGTGTGTCTGGTGGAAACACATGAATCTCCAAGAGATCACATGGGAGCGGGAGTCTCAAATTCATGTGGAGTACCCACATCATTTTGGGTAGCTTTTGTTTTTACATTTTGGGGATGTAAATCCCTATGGTGGGTTTGACGTAATGTCTTTTATTTCTCTGTATTTTTATTTTATTATTATATGGGAATTATTTCGAGACCACGCTCTAAGACGACATGCAGTTCCGATGTCCGGTGATCCCGGAACAAATGATTGAATTTAATTAATTAATTAATTAACGTGTGCTTGTGTTTTTCCTAAAAAAGTTTAATTACTACCGAATGGGTTTTTGGATTAGAAATATAATGGCATGGTTGCGTTCATAATAGCAATTTTACCTTAGGAAAGGCCTGACATCGGATGGCATAGTTAGGTGGTGAAATCTAGTTTTTGGACATTACCGTAATAAAAAATTTTGTAAAAATATTTTGTTAAATCTTATTTCAGTGGATATCTTTTACATTATTAAATAGATATTTGTTCTAGTTTCCAGGGTTACAAACCCCATTTCCCTGAAACTCATGGATTCTCTGGAAATCTCGGGAGGAAACCCCCAACGTGGCAATGACATTCTTGATAAATTTCAACTACGACGACGGCACAACGACCAGATCTTTACCAACGAACCCCGCGGATCCAGGTAGGATGATTGATTTTGGTTTCCTTACCCATTTCTTGATTCCTACGATGATCACGGACTAATCCCCAATCATATTATCCCGTAGATCGATCATATTTGTGGGATGGGCTTTTTTGCGGGGATTTTTTGGATTTGATTCTTGAAGTTAACTTGGTTTCGTTCAACATTATAACAGATATTAACCAAGATCGACACGAACATCAATCTAGTTTTGTCCCTCTTGATTTGTTGTGCCTTTCTTCCATGATTTCTCGCATCCTTCGTGTGCATTCTACGAATTCTTCATAGGGATATGAATACTGAATCATTGTCCATCCTTTGTGCGGCGCAAAGATCCCAAATTGAAGATCTGACATGGGGTAAACCCCATGGAGTTGTGGCTACGGTGGTGATGGATGGATCGAAGCGGATCTAAAGATATCGGTCTTCAAACGATTTCTGCACTAATGACTATAATTGGATTTTGGAGCCGATTGAATGGTTGAAACCCACAGATTCTGCATCACATAGATGAGGTGGCCCATGAACTTGAGTTTCGTGGAAAAAGGACAATAAAAACATGATCTGGAGATTCCGACGAGGCGCGTGGAGGAAGATAGCAGTTCTAGAAAAATCCCGACTACACGGTGTGTAGTATGG
Organism: Viscum album; assembly: GCA_963277665.1. NCBI lineage: Eukaryota > Viridiplantae > Streptophyta > Magnoliopsida > Santalales > Viscaceae > Viscum > Viscum album. Next base: position 1,845,219,012 of record OY728156.1, read on the forward strand.
GCTACACGGAGTGTGTTGGTCGGCGGACCACCTAGCATGTACTCTCGGAGTACACTGACACGTGTTGGGTACGTGGCCATGGACACGATGTGTAAACCATTGCCCGGCCAGATCCATCCTGATACATGGGATACTCCAAGGACTGGCTCACGGGCAGGCGACATGGATAGACACCTTGTACGGGTACATAGCTACGGTACATGGGTGTTTTCAAGTTGACAGGGCATGGCGTGTGAATTGACATGCATGATTTGTATATTAATTTTTTGCACGACTTATATTTTCATACATGGGAAGTACCTGGAGACAAGGAACATGTTGTGTGATCCTCTTATACTCCTTTTAGTTTAGTTTTATACAACTTGGATGGATAACAAGGTCCATTTGCACGGTCAGTACCCAAACTCAAGGAAAATGGCGTGTAGCCATACTACACACCGTGTAACCTGTTTTACATGGCATGGTCATTTTTTATTCTGTTACATGGACTTTATTTCATAGGATTCCTACCCTTGGTCTTTACCATGATGGTTTTTGGTATCATTTCCTATGTACAGGAGTATGATCCCTTCAAAAGGACATCTTGAGTAGAGTTGTTGGAATCCCCTCTGTGAGACTCGTATCTAGATCATATATTTATTCCTGGAACCCTATGTAGAGTTCTTGGTATCAATGTGTCCTACTTTACCCTGGCACTGAATCTCTACTTAGCAGATTAGTTCATATTAAGTTGTTAGAATCACCCCATAGCTATTGGTTGTGATCCTCATCTGAGCATCATATTCTCCAGTGCTTGTGGAGTGTCTTCGCCCGGAACGAGTACTTTGTATCCCTCTCTTAAGACCTAGGAGTGTGTTCCCCGTGTTACGTGCTTAGTAGAATTTTCGAGCTGGATCTTAGTGGTGGTTTCACGATGGTTGATCGTGTATGAGTATATATGAAGTTCTTGTTTTATGTTCTGTAAACAATTACTGTGTAGAGTTGACTGTATCATTCCTTTGTGGTATTTTCCCTTGTTATTTTCCTTTGTGGTTCGGGGTGTCCTACTGGATATTTTTATACTCACCCATGTACGGGCTTTGCCCGCACGTGTCCTGTCTTGTGCAGACGATCGATCCTTTGACAGTATTCTAGGCAGACCAGGATTGGACGGTGCTCAGTGAGATCAGACCGGCCACGGTGTGTTCCCACGGATACGGATTGCAGTCCCAGTACATTTTTGTATAGGTTGGACTTGGTTAAAGACTCTCTTTTGGTGGGCTTGTTCTTTTGGCCTAGGGTTATAAAATACCGTACATTACATTCCTGACATACCCTTTTGGATGGGATTTTAGTGTATGCATGCATTTCCATTTTTATTAGTTTTTACATTTCATCTTTGTGGGATTAGAGATCTGTGTATGCATGTAAAGGTTTATAGGAAATGACTCCCATGTTACTGACATTCCTACTCAGTGCTAGTCACCAGCCCCTGGCCTATTGGAGATGGGCTTGGGGAGTTCTGACATGGGAACCACTAGGACGGGTCATGACAACTTTATATATTGTTGATCCTGGATCATATAACTTCTAAATTCTATAATTTTATATATCTAAATGATAAAATAATTTACTTATTATTTTTCCACATAATTTAAAATTTTCTCTGATCCCATTCATTACTTCATTTACATTTTTCATGATTAATGTTGTCTTTTGGGATAGATAATCCTATTGAAATTTCACTTGTTATTATTCCTCTCTAATCATCATTCCTTTGGATCATCATCATTTTTTCATTTGGGTAGACATTTGAAATTGATGAAATAGATTGAGTGAAATAAAAAAAAGATTCACAAAGAAAGCATGAAATTTTTTGGATTAGTGGTTTATAGATGGATTAAAGAAAATTATTACTTTATTAATGTGGATCAATGGTTTGGAACCCAATGTGGAAATAGTGATTGGAAACCATGTTTTTTGTTTGACCAAAATCAAAAATTTCTATCAACCAGAAGATAATATTCCATGAATCAGGGGCCCCTTAATTGATATTAGTGGACTTGGGTAAGATAATAGTGAGACATGTTGTAGTTTTATTGAATTTGGCAATCACATGATGGCTAGTAGACCAGAAATTAAAATTAGTAGAAATATAGACTTCACATCATTCATTAAGGAAGAAAACATACAATAATTTTAAGATTCTCATGTACGATAAGTTTTCCATAAAAATATATATCACATATTGTGAAGAAGGTACCAATTATCACATGATACTACCATGTGGTTGAGCTATTTGCAGGGACTAAATGGTTCGGACAATAGGTGATGATACACATGAAGTTCCCATAAAGACATTATTTATGGAGAATAATGGCTAGTTTAAAAGGTTCCCTATAAGAATATTATTTGTAATTGGTTTTAAAAATTATTTTAAAATTTTATAGATTCTTCTACCTTTTTTATATATTTATTTGAGTCATATATTTGGTTTTGTGAGTAGAAAAAACATTTTAGAATTATACATATTTAGTAGTACATGATTTATTATTTTCAACTTCTGTATAATATGAGGTTATATGAGCATAATTATTTTTATAGTGAGGATTTTCAAAAAGAAAGACTTTGTTTGATCATTACATAGATGGAATGGTTGTTACACCATTATCTCACAAGGGTATGGGGTCCCCCATATCCAATATATAATTAGAGTCAACACTATTTAACAAATAAAAGGGAATTGGTCATCTATTTATGGATTTTTAATGCCTCAACATCGGGATTTGTTGGGGGAAAGATTAATCCACTTAGTCATTTCACCATCAGAGTTAGAGATATTTGCAATGATGATGCAATCCAATCTAAATATTTTAACGCTTAATGTTGTTCATGGCATCAGATAATTGAAAATTGGTGCAATTTTCATTCTCAAAAAATGTCCCCTCATGGTCACTTTTATATCGAGAGTGAAAACCCCATGTGTGCCTATAATGTATCATGGGATGGGGTTGAGCATTGAGTATGCATATCAAACATATGAGAGTCATTAGACATAAAGAGTTATACACAACCACACATATCCAAGACCACAAAATGATGAATTTAATGTTTTAGAAATACAATATGAATGAATACATCAATTTTCCATAACTAGAGTACAAACAAAAATAAATGGAAATCAAAGGGCCAAAAACTATCCCAATGAAATTTGAAATAAAGTGAATTTTTCATAGATGGAAGGGACATATGTCTAATAAATCAATGGTATGAACATCCATGTGTCATGCCCCTAAAATTCTTTTCCTTCTCTTGGTCTTCCTTGTATTCCATCAAATTCCATGTCGTCTACAAAGGACAAGTTATGTGCTGGTGGATCCCACGTAATTGTGATTATAAAATTACTCAGTAAGAATCCCCAATAAAAAATTCTGACGAATCATGATTTCTCATTTCAATAACATAAATATTTTTCAATCATAATATATGTAATATATAGTATGAAACTACCTTGATATAGTCACAATAGACTCTATGTCCTATAATGGTCTTAACTATTCAAATGACCATTGGATTATTCTTGAGATATCAAGGATACATACATCCAGGATAATCCATTTCTTCTGAAATAATTTCACTGAAGGTTCTATAATGATAATTCATTACTATCTAGAATCACAAAATACGTACTCATTCAAACACTAATTAAATCATTATCTTTGTAGGGGATCAGACCCAAGACCACTAGCCCAAATTTCATACCCAATAGTACCAGTTTTCTAGATAGGGGATCAATGAATTATACATGTTTTTTTGAAGATTCCAAAAAGCTTACCTTGGTAAGATTACATGATAGTGTTTTTCACCATTATTCTAATTGGGGAATATAATAAATTATATCAAATATAGACCCTGTAGATAGGATACAAATCATATGATGAGGATTTAATTCCAAACAAGAAACTCCTAATAATGTAAAAAAGGATCATACTCAACATATCATGGCGTATTCAAAGATATTTTGAACCTAAACATGTCACAATGGGGGTAAAAATGATTGTTCTTGGGATACCCCACATGTATCATCTATCCTGGGTCTTCTAATGTCTTTCCATCTTATATGGAATGTAAACATCCACCATCATGGCATGATATTTTATAATAAATGGCACATAGAGCTTGGGATAGAACTCTACATGATTCCAAACTATGTCGGCATAAATCTGTTTGTACTCATGTAATTGGTTCGTGGTCGTATACAAGACATTCCCATGTACAAGTATATTAACCTATCTCTACATGTTCCCCAATGTCTAGCTGGGTTCGTGCTTTTATACCCTTTTGTTTACAGGATTAACCTCAATCATTTTGTAACATGTAATTCATCATGTTTCACATGTCATGTGATATTTTTCTCTATTAATAAACCCTTTTACTAAATAACAGGTAGTACATGACATGTTTTCTTCAAAAAACAACTCTTTTGGTATGTAATTTATGGAAAATTAAAAAAAAATTCTTGCATCATTGCTTATTGCTCCATTATGTGATTCCACTAAGATACCTTCCAATGAATATGATTCTTGTTTTGAACATCCCATATTGTTACCACTCACTGAATTTTGTATTTTGTTTCTATCAAATTGATTCTACTTCAACATAATTTTACCATCTGACATCAAACCTAAGAATTGAGAAAATGTTATTTGACCCCACATATACTGTAATAATCCAATATAATAATCATTTCTCAACCACACATTCAATCATAAACCTAAATATGTTTTATCTATAATTTTCAATGGTCTTGTTTTAAAAAATTCCTGAATATCTGGTATAGATCAAACTATTAGCTTGAGAAATTTGGGTGAGGAATCATGAAATGAAACAATCGAAAAACCAAAAATGACAAAAATTAGAAGCAATACACATCAATTGTTTATGATTGAAACAATCCATTTCTTTTAGGAAGAAAAATTTATGATCAGTAAAAACAAAATAAATAATTTCCCAAAATCCTCATTAAATAAACATTCACCCATATACGATCGACCACCTAATAAATCTTTCAGTTGATTTGATTAACATTATCCATGGAATAAGGAAATTGGAAATTAAACCCTATAAAAACATTCCAAAATTTATGTTAGTATGGGTCATTGAGGATTAATGTATACGAATTGTAATTTTTTGCAAGATCCTAATATTTCATTATCATTGTTGATCCTCAATCGGATATCGTTTTCTATGATTTTCGTTAATGGATCCTCCCAATCCACAATGTTATGTAGTTATCCATGTAATTAGGACGAACCTATATATTTATAGATGTGATAACTACTTTAGGAAATAACCAGAAATATTAATTAAATATCTTTATTTATTTAATTGTTTCTCCCATGATGGAGCTCTAGCCAAAAAGAGTAGTACAGTAATGGTTATGTCACACATATAGTGAGACCCACATTGTGGACTCAACAAAGACCTATATTTACCATTTCAGCCCCCATTTGATATAATTTCACTATTTATAGAAAAAAAAATATGAGTGACATTAATATATAGATAATATTTTTACTATATAATTTTTATTCTCACAAATCCTTATAATCTTGAAACATATTAGAATCTATAAGAAAAAATATTATTGAAAATAATTTAGTGTATTACATGGAAATAATAGACATTAAATTCATCCAACCTCTATATATTTCATCATTAAAGATGATAAATTCTACTCAAAATTGTTTCAGTGTAGCAATCAAATTGGAGTCTTCAATTCCCATGTTCTATCTAGAATATTCTAAAATTTCTTCTACACATACAGTATGAGAATCTATCTACCGAACATGATCCATCCCTGAATATCAATAATCACTTTTGGGTAATCATCATATCATAAAGAAATACTTTCTCATACTCATACTTTGCTATTGTAACATGAAAACATATCATCTAATTATTGAAGGGTACCACTACCTAACAGGTGATTAATCAGTTTTATACTCTTATGTATAAGTTGATAAAATACTTCCTAGTATTGCATCTCCTTTTTTGAGAATATAATCATACAATAACTTTGGATACACCACATCATCCATATTAAATAGTCAATCAAGGTACAAACTCTAGAGAGATAGTTCATACCTAAAATGATTTCATAGGGCGTCGTTTCTTTTAAATTTGTATCCCATAAGAAGAATTATTCAACAAGTGTGGGATCAAATAGTCCTAAGAATTTTGTGTTCACTGAGTCACTCTATTTTAATTCATCAAGTGCAACGGTCGAGCCAAGGGCATGAACATAATCTGTATGTATCGAACCAAAGAGGCAGAATAAAATGTGTATATCACACTCCTGTATATTAATTCGACATATGTTGTATATATTACATATATTATATATATAATAATCAATGTCAAATAATGTTTAAATTCCTTTACTACATGAAGATTCAATCTCCTTAGACCACCTTCCCTATAAGCCTAGCACAAAGCACCTTGTGGTGGTGGTCAGAAAACATCAAACCACCTTCCATCACATACCAATATACCATCTCTTGTTATACAAACACCACCCAATTGACCAAAATTTTCTTGTAACAATATATATCTAGGTGGTTATTTTTCTATCAACATTTCATTATTATGGTTTCTCAGATAATATTTAGCAAGATGTCCCTGACCATTACAAGAAAATATTATCATCCCCCAAGGGTGACTAGAACCATCACGTGAGACATTATCTATAGAATATATATTCTCAAATCTCCTCCTTCTATGTATCACATTCCTAGATCCCTATTTCATCTATCATCTACTCATTTCTAAGGAAATAACCCCGACATTCTCATAACATGCATAAGATTCCAGGGACTACTTGTTAAGATAACAATTCCCCACTATGGATCATTAGACTATACCATTATTTTTGGGATTGAAAACATATATCATTAATAAATAAATATAGTGGGATATGTAGTTATTGAATGGTATATTCAATAAAAATAGATCATTATCCATATCTTTAATGTGTTAGAAATTATCACTGACGCTCACTAAAAAATTTAACATGGTCATAATGCCATATCTAAACTGATGGTGCTCCAAAATATGACCTGATCGTAACATGGAAATATAAAACTCTACCATGATGAGATAAATAGTGTCTTACTAGGAGAGAGTCATATATTCATGATAATGTGTTTCCATACTACACCTTCACCTATTGGGTCCCATATAATGAGTAATTTATATGAACACTAGATGATCTCTAGGTTTCCCCATAGTGCGGAAAAATTAGGTAACAGACTCAATAAAATTCACATATTCTTGGGGATTGGGAATAATAAAAAACAATGGAAGAAACTACCCTATAAACCCATGATCATCACTATTTATATTAATATCATTAGTTAGTAATGCCAACACAATATTCTACTCAATTATTGGTGAATGATAAACCATACAACTCAGATGCACCACATCTTACACCGGCCCATGTAATTAATCATCATCACATGTGAAAAAATAAATATGAATCTTCTTTGGAATCCTCTCTATTTTAATTTGATGAGGCTTTTTAAATAATAAAGAATTATGAAGGTCAATGATTATATCTTAGGAATAAACTCAAGAAAGACTTGGAATCCACATTACCTTACATTATTATTCATAGACCAATATTTATCCCTATATATAGGTGAAATATATACCGAGTAAAAAAGAAATATATTAGAGTCCTTGTGAATAACTACAATATCTTCCAAAAAATAATGTTATCATTGGCCTAATATATGAATTGAAAATACTCTAAACATGATTCCAAACATACCATAACCAACCTCCCAATTAGGTAATTTCAAAAAACCACAGAAATATTAGAACAATGTTGTTATTCCACTCTATCAAGAATCAATCAACAAGTGCCCAACATTTTTGTGGTTTGTTGACTAGGAATCTACAATACCGACACCAGTAGGGAAGGGGATATAGACCACTACTGAGTAGGAATATCCCAAACAACGGTGAAATTATCCTAATTTATATATAAAAATGCACACATATCTGATCCCATAACTTTCAATAATTAATGATAAATTTATAATAAATGAATTAATAACTCTATAACCTACATTATATGTAAAATTTGTATCATAGAGAATAGTGACCAATAAAATGGCATAAAAATGGATACGGACTACAACCTACCTAGAAGGATGGGTATACGATAAAATGAATCACCGATATGAATTTTTGTCCAACTAACCCAAACAATGTACACATTATCATGGTCCTCATATAAAACTATAAAATGGAATATAATCTATGTAAGGCTAGACAAATTAAATAAATCCCAGGGAAGTTTGAGTTTAATTATACTATTTATGAGAACAAAAAAAGAAATGTTAAAAAGTGTAGTCTGGTCATAAATACACGTGTAAATAAATCATGAAGTGATACATAATAGTAATAAAAAGAACCTATATATAAGTATAATTTAATACAAGTATCATCCAGGTCTCAAAAATACTTTGAACTACAGGATTATACTAATGTAATTGAAGTAAAACTAGTCTACATGAATCCAATGAATAAACTAGGATATCACTAATGGTGCCCATCTATGATGTCATGATTGTGAATATTTGAAAATGAATTAATCTTTGTAACAATAATGATCTCTTCCTTTAGGTTGGAGATCAGACACATCGCAACTAGGGGACAAAAATAACTTACCAAATCAACAAGGAAGATAATGTAATGATTCCCGAATTATAGTGGTTATTACAATACTAGGAACTATACATTGGGTGGAAGTTACAATGGCATATACCACCCAAGGCATAATGTTGAGATACCATGAACTTTTTAGAAATATAATCCAGTGAGGATATTATAATAATTTTCGAATATTAAATTCCACACTAAGCCTTCATAATTATTGAATAAGGGGTTCCAAAAATAAAAACATTTTCTATATTGAGGATACAGAAGAACTCATCCTATCCCAAAATATGTACATGATGCGTCTCATCTTCCATGAGTTTTCTTGTGCCTCATTGTGTCACATAAAATCTAAAACTCTATATAATGTAAATACACATTACAGTACAGAGAATGTAAATGTTTTTCAAACACTCAACATCCCTTAATCCCATTATTTGATACATATGGTCATTCTTGTGTAATGTGGGATTTCTTGTGCACATGGTCATGTCCAAGTACCATGTTGTGCTGGTATACTATACTCACTCCCATGTTCATGGACTGTTCTATAACCATTCCATCTAGGTTACATGCCAATCTTTTCTAAATGAATAACATTGAATGTGACACATGTCACCTGTAATATGATATATTTTTATGTGTGTATACACTAGTACCAGATAAGAGGGACAATATGACACGAGTTCCTCAGAATACATGTCATTTAGTTCAGAATTAATAATAAAATACAAGAAATACGGTAATATATTCTCCCATGGATCCCACCATTTATTAAAAAATAAATCTCACCAAAGATCATGGATCTGAGGTTGATAGACAAGAATCGTTTACAGTCACTAAAGTAGGGCCTTCGATCGACTTAGATAGAGATAATTTTCTAACTAGGTCATCAATGTGCATCAAAATAAAAAGAATAAAATAATAATATGACCCCAATCAACCATCAATAAATATCCACTACCCACATACCATGATTATAAACTCGATAAATAAATCCAAAAATAGGTATAGATTCATTACAGTAATGATTGTTCATGTAGTGGTAAAATAAGATTTATTCATCAAGAGGATGATTAAGGAAATATTAGTAATGAATCATTTGATGAAATGGGGGAGAAGTCAAAAAACAATTAGAATGAACCTTAATCATTTTTTGGGTTTCCCAAGATTCATTTACATTAGAATTATTAATTATTATCAATACAATCATCAAATAATAATTTCCCCAAATATCAGGTACGTAAATATTCACTCACAAGATTATAAAAATAATTATTTTTTTGTTGATTTGATTCATGTTAAACATTATATAATCAATCTAGGAAACAAAATAATATAAAAATGATATATCTTAAGTTAGGACATATCTCTTATGTTTTATTTTTTTATGTTTTTTTTCACTGGTGAGATCCTCAAATTCTATTTTCATTTTTAGTCCTTGATCCCATGATGTTCGACATGCTATCCTAAAAAACGTCCCATACATTCTAAGGGTTCTTCAATTAACCATATAATTTGGATATATTGTATATATTTAGATGATATAATTAGGCTATGATTCAATTAATATAATTAAATTAATATTTTAAATTACATAATTTTTTTCTTATTGAGGAACATTATCCAAATATTTGATGTAAATAATGGAAAGGCCATGCCTATGATAGAACCCACATTCTAAATAATTGGTGGTATTAAAATCACCTCTAATTTCACATTCGTTATTTATTATATTATTGTATAAAAAACACATGTTGGTGATATTATTATATTTTATATTTTCTATATAAAATTATGGGGCCCATCAGGAATCAAAATATCTCATTGTAGAGATTTTTCTTCCTATACATTTGATTAGTTTTCCAATATGAATACATTTTATGATGTATTTATTTTACCAAAAATGACTTATGGCTATAAATTTCAATTTTTATTTAATTGATTCCCTCTTTAAGGGAATAATGATCAGTATAACTAAACTCACTGCTGCAAGGGATTTTCATATATCTATTAGTTAATACAGAAGTTGTAGATAGATCAATGGTGACTTTTCATGACTTAGTATCATTGTAGAATAGTATTATATTTAGATGATTAAGAATCTCAGTGGTTAGCCCTGATGATTTTCAGTTTCTCTCTCTTCATTTTTTTTGGTTTTTCCTAGGTTGATTCCTCTTTTATCCTTCAATTATGGGTGTGTATTTTCCCCCCATAATTATAAACTAATTTACATATATTTTATGATTTTTCAAGAGGATATCAATTGAAATGATTAATTTCTATAGGGTTGAATTTTATTATTTCTTTTTTTAGATATTTATAGATACGGTTGTTGGTTTTCATAATGGATCATTATGATATGGCCTCACATTGTAGTGATGATCCTACTATATTATTTTCACCAACCTATAGTGTAATGGATGTGGGATTTCGGTGTCACTCATTGTTTACCTCTATCATAGGTTTCTCCTCATTAGGTTAGATTGTGATATAGTTTTATGAAATGTTTTTTTAAAGGATGGAGTTTGGATTAAGAGAAGTATTTATAATTTGTTACAGATGTTTGGGAAATTATTTTTATGTGTCTTGAGTTATTCTCTCAGGATATATAATATATTAATTTAGGTGAAACCAATATATCAATAAACCATGAATCTGTCTACCCACTTTTAGACTAAGTATACTAAGGAACTAGTTTCAGGGAAACCATCGCTTCATGTGTCATATAATATTGGTGATTTGAATTTTTTTCCTTATTTAGATAGATACTTATGTATTCACATCTTGTAATTTAATTTACTTTTAATATTCTAGATTCATCCTTGACTAAATCAATATTTTTTTAGATATTGGATAATTTAGATGATATGTTGTTTGATGAGTCCACAATTCAGTGTCATGTTCTCAAGGAATTCCATCCAAAGAAGAATAAATAATATATTTTCTAATAACTATTTATATGATACTATTCTAGTGGTTGGGGTGGATGATTATTGGTATGTTGAGGATCAAATATCACCATCATGTAAGGTCTATAATTCATGTGGTAGTAGAGTTTCCCGTTATTTCAAACAATAGATACTTATCATGTTATTTATTATCCAAATACCAAGGATGAAATGAATTTGATTGTGTATGTGAAATTTTTATTCAATTCCAAAATATCCCAACCAATCTGATGGATTCACTCATAAAAATTACTCTCTATTTTGGAATAAGGTGATGGTGGGGATTGATCACTTAGATAGATTATGTGGTGAGGATTTCATATATTGCTTCTTAGTTATGTTATGTAATGAGTTTCACCCATAGTACAAAAACTATGATAGAATCTATGAGATTTTTGAGCTTTGACATTGGGATATGTCAATTACAATGTATACCTTGAGTTTCTATAAAATTAAACACTACTCTACAAAAATGGTTTTAGATGGATAATTCAATTCATGGATGTTTGAATTGGTCCTCCACTATGATATACATGTTATATTGATCTCTGTGAGTATTAAAAATTATAATGGAATTCTAAAAATGTCATTGGTGAAAATGAACTTACCAACAGTGTCACATCGACATGATATATTACATAGTCTATATAAGATATACATGTTATCCATAGAAGCTACCAAGAGTTGATTTTATGTTAATCAGTGAAGAATTTAAACTAATACATGTACTTATATTAGGAGATCTACAACATAAGGATCACATAAAAGGGTGTATCCATCATATTTATAGTTTGTGTGTTTTATTCAGTGGGAGTGATCTCTTGGTTCAATATATCTTATAAAAGAGTTATTCATAGTTTGGAATGGTATTAATTTGATTTCCCTGATAGAATAAGTGTTAGGATTTTGGATCTCTTAGGTATGGTCAGGATAGTTCACATGGAGGTGCTGCTAGTAGAGGGGCAAGAAGAGACCTAGATGGTGGGAAATAAGGTGGAAGATGACGATATGACTTACTCTTACAATCACCACAATGAGTACCATTCCCGGAACAAAGGGATAACAGTTGATGTCATGGTCACCAATATGATACCTTAGTATGTGAATATGTTGCACATGAAATTATTTGTGAAGTTATTTTTGACATAATACATTATAACTATTACTTTTTGGAAATTGGTGTGATTCATTCAATTGTCTCCATATACCATGAACACTGAACCTATATTTGGATATAAACCCAAAATTACACTATGTTTCATTCTCCACATCATGAGAAAACATTCAAGAAAATATTGTATAACCATTTACACTAATTATTCCCCCTATACATAAAAATGGATCTTACTATGTCGCATCCACTATCACACAAATATTGGGTATCCCTCCATGTCATAGCCTTTCCATTTTTGGTAGTTGAACTTACTATTTCTCAATATACTATCCTAACTCCATGAAACCATATCTGGGTGACTCCAACACTAAATATTACAAATGGAGGGGATATTGGGTTCTATCCCCTTACATCAAATATCTCAAAAAAAACACAGATCCCAAAGAATTAAAAATTTTACCCAAAAAGAGTGATTGAAATAGAAAAGGTTTCATTCGAATATCCACCAAAAGAGATATATCACAATGATATCACAATAATATGAGATTAGCCATCTCACCAGTGAAATAAGAGTAAAACCATATCACCACAAAAACCTAATTATAAATATATATTCATGAATAACACCTAAAATGAGAAAAAAATTTAATTAATCAAAAATTATAAAACAATATCATATTAGTTAATGTTAAAAAACAATTATCATAATAAAAAATTAAGAAATAAAAATTTAAAATCCCATGATACAGTGTGTGTTTATCTAATACACTCATTCTATTGTACCCTCCTTGAAATTATGATTTCATTGGACAAAAACAAACAAAGGAGGATTCCCGCAAAATACTTTCTCATATTTTTCTGATATCTCTCTATGAATCTCTCTAAAGGTATCATATTCATCTGTATTGAACATTTCCAAATTGGTCATGTGTAAATCATCATAAAGATATAATGGGACCTAAGATAAATGAATTTTTCTTTACATCCTTTTAATCTATAGAGAATATCTTACCTAATACACAATATCACCAATACAAATCAATTCCTCAAAAATAACAAGTAATTAGTGTTAAATATTTTTCATGACTAGACCATCACAACGCAGGATGTGGTGCCACTATCAGGGAAATGTGATCTCAAATGTTGAACTCATGTGGTATCCTCATATTATTATCATGGTATTTATGTTGATTTTTTTATTTCATTCATTGGTAATTTATAAAATCTATCTTTGTAATATTTCAGACTAGTTTCATCCCAAGAACTATCAAATCTCTTATTGAAGTCTTTCCTAACACAATTTTCTATTTTAGTTCATATAATTCGTTGAACTGGTCGACACAAATGGTGTGGTGTAATCTTCTACTGAATGAAAAAATTAACAAAGTCATGTTCCTCGTCTTGAAAATTGTTAAATTTAGGTCAATAGAACGAAATGTGTCATCAGGTGTCTAGAAAATCCATTATATCTATCTGTTAATATTTAGAAAGAAATTGATTCATATTCATAATTGAGAGCTATAATATTAATTGAGACATCTTCTATACATTCAGTTAAATATGTGATCATGTTATGATATGACCATCCTTGAAAATTGAGGGATTTTAACTAAATCATCTCGATAATTACTCAATAATCCCACCCCTGATTTGACTCCCTAATCACTATAATGTTGGATGATTTCCTCAATTAATATAATATCATATATATGGTGGCATCTCATTCATGATATCAAGGAAAACCAGTAATGTTACCATAAGGATGACCTCACAATTCCATTTGGGATCATTGAAGGGATGCAGAAAACAATCAGGATCATGTTTTGGGACCTTGGACTTCCGAAAAACCAATCATCACAATGAAAACTATAAAACTACACCCTTCAACCAAAAACTCAAAAACTGACATCCCAAATCACAATACATATTTTTTATGTTAATATTTACACCAATGGATGAGATATAGAGCTCTCATCAAACCATATCGTGCATCAAAGATTGGAGAAAAAGACAGGAATGATAAATCACCAAGTGTTTTACACAATCTGAACAATCATTAGGGCAATAAAACATTGACTTTATCTCTATATAAATCAACCAATGAATTTAAAATTTTAGAAACCAACACCAACTACATCATTGATTATTTCAATGTCATCAAGAGAGGAAAACCACTTCCTCTAGCTTCCCTTATATTTAGATGCATTGTTGAGACTTCTTTTATCACTCTCATGGAATCCCTACAAACTTGAACAAAATCACAATTTGACACCCAAATAATTGAATCAACAACATCATTTCTTATTCATAGTTGATATAAAATATAAATGTCATAATCCTGTAAAAATTATATTCATCTCCTTTTTCACATGTACATTTCAATATATTATAAGACATATCATGGTCAATTATGATAGGTAAAACCCACCCAAAACGTTTTTATTAGTCAATGACACAACAACATTTGGGAAATCATGACATCCTTAATGTGAAATTATTTTTGGTTTAGTTATTATCATTGGGATTTAATAAAGGTGACCCATAAAAATTGACTAATTTCTGCTTCATCAAATAAAAGTCCAAACTAAGATGTTAAGTTCCATAAAAAACATAATATTTTACACAAACTCCTAGAAAATGATGTAAATAAGTACTGAAAATAAATCTACTTTAGGTACTCAAATATTCTTTGTAGTAGGTAAATCCATTAGTATACCTAATTATTTCTGGTCGAGGATGTAAAATGAGTCTCATCCTCAGAAAAATTTACAATGAACCTCCAGTAATAGCCTTCAAGGAAATATAAACTACACAACCTTAAAATATATTTACTTTATTCCCACAAAACCACCTCTCTTTCCAAATTATCCATAACTAATCCTTTTTGGGACATAATATGTTTCTTGAAATGAAATTTTAAATCCTATAAATTACATTTTGAGAACTTTTATAATTGTTTCTCATGATGATTACGTACAAAAAGTGATACGTGGTTTCTCTAAACTCCCATCATTTAAAATGATGTAATAAAGTATGTAGTAGATTAAATCCACCATGAGAAAATCCCAAAACTATTTTATCATGACATTACTAAAACTATAGAACACTATTGTATTGTCCATCATAGTGAAAATCAACATAACGAACTCATCATTCCCCAATTATAAGAAGAATATATTTTCAGAATATCATCATCCATCGAATCCAACTAATTATTTCTTGATTAAAGATTTGACTTTAAGAACCAACCCACACACATCATATAATTGTAAAAATCATCGACCCATTGAAGAGAGTATAGTTTCTTCACTATCACCGTATTCAAGTAATGAATTTAAATTAAAAGAAACAACGTTCTATCATCCATCATTATAAAAAAAATATTTTACCCTACAATGAATCACATAGTTGAACACAACTACACTATAAATAATTTAAGTTATACTCGTAGCTATTAATTATCATAAGGATTGATAAAATATGGAGACATTGATATGTGAGATACTCCATTCTAAATCATTATGCAAAAAAATATCTTTTCGATAGGGTAAAACTATTAGCTCCTTTTGAAATCCATTAGGGTAGTCATCCACATCCCATAAAAACACAAATTCTTGAACAAGTAATGAAATAAGACACTAATTTACCATCATGTATGAAATGGAATCAAAATATATCTATCCCATCATGTGGTCCTTCCTCAACTATGAATATTTCCAAATCCCTATCTGTGTCAATGAAAAAAACCATAACACTTCATTATTTCATAATATCATTCACTGAACACATCCATTCAATGATTTAGATGGTTTCATATGGATATTTCAATAAACATAGGAATTCTACAGAAGATTGGTGCATCAATAAAACATTATAGAAATCTATAAATACATTATACTATCCACTTTCAACACCAACTAGCATAGCCAATTCCACTTGAACTGGACGACCCTCAATAACTTATACCAACCCATTAAAAAAGAAAGGTTATATAAAATATTTCAATGATTCTGAATCAATAATATCATAGACTCATGTATGAAATATACAATGGGTATGTCAAATGATGTATGTATCACCTAATGTTGGAAATATTAGTCCATGAATCAGACTGAAACATGAAACAGAACCTCTATTGCGTAGTTAATTAGAACATCCTATACTGTAATTTTCTCTATATTAATATGTATAATATATCATCTATAATATTCTCAGCCCATATAAATTTTGTTGATTATGAACACATTACTTCTACATCATTTGAAAAAACAACCTCAATAGAGTAACCTGATATAAAACATAACAAACATTCTAATTACACAAAAATAATAAAAACTCTCACCAATGAAGACCTCAAACTCAAAAAAATAACACATGATTGATCACATGGAATAGTTTTGTGATTCACCAATCTGGGAGATGTGAGATGAAGAGGGTTGGGACCTACACCCAGTTGATTGAAATATCTCAAATCCCAGAAAATAGGTAACACATATCATATTAACACATTGTAAGGACTCCATGAGCATCCCATATTATAATTTTTTAGTTCATACCACCATTCCCTAAAAGGGAATATCCTCACCATCACCTCAAGATATATTGATAATGATAATAGGGTATCCTAGCACTAGATCCCTGGATGAAAATAATTATCAAAATTCCTCTTATTAGACTCCAAATTTTCGAATAGGTCTAAAACATATCAAATAATGATCTTTAATATATATTTAACCCCCAAATGCTATAACTCATGTATGGAAGGGTAATAATATCTTAGTGTTTCAACTATATGACGATCAACTAAAAAAATATTCATGGAAGTTGAATCAAAACATATCCCATTAGACATGCATCTACTCGTGGTCACTAATTATAATGAACCATTACAACCACACATATCCATTGAGAATCATCACATCTACAAAACCTAGTTAAGAATTTGTGAAAAAATATAAATGAAATTGATATACACATCCCCTAACTATTATTCTATGAATGCGTCTAATAAAATACATGAATCTTAAAAATACAATGGAATGAAAAGTCTGAGAGTTTTTTATTGACGTGTTTTGATCATCGACATCTACTGTATTGTGACATTTTGGGATATCATATTGATTATATTTGATGAAAACAGAATGAGTATTCCATAATGGACCGTTACATGGAAAAATAAAAATTTATAGACCCATAAACCATGGATATAGAATACCTAAAATTAATTTAATTAATTATATTTATAATATTTAATGTTTTAAGATATCAAATTGTCAACCAATTTAAAACACATTCATAGAGAAATGTGAATCATCATCCAATCACACGTATGTACCCCCTTACCTTTATCAGTTCACATATTAGTCTCTATAAAATTAAATTAAATTGAATGAAATAATTAGATTCATAAATACCGAATTATTAGGTTGTATTCTATGTTTAAATTAATCAATAAAATTTGATGACACCATTTATCTGCCTACCAAATCAATATAAAATATTCTTAACTCAAATATACATCTTATACCTCATCATAAACCATTAATTCCAATATACCAATACCACCCTCCCCATAATGAGCAACACTATTAGAATAGCATTGATAGACGGGGGATGGTGACTACCCATTCTTTGCCTATTGTAGTCCCACAGAGGGAGATATCACCAAGTGTATAATCATAATACAAATAGAAGGTATTTTTTGTTATGGTTTCACAAACCTACGTGGTTACCCTAGGTAAAATAAAAACCAATACACAAATAAAATATACTAATAGGAATTCCTAGCCCTCCATGGGTTGGTGAGTATAACGTAGAACCATAAAAAATGAATGTGGGAATGATTTTTCAAAAAAGATTGTTCATGTAGAGAAAAAGATGACATTAATCATACAAGAAAAACTACACATGGAGTACTGTTCAAAAATTAAAATAGGTATACACAAACTTATGTACCAGAAAAATTAGAAATATGACCCATGAATGAATGTAAAAAAACAATCCAAGTCCACATATCAATAGCTCAAACCACCTCCAAGTGGATCTTTATCGATCTTAGAATAGAAAAATCTACAATCACCCAAAGACCCCTGAATGGTTTGCGCTAAAATCCCCATAGGTATCACAGTAGATTCCATAATAATATTACAATATTTAATTAATAAAATAGTGTGAACTAAATTTAAATAATTAGGATTGACATACTAAATACATATTTAAACAAGTTATTGTAAATATTTCAAAGGATAGAAATAATTTTAACAAACATATTAAATTATAATTTTATATAATTTTTTTTACAAATTTAAAAGGCATGTAAAATAAGTTAATACATTGGCATACATTTATATTTCAAATATTTTCAAGTGAGAAACCTGGCCTTCTTCAAAGATGTTCAATATTTCTGGGTTATGGGATCCTCACAAACTTGTATAATGATAACGAAAATGTGTACACTCATCCCTTGACTCTACTCAAAGAGGAATAATCAACATCTTTTGGGGGAAAAAATATTCTACATAGTTTATGTAATAGTTGTATACTGTCTATATAGGGAATGGCTATTCACATCCTAGAATGTTTGTCCCTAATAACTCACCAACTACCTAGGATCACATGTTTTATAGTTAAAATAAAGGATTATAAATTTATTTAAGAATATTTATAATATAAATAAATCCAATTTTCCCATTCCAAAATTCTAATTTTTGATTTAGATAACCAAACTAGGTTTTAATCCAAATAATCCTTTTTCTGTGATAAAACTCAACTATTTCTATCAGATGCATTTGATGACATTTTTTAAAGAATTCCAATTTGAAATAATTTTTAAAAAACAAAATTCAAAATTTAAATCCCATGATATAATTAAAACAATTTCGATCAATTTTGAAAAATCCTAATCTCCACAATATTCCATCAATTTCAAAATAAGACCCGTAATTGATAAAATGTGGTGTTTCTCAATTTCATGTGAAAATTAAATTTCCAAAAACAATAATTCAATGTAATTTTTCTTTTAATCAATAAATAGAAATAAATATAATTTATTACAATAATTTTATTTATGAAAACAATAAAATTTAAATCCAAAAAATTATGGCAATGAAAAATTTTGCATCAAAACCAAACCAGCTATCGTCGATCATTAAAACACAAAAGGCCAAACATTAATTGAGATTTTTTAGAATATATTAATGAAAAAATAATCCTGGAATCAATCCTAGATCGACGATCGTAGAAATAGGGTTTTATATCCTCCAATCAACATGGATATCTTAGAAACCCAAGAGAAGAATGAGGATAGAGTATGATAACGAGAATATAAATAAGAAACAAACAAGGATATAATCGAATATTGTTTTCCCAAATTCAAATCACTTTCAAAGGGGTTATGAGGTGACAAAAACTAATATTAAAAGATTCTATTTATGTATATATCTATAATTTGTCAAATCGTTTTATCCAAAACCTTAAACGAGGGGTTACGGTGTTTTAAAAAAACATTTTTCTAATTAAAAATCTCATAATCATTGTTTGTTGGGCATTGATGATTGGTTAGAATAAAACAATTACCATACAAATAATACTCATTTCTACAAGCTGCAAAGATTCATATTTTTGGTTCTTGGTTTTCTATACCATGATCCAACCATTCATAAAATTAAACTCTTTAATTTCATAGTTTTCTTTAGTGAGTCAAACTCTTTGGGAAAACCATATGACACTTGTGCATTATCCTAGAAATATCTAATAATTTTAAAATTTCACATGAAACAACACAAAATGAAAACAAAAAAGGATTAAAAATTGGGATTAGGAATACTGGAAATTTGTAACATGATGTTACATCCTCCTGACCATATTTACTTTCAATCCCAATTAATCCTAATCATAAGCCTCAATTCCAAAATATCTTGGAAACTACTATCTCATCAATGCTTCCCTCTCCTGTTTCTCATTATTATCAAACCCAATCATCCATTTAACTCAGGACAAATGTATTACCCTCCGACATGATAACCTAGTACCCAAATTTAATATCCTTATTATCCTTTCATAAACGGATTAATTTCAATCGACATCAAGATCACTCCAAATTTGAATATGAGAGAGATCAGAAAGTTACATTTGGATCATAGTTACATGGAATAGATTATTGATTATCATCAGATATGGTGGATGTTATAAATGATAATCCACTTTTCCCACCTACAAAAAACCTCCCTATGACTCAAAAAATGAAGAGAATGATTCCCAAATCTCTTAATTCATAGATGTCTTAAATGGGGTGATACATTCAAAAACACCTAATCACTAACATGTAATTCCAATGGTCTATAATGTAGATCAACATAAATCATACTCCAAATATTATTTTGCCTAAATCCTATTAATAGTCATCTAAAAAATTTCAATCATTTATTTCCCCAAACAAGGTAAAATCATGTAACACTCACCAAACTCTATACAACACAACATAGGTCTACAAGACAATCAATAGAAGACCCTAAACCGATCTATTCAAATTAATGTCTTATAAATATTGTTATAATTAAATTAAACTTTCTCGTGGTTATCATCTCCATTCCCACCTAACAAATAATAGAAACACATATCATATACTTATGAGTATATATATATATTTCTTTTTAGAAAACGAATTTAATATTGTATGCCATACTCAAATGGAAAACAGATCCTAGTGCCTCTTGAATTCATCTATGCAAGTGATTAGTGAACTGAGGATATCGATCAATAACTATTGAACATATGACTCTAGTCAAAAATAATAACCTGTCACATAAATATTTCATAACATGAATTTTTTATTTATATCATTAATTTGTAAAATGTTTGATAATTTCCTCAAATGATAAATCAAAACCCATATCGCTTTCTTTTATCAATGGTTACATGGAAACCTATAAAAAACACATTGATAATTCATCCCACTTCCATGTTGGATCTGTTTCATGTTGAAGTTGTATAGATGGAATTTTTTGCAAGGCCTTGACCTATTGGAACATATATCAATGAGAGGTAAATTTAGTAATGCCTGTATCATACCTACTACAAAAATTTACATTGTATGTCATAGATAATTTTCATGGTTCTTGGATGCATTGTCCACATGAAGTAATGGAATTCCCCCATCACATCACTCATAACCACTAACAACCCAACCAATAGATTTTGATAGAATATTATTCTTTATTTAGAGAACGATAAATTAGAAATTGTCTACCCACAATAAATAAATCCTCTAATGCTAAAAAATCCATCACTAGGAAACTGGTTATGAAGAATCATCATGAGAAGGGAGAATTTCAGCTGATCATTATCCAATGAAACCAATATCCCTAATTCCTAAATTTTAAAAAGAAACTATGGAAAATGTTATTTCAAGTTCCACTCATCGAAATATTGTTTCATAGACTAGTTATAAATATTCATAGTCAAGTAATCTATGATGAAATTTCCATTTCACATGGGATATGGGATGATGATGATGATATATTATAGGTATTCCACCCTATTCCTATGGTCGATATTCAAATATTTTTTAAGAAGACTTAATTCATGATTTTGTAGTGGGAGAACATTGTAATCCTTCATCTACAAAGGTAATGAACCCAAATAATAAGCACAATATTCAAAAATACATGTTCAAGGACATGGGATAGATAATTATTCTCATACGGCCTAAGATAATGAGTGACATAATAAACAGTAAGATCACCATGAAAAAAAACTCATCCCAAAACTAAACCCTCTGAATCAAAAAATAACACATAGCCCTACCAAACACCTAGAAGAGTCCACACTAGAACATTATTCAAAATATTTTTCATCTCGACAAAATAACTATAAAAATTTTCACCCTATGAATCATTTACTCCCACTCAGGTTAGAGAAGTAATCATAGTATCTATCTTTGTGAAGTCCTAAATGAACTGAAAAAATAACCAAATAAACCCAAGAAACTCCAAATATCAAAAATATATCATGGTTATTTCTTTGTAAAAACAGAATTCACCTCCTCAGTATCAACATAAATTCCATGTCGTGATAGTAGGTGTACCAAGAATTTTACTTTCCAAATCAAGAAATCAAATTTTGAAACCCTGACATAATGAAAATGACTTCCCAACATGCTCAAAAACTTTACCAGAAACTATACTGGATCCTCCTTAGATAGAGAGTACACTATTATTAAATCTTTAATTACTAACATAATTTTATAGGGATACTCATAAAAATGTTTCAATTAAATCCATTAAAATAGAAGGTACATTGGTTAGACTAGAGGGATCTTAAAGGTACTCATAAAGGTTTTATGAACTGTGGAAATGAAATTTTTGAACGTCATATTCATTGGTACTCATCTGTTGGAAACCATATTAATGGTCAAGTATTGAGAACAAATTTTCACCATTCAACTGATAAAATAGATCATCAGTCCATGGAACCATATTTTTATTATTTATAGTAAAACAATTGCATATTTTTTAATCAACCTAGATGAAAATTGAAACATCATATTTCTTTGAATGGAGAAATGGAACTACACAAGATGACACACATCGGTGTATATACCCATTAAATACAAGATCATCCCCCTAAAACGTCAAATATTTCATATTAGCTGGATCCATGTGGTAAGAAGGAATTTATAATGGTTGAGTAATAGTAGTAAATCAAAATAAAAATCTACGTCCCATACTATTGGAAGAGTAGATAATTCAGAAGGAATGATGTCCGTAAACTCAAAAAATAATGATGGGAGTTCACAGCTCAATGATTCCTAATCTAGATCAAAATCAAAGACATATATCAATTTCTCCCACCCTATATAAGAATTACTAACACTCCTCAACCATGGGTCTCATTCTCCATAGCTGAAACGACACACACCATCCAGTGTAGTGATGTAGACCCATAAAAGATAAATATAAAACAAATATTTAATGGAATCCTTGTATCCATCCCAAAAAAAGAAAAGTAGTGAAATTTAATGTTGAGAATACTAAAACAACATGCATCCTCAACATCTGATAGAGTGAGAACAATTATGGTTCAATGAAGACACTGATATCTTTTTTATACCATGTTGTGTATTAATATCAATTACATATGATAAAATCACAATAAAAAAATTAGTAGATTAATAATATATTTTTAAATAAATTAATCAGATACCAATTTAAAATAGAGTGGTCACTAATTATGAATTTATAGTAATGGTACCTCTCTTATTTTTGGAAACCATATCTATTTCCTCTAGAGAATCTTCCTTTACATGAAGAAGCTTTATTACACATACATGTGGATGGAACCCCTTTTTCCTTGAGACATATAATTTTCCTGCATTTTTAGATAGAAACAATGACCCTATTCCACTACGAAGAGTGGAATATATATGGAAAAACTTCTATATGTTTTCCAGGAATCCACATGATCCATATATACATTTAATAGTGAAAACCCAATATTAATTTTGTCTCTTTCTACATGAGTATCAAATAAATGGACTTTTACAGGCACTATTGGATGCGTTGAAACCCCCTATTTTTTAGAACCACCTTGAGAATCATCATGATTCTGCTTTCATTTGAAGGAACATGCACCAAAACAGGGAGATTAAGAAACAGTTGAAAACCCTGATGTTCAATCAAGGTCTTTCTTGACCATCTGTGTTATATATAGCACTTTAATATAATATGGAATCTTATGAATGGAATACTGATATGTAATATTATATCCAAGTCCAAGCTAATTCCTTCATGGCTTCATCTTCTAATTTGTAGTATCTCAGTTGAAAACCGATAATTCTCAACCAAATCATTTGAATACTCAGTTACAGTAATGTAGAATGCTCATGTTTGAAAAACATCATATCCTTGGCCAAAAAAAGTTAATCTAGAATAAAAATATTGGTGAAAATAACCATGCTAACATTCCAATATAAGATATCAGTATTCTTAATTTTCAATATATAGTTACACCATATCTTTCCCGGTCCTTCAATTGTGATGGTGTCAAACTTCAACTTGAATTCCTCATGTTTCACCAGGAACATGAAAAAATACCCAATCCTCCTCAACAATTTTATAGCATCTTTATGATCATTGGAGTATATGAACTCATGATGCATTTAGAGAATGTACAATGTAGAATGATACTATATATTATATGTTTGAGGTTTCAGAACATGGACCTAAACAAAATTTGTTGGTGGTGGATGTCTTAGAGCTTGGATAGTACGCACATTCACCTCAAATAGACATGGTCCAGCAAGAGTATTTTCATGATGATGTTCAGTAGTAGCTTCATACTGGATTTGATTTTCTCATCTTCTCAAAGGAATGATTCTAAAAACATAATCAGACTATAAATAAGACATCATATTTACACTCAAATTATAAAACTGGTGAAAATAATCCAAATATCTAGATAAACAAGAATTTTATTTCAATATTCCCAAATCAAATAAGGAAAAAGACTAAAACATTTATTTATGACATCGTTCCAAATCCACCCTTAGAAAATAATTCCTCTATCCCCATTGGAATAATGAATTCATACTGGATAAATGAAAATAGTCTCAACCCATAGCTCTGAAACTTCATTGTCACAAACCATACTAGGTACCTAGGAAACCAGATAACTGAGTCGAAACTGACATAGCTCCAACAATATTCTTGATCCCCATGTCTTGGAGACAATGACATGGAATCATGAAAAATGTATTTGAGAAAAAAATTCAAAAAACACTATTTATGTAAATATAAAAAAGTCAATATTCAAACAAAAATAATATTATAGGGAGTAGTTTACCACATGGAAAAAAAGTTTAAACAACCGAATGTACTATATAAATGTACTATAAATAAAGTAAATATAACCCAATTCCCAATGGATTAAACTCTATATGTACGCAGATCAATATGTAGAACAACCAAAATGTGGTGCTTTAACCGTACTCGAACCTGGATGGAGAAAATATACAAACACCCAAAGGCACAATTAGGTTGTTAGACAAAATCCAAGTAGCATCTGACCAAAGATATCATAATAATATGGCATCATTTAATTAAAAAATTTAATAGATATCAATCTTAAATAAATATGTTTGGTATTTCAATAGCATATTAAAAAAATCACGACTAACATTTATAATGATAGAAATACATTTAAAAATTGTATTAAAAACATTTAATGTAAAATAATTTATCAAAATTAATAAGGCATGTAAAACACATTAAAAACATTGGAATTCATTAATATCACAAATATAATCATGTGAGAATCATGGTAAAATTCTATTAGGTATTATAGTTTGAGGATATTTGACTTTATAAAACTGTAAAATGATAATGTAAATATATAAAAATATCCCTTGATACTGGCCAATGTGAACTTATCAACGTGCTATTGAGGAATAAAATGTGCAATTATATTAGAGGTTTAGAGCATCTATCTATAAATAGGGCATTATAATCATAGAATTTTGGTCCAAGAAAACTGACTCTCAACATTTTTCCTCATGTTATCTAGTAAAAATCAAATATTGAAAATATATTTTAATCAACCATAAACCAAAATAAATCCAATTATATAATTTAACAAAAAAATTACCCACATAAACACTAAAATAGGTTTTATTAAAAACATTCATATTATATGATAATACCCAAAGGTTTATAGAAAACAATTTTGACCCATTTTTCATAAATACCATTTTGAAATAAACAACACCAAATTAATTTCAAAATTAAAATCCCACTATTAAATTAAATAATTTATTTGATACAATTTTCATCAATTTCACATTTTTAGTATCCAAAATTTAGCTCCAATTTCCCAATCACACCCCCATTCAATAGAATATTTTTTTTCATAATTCCATAAATAAATAAACAACCAAAAACCTCAATTCAATAGAATAGATTCTTTAATCATTCAAGATTAAAAAATTACTTATAATAGTAAATAAATTTCAAACAACAAATGAAACTATATCATGAAATGTTTGACTAACAAAAATTAGGCATCACAATGGAACCACAAACCCTAGATCATAGGATTAAAAAACTCCAAACCATAATCAATATTTTTTAATTGAAAATTTTGAAAAATGAATATTGGAATCAAACCTAGATTCACAATATTAAATAATGGATATTAGATCATATGAACAACAAGTAGATTTACGAAACCATCGGTAGGAAATGGGAGAGAGTAGAAAAAAAGAATAGGAAGAGGAAACCTTGGGGAATAGTATTGAAAAACATTCAACTAGATTTGATTCTATTTTAGAGTTTTGTTGATGAAACCAAAACTGCACTTTGTATCTCTTATAGAAGGAAAAAAATGTTTTTTGTTTTTACATGTCTGTTGGGATCATCAAATTTGGAATTTGAGTGTTTCAATAAAATTGATTTATGATTAAATATCCCACACACACAGTTATCTTGGCTGTGCCACATTGTAAGAAAAAACTATACACTGTAGCTTTGTACCCCCTTTTCCCATGGATCATGGTTTCTGTGTGGTGGAGAAAATTTTTCCAAACTGTGCAAAAATTGTGAAAAAATCCACTCCCATGGTTAGTAAATTTGTTTAGAAGGGTGCATTGTTTGGGGAAACTATAATCTAACCATGATCTATCCCAAAAACATACAAATTTTGTAAAATTTCTTCTAAACCCAAGACGAAACCAAACCAATCCATGTATAAAATCGAGTTTGGGAATACCTGAAAATAGCAACACAATGTTGCATATGAGAGTGAAAATAATATCAAGATAAGATAGATACACTAATCAAAACCTTACCATTCTTATAGAAATGGGATCCCACGTATATACATTTAATTTCATAGAATTATAAAAAATAGCAAGGAATCCTATGTTTAGAAATATCTTAACTCAACAACAACCAATGTCCTAAAGAACTCCTACAGAAAAATAATTTTGAAATATATATTCTGATCCATAAACTAATTATATTGAACTCAAACAATATATATATATATGAGGGGTGAGAATAATTTAATTGTTAGTAGGATCCTCCAATCGGCCTCTTGGGCGTAAGAAAATGAAATCAATCTAATTAATAGTGAACAATAGTGAAACATACTCATCATATATATATTTTTAATAATTTATCATCATAAACATTTTTATATCACCCCATGAATAATATAGAAGAGAACCTATAATATAAATTCATTAACATGGATATTACCCTTCTCCTTCCCCCTAGTTTTTCACTGTTACACAATGTTGTACATATGGATTCATCTCCCTACAAAAACAATAAATCTCCGAAACACTCTATCTATGTATCAAAATATTCCCATCATGCATAGAATCATCAATTTATCCATATCACATCTCTATATATTAACCACGTTGATTCTAGGAGCCACCATATAATGTATGATGTGTTTCATACATGGAATATTATACCTCATGACACAAAAACCCATTCAATTATTAATGTCACTAAATCTATAATAGACTATACACATTATACCAACAAATTAATTTGGATACTCTATCTTAGGATAAATGTGTTTTAAATATCCAGAAGATTGTACATCCCTCTACACGCATATTTGGGGATACTGACAAATGTTGATACCATCACAAAATACTTCTGAGAGAAGAGAGTGGGTAAAGATGGGGTTGTCATCCAACCATCCTCCCATTGATATGTTGTTGAAAAGAACCTCCCCAATTTCAATTTTATCAATCACTCTATCCAACATGTCTGGTATAACAAGTGAAATCATAGAATATAACAGATATTATACATCTCAAAACTACACTATGGGATTTACCTAGTCATTGACATAACTATAACAACTATCTATCAGGCTCATGGTTTCCACTATAAATAAAAATATATCATATAAGTACACAAATATTTAATGAAATTAATTAAATTTAATATTTCAACATTTTGATTTACTTCCATTAATTAATTTATTACACCGAAATTATCCATGAGCATTATTCTAAATATACACTTTATTATCCATCAATGTGAATTCTATTCCTTATATAAAAAATTAAAATGAGTCCACAATTCAATAAATCAGGTATTTTTTATCCAATAAATACCAACCACATGGGTTAATCAATTTATTAATCATTATTAAAAATTCCATAAATTATGGAACATTAGGTAAAAACCCTAATGTACCATCAGGAGATGAAACCAATTACATCGAGTGGTTTCCTGCAGTATGTAATTCAATTTTGATGACAAGAAACCTAAAAATTATCCAATAACAATTCAGATTATTGAATCATATAATTTTAACACATCAGTGGGTATTCTTAACTTTATTATGTTCCACCATCTTGAGTTTCATCCCTGACACCGAATTCAGAAACCTTTGCATTTCATTATTACAATCTTAAACATCATCCACAATCATAGAAATCCCTTCCCATATCTCATTATCCATCAATAGATCATCCATCTAAGTCTCATGTCACATAGAAAATATCAACGACATATTTTTTTATTGTCATTAATAATGAACAATGAAAAATCGGATGCAAAAATTGAATATATCCTCCACATTCAGACATGATCTCATGAACCCTATAACATGAAAGCCACTGATTACTAAAAAATAAGAACACGCAATATCATGAAATTTTTTTCTCACAGAAGTTGTTTTTAATCAATTATGAATTAATTGATTTGTTCTTCACAGTTTACGACTACAATAAAACTAAGGCATAACATATAATAAGCTACATTTTATTAAAATTCTTCAAATCAATTATTCATAGTTCAATAATCATAAATAAAAAAAATTCATTAACATCATTTTATAAATATACCATCAACAAGTAATTTCATTACATTAATTCTTTAATAATAGGAAACTACTTCATGGTAAAAAAATTCATGAAAAAAATGAATAATTAAATTAATTGGATAATAATCAAATTACAAAACATGATCACAAACATACCTATAATTTAAATATTTATCCAATTATTCAATTAATTCTAGATTTACATACCATAACATTATCAATCAAAATTTTAACGAAAACATGAATAAAATTAATAGAATAGTATTTATAAAAAAAGTGGCATACCATTATCAAATTATAGAGACATGAACATGTCATCACATTAAAATTTATTTAATTATCTTGTTCAATTTTTAAGGTTAATCACATTTCCATATATATTACTAAAATAATTAAACTTTTTTATTTCACAGAAATAAATAGATTACTCAAAGAAACCCCACCTTAAAAGTGTTAATATTATTCTCAAAAGAATGGATAAACATAATGGATATCCAATCACCTCTACTATGTGAAATGTCATCCATCCAAGAAAATCACCACATAATCATGCCCCATGAAAATGTAAAAAATATATTACAATACTGGTGAAAAACTAACAAAACATGGACAGAATAAATTTTATGAAATGATATGATCGAATTAAAACACTAGAAAAATGAGGTAGAACATACCTCCGAATAAAATGGATAGATTACATCATACATGGGATTGATCTCTATTGGTATGGTGTTCAAGGAAATTGAAAAGACACTCCATGGAAACCTAGTTTTAAGATGATGATGTGGGTGATAATCCATTTTCTATGGTATAGAGGTATTTATATCCCAAATAATAAACTACGACCATGGTGCAGTATATTTGACCCCTCCAAAACATGTTAAAAATAGTAACACAACAATATATTACCCATATACTATACCACAACCACTAGTCTATATAACATCAAATGATAAATTGAAAATATAATAATACTTGATTTGAGGGTTACAACATAGCCCTATGAAAAACACCACATAACCACCTTTTCCAACATGATAACTACCCAAACAACGTACCACTATAGAATAACTATCCATGATTTGGTATTATCCTAGATACTCTACTACATTGAAGCATCCTCACCAACATGCAGGTATTCCTAAAAAGGAACTAGACTTTTATCTATTCTAGAGATCCAAAATAAGATAATATCAATCCAATACATTGTTTCTACATGAACTATGGTGTAATGTATCCCTTAACACCCCATATATGATATTGTTAGCAGTGGAACCCTCATTCTCCCTATTTATGCTCCAAACACATCCAATACACTATTGGGTAACTCCAACACCATAAAATAAAAATTAGAAGGTATAACATGATATATGACATTGTATTACTATTCTCAAATGATTATTTAATAACATTTTCCCTTGGTTGAAATAAATAAAATTTGATTAAAAAGAAATATTCATTTCATTTATTGAATAAGTATATATTGAATTGTATTCTAAAATCATAAAATTATTAATCATTTCAATGTGTATATCATAATAAAAATTTTCACCATTATGACCAATGACTAATTTAAATCATATGTTACATGTTTTGAATGTTATTTTCAATTATAGGGTTTTCATTATATTTTTTATATTTTTAGTTTTAGGTTTAATATTTAAAATATAAAATATTTTTAGTTTAAGTAATGATTTATGTGATATTTCATAATCAATTTCAATTAAATATGACAACAATTGGTGTTAAATAATATTCTCCATAAATATTATCTATTGATTCCATGTTTCTTATATCATATTACGGATTACGATTATTAAGAATTTTTATGAAAAAATTTCAATTTTATGGGTTATGATAACATTAATTGATGAAATGATCATAAAATATGTTTACGTTCCATTGGAAATGTTATGATGACATGTTTATGAAACCTAATTATTTTTAGGGGTTATTAAAAGATGAATAGTTTCAAAATATTTTGGATCACATTTTTTATTTAAATAATGTTATGTCTCTTCCTAAAATTATATATTCCTCCAATTCATAGGTTAATGATGGATATCACATGAGAAAAAAATGAATTGAATTCAGAGAAATCCATGTTCTATAAGGGACAATTTCCTTACTTATTTTCATGGGATTGAATATTAAATACTATGATTCTTTCAAGAGTGAACCTATTCTTCTATAACATCATTGTAAATGATCCTTGAATACTATGTAAATGATTTTATATTATTGTGTGTATTCTATAAATTTATTAGTTATTGCAATGTTATTCCCTCATTGATTATTATCATTTATTTATTTATGATTCATGAAATATGAATTGTCATTAGTTACTCTATGGCACATGATAATGTTATTTAATAGCTAAAGAATGTTATTTAAATTTAATTATTATGATCTCATACCCATATACTATTGTTATTATTATTCATCATTGAAATATCAACTATTTACTATTAATGATAATATGATCTCACTATTTAATATTTTCTATAATTTCTCTAGGCTGTGAAGAATACTGTTGTGTATGATATTTATATAATGTTTGAATGTTTTAGGCAACAAAGTTTGAGATTAATTAGTTCCCTTATTATACTATTGTTTATGTATCCATGTTTCAAGTGGAACAATACCTATTAAATTTTGTAAAGGATTATTATGTTTATTATTGAATACAAATATATTCACATGGTAAATAATTATAAGAAAAAATTGGGTTGTTATATTTTCTATCAGTGAAATGTTCATTTAAGCTAGATGGAAAAAGGACTATCAAACATTAGTGATATTTATATGTAACTGACATTGTATATATCAAAGGACATGTTTTAGAAAACTATTACGTTTAAGAAAATGTCCAATAACTTTCTAAAATGATAAATATAGTGGTTTCCATTAAATTTCATCCTTGACTGTATACAATTGATGGATATGGATCATTCACAATTTTTCGTAGGGGTAATAAATCGAAAAGGGTTCATTGATATTGATTTGATCATCACCTAGATCATAAAACCAGAACTTTCTACACTGTATAATTTTCAGTCCAAAGAGATATGTTCTGCATATTCACAAACTCTTCATGGACCATTGTGATGTATTTGAACATATGATTACCATGATTGAACTGTGTTGAAGTTTACATGTCCATGAATAAAAATATGTTATCATGATTTATAAATATAATAAATTATATTTCATTATTATTTGATGGATCACATTGATTAATGATGATTGATGGACAAAATTGAAATTTTCATTTTATAATGGGATTTAAGATAGAATGATGATATTGAAGTGGAAAATGTAATGGGCATGTATTGATGTTACATATTTATGTTTATTTTTTTGTGATTTACTTATAAACCAAAATTTTTCTAAGAATATAAATTCTCATACACAAGTATTAGATGTTAAATTATAAAGGAAAACCCCAATTGGTTTGAGGACCATATCTAATTTCTACGATTATTATAAAATTAAAATTTCAGGGAATGTTGTCCAAGAAAATATCATTATTCCCCACATTGTTTAATATGATGTTATATTAGTTAGATATTGGTTTTATCAACCAAAATAGCTTAACAAATTTTGAGGAATAGATGTAACATTTGATATTCCAAATTAAAATACAATATTTTATCAATGTGATGGTAATTATGATAATTTGACATAAATAAAATCTATTTTATGGGTGTTTATTCATATTCATAATGGGTTTTTCTCTCATATGGTTGGGTAGAAACTAATCATTGATGAAAATATATGGATGATTAATGAGATGTTTTAGGAATAATATCCACATTGTATACATAATCATGATGTTGAGTTTTCAATTTGACCCTACATGGTTATATTCCACTTTTAATGAATCTATATCGAATAGATCAGTCTATGTTATAGGAATTAATGAAGAAACTATAATAATTTTTTTAAAAGGTTATCATTTATTTAATTGAGTCACCATGTATAACGACCCATACTTTACATACATTGTTAATACTTCAAAATTGAAGTACACTTATTACAACATATGACAAAACCACAAAGGACCGTATAGGTATAGTGTCTTTAGAAACTGGGAAACATAAACAACTGGTTCATAAATCTTCTACAGTGTCTCCCATTTATTTCATCATATCTAGGGTCCCTTTTAGCATATTCTACTTAATATCCATCTTCCTGACCTGGGGAAAAGAAAACATAAAAGGGTGAGCTCAAATTCTCAGCAAGGGCAAATAAAGGAAATAAAAATCATATCATATCTTTTTGAAAATCAAAACCTGCAAAAGAGATCATAATATCTTAACATGGAATAAATCATAGAAGTGAAAATGAGATCCCCATAATCATAACATAAATCTTGAAACTTTGAGGAATGCACACATAATCATGGAAAATCATTTCTTGTTAGTCATGACTCATTGCCAAGACTATCTTAGTGGACAAAGTCCCTTTCTGAACCGAGTTCACTCCTCGTTTCAGTCCTGTATCACTGAACCGAAATAACCTTCCGTTCCAGCCATGTCTATCTCATGAGATATAAAGTCTTTACCCAATGCATTGGAGGGAGATATAGGTCCCACCCATCTTATAATGAATCCTTTCTTATGTGTTCCACATAAATCATAAATCATACATCATCGCATAACACATGTAATAAAAATGGGATTCTTGAAACATCATGACATCATAAAACAAATCATATAAGGTAAATGACTTCATAAAAATAATTCACTTACAACATAATCAAATTAATGTAATAATAGGGATAAAAACAGAACCCTTTATTATCTTAGATGGAAAATAATTTTGATAAAACACTTGAACTCCATTCTTGAGGAAAATATCCTTTCTTCTTCAAAAACATTTTTTCTTTCATAGCATGTCATACGAATTTAAAATAAAAGAAGTTGATTAAAAATAAACATGAAAACTTGTAAAGGAAGCTTCTTGTAAATAATGTTTTAAAAATCCATTTATGCCGTATAAGTTAAAAAAACATTCTTCGTACTTTTGTCGGAAAAGTCAAAAAGTACCTCGTACGGAAAAACGACAAAAGATTCCTTTCATATTCTTTACTAAAAACTCACCTAAGGGTAAAATTGGATTTAAACTATTGCAAGTGGATGGAAATAATATTACATATTGAGGGAACATGGATGTGGATGATAAAATACACCCCAGTAAATACTTACGAATAAACAATCTCAGATAAAAATGAGATTGTGATATTTCCCTTACCTTAGGTCCGATTTGCTTTGTTCGTGTCCGAAGCTCCTGTATAATGGTTTAAATAATGTTATTGACTTATTCCAGAATCATACATATTGATATGAGATCATATATGGTCATATTATTAGCTTCTTGTTAGTAATATTTCATTGCTACTTGTTACTCGGGTCATTATAACTTTTTGTTCTTATGCGTGTTTTGTCGAATAAATTCTTATTCTTATCTTTAGGTTATAGATAATTCATTTCCAGAATGTTATTAGTGTATTATATACCATATTCATTCATTCAATTCATTTATATAATCAATATGAAATGAAGATCATGTAGAACGAGTCGCATCACATCGTGGAGACGGTATTCCGTACGTACGCATGAGTGATGATATCGTTCCTATGATCGTGGAATTGTATTGGATTATATATATATTATTTCAGTATCAATATTACTTCATAATAATCATATATATTTACTCATTACACCATTATACCCATCCTTGTAAGGTGATGGTGGAAAATAGATTACACCACGGCGTGGAGACGGTATTCCGTACGTACGCACGCGCAGTGATTTCATTTTTCCGTAGGATGGATAGAAGGTGAATTAGGTTTGTTTCATATTTATAATAACATATCAGTATGTAAGTAATACTGATGTTATTACTTTATCATTAAAAAACTAAAGAAGAAGAAGTTGAAGAAGAAAGAAATTGAAAAGATCGGTAATGGATATTACCTCTTCTTTGGAACGCCTCTTTGAATCCTCCACTTAAGGAACTAAGATTGGTCTTTGGAGAAGACCAGGACATCTAGGATTATTATAGGGAAGTGGAGAGGAGAAAATGGCAGGGGTTGGCCGAGCTTGAGTGCTCAAATTGGTGTGAGGAGGAGGGGGAGGAGGTGCCCTTTTATAAGGGAGGAGAGGGGCACCTTAGGAATATCTCAAAATATTATTTTATATTAAAGTCAAAATCGGTTTATAATGGTTCCAAAGGGTCTTATTTTGAAGCTGAAGTGGTGATGGGTCGAAATCCTATCAACCAATAGGATTTATACAAGTTTGGGGTATTATTTTAACCTTATCAATTAGATTTAACTCTAAGTTAATTAATTTAACTTTTACCGTGTCTTTTTGTTTTCTTTCACTATATGGTTAATACCCTTACTATAACATGCCAAACGAACCCCAAATTGTTTATTATTAATATATATATCTTTATCTAAGTCATTTGGACGAACCTTAGATTTTTAGGAATAAAATAACAATTAATAATATAATATTTGATTTAAAAACTATTTTGTGTCAATTTTGACACTATTTGATATATGATTTTTGTGAAAGTCATATCAGAATTATATGTTCGAAAAAAGTTGATTAAATCAACACTACTATATCATAGTAACCTAGAAAATTAGTGGAATTCATAAAAAGTCTTAAATTACATTTATTTTGGTATTTATATTATCAATTATGTCAATATTTCATTAATAAGATAATTACTGCATCATATTTGTGTCATAAATAAATTAAATTATTTGATGTCTAAAAATTACAAATAAAATACCATCATGTAGGAAATCTTTTTAGCTTTCTAATGAATATTTACAATCGAATTTATCTTATGTATAACCCCATATTAAAAATGATTTACTTATTAAACTTTAAATTTAACTATTTTAACCCTTCTTTAAATAAATTAATAATAAATGTCCTAATCTAATCCAAGTGGGCCTAAATGGTCATATTTTATTCCTAAGTTTGTTTTTGGTCGAATTACAGTTGTCCAATATAATTAGGACATGTGTTAGGGTAATATTAATATCATATTTACCCTTAGTTACCCTATTTACTATTAACCGCGGTAAAAAAAGGTAAAAAGTTACTATTCACCAAAAAAATTATTTTCATCTCATTGAACCACATTTTAGTCCTTTATATTAACCGTGTCTCTCGGATTTTCGAAATTCCATTCACAGAAGCGGTAAAATTATGTTTTATGCAAAATTCAGTTTTTTAACCTACCACTTAGTGGTTTCACTATTAATCAAAAATTGAAAGTTTCCAGAAAAATACCAAAATTTCACCCTAGGCTAATTTCGATATTCTGAGTCCAAAAATGAAGTCCATTTTGAATAATAAAATTTATAAAATTTCAAAAAGTGGTTATTACTATTCATAACGGCTAGTTTTAATAGCATATTGTTGTTTAGTGAAACTCGGTATTGCGTACGACGCAAGCTATCGAGGAAGGTCGCGATTGCGTGTAAAGAAATCCAAGCAAGTGTTGTGTAGAAAAAGATTCCTTTGATGATTTATATAACATAAAAGTCTCGGGTGTTACACCATGGGGATAACATGTTTATTTTGATAATTAGAATTATTTATTTATTAAACATTAGATAGAATTTTAGGAAATGAAATATATTATAATAAATAAAATTTATCCATACACCATGTTACTTACTTTTTGATCAACTACATGGACCTTATTATATTTTCAATATTGACATTCTTTCTGGATTACCTCAATTGAAGGTTAAGAAGGAGGATATTTGCAAGATTTAATTTCATACATGGTATATAAAATATTAATATATTAGGATTTCATTTTTCTATCTAATTATCATGTTATCTTCATTGATTTAATTAACAGGTTTTTTAATGACTACCATTATCAATTTTTTGTAGTCTTCATAGCTAATATTCATATCTATTTAATAAGAGTGTAAGTGCATAAATAACAATTAAAATTAATTTTTATACTCTATGGATGTGTTGAATATATGAACTATTGTCAATGTATTATTTTTTTCTACAAAAATATTAATTTTTGGGTTATATGATAACAATAGATGGTATATCGATGGATATATTAGGGACTAAAGTTATTGAACATTCACCTAGGTTAACCAGGAGGACTAAGATATTAATTTTTAATCATATCCCAATATATTATTTACTATTTTTGGAAAAATCGTTTTTAAATATAATTTAATAAATATGTTAATAATGATGGGGGTTAAATTCCATTGTAAATATTAATGTATTTAAAATATCATGAAATTGAATTGAATGATTGTCCTGGAAAATTTTCTTACACTACAATGTAGTAGATAATATTTTTTATATATAGTGATGCGCTAAATAAAATACATTGTAAAATAATTTCAGTAATTAATGACCCTCCCTGACCCTTCTTCTTGATTGTGATTGGATTGGATTTTGTGTCAGTTTTTTTAGGATATAAAATTTAAATATTTTGAAATTTTTTGGATGTTCCCAAATAGAGCACTATTTTCCCAAACCATGACCCCACCTAGTGTAAACAATGAAACTCAAGGATGTGTTGGGTTTCATGATGGTGATCCATTTGAATAAAAAGGTACCCAAAAATTAGAATATGTGCATCCAAATATAGGTTTGAACTATTATTGTGAACGGTTTAACTAACCGTGCAACCCTTCCTACTAAACAACGATAATGGTATTTTTTATTTCTAATATTTTTATAGATTATTAAAACCACTTTTAACCCCCTCTCCATTCAACCCTAAAAAGGGTAACCATTATTATTTATGTCTTTGGGATCTCATGAATCCCTATCGGATCTTCTAATTCCCATCAAAGGATTATTGGATCATGAAAAATCTTATCTGATCACTCTATATTATGTGTTTCGTCTCCCATTCATTCTCTACCACTTTATATTTATTTACCCCTTTGGATGTGTAATATCATAAATTGATTTATGGATCTCTAAATTATTGAAAAATATATTTAATTAAGTTTATATTTCAAGATATCTATTTCCATCATTTTTCATTGCCAATTCCCGATACAGATGTTTAGTGCTGATACAAGGATTAATGTTAGGTGGTTCTACTGAGATTTTCCATTTTATAAAACCTTTATTTATTTTATTTAAAAAAATAATTAATGGGAAATTTTGTAATACAAATATAATGTGAATTGGAATTGTACTGGGTTTTGAATGTGTTTTTGTTGAAATCCTCAATTCCAACAGAATTTGAATTTCATGGGTGTTTTGGAATTATATGAAAATTATAAATTTATTTGAGAAAATGATTTATAAATTTAATTTAATTTGTTTGATTAAAATAAATTATTCATTTAATTTTTAAATTGAATGAAATGATTAAATTTCATGATATAAATTTTAGTTTAAATGGCATATCGAAAAACAAAATTTTGGAAATTTAATTGAAAATGATGTTTCTATTTCAAATGACTCATTTTAAATTTGATTGAATGACTGAGTTCAATTTTACCATATGTGGGGTTTGGTGTTATTTTCCAAAAATATGAAGTGGATGTAATTTCCCCTTAACATACTATTGAAGTACTTTTCCCTTATGTGGGAGTTTTAGTAATTTTCCCTTAACTAGGAGTGGATGAGAGTATTTATCACATGAAAAAGTCATCATACTAATTGTAGATGTATTCTTCTATAATTTTTTATTACTTATATATATATATATATAATTTATTATGATGATTTCTTATCAATTACCTTGTTGATTTACATAAACTTTTGAATATAAATTGTTTGTTAAGAAATTTTCTAAAATGATTCGACTATTTCAAATGAAAAGAATGATTCATTTTAAATACGATTTTTTAATTCCATGTACATTTTGATTAAAATATAATTAATTATCGTGTCCATTTATTATGGAATATTATTATAGAATAAATGTTTATAGCCTACATGTATTTTAATACACACCGCACATTTGAATTTTTGTGCTTGTAGATTTTTAGATTCATGGTTCGAGTAAAGAGAAAGAACATCTTGGGGGAGGTGGATGTTCTGGACCCTTTGGTTGTGGAGTATTGATACCTTTGGTATTATAGAGATTTATATTGTTATTTTGGTACTTAGATAATGTACTATTTTGGTTTTTATATACCTATTTTATTTATAGTACTATATCATTTCTATGATTTATTTGAACATACTAATATGTATCTATATCAAGTATTATTTATGTGGAAAATCAATTACCATATTTATCATGTATTATTTCTTGTAATAATATCAAACTTATTTGGATCAGGATGTCCAAAAAAGCTATGTTCAGCCTTCTTGTTTATCAGGGTTCCAGGGTATCCATTATCGTTCATGAAAAAGTTTTATAAAATATTTATGTTATGCAACATTTTTTGATGTTATTATGATGAAGATATCTTTTGGGAATCATGATATAGTTATGAGAGATTAAATGACCATATCTCATATTATATGAATCACTGACTCTAAGAAATACTATTGAAACATGGTTTCTTGATTTCGATTATGATCTAATTGGTAAACTTGGTATCAGAAAATGGTATCATTGTTGACCTTATAAGGTGAAAGATGTATTGAGATTATATACGTAACATATTTATTTCGATAATCAGATAATGTTGGGTTTGGCTAGGTATTGTGCATGGTTTTTAATGTATTTCCTAATATTTAATTGTATGATTACTTATCTAATTTCGAAAGAATCGATGTTTTCATTTGATGGTAAATGTTAGAGTTTTATTTTTGATTTGAAACACCATTTGAATTCTATTCCGGCTGTGACTTTCTATATGATTAAAATGAGTTTGTGTTCTTATATGTTGAATCTATTTTGGGTTAGGTGTGTGTTCTTATCAATGGCGATCACTTCATGGCTTACAGATCCTAACATCATTGTCCATAAAATAATAATTAATTAATCCATGACCGTGAACTTTTTGAGTTAGTTCATGCACATAAGAGTTGGAATAATAAACTTTTTTATATAAAGGATTAAATTTATTTTTATTCATGTGACAATGTTCTATATTATACAAAAACTATTTCAATATCTATCAGTGGGGTTTTGTGGAATACCTGAATTCCTATGATTTCATCATCTCCAATATCTCAGTGAAATGAAATGTTGTCAAATATGGTTTGAGTAAGAAATATCAAACATAGTCTGTGAAAGAACCTTTAAAAGAGTCGAAATATTTGTCACTTTTTGAAAAATTACATATTAGAGTTTTTGAAAAAGGGGCGGAAGTATTCTTGTAAAATATTTAGTCAACTTATTCTATTCTCAACACGATTCATTATGTAAAACATCTTGATAATTAATATTGTGTCATTATGAAAAAATCTTTATGTTGGAGATACATCTACTTAGTTGTTGTTATCCATTGAGGGTGTCATGTGTTCCATGAACTGTTACATTGTGCCTTTGAATGTGAGAAAAGTGGGGATGTGGTATTTTCTTAATTATCACTTGTTAGTGCATCCAGGTACAAAAAAGATGTTTTATGATATGCAGTGTCAATTATAGTGTCCAGGTCTGAGATTAGGCATTTCATATTTTTTGTCTTTTTTTATACGTGCTAATTAGTCAGGGGTGAGCACCAGAGGCCTTTTGGATTTCTTTAGATTCATTTTTATTATGATAGAATTATTTTTTTGGAAATATTTATTGGTTACATATATATATTATTTTATGAAATAGTTGTTTGAGGAAGCTTATATTTAACCACATTCTATTCATAATATAGGTTTGGATATGTTTAGGCAGTTGAAATTTAATTTCTAGTGGGATAACATGAATATAAATATTTAAGAGCACGTAATTTTGTTCTTGGTATACTAATAGGATAATTCTATGTGATAATATTATAAGGGGGTGTAAAAAAATATTACCCATAATTGAGTGGATGTTAGAAAAGACCACCAATATTGTGTAGTTAGACTCCATGTATGTATAATGGTTAAAAATATATATGGGTTTTAGTGGAAAAGTTTACCAAGTCATTAATGTGCATCTCTATTAGTTATGATTTATCTCTATATTATCATTCAATAATACTATTTAATGATTCATTAATATATTTATGGAGAATAAAAAATTATATTTTCATGATATCTATAGTATACCTTAATGTTATGGTTAAGTCTTCATCATGATCTGGATAAATATCTATGCTTAAGCACTATGTATCATCTTCTAAATGGTGGCCAGTTTGAGATAATAACTCAAAACAAGTACGATATGATGAGATCTTGTTGTAAATACTTTTATGGTTGTTTGGATCAACACATTTATCAATATGGGTATTCATTAAACAATAACATCAACTCAAGCACTAAAATAGATCCTTATGAAATCCTATATATAATTATGTGTTGATCCACAATGTTTTATAATGATATTGGGGAGAATAAATATATGGGACCCAAATAGAGTTTATAAAATTTTAGATAATGTTTTATATAACTAAAAATACAAAAGGGAATAACAAAATTGATAGAAATGTTATGTGAATAATTATTATCATCATATATAATTTGAAGTTAGTGAGATGTTTTTTCGATGAATTGATCTATGGAATATTTTTTTGATATTATTTAAAATTTTGAAAATAAACTCTAGTTATATTTTACCATTAATTATTCTTGATCAATTAGGGGAAACACCATATTACTTGATACTTCCAATAAATGTCTCTCAAGTTCATGATGTGTTCCCGATATCGCTCCTAAAGAGTAAAAATAGAATTATTACCTTGTTATGAATAGAGTGGTCATATAGTTGGAGCTGGATCAGATTTATAAATAATAGTCAATGTAGATTCTAATTCATAAGGATAAGGCTCTATAATGAATTTCTCAGTATGTAGTCAGTGTTTTTTTGAGAAACCACCAACTTGAAGAAGATTTGGGGGAAACTGAGGATATGATCAGGAAGTTGTTTATCTCAAAGTGGTAGAATGTATAAGAAATATTTTATTTTATTTTGGAAGATGTGACTTCCTAAGGTATTATTTATTAAATTATTAAATATTTAATTTAATTTCATTAATATAATCTTTTACACTCAATATCACATTTTAATGCTTCTAATTAAACTACTAATAATATTATTCAAAAATAAAAATTATTTCATTGAAATTAAATTTTTTAGTAGTAATATGGTGAACTAAATTACATAAATTATATGGCCTCATAGGAATAAAAAAATTCTTTTTTATCAATATATTTTAAAGGAAAATTTAAATCATTAGTAGAAAAACTAATATTTTTTAAATGAATTGTTATAATATGCATGAAGTGGTTTTTCCTAAATTATCTAAAATTTCAAGATTATGTTAATTATTTTAATTTTATTTTTAAATTATAAATTGAATAAATTTTTATATTCATTTATATAATTTTTTTTTTATTTTTTAATTAAATAAAAATGTCTATTTTCTCTATAGAGAATTTTTTTTTAAATATTGGTTTCATTTCATTATTGAAACATATTTTGAAACTACTTTTTTATATAATATAAATTTAGTGGAATAATTAAATTTTCTTTTAATAAATAATCATGTCAAAATTATCTTCAAGTGATTATTTATCATTATATAAAAATAATTCTCTAAATCTTGAACAATTTTTAATTTTATGAAAAAATTTATTAGAATTTAAAAATTTTAATAAAAAATCAGAAAATATTTTAAAATAAATATTATTTTAATCATATAATTAACAATAATTTTTCTCATTTTATTCAATTTTATGATGGGGTTTTTATAAAAAGCATGTACACATAATGAATTATAGTATTTTGGAAACTGTTATTTCCTCACTTCTTCCTATTAAATTTTCCATAGAAACATCACATCAATTTAATGATTTTTAAAAATTTATTACAAATTTGGTATCAAAATAATTAATAATAATTAATAAATTAATCTTTGTTTTGTTTCTTAATTAATTATTACTATAGTAAAAATTAATTATCATTGGTAAGGATAAATCTATTTTACTTAGTTGTTAAAGATGATGATAATGGTATTTTTTGTAATAAAACGTGTCTAACTAATATTTTATAGACATGTTTCAACATTATTGTTTAATAAATTCCAATATATTTAAATTTCAATGAATTTATTATACCAACCCTACTCATTATTACACACATAAATATATTTTATTACAAATAATTTCACATAAGAATACTCTGAGGATCAAGTGGTCTAGTTTATTTGGAAATTAGGAACATTATATAATATCTTATAATATAAAACACAACAGATTTAATGAAAAAATCATTTACATTTCCATAACCCTCCTCATACATAACATTTTATGTGATAACCTGAGGACATACATGTGAAGAGGGTGACCTATAAGGCCCAGTAATTGAGTAAACAAGGAATAACATGAATAATATAGTATATGTTAGTCAATTGGAATATCAATGGATCCT
This sequence comes from Viscum album, assembly GCA_963277665.1. Classification (NCBI taxonomy): domain Eukaryota; kingdom Viridiplantae; phylum Streptophyta; class Magnoliopsida; order Santalales; family Viscaceae; genus Viscum; species Viscum album. Next base: position 1,845,263,130 of record OY728156.1, read on the forward strand.
AAGAGGAACATGAACATAATGTCTTGATATAGCATGATTATCATAACATGGAAATTTGTCAGCAACATTAAACAATATATTAGAATGATCCAAGGCCCATTTAACATGGACAATGAGTTAAACCTCATTGCAAGTGAATTATAATGATTAATCCCTCATTGAAATTGACATATCTTGATACTAATCTTTACCCAATGTACTGGAGGGATGTCAATGTACACCACTATTAATCATTTAATTTTATGCATATGTGTACCACATGGATTATATAATACAGATTCATTAAACATCATCAATTAATCGTTGATAATGAAATGTGTAATTAATAGATGAAACTCAATACTCGATAAGTAAATGGACATAAATTTGAATACCCTTGATACAAAATAGGGAATGGTACTCACAACACAATGACTAGGGAATAGAAAAATTATGGTGCAATTTCGGCAGCATAACATCATGAGATAAGAGTTAATAAAATTGGATGCTCTGAGAGAAATGGGTGTCTCATCATAATTACATTTAATGAAATTTATTTAGGAAATATAAATACATTTCCCATCTTATGTAATAGAATTTAGATTCATGATACATAAGAATTTCGTGAATGTAAATGTGGATAGAAAAATTACTTACGGAATTACTGCATGGTAATGGGTGTACAAAAGAAGAATTAAAGAGAGATAAAGTTGTATCTAATCATTAAAACATTAATATGGTAGTATAAGGGAGTTTATTAATAATTCCCCATCATATATAATTGAAAATAAAAGGGTATAACAACATAACGAAATATGGACAAAAATGAGAAGGAATGAAATCCCTTAATAGAAAATGTGAACCCAAAGGCTTGAGAGAGGCTTGGGAGTGGCATCATTAAAGGTTGGGGAACCTTGGGAGGATAATAGAGAGATAATGGCCAATGTTGGTCAAACTCCAAATTGATTTGAGTTAAGACAGTGATGGAGCATCGGTGGGTTTATATAGAAAAAATAAGGAATTCATTATTATTTATGTTTTTTCCACCACACATAAAACTAATCAAACCACAAATCAACCCATGATTTTTGAAAATGGTTTTTTCCAACGGGGAGTTGAAAATATTATTTTATAAGTACAATTTCTGAATTTCTTAAAATATTAGGCTTGATTATCTAGAGATGAGTAACATTATCAAGGAAATCAATTTATAATGTCAAAATGTTTTATAAATCATGGTGGGACCACTAAGGCACCATAAATTAATCAAAAAAAATATACATTCACATTATTTTAATGTTAAAACATATATTTTCCTAATAAAAATTTTATATTATATTATTACATCACTAATGGGTCTTTATGATGTCATAAAAGAAATTATATAATTATATTGTATTTAATTTTTACCCAAAAAATCATATATCTTTTAAAATTATGAAAATTTCACTGTTGGATAATTTCAATGTACTGATTCAAAAAATATTATTCATTTAATCTAATTAATTTGAATATTATGGGAATGTTTATTATTGAAATAAAAACATAATTTTTTCATAAATTCATACGTTTTGAAAAAAAACAACTTTAAAACCATAATAAAAATTACAAGTGTATTCCTAATAATTTTATGATAATATATATTTTATTTAATTTAATTTATTAATAATAAATTATTAAATTATTATTTATTTCAAAAATACATTAGATCATTAAAAATATTTTTTTAAATTTAATATAATCTGAAAATATTATTGCAACATTAAAACTCATTTGCAAAGAAAAAATAATAAAATAGATGTATATTATTTATTATATACCAAAACTAATTCACATAATTGTTGTTTTTTGGACTTGTTACATAACCCATTATAACACCTGCATAATAGCAAAGGTTATGGTCTGTGATGATGAAAGACTCTTGGGATGGCTCAGATAACATCACTAGGGTGGTAATATCTATCAACTTATACTTCTCTCATAGGTGGTTCTGTTTGAGATTAACACATTAAAGCTTATATTGGGATTTCTCAAGAGTGAAGCCAGGCGATGCCACTTCTTTTCCATGATCTGTAAAATTGTCTTCGTACTGGGAAATTATACAGGATGAAGCCATCACATCCATTTTCTGAGTTAATTGGATTTGATAAAGCCATATCTTTATATTCCTCAAGTGATCATTGTTCAATGGAAATATTATTAATGGTAAAAATTTATAAATGTTTTCTGAAATCCAAAAACCTAAAACCTATCCATTTTACATAATAAGACATTTATTTAGATCGATATGAATTATCATTAACAAATGTTTTGGCTGTTACAATCTTCCCCCCTCAGGATATTTTTCCCTTTAAATTTCCATTTCTCCCACTAAAACAGATATGGGTAACTCTGCTTCATTACTTCCTGTGATTCCCACATTTCTTCGTCAAACAATAGTTTTTTCCACAAAATCGTTATAAGAGACATTATCTTATTTCATAGAAATTTTTTCCCTTAGATATAAGATCATCAAAAATTTCACTTCATAGGTTAGGTCATTCTGCAATGGTACCACCTCTTGATGGAGTACATGATATGGGTCATGTATATACATCTGTAAGAGTGACACAATGAATACATCATATACATGAGATAGGATCAATGGGAGTTTCAGTCGATTGGTCATTTCTCTAATGTGATCAAGGATCCCAAAAGGGACAATGTTATTTGGAAAAAGATTTTCCTTCAACCAACATCTCATAACACTTTTCCACAGTGATATACAGATGAATAAATTTCTCTAACATCAAAATCTAGGTATCATAAATGATTCTCAGCATAAATCTTTTGTCGACTTTGAGCAGCTTCAATGTGCTACTGGATGTTCATAATAGTCTTCACCATTTTTTAGACCATTTCTATAACAATGAGTTTTCTCTCACTAACTTCATCCCAACATGCCAGTGTTCAGCACCTCATCCCATACAAGGCTTCATAAAGTGTCATTTGAATGCTTGAGTGTAAAATATTATTATAAGAGAACTCAACCAGAGGAAGTTATTGATCACATCCTTCATTGAATATCATTTAGAATGATCTCAACATATCATTATGTGTTTGATCGTCTACTAAAATTGGACATCAGTTTGAATATGAAAATCGGTAAAGATGTTTAGCTCAGTATCCAGACTATGTTAAAGGAACTTCTAAAACATAGATTTGAATCATGGTTCTTGATCGGATAAAATAGATAGTGGTACAAATTTTATCCTTATCACTTCATTAATTAATATCTATTCTAGTTTATCTAGTGGTAAATCCTCTTGAATTGCAATGATGTATGAATTTTTGTAATATGATACACAAAAACCCAGATTACATTGTTTCCTTTGGATGTCTTCAGAAGTATGGTGACAATGTCCATGGTGATGTTATACCATTTCCATGTTTGTATAGGTAATGGTCTCATCAGCCCTTTAGAAATCTCCCTCTCATGTTTCACTTGATAATATACCAGACACTTTGATGTATACTTAGTGGTCTCTTACATCATTATATCAAACCAATAATCCTCTTAGATATCTTGATACATCATTGTGGTTCCGTGTTTAATAGTGAAATTTTAACTATGTGTATAATCTATAAGATATTTCTTTAACTCTGGATATTATAGAACACATTGTATTGACACAAATCTCACAATTACTTCTTCATTAACATTAATATCCTTGGATTTCCCATTTTTGATAGTTTCCACATTCTTCTGAATTACTATATCATCGTTTTCAGAACATGTTAACCTTTCCAAAAAGGTATTGTTGAGAAATAATTTCTGAAAGTATTGATGATGTTCTATTCTTTATGATTCCCATTTCCATATTCATCAAAACATAGACAATTTTATCCTTTTCAATTCTCATCAATTATAGAATTGATGGGTCCTTTATACTGAGATCATCCACCACATTTTTCTCTATCCCATGGTGGTAATGGATTGAGTAGTCATTGAATTTCATCATCTTTAACTATTTTCGTTGGCACATATTCAACTCTTCTTGTGTGAATATATTCTTGAGGCTTTTTTGGTCCATGTTTATTTCAAACAACTCCCCAATGAGGTAATGATTCCCAAATTTTAATGTGAACATTACTGCAGCAGTCTCTAGATCATGTTTTTGACATTTCTGCTCACCATCATTAAATTCCATTGAAGTATAGGCAATGACATTATCATTTTTCTTTGACACACAACCCATTCCCTTCTTTGATGCATCACTATATTCGATAAAATTTTCTCCACATGTTGGTTAGGGTGATAATGAGCACACAGATAGGCCTCTTTATCAATTCTTTGAAGCAATCTTCGCATTCTTCACTCGATGAAAACATGACTCCCTTCAGAGATAGATTGGAAAGAGGGTTTGACAATCATGATATGTTTCCACAAATCATTTATAATATCCAGGTAACCCCATCAAGCTAGAAATATCTTTCACCAATGTTTTCCTCACCATCATTATATTGTTGTTTTCATGGAGGGATCCATAGAAATCTCATTTCATGTGATGATATGACCCAAGAATGATACCTCTTTCAACTAGAAGTCACACATGTTGTACTTTTTAAAGATCTTATCATTTTATAGGGTCTCTAGTACTGTTCTTAGATGATACTTTTTCTCCTCCTTGATTTTGAATTATATTAGAATATAAAATATGAAGACTACCATTGTTTTGTTAATGTAATCTCTAAATAATTTATTCATCAAATCCATGAAATTTTTTGTTGCACTAGTCAATATAAAAGGCATTACAAAAAATTTGTAGGGCCTGTATGTTGTACAAAAAGTAGTCATGGGGATATCCTCCTTCTTCACCATTACTTAGTAATATCTCAACCTAAAATCCACCTTGGAGATGTATTGTGCTCCACGTAGCTGATCGAACAAGTCATCAATTTAGGGCATGTGATACTTGTTCTATGTTGGGCGGTTTTTGGAGCTCATGATAGTCGATACAAAGGTTCATTGACCTATCCTTCTTCATGGAAAAGAGGACCGGTGAACCCCATGGTGAAGAACATTAGAATATAAAACCTTTATCAAGATTCTCCTGTTGTTATTTATTCATCTCCTCATGTTCCAATATATCCATTCTGTATAGTGTCTTGGATTTTGGAAACACCCTAGTTATATGATCAATTGAGAATTCAACATCTCTTTTAGGGGGAAGACCTGACAATTTCGTAGCACACACTTCATAGAATTATAACACTATAGGAATTTAATCAAGGATGTTTTATTCCTTCAACTCAATCATCTGAGAAGGATACTCATGCTCATAGGGAATAAATATCCACTATTGAGAAGATGGGGCTAATGAAGATTCATCCTTATCCTTTCACATGTATAGAATCGGGGGTCGATTATCCAGATAAAGAGTGATTTCCCTCTCACAGTAATTTATGTTGGATCTGTATAGGGAATGAAAATCCATCCCAAGATATGAATAGAATTCCACCTGGGAGAGTATGACGGCGTTTTCCAATAATTTAAATACACAAATTACGATAAAGGAGGAGTTATATTCATGGTATGAAATGATTTTCCCATTTTCCTTACTTATAGGAATCTTAACATCGATGATTTGTGGTGGGGATGGGATTGTTATACTAAACTATTAGGAAATTAAAGAATGTGTATAACCAGAATCAAAAATTACATTCACTATTCTTGACCTAATAACTAGCGTAACTATCACAACTTTGTTTTTGGGATTCACCTCTGTAGCAGTGTCAGAAAAAACCCACCCTTGCTGCCTTAGAGGATGATGGTTGCCTCTGAAAACCCTTGTCTTAGGGCACTGTTCTACAAAGTGCCCTGGATCCTTGTAGTTGAAGTAATGAACAATACATTGACATTTGAACAGAGCATTATTATACTCTATCGCATTCGCATGTTCTTCTTGTCAGTAGTTAATGGATATATTCCCTTCTCTACAAAAAATAAAGCATTTCTTAATCCCATTTAAGCAATTTATGGGGTTCTTCTTTCTGCACCTTTTCCAATTGTGGTGCTACATTTTCATAGCATCGTTGGATTTATCCATTAGAAGTCTATCCATAAATTCCACCTTACACTTCTTATCCCCATGATACCCCTATGATTCTCTGATCCCATTTTCCACTTTTAGGGAACATTAGAAAAAATTATCTTTTCTCTCGATGTCACATATCTCTAGTTCTTTCCATATGCTACGTTTTATCCCACCAATGTTGGAGTGATCCTTGAATTTGTGGGTAAAGAAAAATCTGTAGGCATATCATACAAGCCTTGTTATGTTTTCCTTCTGTGCTATAATTTATTGGTCACCTTTTGTATTTAGGTAAAGGAATCCCATTTCCATATTAATTTGAAAGATGGAAGGAAAGTATTTATCAAAAAAAAATTCCAGAAATATTTCCATTCCAACCACTCGATCTCCACCGTATGCTTTGTATTTTTGATCAATGTACTCAATTTATCAGCTTCACCCTCCATAAGAAAAGTATCCAAAATAACCTTCTATAGTTTGTAAAATTGAATGATTGACAAAATCCTTTCAATAGAGTTGATTCAATGTTCGACAATTGAGGGATCAGATGATCCATTAAAAGTAAGAATCATTTCCTCATTAATCCCTCAATTATGACATGTTCAATCTAGGGGGGGTTGAACATTCTTATTTTACCATATTTATATTTAAAACATAAGTTAAGTGTGAGATTATTGTGAAAAAGTTTCCAATTATGACTCCCATCAGATTGGGAATCTTATTAAAATAGTAGTCACATTTATCATCACATCAGTTGTTAACCTAAGTTCTCATATTACTAGCCATTTGATGGATTAAACTAATATTAGGGATAAAAACTAAGGGGTAAACCAAATACAAAAACATATGACTTATAAATTACATATATGTTCTTAACATAGGAATTTATAGGATTCTATCTATGTTATCAACGATCTACATTCCAACATATGTTATTAAGGGAATTTTTTTATTCCCTTTTTAGTAGTTTATAAAAAGAGTATTAATTTACAAAAGATTATAACCTAAGAGTGTTATGACCAATAGTGTAGCCATGATCACAATTGTGAACTAGTTCCCATTTGATTTTAGCTCAAATTGGTGTTTTCTTGTTTTACCACATAAAAAATTAGTGCTAGAGCCTTCTCTACCAGATCGTATCTAGAAATGGATGTATTTTTTTGATAAACAACTTACCCAGTACTCAACATAAATTAGGGATGTTTTGATTATACATAGTAGTATCCTTATGGATTTCACTATGATTTTGTAATACTAATCCGATAAAAAACTAAACCTATACTTTGAAACCAACTATAACAACAATGCTCATTATTACACACTTAAACTTGCTTTATTACATAAACATGCACATTATACACATCTGAGGATTAATAGGTCTAGTGTTTTGGAAATTTGGAACATTATATAACAACATAGAACATAAAACACAACATAATTATTGAAAACATCATTTACATGACCACAACATTCTCGTGTACTTAGCATTGCATGGGGTAACCCAAGGACACACATGTTTAAAGGGTGATCTGTAAAGAATTACAAGGGAGTAAATAAGACATATAATGAATAATACTATACATTTTTGGATAAAGAAAAATCAATGAAACATGAGAGAAACATGAACATAAAGGCATTATATAGCATGATTTTTATAAAATGGAAATGTGGATACAATATTTAATATGATATTAGCATGATCTGTGACCCATTGCAAATGGAGAATTAGTAAACCCTCATTTAACATGAATTTGAACTTGTAAAACATTAGTTCCCATGATGTATTATGATAATAATCATTACCTGATGCATTAGAGCTCAATCAGGGAGTACACTTCTTAATCATTTCATTTCAGGCATAAGTATGCCACATGGATAATAATATATGGATTCATTAAACAACATCACTTATACCATGGAAAATGAATGATTAATTGAAACATAAAAATCTATAATCAATTATAAAGTTTTCATAATGGTTTATACCCTTTATAGTTAAATGGGCATGCTATTCACTACCCAATGACTTTTCCATGGAAAAATCATGGAGCAATTTTGGTTGAAAAAAAACATGACATAAGTGTTCATAAAATTGGTTGATGAGAGAGAAATTTGTGTGTCATCATATTTACATTAATGAGATGGAATGTGTTTCATGTATAAACTTGTACGAACATATGCAATGTAATTTACATTCATGATACAAATGAATTTCCTGAATGTACATGAGGAGAGAGAAATTGTTTATGGAATTTATGCATGGTAAAAGGTGTACACGGTAGGAATTAATGATAGAGAAAGGGGTATGACATCATTAAAATTTAAAGAGTTTTTTATTGGGGGGGGGGGTTTAATAATCCTACCCCAACATGTTTAACTAAAAATAATAGCGTATAACAACATAATGTAATCTTGAAAAAATTGAGAAATAAGGAAATCCATTACATTGTAGTGTCATCCCAAAGGGTTGAGCGAGGCTTGATAGAGGATTAATAGGCGATTGTGGAACCAGGATAGGATTCTAGAGATATGAGGGCAGATGTTGTTCATGCTCTAAATGATTTTAGTGAATAGGAAGTGGATCTTGGGTGGGTTTATATAGAAAAAGAGATGGAGTTCTTTATAATTTATGTTTTTGCCTCCACACATTAAACTAATTAAAACCAAAAACAAATACATGGATTGTTAAAATGTTTTTTTCAAAGGGTAGTTGAAAAGATTATTTTATAAGGCCAATGTCTGATTTTTTTACAATATTAGGCTTGATTATGTGGAGGTGAGTCACACTCTCAATGAAATCAATTAAAAAAGTTAAAATGTTTTATAATTATTAGAGGGTCCACTATGGAAACATAAAATAATCAAAAAAAATATAAAATCACATTATTTTAATGGTAAATAATATAATGGATGAACCTACAATTTGTTATATTTTATTAAATCCATATTAGGTCATTACAATTTTATAAGATAGAATATATAATTCAATGGTATTAAAATTATACCCAAAAATTCGGCTGTCTATGGAAATTATGAAGAAGTCATCATTGGATATTTTTGATTTAATAATTCCAAATATTATATTAATTTCATATTAATAATTTTATAAATATGGGAATTTTTATTTATAAAATAAAACCCAACATTTATCGAAATCTTACCATTTTTGACAAAATCTACTTTCAAAACTTACAAAATATTATAATTCTATTCTTATCATTTATACAATCATTTATATTTAAAAAAATAATTTATTAAAAATAATATATTAAAATATTATTTAATTATAAAAATACATTAGTTCATCGAAATATATGTATAAATTTAATATTATATAAAAATATTATTTTAGCATTAAAATCCATTGACCATGTAACAATAATAAAAGGAATGCATATTTATTATTATATACCACTAAATGAACATAATCAAAGTGATAATGTCTTGTTACATAACCCCTTATAACACATGCATAAGACCGAAGGGTAAGGCATACATTAGTAATGGACTCTTGGGGTGGCATATATTACATCGCCTGTGTGGTAATCTCTATCAACTTACACTAATTTTTAAGGTGGTTTGATTCAAGCATAATGTCTCAAATCTCGACTTGGGCTTGGCCAAGAGAGAAGGCCAATGATTATACCTCCTTTCCGTGCTATGAAAAATGAAATTTTTAATGCGTAATTCTATTGGGTTAGGAGATCCGATCCTTTTTCTTAGTTAATTTGATTTCTTAAAGCTGTATATTTATACTAATCAAGTGACAACTATTAAAATACTATATTAGCAATGGTAATATTTATTAATAGTATTTTGAAATAAAAAACATAAAGAAAACTATTTTACAAAATAAGAGATTTAATTATATCAGGAGGAATTTTCATTAACAAATGTTTGGGTCATTTCATTTTCCTTGGGAGTGGATTTATAATTTAGTTTTTACTTGTGAAATTTCCATGTAATTTACATGTGGGTTCATTTACCCACATGTTAAAGGACATCCATTTTTCATACTTATTTACACTACATACTTTGTTTGGATCATAAAATACATTCCTAAAACCATTTTATACATCTATGTAGACACATTATATGCATTATTTTTAAATTTAATCCTAAAAAATATTTCATTATGTTAAAAAAAAACTAATCAAAATATTCGTAGAAGAGGTACTTCTCTAATCCTGCAGTTATAATTTTATGTCGTCTTACACATCCATAAATTAGTCTTAATAAATGATTAAATAGAAAAATTATCATGATATATATAGTTATATATTATTATGTTATTATCATAAGCAAAATTTATTTCATCTTCCAACAATTAATAAAATAAAACCATTGATCATGTGTACGATGAATTGTGTCTTCACGAACTGATTTAGTTTATTTTTATTCACCACATAAACTGGATTGTTATAATGATGAAATTAAAATATTAATATTATATTTATTACCTAATTATACTTATGGAATTATAATATCACATAAAACACCATACATTCCCATTCATTTGAAAATTAAAAAACTGGTCAAGCATACGTGTAGACCACCACCACCAAAAACTGATGGGATGCGTTTTTCATTATATATTAATACGGATAATAATTAAAATTATATATATTGAATATATATTGTATAAATGATATATATATATATATATTATGTAATGGTGATTTAATTTTAACTATTATTTTGTTCCACCATATAGGGAATTAAGAAATATCGTTCCTGTATATATACGACCTACCATCTTTATGAGCTGTGTACTCCATTTTCCATCTCGAATTTTTATGGATAGATCAAAATATGAATATAAATAATAGATAATTTATTTTTAAAATTATTTTTTCATTATATTATGAAACCATAATACATGTTTATGTTAAAAAACTAGAAAACCAAAACATTCATTAATAATGATGCAGTTATTAACAAAAAGTGATTTCAAAAATGAATATTTATTAAATATGTAATTGAATGTCATATTAAAATAATATATATTGTTATATATATTATTATGTTTATGATATATATATATATATATATTAGGAAAATTAATTTATAAATTTTTTATTTTTATTATGTATGATGATTGTTGATAATTGAGGAATGGTTTTTTTAGACTACCATCTTTGTCTTGGAGACATATGTAATATTCATCACTCATTTAATCAATGTGGAGTAAATAAATATGCTGTAGAAATTTATAACAAAAATATAAATATTTATATAATATTTAATATTTCCTTTTTTTTATTCTAAAATTTGGATTATGATAAATATATTACATTATTTTTATGTGATTTTAGTCACTCTTTTTATTTCAACCAGACAAATAACTTATACAACAATTTTTTCACTTTTGTGTTGTATATTATTTTGAATAAGGTAATATATCATTCTCATAATAAAAAATATGGTATATTAATATCCATATAAATTTATTTATTTAATGGGGATTACAACTCAAAATATACCAATATCCGAAATGTTTTACTTTTCCAACATATTATTTATCGGGGTTGTTTATTATTAAAATTCAAATGATGAAAATATATGATATATATATTAAGAAGGTGAAGATATTTAATCTCCTCTTGTTATTTATACTGTATTAATGTATCTGTTCACTTTTATCCACTTTAATAACTCTTTTTCCTATCTATTGTTTATTTAAAAATCAATATAATTTATCCCCATAGTTAAAAACCCATTATATTCCATATTGATGTATTCAGAAAATATATTTTAAAAAATATTTAATATGAAATATTATTTTATAACGGAATTTTTTCTATTAATGATGTTTTTAAAAAATTATAGGGAATTAATTTTTTTCTGAACACTTCTCTTTTATTATTTCAAAGAAAATCATAAAGGAATAATATTGTTATTGAGTCGAATGAATGGTATATTTCAACCTAATGATCACTAGATGATTTAATAATTAAATTTAAATTTAAAATTGCTATAATAAATTATAATTTTCTAATTAATTGTTTTTGATATTTTTTAATTTTTAATACTTGATTTGAAAGTGATATTTTATTTTCCCACATGAAATGTTTGAGGTAATTTTTCAAAATAGTTTTCCATTTAACATGACAAGATATTATGATAAATAATATATAATAGTGTAGTGATACTATAACACCATGATTGTTATGTCCATTTATGTTTTATTATTATTATGAAATGAATTTTACAAAACCCATTCCATTTTGATTGGTTATGCTATGATGAATTGATGAATTGATTATGAATCCGGGTTTTAATCCAATTTTCCATGATGACATGTATATAAAATAAATTTATTTACATGGATTGTGAAATTATGTTTTATGATATTTTTTCTCACATATGTATTATATTCATTATTTTGAAGGTAGAATTTAAATAATATAGTTATTCTATTAATAGGGTAATGATTGATATAATAGTAGATAAATAGTACTGATTAGGGAGTGATATGAGTTTATTAAGGGACTATGTCCACGATAATCATCTTGGGAGTGAAGATTGGGTTCTATTATTGTGTGTTGAGTGTTTCCATTCTATAATGATATCCATTCAAAATAATATGTACTAATAAAAATATTATTTTATATAATTTTGTGTATTCCAAAAATATATGTATTATGATGTTGTTATGGCCTTATTGAAAATATCAATTGATTAATTTATAATTCTTGACTTATTAACTAATATTAATTGTCAAATGAGTTGATATTATGATCATTGATCTGATGTGTATGGTTTTCAAATGATAACATAATGTTCTTATAATCTTATTCTCATGTGGTGCTTATTTGTTCATTGATGTACCCATTTTTTTACAATTACTAATAATATGAGATCACCCATTATTATGTCTCATTTCCCCATGTTATAAGGAACGTTATTATGTATTATTTTACTATAAAGGGTTATAGTAATCAAGAAAGTATTGGGAAATGATGTATTCTACTTATGATAATTTTGATTATGTTTCAAGGATTCCAATGACACTAGATGAATAAAATTATATCATTGACCATTATGTTGTTTAATGAATATTTATTTATTCATATTTGATATCTATGTATAAAATGTTTACATTTTTATAAACAATATTATCATTTAATGTTACTAAAAATACAATGAATTTTGAAAAAAAAACTATTGTTTTGGGATATAGAATACTAAAACATGTGATTATTCATATCCAGTAATCACGTATTACGATTAAAAATATAAATCTTATTAAATTTCATAACATATAATATAAGGTAAAGATTGTGTTTTATGGTTTTTATGTTTTATGAACCATGGGAATAAAAGGATTTAACATCGTACATCTCAAAAATGTTAGAAGATGAACTTTAAAAAACATATTTATGGAACAAGAATTTGTTTATTATTTTTAAATTGTAGGAATCATTCAATAAAATTACCATTTTAATGTTTAGAGTAAAATAGCTCAATAGAATTACTAGAAAGGTTATTCCCTTAAAGGTTTTTTGATGGTATATTACATATAGCTGAAAATGAAGGATATATTAGTAATATAAATGATTTTTGAATTATATTATCATTTAAAAATTTATTGAAAGTATCATTGGAAGGGTATTGAAGATATTGGAGATATAATTCAATTTTCAAATTGAAATAAACAGAAATTAGTACATAATAAACATAAAAATAATGGTCATAATGTAATGAAGGAATTTGGATTATTTATGTAGTTTTGTATTGGGTTTTCAAAATTATAATGTAATAGAATTTTTTCAGGGTTTTTTGAAATATAATGTTTATTTGAATAATATATAATTTCATATATTATAATAGATTAAATTCAAATTTTTAATTTTGAAATATGGTTTGAAGGGAATTGATAACCATTTGTTTTTATATGATCATTGATATTGAGTTAGTTTTTTCTTATTATAATTTGGAAAAATAAATATCATTTATTATATAACTACAGTAGAGAAATGGGATTTGGAAACTAAGGGATATAATTTATTTAAGATGTCATATTCCATATTTTTCGGGAATATTTTTTCAATGAGGGGATTTCATTTATGGGATAAATATTTAGTTGAATAAAGAAATCATAGATGTTTTATTAGTTGTTTTATGGTTATTCAAGTTATTAAGTAAAATTCATAGTAAATTCTAGGGAATATTCAATCATGTAATTCAAAATATTAGTAAGTGACAATATGAGGTAATGTATGTTTTGTGGGGATACATATTTGATCAATTCCTTAAAATTTTAGGGATTTAAATTCTTCTAGATATATGTTTGAGTAATCTTCAGGTTACATATTTTTTGTAATGGTGTAATCAGAACATTGGGTGTATGTTTTTTTGTTTTACATGTCAATGTAATATATTTATACTTATTGGATAACTTATGATTACGATTTAGGTTTTTTTTAATATTTAGAGAATAAATGAATACCTTCTATTTTATTATTAAATATTTGTAACCTTTTGAATGTATATTTTATTTTGTGAGAAATGAAATTATTATTTTTAATATGAATTTCTTGGAATAATCGATGAAGTTGAAATCTATTAATGAAAAATAAATTAAAAAATTATTCTCAAAAATTGAATTATATCATGTAAGTTGATATTATCATTTTCCCTATCATGATATTATTATAATCCCTGGAATGTATGAAAAATTATCTTAAACTAATATATTTATCCTTTTTTCCTTCATTTTAAATGAATTTATTGTATTTTCACCTTATATGGATTTATGGGGATTTAGTAATTATAATTCTCATTTATGTGTTATCTATCATTCTCTTACAGTCATCAGATTGTGGGTTTCTCCTACATGTATTAATTTTAAATTCATACTATGTTTATCCTTATATGGGAACCTCATGACCTGGTATTTCAAGTAACCTTCATCCTTATAACTATCTATTTTTATAAAAAAATATTTGTTATACCCCCATATGGTATGGGTTTTTTTAAATGGTATTTTTAAATATTTAATCTGTGATAAGAAAAAAAATTACTATGTTGTCTGTCATTATTGTTTGAGTATGTATAATAATGAAAATTTAATTGAAAATCAATAATAATGTTAATATATCTTTTAACATGTAACACTGAGAATTAAAAGAATTGTGATCTATTATAATCATATTATTCATTAAATGTAGCCCTTATAAAATAGCCATTGAATTACAATGCATTAATGTGAGTTACTAAATTATGAAATATATGTATAATGTCCTCAATATATATAAAATAATTTTTTTTTAAAAATATGGACTCATTTTTGTGTAATGTTTTTTTATGTCTGAAAAATCAATTTTCCTAAAACATGAATTAATTTCACATTATGTGTAAAAATTATAATTAATTTATTTTTAATTTTATAAATTCTAATTCATAAAATAACTAAATTATGGAAATTATAATATAAAAATAAAATGTGAGAAATTTTTTATTTTTCAAAATTGGATGATTTTTAGGTAAATTGAAAAAAACAACAATCATTATAACTAAATCACATAATTTAAAAGATACATTTTATTATAAATTAGTTATTCAAATGAATTATGATTAATTTAAATTATAATAATGTATTAAATTTTATTTTTATCATTATTATTATTTAGTTTGATATAATTTATATTTTATGGATAAAATCATATATTATATAGAAATTATTTTTCCCTTATACATATATATGTTAACAATTATATTTTCCACTATTATAGATTGAATCTTGAATAATGATCATATAATTTTAATTCAGAAGGTAAAAACATTGGAAAATAAGTCATGATAACATTTAGGTATTATGAATAGTACTTTTTGTATAAAATATTTTAACATCCCTAAATGATACAAGGATAAATGACTAACTGATATGACTCACGTCAACAAGATGTACCATATTTTTTATGTGCATATCTGAATAGAACTCCACTGTTAAGCGTGCTTGGCCTGGAGTAGTGATCAGGATAAGTGACCTTCTGGGAAGTTTCCCTGAGTGTGTGTGAGTGAGGACAAGGCACACCGAAAAGGGCATGTGTTGGCATGTGGGGTAGTCATTAGTCAGGTGACCTGTTGGGGAATGTGGGTGGGACCAATGGTGGGGCCCACGTGTCTGTGTGGCAACTAGTGGGTGGGGCCCAGTTGTTACATTATTGTAACATCCCCAAATGATACAGGGTTAAATGACTAAATGATGTGACTCATGTCTATAAGGTGATCCTTTCTTTTCAAGTGCCTATCTGATTTGAGCTCCATAGTTAAGCATACTTGGATTGGATTAGTGATCTAGATGGGTGACCTTTGGGGAATTTTTTTGGATGTATGTGAGTGAGGACAAAACAAACATGAAAGGACATGTGTTGGCACGTGGGGAATTCATTAGTCATATGACTCGTCTCGGCACATGTGTGGGACCTACTGTGGGGCCCACGTGTATGCGGTGCTACTAGTGTGCGGGGCCAAGTAGTTAAATTTGTTATCAAAGGTGTTACCCAACATTAATTGTGATGCATAGCCCAAGTTTAGATTTTGGGCCCACAACGAGGACGTTGTGCTCTTAAGGGGTTGATTGTAACATCCCCAAATGATACAGGGTTAAATGACAAAGAAATTTGACTCATGTCAACAAGGTGAAACTTCCTTTTTCTGAAGCCTATTTGATTATAACCCCACATTTAAGCATTATTTTCCTAGAGTACTGATCCATATGGGTGACCTTATGGGAAGTTTCTCCAGGTGAGTGTGAGTGAGGAAAAAGAATGATGGAAAGGACATGTGTTGGCTTGTGGGGCAGTCGTTCATCAGATGACCCGTTCAAGAATGAGGGAGGGACCTGAGGTGGGGCCCACATGTCTTCTGGGCTACTATTGGGTGGGGCGCAGTTGTTACATTTTTTATTAGAGGTGGTACCCAACCATAAGTGTGGTGAACTACCTGGGTTGAGATGTAGGGCCCTTAATGAGGAATTGTTTCTCTAAAGGGGGGTGATTGTAACATCCTCAAATGATATAGTGTTAAATGACTAAATGATATGACTCATGTCAACATGGTGCACCTTCCTTTTCAAGAGCCTATTTGATTTGAACACCACAGTTATGCATGATTGGCCTGGAGTACTGATCAGGATGCATGACCATCTAGGATGATTCTCTGGGTGTGTGTGTGAGAGGAAAAAGCACACTAAAAAGGAAATTATTAGAATATGGGGCAGCCGATAGTCAGATGACCCGTTCGGGAATGTGGGTGGGACCAAGGGGGGAACGTGTCTATGGGGAAACTATTAGGCATGGCCTAGTTGTTAAATTTTTGTAACAACCCTAAATGATACACGGTTCAATGACTAAATGATATGACTCATGTCAATGAGGTGCACCTTCCTTTTCAAGAGCCTATCTGATTAGAACTCCACTGTTATGAAAGCTTAGACTGGAGTAATTATCATGATGCGTGACCTTCTTGGATGTTTACCCGGGTGTTTTTGAGTGAGGATTAAGTACACTGGAAAGGACATGTGTTGGCATGTGGGGAAGTATTTACTCAGATGACCCGTTCGGGCACGTGGGTGGGACCTAGGGTGGGGCGCCGTTGTTACATTTGGTATTTGAGGTAGTACCCATCCTTAAGTACGGTGTACTGTCTAGGTTTAGAGTTAGTGCCCAGAATGAGGATGTTGTTCTCTAAAGGGGGTGATTGTAACATTTCCAAATGATACAGGGTAAATTTTCTAAATGATATTACTCATGTCAATAAGGTGAACCTTCATTTTCAAGAGTCTATCTGATTAGAACTCCACCGTTAAGCGTTCTTGTCCTGAAGTAGTGATCAGGATGGGTGACCTTCTTAGAAGTTACCCCGGGTGTGAGTGAATGAGGAAAAATCACACTAGAAAGGACATGTGTTGCCATGTGGGGCAGTCATTAGTTAGATGACCCTTTTTGGCACATGGTTGGGGCGCACGTTTCTGTGGGGAAACTAGTGGGCGGTGCCTAGTGCATATATTTAACAAGAATTTAATCATAGTTGAAAACATTAAATGATAATAATTACAACATATTTTGAATTCCTAATTACATTACAAAAAATACCAATTTATAACTCAAACATTCTTCTATGCCCTTTTAAAGTTCATGGTTAGGAGTAGTTTTATAATTTTTCAGTTCATCATCTAATTATTTGGAGAACTAAAACATAATCATATGATTCAATTTATTGTCCAATGAGGCAAAAAAATATATTTATTTCCATAGAGTTCCATGGTTTTCCAAGACAAAGATCACATTAGTGACTTATAAATCCAATACATAGGGTGTCTTAACACTCAATATGATTGAAGAAGATGGATTGCGTCATACCCTTGGTGCTATGTGTGGTTCTGGTTTCATCAACCATTCTTATGTTCATAATGACGAATTCCAGTGATCTGTATTACTTTCTAGTGGTTTTCATTGTTTTATGTTGTCTCCTAGTAATTCTGATAGGTTTTTTAATTGGTATATTTCGTTATTTTGATTTTCCTATTAATCTCACCTTATTTTAACCACTACAGTTTTCTAATCTGAATAAAACTCCTTATGTCCACTTTTTGTGCTTATTTAATTGCATCAGATTATTATTTTTTCATAAGAGATTAGTTTTTCTTGGGTAATATACAACAATAAAACCTAAAAAATTACCATTAAATGAAACAAATGTTCTTGGGGGTTTCCCATTATTTCACCTATGAAGAATTGTGTCACATCAAATATATTCGCAAATTGGAAAAGAAATTCCCAGATGATTATCAACACTAAAATGAGAGATTCATCTCAGTTAATAGAATACCCAGCTTGGGATTCAGTTCCTAGACTTCTCTGGACTTGAAACACCTTGAGGAGTACGTTTTGAACTATGGATCATGCATTCTACACTCAGGATTCCACAAGTAGGCTCGAGTGGTAATATGTTTGAAGTTGTCCAAATGGACATATTCTCTGATGCCCTGCCAGACTACATCTTGATAGAGATATTAGATTGGAATTATGCAGATAAACAGACAGTGTTTTTGGATCTAGAACATAAAATCTACTCTATGATTCCCATCTTGGGAAGCCACTAGGAAACATGCTCTGGAAGAAAAATTTTGTGCCACAGTGAAACACTGAAAAAGCCCCTCGAAGTATCTCCCCCTTCTCCTTTAAAAGGGGATTTGTGTAATGGAAATGAAGTGGAAGACATTGTCATTCCCTTGATAGGAACAATGGTTCTCAAGCCTGTTAGAAAATCCAAACATGCGTTGACATGATCTAGTAGGTTGAGGAAAGAAAGAGTGTCCACAACGCATGTTCTGATTAAGATATCCTCCAATATATCATCTGGTAGAGATGATAAATTTGTTCGTTTCTCCATTTGAAAACATATTTGTGAGAATCAACTTTTAATTATCATATAAATTAAAGACAGGAATGGGAAATATAATATTTCAATAAAATATATGTTTATTAGAAAACATCAGTGCATAAGTTCCTCTAATGACCTACTAAACAAACTACACATATAGAAGCAAACATCCCTTTCTTCTCAAACCAAAAGTTGGTTGAGAATTCAGGGTTTAACTCATGGGGACACTTATGACATCTCTTGAGTGTAGCATTAGGGGAATGAAGTAGGGAGATGTCAAAATAATCTAGTTTCCTACAAGAAAATGGGTGGATTCGTCATTTAACATTTCGAAGTCCAACAACTAGCCCCAGAAGACATAGTTTATTATTTGATAAAGATAAGCCACTCAGAGTTCATCCAAAGTAGAAACATCTTGAAAAGTGTTGAGGGACATAAATCCAATGTCCTCGCCTGTGATGAACATGCAAAAAAGCCCCACATGGTTCCTTCCCCGACATACATAGGAGGGGAATTGGGTCATCATCATTAGATGATCTCCAATCCTAAACCTCAGTGTAGAAGAAGCACCCGAGGTGAGTTTGACACATCGAACAGGTAATTTCATGTCATCCAAATATAGGCCTAATTATGAAAATTATCACATCTAGATAAAGACACAATGTTATTTTGGCCTGTAGTAGTGACCATGACGGGTGTCCTTCTGGGAAGTTTCCATGGGTGTGTGTGAGTAATGGAAAATAACACTATAAATGGCATGTGTTGGACTATGGGGAAGTCATTAATCAGATAACCCATTCGGGCACATGTGTGGGACCTAGTGTAATGGTCTGGAATTACTTCCAGTGGACTATAATTGATACCTATCAAGGCACTCCATGGGCGGCTACACCCCCTGGGCGGGACACACCACCATCCCCAGTGGCAGCCATTTCCTCATGAAGCCCTTGGGCGGAGAGCCATGCTTCGTCCAACACTCACATGTGAGAGTTCCCAAGGATCGGATACATTCCTACCTCCTTTTCCTCTGATACCAACTGTAGAGACCCGGAGCCTGACGTACATGTACATTACATTAATGTTGCGGAATACTTAGTACGTAACAAAAACACACACACAAGGATCTTAATAGTTTAGTGTCTTTGGAAACTCGGAATATAATCTTCTAATCTTGGTGAAAGATCCTCAACATCTCCCATAAAGATCCTCTTTTTTTTATATCTAAAACATTTCTTTATATCCTGGGGAAAAGAAAACATAAAAGGGTGAGCTCAAATGCTCAGTAAGGGTAAACAAAAGAAATATCAATCACATCATATTCATAAGAACATAACATTTTGGAAATCTTAACCTTCAAAAGAGAGCGTAATTTCATAACATGGGATAAATCATGGCAGTGAAATGTAATCACAATAATCATAACATAAAACATGAAACTTTTTGGCATTCACACATAATCATATAGAATCATTTCTTGTTAGTCAAGACTCATTGCCAAGACTATCTTAGTGGACAAAGTCTCTTTCTGAATCGAGTAACCCTCGTTTCAGTCCTGTTTCACTGAACCGGTATAACCTACCATTCCAGCCATGTCTATCTCATGAGATATAAAATCTTTACCCAATGAATTGGAGGGAGATATAGGTCCCACCCATCTTATAATGAATCCTTTCTTATGTGTGCCAAAAAATCATAAATCATACATCATTGCATAACCCATTTAGTAAAAATGGGATTCTTAAACATCATGACATCATAAAACAATTCATATAAGATAAAGGAATTCATAAAAATAATTCCATCACAACATAATCAAATAAATGTAACAAT
Organism: Viscum album; assembly: GCA_963277665.1. Classification (NCBI taxonomy): domain Eukaryota; kingdom Viridiplantae; phylum Streptophyta; class Magnoliopsida; order Santalales; family Viscaceae; genus Viscum; species Viscum album. The sequence goes on from OY728156.1 coordinate 1,845,284,405, forward strand.
AGGGATAAAAACAGAACCCTTTGTTATCTTAGATGGAAAATAATTTTGATAAAACAATTGAAATGAATTCTTGAGTAAAATATCCTTTCTTCTTCAAAACCAATTTCTTTTCACAAAACGTTATGCAATTTTAAAAGAAATAGATTTTATTGAAAATAGTCATGAAATATTTTGGATGAAGATTCATGAAAATAAGGCTTTATAAACCCGTAAAAATCCGTTCGTTCCATTTAAGTTTAAAAAAACATTATTCTCTTACTTTTGTCGGAAAAGTCAAAAAGTACCTCGTACGAAAAACGACAAAATATTCCTTTCATATCTTTTACTAAAAACTCACCGAAGGGTTAAATTAGATTTAAATAATTTAAGGTGGATGGAAATAATATTACATATTGAGGAAACATGGATTTGGATGATAAAATACACCCCAGTAAATTTCAAGGAATAAACAATCTCGATAAAAATTGAGATTGCGAGATTTTCCCTTACCTTAGGTCCGACTTGCTTTGTAAGTGTCTGGACCTCCTCTTTTTGACGCGCCTTTTCTTAACCTCCACTTAAAGAACTAAGGATGGTCTTTAAAGAAGACCATGACCTCTAGGATGATACTAGAGAAGTGGAGAATTGATTTTGGCCGGGGTTGGCCGAGCTTGAAGTCTCAAAGTTGTGTGAGGAGGAGGGGGAGGAGGTTCCCTTTTATAAGGGAGGAGAGGGGCACCTTAGGAATATCTCAAAATATTATTTTATATTAAAGTCAAAATCGGTTTATAATGGTTCCAAAGGGTCTTATTTCGAAGCTAATGTGGGGATGGGTCGAAATCCTATCAACCAATAGGATTTAGACAAGTTTAGGTTATTATTTTAACCTTATCAATTAGATTTAACTCTAAGTTAAATAATTTAACTTTTACCGTGTCTTTTTGTTTTCTTACACTATATGGTTAATAAACTTACTATAACATGCCAAACGAACCCCAAATTATTTATTATAAATATATATATCCTTATCTAAGTCATTTGGCCGAACCTTATATTTTTAGGAATAAAATAACAATTAATAATATAATATTTGATTTAAAAACTATTTTGTGTCAATTTTGACACTATTTGATATATGATTTTTGTGAAAGTCATAACCGAATTATATGTTCGAGCCAAGTTGATTAAATCAACACTAATATATCATAGTAACCTATAAAATTAGTGGAATTCATAAAAAGTCTCAAATTACATTTATTTTGGTGTTTATAACATCAATTATGTTAATATTTCATTAATAAGATAATTACTGCATCATCATTGTGTCATAATTAAATGAAATTATTTAATGTCTAAAAATTACAATTAAAATACCATTATGTAGGAAATATTTTTATCTTTCTAATGAATATTTATAGTCGAATTTATCTTATTTATAACTCCATATTAAAAATGTTTTAGTAAATAAACTTTGATTTTAACTCTTTTAAACCTTCTTTAAATAAATTAATAATAAATGTCCTAATCTAATCCAAGTTGGCATAAATGGTCATATTTTATTCCTAAGTTTGTTTTTGGTCGAATTTCACTTATCCAATAGAATTAGGACATGTGTTAGGGTAATAATAATATCATCTTTACCCTTAATTACCCTATTTACTTTTAACCGTGGTAAAAAAAAGTAAAAAGTTACTATTCACCACAAATTATTTTCATCTCATTGAACCACATTTTAGTCTTTGATATTAACCGTGTCTCTCGGATTTTTAAAATTCCACTCACAGAAGCGGTAAAATTAAGTTTTATGAAAAATTCAGTTTTTTTAACTACCACTTAGTGGTTTCATTATTCATCGAAAATTGAAAGTTTTCAGAAAAATACCAAAAATTAGGCCAAAGCTATATTTGATATTATGAACTCAAAAATGATTTCTATTTTACCAAATTCAAAACATATCAGTTGCATTAACTAATTTAAAAATTAATTCTCGTCGTCAAAACAAATAGCGTGTTTTTAAGAGATAATAACTATCAAAAGATTGACACTAGTTTATAGCTGGTTTAAATGTGAAATTACATCCAATGACCAACATTGTATTAAATTGTAAAAATATATTCTAAATATACTTTAAAACCACTCAAATTAATAATTTATCACTATTAATTATTTCTATTAAAAAAGTTGTTTTTAATTAAAATTTAGTAATTTTCACTATTCATCAGAATATGAAAGTTATCCGAAAAGTACCAAAATTTCACCCTAAGCTAATTTTGATATTCCGAATCCAAAAATGAAGTTCATTTTGAAAAATAGAATTTACAAAATTTCAAAAAGTGGTTATTACTATTCATAACGGCTAGTTTTAATAATATTTTAATAGCATATCGTTGTTTAGTAAAACTCGGTATTGCGTACTACATACGCTATCAAGGAAGGTCGTGATTGCATGTAATGAAAGGCAAGTCAAGGATGCGTGTTGTACAAGATCCTTTTGGTGTAGCGTAGAACACAAGTCATTAATGAAATTAAAAAGAATATTTTTCATAAAATCTCGGGCTGTTACATTCTACCCCCCTTAAAATGAATTTCTCCCTCGAAATTCGTCAGGGTTATAAATAGTTTACTATTCAAAAGATTCTTTAATAGAAACCCACATCGTAAAAAGGAATACCAAAACTTGGCTTTAAAAACTAAAGTATGAAATGTAACGATTACCCAAATAAACTAATCACTGGGTTTCCACATAGGTGAAAATATGGATATGGAAGAGAAATCTAACCATCATGTTCTGATGGTGAGTGGTAGAGAACATGGCTATGGAAAAGCCAGTAATCACAAATCCATAGATTTGTGATGATATAAGGTACCATCTGATTCATCAGGTATAAGATCACTAGGACAACATTTTTGGTTTTCAAGATCATTTCCCTAAAGTTGAAAATTTGAATTAGAATAAATACTTACTTTATTTTGGTACAATCTCACTGTTGTTCGTTCCTTGAACAATTTCCACTTCATCTCATAAATAAATGAAGTTGAATTTGTTATTCGTGAAGTGTTAGCAGATCATGTGATAGAATGACGGGTCATTCCATCTATCTCAAACAAAAGGTTACCAAAAATTATATACATAAGTCGATCTATAGTGAGATTAATCATATATGGTTCCTAAAATGGACTTATACTTTATATATCATACTTTATAATATAATAAAACTAGTTTCTGCTAAACAGGGACTTCCTGTAGGCCAGTGGTAGGCCATAAAGGCCAGTCTCACTTCGATTGTGGGTTCGATTTCCACAGCCTTGTCCGACGCGATGGGTTATCGCCTGTCCTGCAGGTTGTCCTTTTTCTAAAACTATATTACTATAACATCCCATCAATAATATCGAAAAACTCCTATCCTTAAACAATACTAACTTATGTCCAACATAATCCATTCCAATCTTTAGGCTTACCCATAATACTGCAGTCCACTCTCATAATATAGTGAAAACAATTACCAGAGATTTAATACCATCGTTGATCCCCATATATCAAAAGATATGTCTTGTTGGTCACATTCTAAACATTCAAAGTCCTTAATCATGTATTCTCTTGAATACCCATTTAACCTTAGTGAAAACATGAATGCAGTTAAACATTAACACTTTCCACATACCAAAATCCTCAAAATTCTATATAATCAAACGATGATATCGCTTAGTCCTTATATCAATCATGAGCTCATGAATACTGTTAAACATTTCATTTTCTCATTTTTGCTTCATTATGCGCATATCGTCTTATTTCCAAAAATATCTCAATCACTTTGAATACCACATTAGACCAATACATAAATATTCCAATACTCCATGATACAACATTATTTTGGAATCCCATTACATAAACACTTAATCATTCCACCACATCGTTGTCATATTCAACATCGCCAATAGTGATCGCATGTGACTTCCCTTTATCCTTTGCCTTATGCGGTTTCTCCTGTCGATCATCACTAACCCTTGGATTAGGGCATTTATTAGCATAATGCCCCATTTCCATGCACTTGAAGCATTGAAGTGTTGGTGGTGCGTTCTCTGCAGTGTTTGCTTTATTCACATCATTAGAAACCCTTTTTCCATTACTTCGACACTCAGCTGCTCGATGACCTTCTTTTCCACACTTAAAACATTTTCTAGTCTCTTTAAGACAATCTCCACCATGCTTCTTTCCAGACTTTGTGCATAAGGAAACATTCATCTTCTTTTCACCATTATTCTGAGATTTCTCCTTGAACTCCATCTTTCGTTTCTTGTCAAAACCATGAGAAGGATATGGAACACCAACTTCCATTTCTACCTTGATAGCACAACGCACAATTTCTTCATAGCTACTGAAGTCTCTTATAGCCAATTCCCTTTGAAGAGTTGGTTATACGCCACTGAAAAATCGATCAACTTTACTTTCAGGTTGGATGATAATGCCAGATGCATACCTTGCAAGTCTTGTAAAATTCACTTCGTATATACCAATAGATTCATCATCCTTCTGCTTCAGCTCAAGAAACTCCTTTTCCATCTTTGTTCGAAGAATACGAGGGAAGTACTTACTGAAAAACATGTTCTTGAACTCATCCCATTCCATGGACTCAATTTCATCTCTTGGCCTCGTATTCTTGATAAGATTCCACCATTGATCAGCTTCACCTTCCAAACGATATACTGCTAAGATGATTTTATCATGTTAAGAACATTGAAGAACTGAAAATATTTTTTCAGTGGTACAGATCCATTGTTCAGCAACAAGTGGATCAGAAGACCCACTGAATGAAGGTGGACGTTGCCTCATGAAGGACTCAATAGAATATTGATCCCTTCTCTGCTCGTTTGGAAGTCCAGAATGATTCATAGCTTGTGTAAGTATAACAATAATATTTTGCACTCTATCTCCCATAACATTTGTTTGTTCAGGAGGGCAATCATTGCATTGTCCATTGCATTGATCAACACGGTTCCTTCGGGTTCCATCCATCGTCTAAAACCCAAAAAGAATATTGTGAGAGGCAAAAATCATGCTAGGGAAAACAACATAATAAAGGGGGAGTACCTTCAATATCTAACATCTCAGGTTTAATTCTATGATTGTTAGCGTAGTTCTAGTACTATAACCTATACGTATACTTAACCTTAGGGACATCCCTAGACATACCTTAGAAATATCTCTAGGGATCTCACTAAAGTTCTCGCATCCTAGTTTCCAAAGGTTGACTAAACCGTTCCTCTGATACCAACTGTAACAGTCTGGAATTACATCCAGTGGACTATAATTGATAACTATCAGGGCACTCCATGGGCGGCTACACCCCCTGGACGGGACACACCACCATCCCCAGTGGCAGCCATTTCCTCATGAAGCCCTTGGGCGGAGAGCCATGCTTCGTCCAACACTCACATGTGAGAGTTCCCAAGGATCGGATACATTCCTACCTCCTTTGCCTCTGATACCAACTGTAGAGACCCGGAGCCTGACGTACATGTACATTACATTAATGTTGCGGAATACTTAGTACATAACAAAAACACACACACAAGGATCGTAATAGTTTAGTGTCTTTGGAAACTCGGAATATAATCTTCTAATCTTGGTGAAAGATCTTCAACATCTCCCATAAAGATCCTCTTTTTTTTATATCTAAAACCTTTCTTTATATCCTGGGGAAAAGAAAACATAAAAGGGTGAGCTCAAATGCTCAGTAAGGGTAAACAAAAGAAATATCAATCACATCATATTCATAAGAACATAACATTTTGGAAATCATTACCTGCAAAAGAGAGCGTAATTTCATAACATGGGATAAATCATGGCAGTGAAATGTAATCACAATAATCATAACTTAAAACATGAAACTTTCTGGCATTCACACATAATCATATAGAATCATTTCTTGTTAGTCAAGACTCATTGCCAAGACTATCTTAGTGGACAAAGTCTCTTTCTGAATCGAGTAACCCTCGTTTCAGTCCTGTTTCACTGAACCGGTATAACCTACCATTCCAGCCACGTCTATCTCATGAGATATAAAATCTTTACCCAATGCATTGGAGGGAGATATAGGTACCACCCATCTTATAATGAATCCTTTCTTATGTGTGACACAAAATCATAAATCATACATCATTGCATAACCCATTTAGTAAAAATGGGATTCTTAAACATCATGACATCATAAAAGAATTCATATAAGATAAAGGAATTCATAAAAATAATTCCATCACAACATAATCAAATCAATGTAACAGTAGGGATAAAAACAGAAACCTTTGTTATCATAGATGGAAAATAATTTTGATAAAACACTTGAAATTAATTCTTGAGGAAAATATCCTTTCTTCTTCAAAATCAATTTCTTTTCACAAAACGTCATGCAATTTTAAAAGAAAGAGATTTTATTGAAAATAGTCATGAAATATTTTGGAGGAAGATTCATGAAAATAAGGCTTTATAAAACCGTAAAAATCTGTTCGTGCCGTTTAAGTTTAAAAAAAAACATTCTTCTCGTACTTTTGTCAGAAAAGTCAAAAAGTACCTCGTACGAAAAACGACAAAATATTCCTTTCATATCTTTTACTAAAAACTCACCGAATGGTAAAATTGGATTTAAATAATTGTAGGTGGATGGAAATAATATTACATATTGAGGAAACATGGATTTGGATGATAAAATACACCCCAGTAAATTTCAAAGAATAAACAATATCGGATAAAAATTGAGATTTCGAGATTTTCCCTTACCTTAGGTCCGACTTGCTTTGTAAGTGTCCGAACCTCCTCTTTTTGACGCGCCTTTTATTAACCTCCACTTAAAGAACTAAGGATGGTCATTAAAGAATACCATGACCTCTAGGATGATACTAGAGAAGTGGAGAAGATATTTTAGCAGGGGTTGGCCGAGCTTGAAGTCTCAAAGTTGTGTGATGAGGAGGGGGAGGAGGTTCCCTTTTATAAGGGAGGAGAGGGGCACCTTAGGAATATCTCAAAATATTATTTTATATTAAAGTCAAAATCGGTTTATAATGGTTCAAAAGGGTCTTATTTCGAAGCTAAAGTGGGGATGGGTCGAAATACTATAAACCAATAGGATTTAGACAAGTTTAGGTTATTATTTTAACCTTATCAATTAGATTTAACTCTAAGTTAAATAATTTAACTTTTACCGTGTCTTTTTGTTTTCTTACACTATATGGTTAATACACTTACTATAACATGCCAAACGAACCTCAAATTATTTATTATTAATATATATATCCTTATCTAAGTCATTTGTCCGAACCATAGATTTTTAGGAATAAAATAACAATTAATAATATAATATTTGATTTAAAAACTATTTTGTGTCAATTTTGACACTATTTGATATATGATTTTTGTGAAAGTCATAACAGAATTATATGTTCGAACCAAGTTGGTTAAATCAACACTAATATATCATAGTAACCTAGAAAATTAGTGTAATTCATAAAAAGTCTCAAATTACATTTATTTTGGTGTTTATAACATCAATTATGTTAATATTTCATTAATAAGATCATTACTGCATCATCATTGTGTCATAAATAAATGAAATTATTTAATGTCTAAAAATTACAAATAAAATACCATTATGTAGGAAATCTTTTTATATTTCTAATGAATATTTATAGTCGAATTTATCTTATTTATAACTCAATATTAAAAATGTTTTAGTAAATAAACTTTGATTTTAACTCTTTTAACCCTTCTTTAAATAAATTAATAATAAATGTCCTAATCTAATCCAAGTGGGCCTAAATGGTCATATATTATTTCTAAGTTTTTTTTGGTCTAATTTCACTTATCCAATAGAATTAGGACATGTGTTAGGGTAATAATAATATCATCTTTACCCTTAATTACCCTATTTACTTTTAACCGTGGTAAAAAAAAGTAAAAAGTTACTATTCACCAAAAATTATTTTAATCATATTGAACCACATTTTAGTCCTTGATATTAACCGCGTCTCTCGGATTTTCAAAATTCCACTCACAGAAGCAGTAAAATTAAGTTTTATGAAAAATTCAGTTTTTTTAACTACCACTTAGTGGTTTCACTATTCATCGAAAATTGAAAGTTTTCAGAAAAATACCCAAAATTAGGCCTAAGATATATTTGATATTATGAACTCAAAAATGATGTCTATTTTACCAAATTCAAAACATATCAGTTGCATTAACTAATTTAAAAATTAATTCTCGCCGTCAAAACAAATAGCGTGTTTTTAAGAGATAATAACTATCAAAAGATTGACACTAGTTTATAACTGGTTTAAATGTGAAATTACATCCAATGACCAACATTGTATTAAATTGTAAAAATATATTCAAAATATACTTTCAAACCACTCAAATTAATAATTTATCATTATTAATTATTTCTATTAAAAAAGTTGTTTTTAATTAAAATTTAGTAATTTTCACTATTCATCAGAATATGAAAGTTATCCGAAAAGTACCAAAATTTCACCCTAAGCTAATTTCGATATTCCGAATCCAAAAATGAAGTCCATTTTGAAAAATAGAATTTACAAAATTTCAAAAAGTGGTTATTACTATTCATAACAGCTAGTTTTAATAATATTTTAATAGCATATCGTTGTTTAGTAAAACTCGATATTGCGTACTACACACGCTATCAAGGAAGGTCGTGATTGCGTGTAATGAAAGGCAAGTCAAGGATGCGTGTTGTACAAGATCCTTTTGGTGTAGCGTACAACACAAGACATTAATGAAATTAAAAATAATATTTTTCATAAAATCTCGGGCTGTTACACCTAGGGTGGTGACCACATATCTATAGATCAACTAGTGGGCCGGGGCCAATTGTTACATTATTGTATCATCCCCAAATGATACTGGGTTAAAGGACTAAGCGATATGACTCATGTCAACAACATGAACCTTCCCTTTCATAAGCATATCTGATAAGAACTCAACAATTAATCATTCTTGTCCTGGAGTAGTGATCCGAATGGGTGAACATCTAGGATGTTTCCTCGGGTGTGTGTGAGTGAGAACAAAGCACATTAGAAAGAACATGTGTTGGCCTCTAGGGTAGTCATTAGTCGGATAACCCATTCGGGCACATGGGTGATACCTTGGGTGGCGGCCAGTGCCTATGGGAAAACTGGTGGGGTGGGGCCTAGTTGTTACATTTGGAATCAGAGGTGGTACCCAGCCTTAAGTGTGGTGTACTGTCTAGGTTGCTATGTAGGGCCCACAATGAGGATGTTGTGTTCTGAAGGGGGGTGATTGTAGAATACCCAAATGATACGGGGATTAATGACTAAATTATATGAATCATGTAAACAAGGTGCACTTTCCTTTTCATGAGACTATCAGATTAGAACTCCATAGATAAGCGTACTTGGCCAGGAGGAGTGATTTGGATTGGTGACATTTTGGGAAGTTTCATAGGGTGTGTGTGAGTGATAAAAAAGCACACTATAAAGGACATGTGTTGTCATGTGGGGTAGTCATTAGTCAGATGACCCGTTCGGGCATGTGGGTGGGACCTAGGGTCGGGGCCCCGTGTTTGCGGGGAAACTAGTGGGCAGGGCCCAATTTTTACAAATTTAACCTCTGTAAGGGTCAAATGGGCTACACAATCTTAAAACAATGAGATAACACATCAAAGACAACCGAAAAAAATCATGTATTCCATTTAATTCTATTTATTAAACTATATCCACCAACTTTTGTAATATTATTAAATTTTGAACCATTTTCACTTTATAATGACATTTTTATTTTTTAAAGTATAAAAAATTTAAATGTTTACTCTTATGATTTTGAATTCCTATATACGTCCATAAGAGGATATTCATATTTTATTATTAAGTATAAATGTTTATATTAAAAATGATAAATCATTTTATTTTTAATTCAATTTATTTTTAATTTTTATTAATAGTTTAATTATATTAAATTATTAAAAGGTGATGACATAGTTTCTAATGAAGAAATATAAACATCAAAGAAAATGAATTCAAAAACATAGAAAGTAATATTTTTTGTTTTACATATGGTGGAACATGAATTTAAAGGTTACTAATGTATAATTTTTTATGAATATTTTATATTTAGATTATTTTTATATCATGAGAAATTTATAGTAAAATTACATGAATCATTTTAAAAGTAACATTAATTATATTTAATAAAAAAATATATTTTCATAAAATTAATTTTTATTTATATTATTAATGAATAAAAAAATGAAAGTGGTAATGTTGGATGATTAATTTTAAAAAAAATACCCATTTTCTATTTATATTAAAATTTATTCCATATATGTAAAATAATAACACATTAATGTAGGAAATGTTGTCTACACAATTAATGTTAAAATTGTATAATCATGGGTTCAAATAAAACACTAAGGAATAAATAAGACTAATAACATATATAAGCCTCATTTTAGGATATGTATTATTCCAAAACCATATAAATGTCAAATATGTGTAATTTAAATTCCCTTTGTCAATTAATGTGAACTAATTGTATTTTAAACAATTAAAAAATTACAATTTTACATGTCAACTCAATTATAAAAGGTCACTCTTTCGCTTCACATATTCACAACTCAAGAGCCATTTTGGTCAAGAAAACCCCTCTAAAATATCCCCAATATTTTTATCCATGTTCTAGAGGTGATATAATTCTAAATTTCACAACCCTAGTGTCCATTAAATATTATATAGATGTGGTTTCTCTAAGAGAATGTTATAGTCTTAACCATGCCCTTTATTTTTTAATTCATCATTTGGGAACTTCAATTACAACAAAAATTTTAAAAATAACAAAAAACTATCTATTATATACTGATATGTTATTATGTTAATGGAATAATATTTCTCCATCTTCTCCTCAATTATTTATGTAACAAAACCAACCCTGATGTGTACAATGAACTACTGCCTCATAAATCGTTGTAATTTTTCCCAAAATAAAATAATATAGATTTTAATTATTTATAACTAATTAATATATATTATAACTATTAAATGAAATTGATAATTAAATTTTAATATATCCTATAATTCATTATACTTTTACCCATTAAAAATGATATTGTCTCCCATGTATATGTATCAAAATCCAATACTGTGAGGAAATTTTATTCCTTTACCATTTCAACCACTATATTATTATTTTAAAAAATCATATAATGAATAAATATAATATATTTAACAATAATATGATTTTAAATATTATGTATCTATAAAGAATGCATATGAAACCAAACCTCATCAATGAAACATCGATGAAAAAACTAATAAATGAACAAAAATAATAATAATGATGATGTATGTTTTTTATGAATGTGTGATAAGATGTTATATTTGGATCATAAAAGTAATTATAAATATAAATATGAGTTTTTTATAAACTAATAATATTTTTATAAAAGATTATACATGATGTGAGAGAATTCCCAACAATGTTTAATCATGAGGTTCTAGATTTTATATAATTTTCATTCCATTGAGAAAAATTTAAATGTTATAGACCATTTATTTATGTTTTATATTAAAAAAATATATTTTTTTCATGAATAATTTATAATTCGATATATTTTATTTTACAACTCAGTTTATATGAACCAAAAGGATTCTAAATTAATGTTTCTAAATTTTATGTTGTATTATAACTAATTTTACATTAATTGGGTTATAAAAATACTACATTAACTATTATATTCCATGGTTATTTGTGAAATGACATCTAATGGTTTTATGTAGTATTTCCAGTTTTTTTAGGATTTAATTTTTTCATAAAAAAATCACATCATTGAATAATTATCATTTCAACAATACGATCATTGTGAGTTATTTAATATCATATTTATCTCTATTGAGATATAATTGGTTTTATGAATCTATTTAGTTATTATGGTATATGTAATGCCACTACGATTTATTTAAAATTAACATATATAATTGTTAAATATGAATTAATTGTTCTTTCATGATTACAATTTCATGTGGTTGTACATTAAATGATACAAAAGAGGTAACAATTCAATTTATAATATTATTTCACTGGGAATTATTTTATTTTATATTGAATATTTAATATAATATATCAGACATAAACATCATTTATTTTACTAACGTCTAGATATTTATGGAGATTCCTTGTTTTTAACCAACTTTTCCTCACTTTGGAAATTTAATAAAAAAAATAATTATTAAAAGAAAACATGAACTTATGTCCCTTTTTAAAAGTAGTTAGTTCTCAATGTCCATATTTTAACAAATTATTTTAGTAATGTCACTATAATTTAATCAAAATATTTATTATAGAAATTTTATGATATCTTCCACTTTATACAAGGATTTAAAAGAATATTTTTATTGTTTCTCCCAAAGTTGTAATTATATATTTCATTTTAAAAATTAAAAATTTATGTATTTTATTATTGTATAATATGATAATTGATTTACCCGAAAAAATCATTATAGATTATCTATATTTTTAAATGATTGTAATGGTTTTTAAAATAATGCACTTTAATGAATTTATTAAAAATCCTATATTTCATATGATTATATTTCATTGGAAATTTTATTTCATTTTAATATTTATATTCATTATATCTTGGATAGGCTTCTTTTTTAAAATGTATATCATTTCTACATATAGTTCTTTATAATGAATTTTATTTCTTTACTAGGGATATCAAAAAATTCTATATTATTTAATCCAAATTTATATTTTATAGAAATGAATACTATTTTAGGATTAAATTTAACATTAAATATATGTAAATTTCATTTAAATATAGTGATAGGTGGGGATTGGAATTATATTTTCCACTTATGCATCGAGATAACTCTCGAGATAAACTAATTCACCCAAAATGTTCAATTAGTTTTTTATATACCAACCCACTGAATAAATTGACTAGGAATAATTTCTTTCTCGTAAAGATAACAATATTTCTATGATCATGACATCCAAAATAATTCATCTCCTTCAATGAAAATTTTATTTTTTTACCTGTGATATTATTTAATTATATATAATCTGTTTATGCATTTTATTTTCATGTTGAGTATTTAATGAATTTTTTATAGTTATTTACCAAGAAATATTTATTTTAACAACCAAAAATATTATAAATATTTTGTTTCAAAAAAATTATACTTTTTGATAGTTTATATTTCACACAACTCAGATATATAGAGACTTTATATATACTATTTAATATATTGTTATTTAATTTTATAAACTAGCATTTCAAATTAGAGGCTATGAATTATATTTACTAATTTATAAACATAATAAAAATTCTCTACTTAATGTAATTATTTAGTATTTAATCACTCAAATTTTCGTAATATGGTTATTTTCTTTAAAAATATGTTTGATTTAAAATTTACTTTTTATTTATTTTTATTATAAAGTATTATAATTATTTATTGAAATTTTTAGAAAATATATTTGACAAATTTCACATAAATTTTTAAATAATCATATGATAAATATATTTGGGTGAAAGGTAAGTATTTTTCTACTGAGGAAAATTTTTATCTTTTTATGAAAAATAATTATTTTTATAAAAAATCAATATTTAATAAAAAGTGTATTTATTATTTAAATTTTATCTCAAAGTGTCATATATATTAATTTATTTTATATTATCTATTTATCAAAATTTGAATCAAAATTATATATGATTTTGGTATAATTACTATTTTAATTATAACACCGATTTTTTAAAAAATATTCTGAGAGTGTTTTATGTATTTTTATTAAAACATATTTCCCCTAATATAGGTAATTACTTATTTCAAAATGGATTCAATATTTAAAAATATTTTGATAAATTTTGGTATAAATTTTCCTTTTATTTTTTATGGAAAATGAATTTTAACCATGGTAAAAATGATTACAGCATTAGTGGGTAAATCAGGTAAATATATGATTCAAATATGTTATAATGGCGTAGTCATTCATATTAATTTTAATTGTGTGAAGGATTAAATAATTTTATCCATAAACCAAAATTTTAATAGTTTAATGGATATTTTGTAAAGGAAATGTTTTTATAAAATATATAATATAAAGGAAATGGCAAAAAGTAGGTGTATTAGTTATATATTTCTATTTGGTCCACATATAGAAAACAATTATGGTTATAAATGAATATTATAGTTAATTTTGTTCCTAATGAACATATATTCCAGTTTTTAATTTATTTATACATTTTAAGAATTATATAATAACATGAAATTCTGACACAACAATGGTGCATTAGTCATTAAATTAGTATAAAATTAAATAAAATGACATTAAAAATATTAAAAGTATTATAATTTGAGATAATTAAGGGGTTTATTGAATTATTAATATTTACATTTAATTTTGGTGTTGTGATAAATCATTTTGTATATGTTATAAGTGTTTTCATTATTTATTAATGTCAATGTAATGAATAGTGCCAAAATTTAAAATAATGATATTTTAAAAACATAATATTTTGTTATATTTATTAAAATTATAAAAATATAACAACAAATAGGAAAATATATCATCTAAAATATCTTACCTTATCAATTTATGGGACAATAGTTATCATATATATAGAATTATATATGATTAAGAGTGCAGGACATGTTACCACAATTAATGTTAAATACGATAATTAATGGGATACACAAATATATATTGTTTAAAAAAGAACATAAACATATAAATATATTTATATTTGTTGATATATAAAAAATTTACTACCCTGTTTCATATTAATGACCATTTAGAATTATTTTTTTCTATAATAGTATTGTTATATTTAATTTTATTAACACATATAAAAAATTTACGTCACCAAAATTAGAAAATGACACATCCTCCCTCACCACATTACACCACATTGAGAATTATTATTGTGAACTGAATCTGGTCTCCATAAAATCTGGCACCAATCCTAGCCAGTGATAAAGATCAAAGGGCATTTATTATCCCCACGGGGGGGGGGCACAAGTGCCTAACATCATTTACTTTTGTATGGGAAAGATTTAACCGAATATGGAAACATAAAACATCAAAAAAAATCCATAAACTGAATCAAAAAATTCATAACAATGATGATTTAAGAATAATCCAAAACTAAATACACAGGTTAAAACCTACATAAATAGGTCAAATTAAACATTAAATAGAAGAAAAATTCCAAATGAATACCCACAACAAGGTGTCATCACCCACAAGCTATCACCATAAGACTGCACCATGGATGAGAACTAATACCCAACATGTGACATGTCTTGAATGGTGTCCTGTATCCCTATTGTCTATCACATGTATCCATGTATCTTATATTTTGGTTTGGTAATAATTTAATTGAATATGGAGACATAAAACATCAAAACCAATCTATAAATCGAATATGAAAAATTCATACCAAACATGATTTTCAAAAAATCCAGAACTAAATACACAGATTCAAACATATAGAAAGAATTATAGTAACATATTAAAATAGATGATAAAATTCCCAAGTACTACACATAATAATGGGTCATCACCCACAATCTGTCTCCACAACATCACACTATGGATGTGAGCTAACACACAATGCCTTTCCTCTACCTCCATCATACATGACCATTTCAAATAACACACATGTAATGTATGTAAGGTTTAAACTTAATATCAATAGTATACCACCATGATATTTCATATAGAAAACAATATAATATAAAATGTGTGTGAATTTTTATAAATAAGAGGACATGTAAATAATTTCTAAAGAATGAAACTATTAAATGCAACCCATTATCAAAGAAATTTTCCATGAATGAGAACATTTTAATAAAACATGTATGATATATTATTTTCATTAATAACCCACCATTTACCCAGATAAATACTCTAGAGTCAATGAGAACCAATATTGGGAACACCCCTATGCATTAAATAGTCTCAGGCCCAATGTACGTCGTACCTCGGTATAATGATACCATTGAAAAATATGTTCTTTTGCATGAGAAACTTGTAGGGATATTTTTAATATCTTAGTGGTCCAAAATTATCTTCAATTTAGTTTAGTTAGTGTTATCATTATAAATTTTTCTCAGTGAAACAGGGACAAAACCTATCTGGGTCACTAGCATACAAGTAAATATCCATCATCCTAGGTACCAGGGTTTCCCCCATTGTGCTCAAACAATTATCTCAGCATACCCAAAGACATTATCACAAAAACACATTATTTATGGACATAATCTACTAAAAACAGTAGCTACAAATGCTTTTCACCACATACACCTCTTTATTAATCATTTAGAATTTTAATAAAACAACTTCAGAAAATGTAACACTGTTTTTCACACAAAATCCATTAAAATCCACACATTGAACAAAACGTGAGTATCCATATTCACCATAACATTACTTTCCATCACCCGAAACATTTCAATAAACCTATTAAATGGGTTAGAACACAATCCCAATTGTCATAACATAAGATATAGACATGTAAAACAAAAAAAATTTCAAAAAATTGGTACCTAAAAAATCATTTCCTTAACAAATGTTACGAAACCCATATTTTTTTGTAAGGATAATGAATTAGAAGTTTTCCGAAAATGTAAATTCAGAAAATCTAACTCATTTATCATTGATTACCTATGGATTCACCTACCACATGTTTCAAAACCCATGAATCATGGTGCGAAAAATCAACCGCCCCACCGCTGCACCACAAGGAATATTAATTGAGCCCTAGACCATGAAATATACAAAAAATACTCAGGGATAAAAATTAGGAACAAATCCTATATTATTTTAACAATATATTTTCATGAAAGAAGAATGAAAAATAAAATGAGATGGAATAAAGAAGGATACAATCATCTTACAAGAATGTTCTTGAGGATTCTACACCAAACCCCCATTAAAAATGAGTTCCACAGGAGGTTTGAAGAGCTTAGAGGCCTCCATGGCTACTAGGGTCGAATGGGGGTTGAAAGGGTTGAGTTTGATTTATATCCAGAATGGAAAACATGTAATTTCAAAAGAATTTTTATGATATGGACACCCTTTCACGTTTTGGCTGCACGATTTTGTAAAATCGGATTCCATACCATTCGTCCTATTCAGGCACCCACAAAGTGAAGTTTTGCTTCCAATTTTAGAGGGTACAAGTTGGAAAACAAGTGGAAATGATAAGACAATGATATGGTGAAATATAATGAAAAATAAGACTACTTTTTCACCTTAATACACATCTAACTCATTGGTAAAATTGTTCTCAACAATTTACCCCACATGTGGTGCCACAAATACAACTCCAAAACTCCACACCCTCATACCATCCTGTTGAAAAAATAGGAGGAAATGTAATATAAAATACCCCACTAGAATATGGTCATAGATCAAGAAAAAGAGAGACACAAGAAATTCAATCCCGAAACACCCAGAAAGAAAAAGAATTTTATAATTCAAAAAGTGATTTAAAAAAAATGGAATTGAACATCCTGGTGGGTAAATTCACCCCAACATAACAGTTTCTACCCCCCTAAAGCCACAAAAAGGGCATAATAAAAAATCAAACCCAACTGAAGACCAAGATGGACTCCATTTCCTTGTTTTCACCCAACTCCAAAAGGACAAACACCTCTAGTTTGTCAAACAAAAGAAAATAATTCTCACACCGACCATAACATTCCACACTTACCCTGAACAATAATATAAATTCAAACTTCATCCACAAAAAAAACTCTAAAAACAATACCAGATGCAGCCCATGAAATCCAACTGAAACTAACAATGAATCAGTATAAAGATACAAAAATGTTACTTCAACAAAAACATTTGGTATTCCACATTCCCATGTTTACCAATGTAATAAATTGGTGGCTCTATAGCCTCAAACAAGACTACCTCAAACCATGAATACACAAAGGAGAAAACCAAGTCACTAAGATGGGGCAACCCAAATTGACGTCCAAACACTTGGGACAAATTAAATTTAGCGACAGAATCAGGACACCAATTGGGGGAGGACCGAATGGCCTCCCCAATATAAGGGGTAAAAAACATTAGACATTTTCCAAGAGATCTCATGTGATACCCATGATGGGTCTCCCCACTATAAGAACCTAGAATCTTAACTGACCAGTACGAGTTAACATGAAAAACCCCGCAATATTTAAAGAGATGGCATGACCACAAAGATAGTCTGCATGGTTTGGAAAATCATACACTAACCATTCAGAGCATTCTTTTCAAAGGGGAAACACGACACTATTACATGGTCCAAGGCACATAGCTATGTAGAGACTGTGTGGTAGCTTATATTTCATATTGCATAGATTCCAATGTTGGTGCATAGTATCCAAAAATCATGCATAAATAGACATCATTAATCTTCATAGCCCAAAATTTAACGTTTTCTCCAAAAAAACAATGGAAATCCATAGTAATAACATAAACATGGGTCATACCATAGAAATGAGGTCTTCACACCTCTACCAATGAATTTGTAAAATTGGAACAGGATGATAACACCAGAGGATCAAACTATTCCAAATATTAATACTGATGATAGGACATTGACCAAAGGTCTGAATGATTCTAGGATTTCCACTAACTACCTTCCAACATCACTCTGAGACCTATGGATGGACATTAGATGATTGAAGAATCTATTGCCTCATATTCCAGCTTTATAAATACATCAAATGGAACTTCTTCTTCATGTTCCATATCCAACTACACTATAATCTCATATGGTCTCAATGAGATATGACACAATTCAAACCCACATTATCCCAACCCATCATTTTAAAAATACAATTGACATTGAGGATAAACACTCATCACCCCTTGTTTCATCGGATGGGAAACAACAGAATGAATGGACACGTTGAAACAATTTTCTATAGAACATATTATATTGGATTTCACTGAAGGGAGACACGCATTAAACAAAATAGAGACTCTCATATGATTTCACAACCTTAACCCTTAAAGTAAAAAAACACATGCCATCACAAGTTGTTACTGAATCTGATCACCGTGGAAAATAAATAACACTAGAAGATGGACTTTATGTCGAGTCCCAAATAGAATGTGATTCCAGCAAGCATCCATAACAGCCACTCATGTCCATATTTTCCACAGTGGTGGTCTAACAGGAACTCTTGCTTCGATGAGATAAACTAAATACCCAGTGGCCGTTAAGACAACATTTTACACTGACAACCCTGAACAACATTCACTATCAATGATAGAGGAATCATAAGAAACTATAGTCAATTTCATCCTCCCACAACAATCTCCCTTTACCATGGGATCCACATAACTGAAAAATTATAGTGGTAAAATCAATCTCCAAATCACAATAAGAAATTTCTTATGCTGAACTACTGGAGGATCATCCAACAATGAATCGCCATAGGCCACACTTGAATCATGAATTAAATCTATATGGGGGCGTACACTATCAAACAAGAAAACCCATGGTCCCAATCAATCTAGTCATTTGGTCAAAACATACCCCAAACCTAACCCGAACACATGAGGGGAGGAACCACATTGGCCTCCGAAACTATTCCAAAAAGTCGACCACTGAGCAACACTGCTTTCCAACATATCGAAGAAACCCCAACCCTAAACATCGTTTAAACAAGAGGGGTTATTGAACTTGAAACATCCATCAATAAAAATCCTAAAAATACAGAATCTATACCTCCCAACACCACATTTTCAAAACACCAAACATTCCATCAAAATAATTCTTTATAAAATAGTGATGGTTAGTAGTGTATTTACCAATAAAATATCAAGAGCCTCACACATGCTTGTTTACATGCCAAATCGTGAACCCACATCATATCTATCCTAAAACACATCTAGTATTTCTATTAACCATCAATATTACAATATAAGTCCATGCATGTGGTCACCATTGAGAATCAAAATGACCAAAACCAAACCATTATTCCTTTCAAAATCAAAACATTTTAATCGTATATTCCCTTTTTCAAAACCACTAACCATAAAAACAAAAACCAATTTAAATCTTACTAAATAATTTTAAAAAACAAATATAATTTAATAAAACTGAATTTAATTCCTTTTCAACCATTTAGAAACACTTAATTTTTCCATATATATTCTACTCTTCGTAGTGGAATAGGGTCATTGTTTCTGTCTAAAAATGAATGAAAATTATATGTCTCAAGGAAAAAGGGGTTCCATCCACATGTATGTGTAATAAAGCTTCTTCATGTAAAGGAAGAGTCTCCATAGGAAATAGATATGGTTTCCAAAAATGTGAGAGGTGCCATTACTATAAATTCATAATTAGTGACCACTCTATTTTAAATTGGTATCTGATTAATTTATTTAAAAATATATTTTTAATCTACTAATTTTTTTATTGTGATTTTATCATATGTAATTGATATTAATACACACCATGGTATAAAAAAGATATCAGTGTCTTCATTGAACCATAATTGTTCTCACTCTATCAGATGTTGAGGATGCATGTTGTTTTAGAATTCTCGACATTAAACTTCACTACTTTTTTTTTGGGGATGGATACAAGGATTCCATTAAATATATGTTTTATGTTTATCTTTTATGGGTCTACATCACTACATTGGATGGTGTGTGTCGTTTCAGCTATGGATAATGAGACCCATGGTTGAGGAGTGTTAGTAATTCTTATATAGAGTGGGAGAAATTTATATATGTCTTTGATTTTGATCTAGATTAGGAATCATTGAGCTGTGAACTCCAACCATTATTTTTTGAGTTTACGGACATCATTCCTTCTGAATTATCCAGTCTTCCATTAGTATGGGACGTAGATTTTTATTTTGATTTACTACAGTTACTCAACCATTATAAATTCCTTCTTACCCCATGGATCCATCTAATATGTAATATTTGACGTTTTAGGGGGATGATCTTGTATTTAATGCGTATATACACCCATTTGTGTCATCTTGGGTAGTTTCATTTCTCCATTCAAAGAAATATGATGTTTCAATTTTCATCTTGGTTGATTAAAAAATACGCAATTGGTTTACTATAAATAATAAAAATATGGTTCCATGGATTGATGATCTATTTTATCAATTGAATGGTGAAAATTTGTTCTCAATACCTGACCATTAATATGGTTTCCAACAGTTGAGTACCAATGAATATGACGTTCACAAATTTCATTTCCACGGTTCATAAAACCTTTATGAGTACCTTTAAGATCCCTCTAGTCTAACCAATGTACCATCAATTTTGATGGATTTAATTGAATCATTTTTATGTTTATCCCTATAAAATTATGTTAGTAATTAAATATTTAATCATAGTGTACTCTATGTCTATGGAGGATCAAGTATAGTATCTGGTAAAATTTTTAAGCATGTTGGGAAGTAATTTTCATTATGTCAGGGTTTCAAAATTTGATTTCATGATTTGGGAAGTAAAATTCTTGGTACACCTACTATCACAACATGGAATTTATGTTGATACTGAGGAGGTGATTTCTGTTTTTACAAAGAATTAACCATGATATATTTTTGATATTTGGTGTTTCTTGTGTTTATTTGGTTATTTTTTCGGTTCATTAAGGAATTCACAAAGATAGCTACTACGATTACTTCTCTAACCTGAGAGGGAGTAAATTATTCATTGGGTGAAAATTTTTATAGTTATTTTGTCGAGATGAAACATATTTTGAATAATGTGCTAGTGTGGACTCTTCTAGAGGTTTGGTAGGGCTATCTGTTATTTTTTGATTCAGTGGGTTTAGTTTTGGGATGAGTTTTTTTTCATGGTGATCTTACAGTTTATTATGTCACTCATTATCTTAGGCCGTATGAGAATAATTATCTATCCCTTGTCCTTGAACATGTATTTGTGAATATTGTGCTTATTATTTGGGTTCATTACCTTTATAGATGAAGGATTACAATGTTCTCCCACTACAAGATCATGAATTATGTCTTCTTAAAAAATGTTTGAATATCGACCATAGGAATTGGGTGGAATACCTATAATATATCATCATCATCATCCCATATCCCATGTGAAATGGAAATTTAATCATAGATTACTTGACTATGAATATTTATAACTAGGCTATGAAACAATATTTCGATGAGTGGAACTTGAAATATCATTTTACATAGTTTCTTTTTAAAATTTTGGAATTAGGGATATAGGTTTCATTGGATAATGATCAGCTGAAATTCTCCATTCTTATGATGATTCTTCATAACCAGTTTCCTAGTGATGGATTTTTTAGCATTAGAGGATTTATTTATTGTGGGTAGACAATTTCTAATTTATCGTTCTCTAAATAAAGAATTATATTCTATCAAAATCTATTGGTTGGGTTGTTAGTGGTTAGGAGAGATGTGATAGGGGAATTTTATTACTTCATGTGGACAATGCATCCAAGAACCATGAAAATTATCTATGACATACAATGTAAATTTCTTATTATACTTTTTTTAAATCATCTAAATATAAACTTTTTATCATAAAATAAGAACATAAATATATCTAATATGGTTTAATGTATTTTTTAGGAAGAAAAAACCATTATACAAAATCATTCCCATCATAGAAGAAGGGAAAGTATCGCCCATATATATATATGAACTATCATTTCAACGCTGAAATATTATTCATTTTTTAATTAAATATTACATGGATTGTAATGAGGATGTATTTTATCAATATAAATGATATATATGAGATATTAATAATTTTTTCAATGTGATTTACAAGTTACCTATTTTTAATTCCATCTTTCTTGAAATGTAAACAATATTAAACATATATACGACAAACCAACTACAAAATTGGTTTAATTTATATTTCTAGTTATATTAATATATTATTGATTACAAATATTTATTTAAATAATATATTTGTTTTATATAACATGAATGAAATATTTATTTTAATTAAATATGAACAAATTATAATGATCAAGACTATCGAACAATGAAATTCATCGAAAACAATTTGTTTGTCTCCATGAACAATGGTTTAAATAAAATTTAATAGATAAAAGACTTGATGTTATAAATAAAAAATTCATTTTATTATAGATACATTTTTCAGTAATACATTTATAATAAATCAATTTTAATTAGTTAATGACAATATCATTTTTTGAGATTGATTAATTTGAAATATTTGATGGGAAATATATCTTATTGACATCAATGTTGTCTAAAATTATTTTCAAATTGTTTCTTATTATTCCTCTAATTTATTAAATCATATTTTATGAATTTTTTTATTTTTTAATCATTTATAGTGGAATATTTTTTTTCATTTCCATAACATGGTAATTTGTGAAATTTTTGACAAAAATATAGAAGTAATGATTTAAAAAAATTAAAATATTGGTCATATTTTCTATCATTAACAATGCCTCAATGATCCAAAGAATAAATAAAATGTATTTAAGACTATTTTAAAATAATTTAATTTATTTATATGTATATATATTTTTACGATGTTATGTGATTGTAAAATGAAATGGATATTTTACTCATAAATTATTCAACGTGATATTTAAAATTCAATTTCCATATAATATAAAATCCTTTAAATGTAAAGACCCAAAGCATGAAGGACATAGACATTACATTAATTTTGTTGAATACTTAATAGATAAAGAAAAAAATACACCCAACGACCATATTAGATTAGGGTCTTGGGATACATAGGACATAATCTTCTAATCATGGTGAAATACCTTCAATATCTACCATAAATATCTTCCCCTTTTGTTTTCTTACCTAAAACCTTTATTTATATCCTAGGGAAAAGAAAACATAAAAAGGGTGAGCTCAAATTCTAATTAAGGGTAATAAAGGATAATATAAAACAATCCATAAACATATGAAATTAAAATCCTAACCCTAAAACATCAAAGTCATGATTAATGAAAAAATCATTGCAGTACATAAAGAATATATAACAAATTATCATTAATCATGATAAAATATCATGGTAATAAAACATGTAATTGTGGATAACCATTAAGCACATGATATGATTTCCATAGTAGCCAAGACATTTCTTCCAACACCATCATAGTGGACAATGTATAATTCTTAAGTGTTCCACAAAACAATCATAAATCATTTGTCATAACCGAAGGAATAAAATGGGTTTCATAAACATCATCCCATGATAACATAATAGATATAAAACAAATTGATATCATTTCATCATAAGAAAAATAAAATCATTTAAATAATAGAGACATTATATTTGAAACACGATCATATTATATAATTTCATCTTAGTTTGAATATAGTTTCGATAAAATACCTAAAATGAATTCATGAGAAGAATATCTTTCCTTCTGAAAAATAATTTCATTTTCACAAAATTCCACACAACATTAAAAGGAAATAATTTTATTGAAAATAATAATTAAATATTTATAATAAGCTTCATGAAAATAAATATTATTAATACTGTAAAAATCCGTTCATGTCATATAGGTTAAAAAACATTCTTCTCGTACTTTTTTCAGAAAAATAAAAATTTACCTTATATGGTAAACAAAAGAAAGTTTCATTCCATACCATGTATTAAAAGTAAAAAAATTTTAAAAATGACCTTAAAAATACATGGGATAATAGTAAAATGTTTATGAATTTTTTTTAGAAAACATGGACATGGATGATAAACCAAACCCTAGTAAATACTTACGAATAAACAATCCCGAAAAAGAATGAGATTGGAATAATTATACCTATCTGATTTACAATATATTCAATATGTGTTTGATACTCTTGTATAGTGGGTTTAATAATATTTTTAACTTGAAACATAACCATAATAATATTTATGATATCATATATGATTCACTTATGACTTTATTTTACCCGTTTATTTATCAATTTCATGTTAATGTAGTGTTATGGGTAAAATCATTTCATTTATTGTATGTGTTATGACTTTTAATTATTCATATGATTACATAGATCATGATTAATTAATTGTCGAATGTATATATGGTTTATATATAATATATATCAAGAAAATATATATATAATAGATTGATAAATGGAATGAAATACACCATTCATGGAGATGGTAGGTTGTACTTACGCGTGAAAGATGTTTTCGTTACCCAATTAAACTGAATGGAAGTAAATAACATATACATAAATCCAGTATCAATATTAAGTCATATATTTCATTATTATTTATTATAAATACTTTCTAATCATTCTGGAATGGTAAACATATAGATTGAATCTCATCGTGTCGTGGAGACGGTAATCTGTACTTACGCACAAGAGATGATATCATTCCCGCAATTATTGAATAGAATTGGAGTGGATGATATAATATCTCATAATCAGTATGATATAATAATAATCATAAATAGTTATTTCTTCTATTATTATACCCATCCACGTATGTTGGTTTTTAAAAACATATTACACCACAGTGTGGAGACGGTATATCATACATACGTGCCCGTGGTGATTTCATTTTTCATAGGACAGATATAAGGTGAGAGAGAGTTGTTTAATATTTTTAATAACATATAAGTGTATTAGTGATACTGATATTATTAATTTATAATGAAACAACTAATTAGTATTTAGAAGAAGATAGAAACATGAATGCATCGGTAGAAGTGATTATCTCTTCATCGATGTGCCTCTTTTAAACATCCTCTTATGGAAATAGAGTTGGACTTTTGAGAAGACCAGATCCACTATAATGTAACTAGATATGCTGAGAAGAGGAATTTTTAGATTTCAACAGAGCATTAAGGCTTTAAAATGAGAGAATATGAGACGGAAGGAGGTGACCTTATAAAGTAGAGTAGAGGGGCACCTTTGGAATTCTCAAAAATATTAATTTATAATAAACTCAATCCCCACATAAAAACATCCAAAGTGAATAATATTTGTATATGAGATATCAGAGGGGTTTAATCTCAACAACCAATAAAATTTCAACATATTTATTTGTTGTTTTTAAACCTTATTGTTTTGATTTATCCATATTTAATTTATTTAATTTTATTTGTTGTAATAATTTTATATATTTTAAATTATTATATTGACTTAAATGTGTGTGGTTAATTGTACATAATTTGATACTTTATTATATGGTAGAAAATATATATTTTAATTTAAAAATTTTAAATATTTTTGTGATTATTAAACAATTTAATATTATGTTATTTTCATAGAAAATCATTTCTGTCAATTTCGACACAATTCATTTATTTGAATGTAATTAAAATCCACACATTATTTATTTTCTAAAAAACTATATCAAAAATTTATAACAAGTCATAATAATCTTGAAAATTCATAGAGCACATTAATTAGTTCATATATTATTTATTTTAATTTTTTTAAAATTATTTATTTGATATTTCTCTTTATAATATACTTACTATATAATTTCCTATAATTATTTAATATGCTTATTTCTTACATAAAAATTAAAACTAAAATAAAATGATGAATATAAAACAAATAGGTTTAATAAGATTACTTTTAGTTGAATTTAACTCTTTAGACACCAAACTATTAAAATTCCATCTTTATTAACATATGAATGTGATAACTTTGACAACGTTTAAAATAATATAATATAAATTTCATAATCTATTTTATAATCCTCCAAATGGTACACAAGTCGACCCTTGGATGATTAGGGTATAGTTATTATCGAACAATATGATTTGGTCTTGGTCATGGTCATTTTGATGCGTATAATTATTCTAATAAAAACTATATTATTGATTTTACACTAAATAAATAATTTCTACATTATTAATGAATAAGAAAATAATGTAATTATATATTTCATAAAAAATGAAAATAAATTACCATAATAAATAAAAACGTTTTATCTTTAAAATTGGTATTTATAATCAAATTTATATTCTGTATAGCCTTATATTAAAAATAAATTAATTATTAATGTTTGAGTGAGACATATTTCAAATTCTTTAAAAAAAATAAATTAATGGTCTTAATTACATCCAAGTTGGTTCCAATAGATTATATTTCTACCCAAGAATGTTTTAGAGAGAAATATACTCATCAAATTATATTACGACATGTGTTAGGGAAATTTTATAATATTATTTTTACCTTTAATTACATGATTTACCTTTAACTATGCTAAATTAAATTTACCGTAGTTACCATTTATAATGGATAAAAATAAAAAGTATCCTTTTAACATAATTTGGACCTACGGATTACAAATATTGAATCCATTTTTCCAAATTCATAACACAGAAGTTGCAGTATTTAATTTAAAATTAATCCCGCTATTGATAAAATGAGTTTTAAAAGTTAAAACACTCTAAAATATTGAAATATTTTTACATATTAAATCAAAGTAAAATTAATGATAATTACTTAAATTATATTAAATGGTAAAAATATATTATATTTGTACATTAAAACAATCAAATGTTGTAATTTATCATTATAAATTATATTGCTAGAAAAATTTGCTTTTAATTAAAATTTAGTGTATGTTTACTGTTAATCAAAATATAAAAGTAAACAGAAAAATATTAAAAAATTATTCGATGTAAATTTTTATATACTTATTGCAAGGAATGCGTTTATTTTCCAAATTTAACACAAAAACATGTCAAAAAGATGATATAAAGTAGGTGTTCCATCAAATGGTGGAAAATTATATTTTGGAAAAATATTTCTTTTATAAAAAAAATTGATTTTTTTCTCATAACATGTTATAGAAAATGATTAGTATGAATTATAATGTTATAAAATTAAAAATTCAGTTAATAATATTTATAATGGATAGTTTATAATATTATTATAAAAATATGTCACTTTTTAGTGAAACTCGGTATTGCGTACAACACACAACATTGATGAAGTCGCTTTTGCATGCAACACAATCGCATAATAGTGTTTGCCTATACTACAAGATAATATAGTGTTGCATATAGCACAATCTAATTTTGGTGTATCTTAAAACACAAGACATTAATGAAATTTTAAAAAATATTTATCAGAAATTCTTTTGGTGTTACATTCTACCCCCCTTAAAATTAATTTTGTCCTCGAAATTCATCGGGGTTATAAATCATTAACTACATGGAAGTTTTTTTCATAAAAACACACATAATAGAAATTAATACTAAAACCTAATTTTAAAAAGTAATGATAGAAACATAACTATCACCCAATGTAACTAAGCCCTAGGTTTCTGTATATGAGAATATAGGTGAAAATATGGATATGGGAGAGAAATATAGCCATCATGTTCTGATGATGAGTGGTGGATAACCAGGATATGAAAAAGTCAAAAATCACAAAGCAATAAATTTGTGATGATCTAAGGTACCATTTGATTCATTGGATATGAGGGTAATAGGTCAACATTTATGGATTTCATGATCATTTAACTAATGTTAATGAATTTGTGCATAAGGGTAAATACATACTAGATTTCAGTGTAATGTCATTATTGTTAATTCCATGGAAAATTTCTACTTCATATCTTATTTATTGAAATGAAGATGAATTTTTCATTCATGAAGTATTAGCATATCATGCGATAGAATGATATGTCATTTTATCTATCTCTATCACAAAAAAATGATATCATAAGATATTAAATATATATAAGTCCATATATAGTGTGGTTAATCATATATAGTTCCAAATATGTACTTATACATCATATATCCTAAAATTTAATAAAATAAAACTAATTTCAACAAATTAAGGACTTATTATAGGACAATGGTAGGAGATAAAGGCCTGCCGCACTTCAGTTATGGGTTCGATTCCAGCAGCCTTGTCTGACGAGACTAGTTGTCTCCCATACTATAGGTTTCCCTTTTTCTAAAACTATACTATTATAATATTTCAAAAATAATATCAAAATTCTCTAGCATTAAAAAATACTATCTTATGTCTAACTTAATCCATTCCAATATTTAGTCTTATCCAAAATACTTTTGTCCCATATAATATTATAATGAATAATATTACTAGAGAGGTCATCTACCAAGCATGTGAATACCACCATTTATACCCCATATATCATAACATATATCTTGTTGATCACATTCCAAACATGTGAATAACTTAATCGTGTATTCTTGAAACATTAATTACGATAGAACCTTAGTGAAAACATGAATAATTTCAAAATTTAACTCTTTCAAAATTCCAAAATCCCAAAACTTTATATAATCAAACCATGATATCAGATTGTCCTTATATAAGAAATAATGTCAATAATAATATCCAACATATTATTTTTTCCTTATCCCTTCATTGTGCGCATATCATCTGCATTCCAAAAATATTTCAATCACTTTTCATGGTTACAGGTACTATTCAACATATTGTCTCAAATACTCAAGGAAATAAAATAGTGTAACAATCCTTATATTTTTCTTTATTCCATAATACCAAACATTATTATTGGTAAACAAGGAATTATTCTACTACCTTTTTAAACCATTGACCGAGAATCATCATTGTATTACTCAACACTTATTCCATCTTATATATCATTTGTAGTCTCTTCATCATCATCAATATAAATGTTACCCATGCGACAATTCTTATTCTCTTCATGATATTTTACCTTACGTAATTGGTTTTAATAGTTCCCATATATTCTACATTTAAATCATTTCACTGTTGTTCATGTCTTAGCAATTCCATTTTCATTGTACATTGTGTTAACTGAACAATTTTCATTGCAATAACAATTTTGTGTCATTATTTTCCACAACTAAAGAATCTACCAGTTCCTTTGAAATATTCTCATTGATTCCTCTTCCAACATTATTTATATGAGAGATATTGAACATTATTTCCTCTATGATCATCATGAAAATCAATATTTCTCTTATTAGTCGTGTCAAGAAACTTTCCAATGTTTAGATTATTGATCATGTTATGAGATTGGTGATTAGACATATCAACGATGTTTCACCTTCCAAATATCGTTTCATTTGGTTTGTCATGAATAATATCATTTCATTGTCCATAATATTCTCCATTAATATGAATCTTCCTGTTTCCAGCCATTTTCTAAAACCCAAAAAAACGTGTGAGATGAAAAATTCACGTTAGGAAAACAACATAATAAAGGCGGAGTACATTCAATATCTAAAATCATAGGTTTAATCCAATGTTACTCATTATTGTTATCATAGTTCTAGGATTGTAAACTATATATTATACTTCATATTATGGACATCTCTAGACATACCTTATATATATCTCTAGGGATCTCAATAATTTTTCACATCCTAGTTTCCAAAGGTTAATAAAACCTTCACTCTGATACCAAATGTAGAGATCCAAACCCAGTCATACATAGAAATTATATTAATTTTTCTGAATATTTAATATATAAAAAAAAACAGATGCCCAACTACCATATTAGTTTAGTGTCTTTGGAAACTCGGGACATAATATTGTAATCATAGTGAAAGATCTTCAAAATCTCCCATAAAGATCTTCCTCATTTGTTTTCATACCATAAACCATTTTTTATATCCTGGGAAAAAGAAAACATAAAAGGGTGAGCTCAAATGCTCATTATAAGTAAACATGAATAATATAAAAAAATCCTTAAACATTTTAATCTAAAAACATGAATATAAAAAATCAAAATCCAAATTAATGACCTAAATCATGGCGGTAAATAAGGCATATATGACAAAAATACATTAATAATGATAAAAATATCATGGGAATAATATATGTAATTGTGGAAAACAATTATGCACATTATATTATTTCTATAGTGGCAATGGAATTACTTCCAAGACCATCATAGTGGACAAATACCATTACTGAACTAGGTTTACATGCCCTTCCAGCCCTGCATTATTGAACCGGATTTACATGTCATTTTATCCATGTCTATATCAGGAGATATAAATATTTACCAAATTCATTAGAGGGAGATATAGGTCCAACCCAAATCATATTTTAATCATTCTTACATGTTCCACAAAACAATCATAAATCATTCATCATAACCTAATGAATTAAATGGGTTTCATAAACATCATCCCATCATAACATAATCTATATAAAACAAAGGGATATCATTTCATCATAAGAAAATTCAAACCATGTAAATAATAGAGACATTATAATTGAAACATAAACATACTAAATAATGTCATCTTATATGGAAAATAGTATTGATAAAACACCTAAAATGAATTCATGATGAAAATATACTTTTTTCTTCAAAATCATTTACTTTTCAAAATATTAGACATAATTTTAAAAGAAATGTATTTTATCGAAAGAAATCATGAAATATTATAGAGTATGATTCATGAATATAAGGCGTTATGAAACTGTAAATATCTGTTGATGTTGTACAAGTTAAATAACATTCTTCTCATACTTATGCTGGAAAAGTCAAAAAGTACCTCGTATGGTAAACAAAAGAAAGATTACTTCCATTCCATGTGGTAAAAGTTAAAAAAATGAAAAAAATACTTTTATCATATATTTAAGAATAGTAAAAAATTTGTGAAAATTTTTTTAGTTAAAATTGACATGAATGATAAACATAACCCCAGTAAATAGTTAAGAATAAACAATCCCAAATATGAATGATATTGGAATAATTATCTCTTACCTTATGTTTAATTTCGTCAGTTTATGATTGAGACTCTTGTATAGAAGGTTTAAACATATTATATACCGTTAACAGAACAATAATTATATTCATGATATCATATATGATTCAATTATGACTTTATATTACCTGTTCATTTGTCAATTCCATGTCAACGCAGTGTTTTGGGTAAAATTGTTTAATTTATCATATGTGTATTGACTTGCAATTATTCATATGATTACATAAATCAGGATTAATTACATCCAAAATGTAAAAAATTATTTATATATAATATATATTCAAAATATATAATATATAATAGATCAAAAAATGGAATGAAATACATCGTTCATGGAGATGGTAGGTCATATGTACACATGAATGATGTTTTAGTTTCCTTATTAAATTGAATGGAAGTAGGTAAATAATATACACATAAATCCAGTTTCATTATTATGCCATATATTTCTTTATTATTTATTATATATACTTTATAATCATCTGGAATTTTTAACATGGAGAATCTAACACATTGCGTCGTGGAGATGGTAATTCGTATGTACGCACAAGCGATGATATCATTCCCATAATTATTGAATTAAATTGGAGTGGATGATATAATATCACATAATTATTATGATGTTATAATAATCATATATTGTTATTTATTCCATTATTATACCCATCTATGTATGTTGGTTATGAAAAATAGACTGCACCACAGTGTGCACATGGTAGGTCATACGTACGCACACGCGATAATTTCATTTTTTTCATAGGATTATTATAAGATGAAATCGGGTTGTTTCATATTTACAATAAAATATCATTATATTAGTTACACTGATTTTATTGCATTATGATGAAACAACTAAAGAAGTTGATGTAGAAGAAGAATGAAACATGAAAGAATCGGTTGAAGAGATTACCTCTTCCTCGACGTGCCTTTTTTAAACATGATCTTAGTGCACTAGAGCTGGTCTTTTGAGAATAATCTCACCTCAATAATGTCACTAGAGAGGTTTATAATAGGAATTGGAATGGATTTTCCAAGCATGAAGGCTCAAAATTGATATAATAGGAGAGGGAACGAGGTGCCCTGATATAGGAGAGGAGAGGTGACCTTTTGGAATCCTCAATCATATTAATTTATAAAAAACACACAACCAGTATAAAAACATCCAACATGACTTAAATTATAATATGAGATATTATAGGGTTGTATTCTCATCAACCAATCAAATTTATGAATGTTTTTATTTTATTTTCAACCTTATCATTTTGATTTATACTTACATATTCTATTTAATTATATTTGGGGTAATAATGATATACATTCTAAATTTTTATAAATACTTACTTATGTGTTATTAATTAAAAAAAATTTGACACATTATGACATTTTAGAACATATAAATTTTTACTTTTAATTTTTTATTATTTTTTGTTTTATAAAAAATTTAATAATATGTTATTTTCATAAAATATCAATAGTGTCAATTTTGACACAATTCATTTCTTTGCATTTATATAAAATCCACATAGAATATATATTAAAAAAACTATTTAATAGATTATAAACAAGCCATATTAATCTAGAAAATGTGTGGAACACATTAATTAGTTCATATATTATTTATTTTTATACTTTTAAAATCATTTATTTTATTTTTCTCTTAATAAAATAATTACTCCAAATTTTTTGTATAAATATTTAATATACAATTTTTTTGCATAAAAATAATAAATAAAATACTATGAAAAATATAAATAAAATAGTTTTCATAATAATACTTTTAGTTGAATTTATCTTTTAAAACACCCAACCGTTAAAATTGTTTCTTTATTAAAATATGAAGGTGACCACTTTGACGTCATTTAAAATAAAATAATATAAAATTCATAATCTACTTTATAAGGCTCAAAATGGTACATAAGATGGAAATTAAATGATTATGGTAAAGATATACTCGACCAATATGGTCTGGTCATGTTTCTGGTCCTTTTTGATGGGTACTATTATTTTAATTAGAGCTATATTATTGATATTTCAATAAATAAACAATGTACGCATTATTAATGTATAAGCTAATAAGGTAATTATATATTTCTTAAAAATTAAAAAAAAAATTCAATAATAAATAATAACATTTTATCTTTAAGATAAGTATTTATAATCAAATTTAGAATCTGTATAACAATATATTAAAAATACTTTAATTATTATTGATTGAGTGAGTCATATTTCACTTTAATTAAATAAAATAAATTAATGGTCTTAATCACATTCATGTGGGTTTTAATATATTTCATTTTGACCCAAGTATGATTTACAGAGAAACATAATCATCCTGTTACTTTAATAAAAATATTAATGTAATTTTATAATATTATTTTTACCCTTAATTGTCGGATTTATTTTTGACTGTGGTAAATAAAATTTACCGTAGTTATTATTCATAATGCCTAAAAATAAAAAGTATCCTATTAACGAAATTTGGACAAACTCATTCCAAATATGGAATAAATGTTTCCCAATTCAAAATATAGAATTTGTAGTATTTAATTTAAAATCAATCTCTCTATAGAGAAAACTGGTTTTAAAAGTTAAAACAATTAAAAAGATTGAAATATTTTTAGCTATGAATACAATGTAAAATTAATTATAATAAATTAAATTATATTAAAATGTAAAAATATATTCAATTAATACATTAAAACCATTCAATATTGTAATTCAACAATATAAATTATCTTGGTGAAAAATGTTGTTTTTAATTAAAATTTTTCATTTTTTTACTATTCATCAAAATATGAATTTTTAGAGAAAAATATAAAAAAAATTATCCCATGTAAATTTTTATATACTTATTTCAACGAATAATTTTATATTGTCAAATTTAACTCATATAGATGTCAAAAACTAGATTTAATGTGGGTGTGCCATCAAAAGGCAGTAAAACTGTATTTTTGGAAGAATATTTCCTTTATATGAACAATTGATTTTGTTCACATAACATGTTCTAGGGAATTATTATAATGAATTATCATGTTTTATAATTAAAAATTCAGTTAATGCTATTCATAATAGCTAGATTATAATATTATTATAACAATATATCATTATTTAGTGAAACTCATTATTTCGTACAACACACGCTGTTGAGGAATGCCGCTCTTGCATGCAACACAAGAAAAAAAATGTTTTTGTATATACTACAAGCTAATACAGTGTTGCATATAGCGAAATCTAATCTTGGTTTAGCGTAAAACACATGAAATTAATGAAATTAAAAATAATATTTCTCATAAAATATTAGTGTGTTAAATTAATAGTACATAAACGTTTTGGGGTTATGATCCTATGATGCTATATTTATATTTTTTTATTTGTTTTTGTATTTATTTGAAATTATGTTAAAAAAACCCATTCCATTATCATGGGATATACATTGATAAAATGTTTATGAAATATATATCATTTCATGAGTTCTGAGGTGATCAATGAATTGTGATCTTTTGAAACTCATATTTATAAATTTATTTATGTGATGTTTGGGACTTATATATACCTCTAGTGCATTTTGTAAAGATGGATTAATGATGAGGTAAATATGTTATGGGTGAACCTGATTTTAAGTTTCCAAATTTTTTTATAGGACCTAGTTGTCATGTTCATATATTTATATATGGACGAGTAATTCACATCGAATCATTTATATGAGTTGTTTTCCTCCATTCTTATAATATAATGTGTAGACCTAGTTTCATTTCCAAAATTTTATATAAGATATTTCTTTTAACTCATTTAAACAATGAGTGAACCTATTTATATTTATACATTTAAATAGAGTTATAATTTTATTTATTGAGACAATAGAACGTATTATGTAAATATTAATCTCTATTGGAATATTTCATTCTAATATTTTATTATTTATATAATTTAATTTATAAATAATTTTTCCATGACTCAGGATTATGATGTTGGATATGAATTTTGTATGTTTACAATGTTATGATCATTGTCTATCAATCGTATTATCTTATTAGGATTATGTTATAAGTTATATCTCTCTTGTCTACCCATACTATGAAACTGAGATCACCCATCCCTATTTATACTTTTCCCTGAGTTATGAAAAAATAATTTAGAATTAATTTATATAGGAAAGTTTCTAGTTATGAATAATGTAGTAAGAGGTGATTTATATCATTTATGAACCTATGGTTTTTCTATCAATGATTTGGAAACAACAATACCAATATTATTATAATGTTAAAATAAATATGTTTTCCAGATTTCTCATCTACATATATTTAATAATTATGTGTAAAAAGTCTAGTAAATTATTATGATTATGAATTATTTTATCATGATATCATTGATTGTTTGTAATTGTTAATGTTAATTTGTTCTCACCATTATTATTTTCCTTTCCAAAATATTTAAATATAATGTCGTTAAGTGATTTCATGTATAAATAATCATTAATATTAATATTTTTCATATTTTATTTTGAGTGTAAAATATGTCAGTAATGTTTTTAGATAATTTTTTAATACAACAATACTGATCTATCCCTTCTCAAATGGTTAATTTTTTCATATTTAAACATTATAATTTAGAATCTTGATTTATTTTAGTCGTGTTGAGGGTTTTATATATATTTCATATGATGTGAAATATGTTGTAACTTTTATAGTTTTGATTTTGTACCGTGAAATGGATATCATCACATGTTTATAAAAAATTAGAATGTTTTCAAAATTATTATTTTTTGAATGAAAACATGTTTTGTGTTTTTTTTAAAATTTGTTTTGGTTGGTGTTGTTTTCAAAAAATCATTTATTTTTTATAAAAAAAATTTGGTATCTTTTCTATAATTTTCTTGGTATATGTGTGTTTTAGAGAAAAAAATTCCACAATTCTAATCATGTTTCATCATTGTCATTATTTAATGATCACATGTTAGTATCATTGTAATAAAAATGTGGATATCGTACAATTTTTATACTCATTATCTACATGAATAACTCTTTTTAAATTTAAACAATGTTTCAATGACATATATAAAAGAATGATATTATACATTATTAGTGGAAATCCATATATAAAGTTGTTTTACTTACACAGAAATCTAAAAAAATCATAAAAATAATGTCAATATAAGTTATTGGACATTGATTTTATGTTTTTTAAAACATATGTTGTCATAAAATAAGGATATTATTAATCATTAATAAAATATTTTTTCATTTGAAGTAAGATTTTATTTCTTCATTTTTATAAGTAGAAGTTATTCACTATAGTAAAATTTTATCACTTGTCCTTATATTTATAACTCTAGTGAAAATGGGAATGTGAAAGGGGATAAATTGTCATTTAGTCAAAATATATGGTTATGGTGTATGAATTATATCATTTGAAAATAGTGTTAGAGGATGGATTTTTTCTAGAGTCATGGAAATTTTGGTTTTAGATTAAACTAAGATTGAATTATATTGACATATTCCCCCAAAAAAGTCATTTCATTTCTTTTAATATTGTCTCTCATAATACATTTATTCATTAGTAAATGAAAGGTTGATTAATACTCTGTTTGATATTATAATTTTTTCATTTTAACAACTAATATCTCTAAATTGATATATATGATGCATCATTAAATTCATTTTAATTATTTCACACCAAGAACATTCAATTTAAATAATTATAAATTCATCAAAAAAAATTCATTTCTAGTGAAATTATATCTGTATGTATTTAAAAGTAAACATAAATGTTAATTTTAATGAAAATGTATTATTATTTTTTGATTTATCAATGAAAATAATGATAAATAAAACATAGTTTTATAAATCCACTTATATGTATTATTTAATAAAATTTTCATGATTATAACCATTTCATTGTTAAATAGTCATGATTTTTATTCTTTAAATAATAGAAGTTTTTAATCTAAAATTATCTCTAATTATAGTGGTAAATGACAGAAAAATCATTATCATATCAGTCCTCAATTATTGAATTTAAAATTTCAATATATCCATGGTGTTGTTAAAGATAATAATTTTATATTACCAATGTGGTAGATCAGAAATCAGTATTTTGAAAGTTCCAAGAGTTAATATTTTGAGTTTATTTTAGGAAAAATAAATCTACATTATCCATATAGAATATATATATTAGCATTACTTTATTATATGTAAGAACCTGAACATTCTTTTTAGGTATGTTTTTCCTCTTTCTTGAGTTTTTTAGAAAAGTGGATTTTCGGGAAATTTTTTAAGTACACACCATGTACTTTATGAGTACACGTTGTGTACTTTTAGGCTTCTCGAGGCCTTGAGATGTATGTGTCATGACCATGCACACTTCCATGTAGGGGTGATGTGGAGGCCACCTAAAGCTAAGTACATAAAAGGCAAGTAAACGCCATGTACTTCAAAGGTACACGTTGTGTACATTTTTAGTTTCTTAAACACACTGAGGTCACGTCTAAACCCCAGAACTGTCTTCTTATAGGTGTTCTTCGACATGGAGAGACCGTACAATAAAAAATCTTATCCGAGTCCCAGAGCCTTCGTCTTTTTTCCGAATCGACTGTCGTCAACTGCGTTGGAAATGCAGCCGTAAGATCTTCCTTCTAGTAGAGCTTCGTTTTCCAATTCATACTCTCTACCATGATATCTTGGGTTGAATGTTTTGGATTTTTTGTTAGATATAAGACATTCCAAAGAGAATAAAGCCTTGTGGTTCAAGTATTTCGGTCTCCTAGAATCAAGGTAGGTGGTTTGTGCCTTTCTGTAGAATGTCTTTGAGTATTTTGGGCAAATTATACCAATACCTTGGAATAGTGTATTGAGTGTTTCCTGTTTTCCCTTATTGATTTCCTGCATAGCTTATATGTATGAGTAGAGGTTGTTGTTTTTCAATAGGGTAATTTACTGTGATTTGGACGTTTTGTACATGCCTATTTTTCTCGTTAGGATTTTTCTAGTTCCATGACTAGCTTATAGGATTGTGTGACTGCAGTTCTTTAATGCAGAGATTCGATAGAATTCTACCCATGTAGTAATTTAGTTTACCTTTGACATTACACAATGATATACTTGCTATCATAACACAGGGATGTGAGAACCTAGTGTAGTAGACGATATAGAGAATGGACGTAAGGTCTTCTCTAGAGTGTCTTTATAATACGATGTGAGACCACATGGAAATTGGCATTGAGTGCTTCCTCAAAGTGTTTGTAGTTCCTCAACGTTGGCCATAGGTGTAATGAGACGTTGAGTGCTTCCCCATAGCGCCTTTAGTACGATATGACACTATAGGGGGAATTGATGGCATGTTCATTCGGTAGAGAGTCTATTCATTAGCTGAACTAGAGGGTTGGGACTGTGTGTGCCTCCCAGAGGGTTTCTAGTACATGTAGGTTGAACCATAGGGGTTAGGCTGTGAGAACTGCCTAGATATTACCTATTTGTTCTACTTGCTTGAGTGACTGCATACTTGTTCGTAAATCATATCCTAGAGACTGTGGATTGTTTGCTGCTGAGTACTATCATGTTTACAGGTTTCTGTACTTTTACCATCCATATATTCATTGACTGCAAGGCACAGATCTTCGGGTGGTTTCCTACTATGATTTTTGTCTCCCAAACTATTTGGGTCTTGCTTTTGGGCCCAAATATATTATATTGTTGCATGTATAGATAAGGTAAAGTTCCCTTTTACTTCATGTTCTTGATTGTATTGGAACCGAAGAGCATGGGACCAAGATAAGTCTTGCGATGCTTCAGAATTGTTTTTATGATTTCTTTTGTACGTGGGATTACTAATGTATTTTTGAATTGTGACTTGTTTGGCTATTTTCTGAGAAAAATTTGTATCATGCATCATTTATATATAAGTTTTCATGCTATTTAACAAATTCAGTCTTTCATTGTTCACTTGTGTGTGGATTGTTTCTGTTTATACTATAGTTATTTGTTCCTCTTCTACTGTGTACTCCTCTAATGATGGAATAGATTCCCCACTATCACACCCGAGGTCGTCGCTGCTAGTCAGTATCCTCTGGCATTCAGGGAAATACGGTTGAGGCCATATGACCAACCGGGTACGAGGCACCTTTGGTTGGCTTCTAGAACCAGGGAGTTAAAATGTGGTATTAGAGGCTGTCTTTTATCTTGAATCACTGTTTGAAGCATATAGCTAGGGATATGATGAAATAAGTACTTGGAAATAAGTTTTTCCCTGGAGTAGCTAACCTGTGTAAAGGAAAAATCTATACTACCTCGTTTGTTTCAATTTAATTTGGGTTGCAAATTTTACAGTTGATTTGATTTCATCGTTGGGTGATTCACATGATTTGTACTGCTACCATTATTGTTATTGCAGTTCTATTTCTGTCCCAACTCGATGAAATGAGGGTATGCCATCTCACGCAGTATATATGAACTTTTTGTAAATCACAGTGAATTCATTCATTCCAAGACATCTAGGATGATTTAGTGATTGCATGTTTTTGTGATAGATGTTGTGTATATTATGCATGCTATTGTGATAAATGTTTTGATAGAATCCCTGCTATTTGATAGGGAATTTTTTTATAATGTGATATTTTATATGGACACCAAAATTTGGTTTTTGAGGTATTATGGGCCCTCATGGACAAGAATATGGTGGATCATTGACCTGTTTGCATTTTTTTAACATGTATAAGATTCCAAAATTTGATTCACGGGGAGTATGGGCCTTCATGTATTGAAATTTTTCACCGTAACACTGGTTTTCTATTTTTTTCTGGGCTTTGGAGTAGTTTCTAAGGCGACTGTCCAGAAAAACCTAGGATACACGACGTGTTATCTATTGTTACATGTCGTGTGGTCTATAGTCGTGTCACTGACTGTGCGAGAAGGGACATGGGGTTTTGAAAAATCTTATAGGAACACATCGTGTACTAGTTTACCATGCCATGTAGTATGAAATAGGTTTCACGAACAACACTTGTCATTTTGTCATTTCACATACACACCGTGTCTGAATTTTACACACTGTGTCGTATGATCTAGGTACCCAACCATGTCACGAACAACACGGGTCAGTGTTACCCTTTCTCGTACACACTGTGTCATTATAGAACAGACTGTGTAGTGTCAGCCATGTGTCAGGATGTGTTGCTAACAATACAGTCCAGGTAAGGCATGTCTAGTACACGCCATGTCTACATTGAACACGCCGTGTAGTTTTGTCTTAGAGGGGTCGTGTGTCATAATCATGTAGAATTACTCAGGCAGTGAATCAGATTGAAGTACACAATGTGTGTAAGGACAACGCACCATCTATTTGGGTTGTTACATGACCAGTTTATGTATATGTACACACCCATGTGAATTAATTAATGGAACATGTCGTATGGGGAATAAAAACGCCGAGTAGTCTTGTTTTACCTAACTTGAGAACATTTTTTCATGTTCCTTCATGTGCCTTCAATTTTTCAGTCCTTGCTAATGATGAACTATGTTGTACGATTGACCATGTAGTGTCATGGCACCGAGACGTACTCAGGTTGTATTCCAGTTTCCTGGAAATGATCAGAAACCGGATATGGCCGATCAGGGACTTCGCACATACACT
Source organism: Viscum album (assembly GCA_963277665.1). Lineage (NCBI taxonomy): Eukaryota > Viridiplantae > Streptophyta > Magnoliopsida > Santalales > Viscaceae > Viscum > Viscum album. Next base: position 1,845,325,720 of record OY728156.1, read on the forward strand.
CCTATTGTGGCATCCTAGGCACCAGCAATGATACCAGTTGTAGGTGTCGATGTGCAGTTTAGGGAAGGTTTTCTGAGGGTGATGTAGACCTTCCAAGGACCTCTACCTTCTTCAATGTCAATGGTAGACATAACCCTGGTTTTCCAACAGTAGAATACTCCCTACGTCTTAGGGGAAGGAGGACCTCATGCTGCAGAGTCATGGCTAGAATCCATGATGATGATCTTCGAGCATCTAGTGATGACTTCAAAGAAGTGGGTCAAGCTCGCTACCTACATGATATGAAAATCTTCCTAGATGTGGTGGGATGTGATATCACATGCGTTAAATCAGTAGGTTATGGTGTTGGAGGAGTTTCAACATGTCTTTTTTGACTACTATTATCTGGTGACCCTGAGGGCCGACTGAGCCCAGGAGTTCATGATCCTTGAGAAGGGTACTCTTTCTGGCATAAAGCATTTCTCTCGTTTCATTGTGCTTAAATATTTCACACCCCTATAGGGAATATATGGATTGTTCTTGGCATGGATGTTTGAGGATGGTCTCATACTGGAGATCCACTCACAGTTGAATATATTCAGGCTGACTTCAATCGCTTCCATCATCATCCAAACACTGATTGCAGAGCGAAATTTGAGAGATTATGGAGATGAGATCCAGGACAGTTCCACTTCTAGATATAGTGCTTCACCAGCTGATAGCTGGAAGCACCATAGAGAGTATATACATAGTGATATGAGGCAGTGAGGTACATCTTCAGGTAGCCTCAAGGAATTCTACCAGTGTGGAAGAGCTGGGAATACAAGGTATAAGTTCCAGAGAGACCCCATGGAGTGCTGATCATGTGGAAAGATTAGTAACCTTCAGTGCTTATTTCATGTTTAATCACCCGAAGCTAGTGACATACGTTCATCCATGACTCCTCATTCAAGAGAGGTGCCGACAGTTTCTCACAAGTCTGGGAACTGGAGTTCTTTTGGACGTTTGAGTCAAGGTTGAGGTCGAGGTTCTTATGGTACGTCACCGTTCTTTCAGCGAAAGTAGGTTGGATCAACTCATAGTGTTCCGGTAGGGTCACCTGGACACGGTACAAGTTAGGGTTTTGTAGTGGACCAAACCCACCAAGAGTAGGATCCCAGACCCAATACAGATCGAGGTACGATTTTAGTTTCCTCAGTTTTATCTTCTGCTGTTTTCAATATAGTTTCTACGCATATCATTATTTGTATTCCTTTCGTGGAGAGCCTTGGACTGTGTATATTTTCTTCCACTAACATGTTAAAACTAGACACATCATTGGGTACTAGGATGTATAGTGTATGTCAGTGAAAGGAGTGCCCTCTAGATGTGGATGGGTATCACATTCTATGGGACCTATATATCCTATAGATGACAGGTTATGATGTCGTTCTCAAAATGGATTGGCTAGTTCCTTCCCAGGTAGTCATCGACTAATATCGCTGCATGTTGAGTTTTATATCACCCGAGGGTGAATATTTTCATTATCATGGTGAGTGGGATGTCCAGTCGAGTCGAGCAGGACTCAAGCATCATGGGCTCAGCAGAGTTATAGCTCAGATTTCCAGTTTATACCTGGATGACTAGGGTACTTCATAGTTAGACTTTACTAAAGTGTTGAATTGTTTCAGGGATATATTTCAAGAAGAATTTTCAAGTTTTCCACCAGAGCGTGAGGTATGATTTTCTATTGAGATCATGCTAGGAGTAGCACTTTTGTCCATTCTTCCTTATATGATGGATACACCTACATTGTAAGAGCTCAAGAAGCATTTAGAGGAGTTGCATGCACATGGTTTCATCCATCCCAATACATCTCTTGGGGTTTTCCTATCTTATTTATGATGAAGGCAGATGACACCCTTAGGCTTTGTGTGTATTATCTTAAGATGAACTAGTTGACGGTCAAGAACCGATATCCCTTTCCTAGTATTGATGATCTCTTTGAACATCTTTGAGGAGAAAGAGTTTTCCCAATGATCTATTTGAGATTCAGATATAATTAGATGTGTGTTAGACAAACAGATATACCTTTGACAACCTTCCAGAGCAGTTGTGGTCTATACAATTATGTGGTAATGTCGTTTGGAATCTTGAACGCACTGGAAGTTTTCTGGGCTCTGATGAACCGTGTGTTCCATCCACACATATACTCTTTCTTGGTGGTATTCGTGGATGATATATTGGTGTACTCTAACACTCGACATGACCATTGTACCCATATTGGGACCGTTTAGGGTACACTGAGAGAGAATCATTTATATACATATCTCTCCAAATTCCACTTGTGGATGGATCAAATTCACTTATTGGGTAATGTTATCTCCGAGATAGGAGTATGAGTCAACCCAGAGAAAGTGAGGTCTGTAGTTTCCTTGGAGCAGTCGATGAATGTTTTTGAGGTACGAAGTTTTCTAGGGCTAGTTTGAAACTACATGCACTTCATATTAGACCTTTACCGCATAGTATCACCGCTGATGGGTCTGACCAAGAATGGTGTGAAGTTCTTATGGTCAGGTTCTTGTGAGACAACCATTCAGGAGCTGAATAAGAGGTTGACATCATCATTGATACTAGTCTTTCTAGATCCGGGAAAGAGATACACTCTCAACTATGACACCTCAGGTATCGGGCTAGGCGATGTGATTATACAGGGATATGGAGTCATTGCGTATGTGTCTCAGTAGTTGACGCCACTTGAGAGAAACTACCTGATGCACAATCTCAAGCTAGCGGCAGTTGTTCATTCCTAAAGATGTTAGAGACATTCTATTATGGAAGATTACATTATGGTTTTCACTAACCACAAGAGTCTCTAATACATTTTCACATAGTGTGATATGAATTTAAGACAGTGCATGTGGGTTAAGTACCTACAATACATTTTCTTTGTGCTTCCCTATATGCCTGGGAAGGGAAATGAAGTGGCTGATGTGTTGAGTAGGAGAACTAAGATACAATAAGATTTGAAGGACAGTAGTGACTTGCAGCATAGTGCTTTGTTCTCTGAGATGCATATGAAAGGGCACGACATACTGGGGCAAACTTTTCAATCTTCAATATCTGTTAACTATAATCATATCGATCGGGTACGAATGAGGCAGCTATCAGACTCAGAAGGCCTAGTCCTGTGAGATAGTGTGCCAGGAGAGGAACCTCTTCTTAGATGGACGGTGGGAAAGGATGAGATCTTGTGTATCCAGGGATACATATGGGTGCCAGTAAACATAGGTGAGGTGATAATGTTGGATTTTCGTTCCTCAGTTTGGGAAGTTCATCCAGCAATCATCAAAATGTATCATGATCTGCACCACCAATATTGGTGGCCAGGTATGAAGAGATTTGTTACTAGTATTTTCATGAGGTGTTCCACTTGTCAGTAGGTGAATGTGGTGAAATAGTGACAGACATGTCTTTTACAGTAGGTACATATTCATGAGTGGATGTGGAACTATTTCACGATGGAATTCATGACGGATTTGTCGAGATCACCTCGAGGTAATGATGTTGTTTGGGTTGTCATCGAAAGGCTTATAATGGTTTCTCACTTCTTGCTGATCAATGTGACCTTTAGTGTTAATGACCTAGGATGGTTTCACATCCGTGAGGTTTTACGCCTACATAGAGTTCCACACTCCATTGTTTCAGACATGGATGCATGTTTTACTTCTCGGTTATGGAAGGGGTTTCAGAAGGATTTGGGTACCTAGTTACTTTTGAGTACACCATACCATCTTTAGACAGATGGTCAGTCCATGCATACAATTCATTTGCTTGAGGATGTGCTCCGAACATGCATTCTAGACTTTTGAGGTTCTTGGGAGAATCATATACCTCTTGTGGAGTTTTCCTACAAAAACAGTTTTCAGGTTACTATTCTGATTGAACCTTACGAGGCATTGTATGGTATGACATGTCGATTACCTTTATGTTGGCTAGAGACACGAGATGCATGTTTACTAGGACCTCGTCTATTTGAGAGTACCAAAGAGCAGATACAGTTCATTTGGATGAGGATGGCTACTGCAAAGTCTTGATAGAAGTTGAATGCAGATCCGTAGAAATGTCCTCTGGTGTTCGAGGTCGGGGATCCTGTTTTCATACCTGTCACACCGAGTTTGGGGCACAAGAGGATTAGGAGACAGGGTAAGATTTCACCAAGGTATCTCGGGCCATTTGAGGTGTTGGAGAGTGTTGGTCCGGTTGCCTATTGGTTGCAGTTACATTAGAGGAATTAGGAAACGCTTGACGTATTCCACATTTCTCAACTCCGACGTTACTTTTCAGTCCTGCCTCATGTCTTTCAACATGAGGAGGTGGAGATCTAGGTGAATGTTTCATTGGACGAGCATCCTATATGGATTGTCGATCGTAGTACGAGGTTCTCCCTGGCCGGTCTGTTCATCTAGTACAGGTGTTTTGGCAGCACGGGAAGTACAGAACAAGACTTGAGAGAGGGAGGCTGAAGTATGATTGCAGTAGCTGGAGCTGTCCAGGGTTTCTTCTTCTACGCCTCGCTAGGGAAATTCAGGGAAAATTTTATTTAAGGGGGAAATATTTTATTAATCTGAACATTTTTTCTAGTTATGTATTTCCTTTTCTGGAGTTTTTCAGAAAAGTGGTGTTTCTGGAAACTTTTGAATTACACATCGTGTACTTTATGAATATACACCGTGTATATTGTTACTGCTCGAGGTCATGTGATTGCCGTGTCATGACCATGCACACTGCCATGTAGGGGTGATGTGGAGGCCGCGTAATGTGGAGTGTAGAAAATGCGATTACATGCTATGTACTTCAAAAGTAAACACCGTGTAATTGTTTTTCACTAAATGCATCAGGGTCACGTCTTAACCCCATAACTGTCTTTTCCTAAGTGTTCTTCGATCAGGAGAGATCGTATGACCGTGAATATTCTCCGAGCCCCCGAGCGTCCGTCTGTTCTACGAATCGACCATCATCAATTTTGTTGTAATCGTAGCGGTATGTTCTTCCATCTCCTAGAGCTTCATTTACCAATTTCTCCTCTTTCTCGTGTTATCATGGGTTATATTTTTGGATGTTTTCATAGATATAAGGCGTTCCAAAGAGAATCAATCCTTTTTGATCAAGTATATAGATTTTATAACATCAATGTAGGTGGTTTGTGCCTTTCTGTAGAAATTCATTGAGAATTTTGTGATAATTCAACCAATACCCTTGAAAGTGGAATTACATGATTCTTTTTTTCCCTTGATGATTGCATGTTTTGATTATATGTTTTATTAGAGGTTGTTGTTTTTTAATAGAGTAGTTTATTGTGCTTTGGATGTTTTTCCCATTCATGTCCTTCCTGTTTGGATTTTTCCAGTTCAATACCTAGCTTATAGGATGAAGTGACCGTACTTATTTAATGATGAGATGTTGTAGAATGCTAACCATGTAGTTCTTTTGGTTACTTTGGCATTTATGCGATGCGAAACTTGCCGAATTTACACAGTTCTATGAGAACCTAGTGTAGTATACCATATGGATATTGGATGTAAGGGATTCTTCAGAGTGTCTTTATGATATGATGTGAGACCAAAGGGGGAATTGACGTTGAGGGATTTCTTATAGTTTCTTTAGTTCTTCGACGCCAGTCATAGGGGGGATGAGACGTTCAGTGATTCTGTAGAGTGCCTTTAGTACGATACGAGACACTAAGGGGAATTGATGGTGAGTGCTTCCTCAGAGAGTATTATTTAGATGAACCAGAGGGGTGAGACTATGTGTGTCTGCCAGAGGGTTGCTAGTACATTTATATTGAACCATAGTGATTAGGTAGTGAGAACTACCCATAGGATACTAATTTTTTCTACTTGTTTGAGTGATTGCTTATTTGTTTGTAAATTATATGCTAGAGACTGTGGATTGTTTGTTGAAGAGTACATTCTTTTTTACTTTTTTCATACTTTTACCCACCATATATTCACTAAATGTTATGAACATATTTTTAGGTACTTTTCTACTGAGATTTTTGTCTCACACCCTGTTTGGGTCATGCTTTTGAGACCAAACATATTATATTGTTACAGGTATAGATAAGGGAAATCACCCTTATATTTCATGTTCTTGATTGCATTGGAGCTGGAGAGCATAGGGCCAAGCTAAGGCATCTGATGCTAAGTAATTGTTTATCTGCTTTATTTTGTACATAGTTTTAGAACAATATTTCAGAATTGTGACTTATTTGGAAATTTTCCTAGACTCATTTGTATCATCAATCATTTATATATAATTTTTCCTGTGGTTTATCAAATTTAGTCTTCTGTTTTTCACTTGTGTATGGATTGTTACTGTTTCTACTATTCTTATTTTTTTCTCTTCCGTTGTGTACTCTACCAATGAGGGCATAGTTTCCACACTATCACAGCCAAGGCCCTCGCTGCTAGTTGGAAGCCTCTGGCATTTAGGGAAATGCACTTTAGTCCATGTGACCAACTGGGTATGGGGAACCTCTGTGTGTCATCTAGAACCAGGGCGTTACAATAGAGGAAAATGAAACATTTCATTTTACATGGTAGTGTAATTTTCTAGGGGTGGCCAATGAGAAGAATATAGAAATCAGTTAAGGAATAAAGGATAGAAAAAAAAGACCAAAAAGGATTCCATTGGATAGCTAAGACCAAAAAGCCAAATAATATTAATATGGTAGGACGTTTGAAAATTTTTATTTAACTAATGGGAATATTATTATTAATGATTATTCATCTATATTTTTTTTATGGATTTCTATGAAAAATATCGCATCAAATGAAAATATTGAGGTTTTATGTATTGAAATGTGACAAAAATCATCGGTATGGTCTATAATTATTCTTCAAACACTACTCCATTATGTATATGTTTTTAGATGAATCTTAGGTAAGGAATATATCAAAAATATGAAATAATTTCTAATTAATAATGTATCTTGAATAAATACTATTACATGAATGAATAGGAAATTGAAAATATTTCAAGTTAGGTTAAAATTTATAATCCTCATAAATCCTTAGAGAAGAATCCACTATAGATTCCACACATTAGTTTCATGTTATAAGTTATTTTTAAATGTTTATCCAAAAATAATGAATGCTACAAATATTGAATAGTGCCATACTTTTGAAGAATAATGGGATATTATTTGGTTCAACCAATTTGAGTGAAATATGTATTGTGTAATGATTTTTGATACAAATTAATAGGTAAAATGAAAATTAACTATGGAGACATAGTAAAATGGTAATTTCTAATAATGATGAAAATTTGTAAATAAATAAGATTAAGAGAGTACAATATTAATATAATAATGTTTTAGTGGATCCACTAGTTGTTATTGGTCCATATATAGTGTGAAGATTCATTTTGAATATTTTTATGATTATTTTACCTTTCATAGACTATGTTATCTTATTTTTTAACTATAAAATTGTGGTTAGTTTATTGAGTGTATTATTATTGTTTTTGATATATTCATTGAAGATGTATTCCCATAGGGTCAAAACTGTGAGGAATGTTTTATAACTCTACAATGATTAATAATCATTAAAAATGATGAAATATACTTTGTCTAATTAGTATATGGTGTTAAAGTATTACAAATAATATTCTAAATTTTTTAGATTAGTATATGTTGTATAATATTTGAGAAAAATTTTCAATATGTTTATTTATGTCTCAATATTTGATAATTATTTATTTCACAGGAGAGTAAGAAATAAAATATTAGAGATTTAGTAAAATATAATCATAATCTATTTTAATTGTTGTTTGTTAGTTTGGTAAGTACATGGATATTTTGAAAATATTAAAATACAACTAATTACCCTAATTGATATCCAATATCCTAACTATTATCAAAATAATTTTATTGATTACATCCTTAAAGGGAGGTGTAATTTACAATTAGACTAGTACCTAGAAAAAAATAAATTTTCATTCAATTATATTGGATATCCCAAGAAGAAGGAAATGATGGTCTATGTATCTAATATTTAGTATAAAAGATTCATATTAATATATTGTTCTCAATAGATAGCAAAAATTTCATTTTCCAAAAATTATAGTAGTAATATCTATATATCCATTTACTATTGAATGACTAACTTTTTGATCATAAAGAAAAAATATATATTTCAATGAACATAATTAATTTTAGAAAAAGTATTGAGATATGTTTTTGAATATAAAAATATGATTCAGTTATAATAATGATAGTGTAATAATAAAATATATCAAAAAAGGATATTTATGTATATAGGGACTTCTCAATTTCTTCTCCAAGACTTTTAGAGAAGAAAAATCACTTCTTGAAATATTATAATTATTGATTGCCATTTTTTAAATTTACATATTATTTTGATGGTATTAATAGTTGGAATTTTGATATACTCAAGGATAGTTGTCTAATATAATAATCATTAAGAGATTAAATGTTCGATAATTTAGGTCTACAATGGCTCTCTAGATAATTCCTAATATGAAATATGTAGATTTTTTAAATGATGTTTCATCATTATATATTATTTTATAATTGTATTTTCGATAATCAAATGAAATTAAATTTTGAATTTTCTCTAGGAATGACCCATGAAAATATTTTACAATTATGAATTCATGTTTTTGGATGGATATAATTGAAGTTTTATTTAATTTGTTTTCAAATTATATTCAACAATGAAAACCTTAAATCTGGAATGTGTAATTTATTATTATAAATATAATTTTCAAAAATAATTTTTAGTAATTAACAGAATGTCCTAATTAAACATCATTCCCTATTTCTCTTGAGTTTTTAATTTTTTTTATGGCAGTTATATTTCAAATTGAATTCTCTTATGATGAGTTACAATTAATTGTAGGTATTTTATCACATATAGTTATAATAAATTAAAATACAATGACAAAAAGTAACCTATATATGATTTAGTATTTTCTATTAATTTAAAGTATTATAATACAGAGATGTATTTACATATTTAAAATAATTTAATGTTTAAATATACTATAATAACATCAAATTAATTTTCTCAGGATTTGATTTCAGAATGTGATAATTGAGTAAAGTGAAATAACATCAAAAATTGTATGTTAATATCATGTTATATCTAAGAGAAATCATTTTATGTGGATGATTACATTAGTATAAATATTAATGTACTAGTGGTAAAGAAATAATTATAATAATTTATGTTAATTATTTTGTTGGTAAACTTTCACATAGATATTTAGGGAAAGTAAGATGTAATATTTCTCTCTGTTTTATGGTGTATTCAATTTTAACTAATAATAAAATGTAAAATTATTTGATGAATTAAAAATTGATTTGAATAAAGGGATTCATAAATGACTCATCGAAAACATAAAAATGGGAAATTTCATTGAATTTACTCATATATTTAAAAGGGTGAATGGATGCTCTTTTAAAATTAAAGAAATAATATATTGTATATTTTGATAACTCTTGTATTGTACTACAACCATTAAATGCCTATATATATCACAACATAAAATATCAATTTCATTTAGGGGAGAATATGGAAATTTTATAATTTATATTTTACTGTGTATACTACGAGATCATAGACTTCATTTTTTCGTGTTTTTGGAGTTGGATTCACCGAAAAGATTTTCCATGTATGTTATAGGGTGTGTAGAGGAAAGGAGGAGTGGCAATGAAAAATTATCATAGCAATGGTGTAGAATAATTAAAAGAACAATTTTATTCATGACTACAACCTAGTGGATAAAGCACCATCATAGTGGAACTGTGGAAGGGGGGACATTCAAGGATAAAATTAAAAAAAATGGGTAGTTGTGACAACATCTATACATTTTGGCATTAATATTTTGTTAGTAGATAAGGTCCTATGGTGTGGTTCTTATTGATATATTGTATCCCCTAGATCCAGATTTATTGCAACTATTTTTGTTCTAAAATACAATATTTGACTAACTATGGTGGTGGCAAGGTCCCTCCTTCTGTGTTGTCAAATTACTTCTGTAAGGTAGTGATGTTTCATAATCCAAGGGTTTATGTTGGTCATCAGTTTTTCATTAGGTGAATAAATACACTAAGACCTTTAATCCCCATTATTTTTCAACCCTCCCACAGAAACCAAGACATAGTTGGGTTTTTTTCTTTTTTATGTTAAGACCAATCTGATTGGTATTGATCCCCAGCTCTTTGAGATCAATATGCAGTGATTCGTGGTGACATCCACCTTTTCTCTCTAGTGATTTTTCTTCATTTTATTATTTTCCTGTAGTTTCTTGTTTATATGTTATGATTCCAATATACATATATTTTATGTGGTTCATTCAGTCTTTAGTCAATTTAATTATGGATAGAAATCATTTAGATAACATCTCTCATCATAGGAGTGGTTATCTTCGATCTTCGATTTTGGTGAATAATCATTCCATGAAAATTGGATCCATTGAGGTAAGGGATTCATTTATTACCTTTTTAAATTAAATTCTAAATATATCATACTCATCTAATGGTATACTAATGAAATTAACATAAAAATAATGATCCAGATTAAAGAAAGTATTTCTTTTATGAATAGATATTGTATGTTGTTTTTCCCTCCATGATTTAAAATTTCTATTGATTATATATATACTGTGATATCTATAATTTTCATTTAAATAATTTATCAGTCACTATTTATTCTTTGGAAATTTTTTTCATTGTTCTTATGGATTTCTTCCTGTCATGTATCGGGTACCCCCTTGACCTATTCATGTTTATGGGGGTCTTACTATGTGCTTTCAAATCAGAGGGCATAACCCTACTCAATTGAAAAAAAGCTAATGATATAGGGAGAGGAGGCCTAGATGATGTGAAATAAGTTTATTATTGTGATAACATTATGTAGGTGGATATTTATGTGGGTTTCAAGGAAGATATTAGACATGTTCATCTAGTTTGAAGAAACTATTTCCCATTTTTGTACTAAAATAAAATGTTTTCTCAATATGAGTCTATTTAATGTATTTTAATTAAGTTACTTGTTTATCAATATTCATTTTCCAAAATATTGAGGGATTAATATGTTCTATGATATATTTTAATTATAAATTAGTGTGTTTCATATTGTATAATGAATTATGGAATAGTGATAAATAATGTTTAACAAATGATTGTCCCACATGGTCAAATTTTTTAATTGAAAATTGGACGATATTGAGAAACCATAAACTCGAGTTTGATGATCCCTATAGGTATGTACATCTCATTGATGGAATATAAAATGTATAATGTGGAATAATATTAATGGTTATCTAATGGATAATGAATTAATTAACATAAATGAAAATATTAATGGAAAATATGAAATTTCACATAAAAAAATAAGATGATTTTTGGTTTCAAGTGTATTTTTTATATAGTAATATAATCCAAGAATCTATGATATTTTAGATGTATTTTATTTTGAGACTATTTTATACTCATAATTTGGTTGACTACTATATTATATCAATTATATTCAATGATTTCTTATGCAACCATAGAAATTTTCGATAGGTAAACTGACACGTAATGGAATCTGGGATGTTTTTCCCCAACATCATGCTGTGAGGAAGGTTGAATAAATATTGCATAGATCTTAGTTCTATTTACTAGGTTTTATTATCATATTGTATTCCTGGTTTTTAGTTTCCACATATATTTCAATAGAGGGTTAGTATGTATTGGTGTATTTTAATAGACATGAATCTTTGGATATTGTATCCAAATTATTATTATTTGCATTATGGGTATGTGATGTGGAGGTTAAAGGCTTATAAATGGTTTATGGTACGTGATTTCTCGAGGAATAATACATGATTAATGAGACATGTCAAACATGTTTTGGTTGCACTTTGTGTTGTACCCCACACTCTTTGATTTTAATGATCACAATCACTTTCATATATGTTTAACTTTGTTTTTAAGTGTTGTGGATGATAGGAAAAAGATTGCCAAAGGATTGGCCCAAGAATGGACAAGAAATGGACTGAAATTCAGTCCACCGGCCAACCGGTGTGATAGCACCGGCCAGCCGGTGGAACTGGCAGAGGGATTGCCCACTGCCAGGTTCCACCGGTCGACCGGTGGCTCTGTCACCGGTCGACCTGTGGCACCCAGCCCAAATAGTATTTGCTACTGTCTTGCCACCGGCCAGCCGGTGGCTCCTCCACCGGTCGACCGGTAGAGCCTGGATCAAGACTCTTCTTCTCTACCAAGGCACCGGCCAGCCGGTGGAGCTGTACCGGCCAGCCGGTAGCCCAGTCAAACTAGCCGTTGGCTTTGACCAGTCAACCATCTTTTGGCTCCCAACGGCTCTTTAAGCCTCTCCAACGGCTCCGAAGGCCCCTAATGGGTTCCTTGCCTATAAATAAAGGCTGAGGAAGCCCCGGACACTAACCGGAACTATTGTGAAGCCTACGAACATATTTTGCATCAATTGGCCAACCTTCGGCGACTTCCTCCAAGGGAACCCCAATAGCTCCAACGACTTCCACATCCAAGGAGCCCCTTCAAGAAGCTTGGGAGAGCACGCTACATCAGCTCCATCATCCAATTGGCGCCCAAGTCTTCCTCCAATACGGTTTTATTGTTTATTTCATTTTGAGCATAAAATTGGGTTTGTACCTACAAACCCCAAACCCTTTTCTCATCCCCTCTTTCTTTTGGGTTCTCACACCACCATTAAGGTGTGAAGAGGTTTTTTCAAGCCTTTCCTTTTAAAAGGCTTGAGTTGTCGGTGAGCTAGCCTTCACCCGTTAAAAATGCTAGTGGGTTCTTGCTATACCATCAAAAGCAAGTGGGTTCTTGCTAAACCACAAAAAGCAAGCTGTAATAGGTCCTAGTGCTACCTCAAAGCCTAGTGGGTTTCTTGCTAAAACCATTGAAAAGCAAGCGGTAGGAATCTCTCAACGGTTGAGTTGGGAGCAGAGACGTAGGCCGGGTTTTTGGCCGAACTCCGTTATCAATTTTGTGTGTCTTGCCTTCTTTATTTCCGCTGCATCTTTCACTTTGATTTTAATTTGTTAATCAATTTTTTAAAAGGCAATTAACCCCCCCTCTTGCCATCATTCCCCGTTTTTTCCGACCCAACATTTGGTATCAGAGGGCGTATTTGAATAATTCCCTAAAACGGTTTCAAATTAAAGATCCTATTTTTTTTATGGCTTCTACCGCTTCTTCCTCTCAATCCCCCGAAGGACATTCTTTGGATCGTGCTCCATTCTTTGATGGAGCCGATTATACTTTTTGGAAAACCCGCATGTCAACTTTTCTTAAAAGCATTGGTTATCCAATTTTTAAAATTGTTATGCATGGTTTTACTCTCTCTAGACTAGATGAATCTAAATGGACCCCCGCCGACATTGCAAATTTCGAGCTTGATGGCAAATCCATGAATGCTCTTCATTGCGGGTTAGATAGAAATGTATTTAATTGTATTTCTTCTTGCACTACTTCTTACGATCTTTGGAAATTTTTAGAACTAACCTATGAAGGCACTAAGAAGGCTCAAAAGCAAGAACCCGCTCAAAAGCAAGAACCCGACGAAAAGATCAAGCCCGTTTTCCCACCTCACAAGAAAAGGGCCAAAAAGAAGAAAAAGAAGAAGGCTTCAAAGGCAACATGGAGTGATAGCTCCTCCTTCTCCTCCTTCTCCTCCTCCTCCTCGAGCGACCAAGGTACAAAATGCCTAATGGAAAAACATGAGGTATCATCATCCTCTTCCTCTTCTTCATCCTCTAGTTCTTCAAATTCTTTTAATCATTTATCATACGAAGAACTCCATCATGTGCGAGACCAATTAGAAAATGGTTTTCACGAACTCTCGTCAAAATTTGTTGCTTTAAAAAAGTCTTTCAAAAAACTCTCCTCCGAAAAAGACCAACTTCTCAAAGAGAAGGAGGAACTCTCCCTAAAAATCCAAAATTTTCCAAATGTTGATTCCATGGAATCAACCATCAAAGACCTTAGAGAAACCCTAGCTAAGTTCACACAAGGGGAACAAAATTTGAACAATTTGCTTGGTTCCCAACGAATTTCTAGAACCACCCAAGGGCTAGGCTACACCAATATAGCTTCCTCCTCCCATGCTCCAACTGTTTTTGTAAGGGGGAGCTCTAGCTTTAAATTTTGCAATTATTGTAAGAAAACCGGGCACCTTATATATGAATGTAATTGTAAAAATGCCCGTTATGGCCAACCCAAGTCTTTTTACTTTTCGGACGAATTTTATAGGAGAAGACCCGCAATGAGACAAGTTTGGATTGAAAAATCCCTTCTTGCGAGTCTCTCCGGGCCGAAAATCATCTCTTTTCAAAATCCCTCTCCCCGGTGACTTTTTGTTTTTATTTAGGGGGAGTTAGGATCTTTTAAGCTTTTTTGTTATTTCAAGATTTTCAATTCCAACTTTCAATTTCAACTCTTGGTTTCAAAATTTTCAATTCAAAATTTTCTATTCAATTTTTGATCCAAAACTTTCAATTCAAACTGTTATTCAATTTTCATTTCAAAATTTTCAACAATTGGTATTATTTTCAATTGGTTTAAAATCTTGATTTTCAATTTATCCCTCAATAAAGTTTTATGCCCCATTCTATTTTGATAATCAAAAAGGGGGAGAAATTTCTTGATTGATTGGGGGAGAATCTTTTCTCTCATGCTGAGTTTTTATTTTCAATTTATCATTTAAAGCATGCCTTTCATTTAAGTTTTTACATTGCTTAGATAAGTGATTGTGATCATCAAAATAGGGGGAGATTGTTGTACCCCACACTCTTTGATTTTAATGATCACAATCACTTTCATATATGTTTAACTTTGTTTTTATGTGTTGTGGATGATAGGCAAAAGATTGCCAAAGGATTGGCCCAAGAATGGACAAGAAATGGACTGAAATTCAGTCCACCGGCCAACCGGTGTGATAGCACCGGCCAGCCGGTGGAACTGGCAGAGGGATTGCCCACTGCCAGGTTCCACCGGTCGACCGGTGGCTCTGTCACCGGTCGACCTGTGGCACCCAGCCCAAATAGTATTTGCTACTGTCTTGCCACCGGCCAGCCGGTGGCTCCTCCACCGGTCGACCGGTAGAGCCTGGATCAAGACTCTTCTTCTCTACCAAGGCACCGGCCAGCCGGTGGAGCTGTACCGGCCAGCCGGTAGCCCAGTCAAACTAGCCGTTGGCTTTGACCAGTCAACCATCTTTTGGCTCCCAACGGCTCTTTAAGCCTCTCAAACGGCTCCGAAGGCCCCTAATGGGTTCCTTGCCTATAAATAAAGGCTGAGGAAGCCCCGGACACTAACCGGAACTATTGTGAAGCCTACGGACATATTTTGCATCAATTGGCCAACCTTCGGCGACTTCCTCCAAGGGAACCCCAATAGCTCCAACGACTTCCACATCCATGGAGCCCCTTCAAGAAGCTTGGGAGAGCACGCTACATCAGCTCCATCATCCAATTGGCGCCCAAGTCTTCCTCCAATACGGTTTTATTGTTTATTTCATTTTGAGCATAAAATTGGGTTTGTACCTACAAACCCCAAACCCTTTTCTCATCCCCTCTTTCTTTTGGGTTCTCACACCACCATTAAGGTGTGAAGAGGTTTTTTCAAGCCTTTCCTTTTAAAAGGCTTGAGTTGTCGGTGAGCTAGCCTTCACCCGTTAAAAAGGATAGTGGGTTCTTGCTATACCATCAAAAGCAAGTGGGTTCTTGCTAAACCACAAAAAGCAAGCTGTAATAGGTCCTAGTGCTACCTCAAAGCCTAGTGGGTTTCTTGCTAAAACCATTGAAAAGCAAGCGGTAGGAATCTCTCAACGGTTGAGTTGGGAGCGGAGACGTAGGCCGGGTTTTTGGCCGAACTCCGTTATCAATTTTGTGTGTCTTGCCTTCTTTATTTCCGCTGCATCTTTCACTTTGATTTTAATTTGTTAATCAATTTTTTAAAAGGCAATTCACCCCCCCTCTTGCCATCATTCCCCGTTTTTTCCGACCCAACACTTTGAACCTACCTTATTATTAAATGATAATGTAGAATTGGACGATGTGAATATTTGATGCACATGGTGTATGTTTTCATTCATAGCCTAGGATTATGTGTGATGGATTATTTTGGAGAGAGATGTCTTAAGATTGTTAATATTGGGGATGAGTGAAAAACTAGTGGTGAAGAGCTAGTGGGGAATGATTTAGGTTTCATCACTCTATTATATATTATCATATATGTGATACATAGTGAGAGATGTCTATAGAGAGGCTAAGAACATAATATACAAGTTTAGGATATGATTTATATTTATTTGGAGCTTTAGTATTTTTTACATATATTTCGTATGAGAGGATATAATGAGATCCAATAATGTATTCTATTATTTTAAGCACACATACAGTTAAGCATTTTTTTCTTGTAGAAGTATGTTGGATATCTGGATCAACATTACTAGATTTTGGTTTCACTCAGGTTGTTTGGGATTTGAGATCATTTCTTCATTTACCTACTTATTATTTGTAGTTATCCACTCGATTATAATAGTATTCTATTACAGTACAGATGTTTTATTGAATTTATTATATATATATATATATAATGTTGTTTCTATTGTAATATTTTCCATATCCCAATATTAAACATGTTCTCATAGAGGGTAATGCCTCCAATATGAATAATTTTTATATCATTGGTGCTACTCACATACCCATGACCAACTAGTTGCAGGACTCGAGAAGTAACCGTATCCCTTCATGAATTTATGGTTTAGGTGGGGTCATAATTGGGAGAAGGGATTCATATAATGACTTGTACATTACATATAGATATTTATTAAAAAAAATTCAATATTTATTAAATAACATAAAAAGGTCCATAACCGTGTATGTTTAGAGTCTATAAAAACTAGGAAACATAAACAACTATTTCATAAAACATCCACATCATCTCCCACTTATTTCTTCATAACTAGAATTCATTTTGACATATATTAATTATTACATTTATTAATGAACTGGTGAAATGTAACCTAAGAAATGGTGATTTCAAATTCTTATTAAGGTTAGACTTGGGAAATATCAATCATATATTAATAATAAGAACATAATATTTGAAAAACTTGCCATGCTTACAAAGGTTTACAATATCAAGTCATGGGATAAATCAGAAAAAATAAATGTTATCCCAATAATAATAACAAGAGAGATGATATTTTATGGCACACTAATATAAACATATAAAATCATATCATAATAGTCAAGGCTTATTTCAGAGACCATCATACTTTAAAAAATCTATTACTGAACAGAGTTCCCTCCTCGTTCCTTCCCTGTATTACTGAACCATATTTATTTTCTGTTCTAGTCATGTCTATCTCATGAGATAAAAATACATACGCAATGCATTGGAGTTAGATATAGGTCTCACCTACATCATAATTAAAACATTCATACATTTTCTAAAAAAAACATAAAAACCATCACCATAGCATCACCCATGAAATAAATTGGGTGTTTAAAAATCATTCCATCACAATGGATATAAAAATGCATTCCCTAAATAAAATTCAATAACAAGCACAATAAAATCACAATAATAATAGGGATATAAAAATAACATAATTTATAGAGTGTAACATTAGATGGAAAATAATTTTCAGAAAACATTTGAAATTAATTCTAAATGAAAAATATGCATTTTTATTCAAAACTGTTTTCCATCATAAAAAATATAGACAATTTTTGAACATATAATTTTATGAGAAAATAACCTTATAATATTTTAGGGGTAGATTCAAGAAATACATATTTATTAAAGCGTAAGAATCTATTCATTCCATACATGTTAAAAACATTCTTCATGTACTTTTTCCGAAAAAGTCCAATGTACCTCCGACTGAAAATGACAAAAAGATTCAATTTATACCATTTAGTACAAAGTCACTAATGGGTAAAATTAAAGAGGCATATAATTAATATTATTAAATACATATTTAGGAATCATGGATTTGGATGATGAATATACCTTAGTAAATACGTACAAATATACAATCTCAGATAAAAATGAGATTTTCAACATTATCCATTACCATGGGTCAGATAGGATTCGTATGTATCCAGACCTACTATATAATGATTTAAATAGTGTTACTGATTTTCCCTAGAATTATAATACATTTTATGATTACATTTATGATCATATTTTCATTTTTTTGATTGAAAAATTCCATTTTTACTCATTTTTGGGGGATTAAATCTGTTATATTCTTATGAATGTTTTGTGGGATAAGTTCTTATTACGCTTTTTAGGGAATATTTCTATCATTTATTGTAAGTTATTTTTATAATATATATCAAATTTATTATTTTAATTCATTGATATAATAATGATTTATGGAATATTATATATAAAGAATCACATCGCATTGTGGAAATGAAAAGTAATACGTACGCATGAGCTATGATATCGTTCTCATAATTAATTAAGGGATTTGAATTGGGAAATGTATAGTATCTCAAAATCCATTTAATATAATTTTATTCATATATATATATATAATTATTACATAATTATACCCATACATGTATGGAAGAGGTGAAAAACGGATTACACCGCAATGTGGAGATGGTAAGTTGTACGTACACACGCATTGGGATTACATTTTTAATATGATGGACAAAAGGTGGAATATTTTTTTTCATAAAAAAAATAATATATCATTTTATAAGTGCTAATTTTTTTATTAATTTATAATGAAACAATTCATGAGGTGGGCGAAGAATAGGGGACATTGAAGGAATCGATAAATGATATTATCCCTTCTTCAACGTCCCTACTCTAAATATCTACATAGATTACTAGAGTTGGCCTTTGAAGAAGTACATGACCAATATAATGTTTCTATGGAATCTATGAAGGTAAATTGTAAGGGTTTGGTTTATCATGAAGCCACAAAATAAAGATAATGGTTGAGGGAGGAAGTTCCATTTTATAATTGAGATTAGGGGCACTATTGGAAGAAAAATATTAAGTTATAATAAAATAAAATACCACATAAAAATATCAAAAGGTCCAATTTCAATGTTGATATGATATATGGTTGTAATATCCTCAACCACTAAATTTTAGAAAACATTTTATGTCAATTTATGCATTATCCTTTTAATTACTAAGTAGTTTTTCTATTAAATTTTTAAAAAGGGTGTCAAATATTTCGATATAAAAAAATGAAATAATTACTCGTTTGACGTCAATTATAAAATAAATGAATAAATAATAACATTTTAGTGTATATCAATAAGTATTCTATGTTTTTTAACAAAAAAATGATTTACAAATAAATTATGAATTCCATATTTTGAAAAAATATTAATATTGTGAATATTTAATATATTTATTTCATGGAATTTTAAAAATATATATATAACACATGAACAAAAATAAAAATATTTTATTATATTCTTATGGAATCAAGGAAATAAATAAATGTGATTTGAAAAAATTATTATCCCAAATTAAAATTATTAAATATTTTTAATATCATTTCTATGATCTCTTCATTAATAAAATAATTACTACCACAATTTTGATTAATAATTTAATATACTTCATTTTTGAATATAAATTAAATATAAAAGTAAATTATAGAAATAACTAAATTATCTTTCATAATAATACTTCTAGTCAAATATTTCTACAGAAAAAACAAACATAAAAAATGTTATAATCGTTTAAAACATTAACGTGACAAATTTATCTTCACATTATATAAAAACTTATTTGGCTCATAATTTCTTATAAAAGCCTCTAAATTGTCAATAAGTCGACCATTGGATGATGGTGGTTGAGATATAGTCTACCAATAAGTTTTGATCAAGTATTTTTGTAACATCATAGGTAAATAATGAGTAGTAAATTTAGATATTTATTAATATTTATTAATTAAATAAAAAATTTACTTTAATGGGGATGCTATGATTCGATGACATGCTCAGTATGAAAAAATTGGGTTCATTGAAATCATATGTTGCACACAACACTGACTTATACTGATAAATAATAATATAATATAATTATTTTAAATAGTATATAATTCCTAGTCGTTGTAATGGAAGGAATGAACACAACTAACTAAAATATGATAATACATGTTTTTTAAATGTTTTTACATTTATATAATAAATTTTAGAGCCTTAAAATAATAAACAATCTAATTTTAAGCATAAATACTCTAATATTCTTTTAATGATCGATTTATCACCTTTTAATGGTGGACCATCGGTAAATATAGTTTTATTCACATATTGTCCTATTTGACCAAATAAAATTCTTCTTTAGATTTGGGACATTAAAATTTACTTTGGGTTGTTTTTTGATATTTATATAATAAAATTCATTTTTATTGAATATTGAGAAATTGTTTATTTTAATTCAAAACAACCTTTTTATCTAATTTATTTGTATGGTCAGATTATTTTTATAATTGGTTTTAAAGTTTATGTATATTATATATTTACCGTGTTATCTAATTTATGTCATTGTAATGAATATAACTTCGAAATTGATTATAAACAAGTGTCAATCTTTTGATAATTACTATATGTTAAAAACACGATATTTGTTTTGACAATAGGAATTGATTTTAAATTAATTAACGAATCATATATGTTTTTAATTAGGTAAAATAGGTATTTTTTTTGAATTCATCATATAAAACATATATTTGAATTAATTTTAGATATTTTTCCAAAAAAACATCAATTTTTGATGAATAGTGAAACCACATATTAGTAGTTAAAAAACTGACTTTTCATTTAAATGAAGATTTACTGCTTCTGTGAATTGAATTTGAAAATATAACATACATGGTTGTTATTAGTAAGTAAAATGAGTTTCAATAAAATGAAAATAATTTTAGGCGAATAGTTACTTTTGACTTTTATTTACTGTGGTTAAAGGTAAATTGGGTAATTCAAGATAAATTGAATATTATAATAATAAAACATTACCTTAACATTTGACCTAACCTTATAGGATGAGTAATTTCTGGCCATGGTAATCCTTGGTTTGATTTTGGGACCCTTTACTACCACTTAAAGGTGATAAAGTCAATTTATTTTAATTAACTTTATGTAAAGAAAAAAATGACATTAACAAATATATTTTAGCATATCAATTTTTACCTGGGCTTATATAAGTCATCATTAAATCTATAAATATTAATTGTAAACATAATAATATTTCCTACATTATTTTATATTTTTATAATTTCTTGACATCAAATAAATTAAATTATTCATTACACAACAAGGATTATGTATTTCCGTCAATAATAAATTATTTAAATAAATAAGATTATTAATATTAAAACTATATCTAAAACGTATCCAATTATTAGTGGATGATTTTATTTTATACATGAGTCATCATATATTTGTCTTCAATGAGTTTTGGACCTTTTGAAACTGATGATATGTTTATAATAATATAACTTTTTCAAAATTTCTTAAAGAGCCCCTCCTGTCGATTATAAAAGCAAACCACTTCTAACATATTCCTCACACCTATCATGCCCCTTGGATCATACAATGCCTGGAAAAATAATCTCTTAATAGCTATATCCTCTTATAAAATCCTTACATTAAGAATAAGGAACATCAAGAAATCTTCTTTGGGTGAAAACAAAGTGGGTTACCCAAATTAAATGTCACCATTTCTCTTAACATTTGCTCTTTTATTTAACTCCTAAAAACCATATACTCATTTTATTCCTTTATTTTATAACAAAAGCATTATTATAAATATTCTAGTATTTTTTATGCAATTTATTCTAACTAAACGTACACACACACCTCCATCTAAGGGGTGAAGATCATACTATTTCTGTGGATGTCAAACAAACACCTCACGAAGCTATTACTGTACAATTATAACCTATCTCCTCTCATGGTGGACATTTTGATGGCACATTATTTATAAATTATATATATTAGATTTATGTTATATATATTCCCTTTAATTATTATTTACAATCATACATTTATGCTTTGTAATATGTGTAAAGATGATAATATCATTTGCGGAAGTGCAGACTACCACCCCCTCAAGGTGATATGATTCGTTTATGACATAAATGGAATGTATAAAAGATGGAGTTAATGAAATTATGTAACATATATATCACATGATATTATACTATAATTTTAATATATCAATGTATTATTATGTTTTAATCCCTTAAAATATAAAATAGAAATGAAAGTAGCGTTCATTCGTATGTACGACTCAAAGTCTCCATGAACAGTTCATTTCATTTCACAACTCCATATGATTAAGAATATTATGAATTAATATAAAATGGAAATATATATTACCTAAATCATGAATAATGTTAATTTTTGACTAATGTTCCAAACAACGACCAAATTTCTGATATGAACTAAAATAATTAACTAGTTTTTATAACAAGGAAATAAGTGATATAAAATGAATAATAAAAATTAAAAATGTTCTTAAGGAAGTATAAATTAAACTGATATTATTATTCAGGAATAACATTAAACAAACAAGTCATGTCAGAGATGAGGTAAGAGATTTCTTATCACATTTTTAATTCTGTGAGATTTCCATTGATCGCCACTTATTTATTGCATGAGGTGTATTGTATACTGCAATTTGATATATATATATATATAATCATAATTATCTTTATATTTATGGTATTATGTGAATAATTTTTTTGATGATAACTTTATGTTATATGACTCTACTGAATTACAATGTGGTAAGATGTTTTTATCTAACTTTTTTATTCTAGTGAGATTCATGCTATATTTGGAACTATATTATTTTGTGTGGCGTATGTATTGACAATGATTATATTCCTTGTGGAATATAATTTAACTTAGGAGTATTTACATCTTAACTGTATGTTCCTTCTTTCCTGGGGTGTATGTTTCATTTGTTACCATATCGGTAAGGGAACCTTTCACCCTGTTCTTTTTAAAGACTTCTTTTTTGTTATGTCTTTTAATTTACATATTCATATGTCGGGATATGATCTTATATATCTTATTTGATGTAAATTTTATATCCATGTGATGAGATACCCTTTTTATCTCTCATCATCTTATTTTCATAATTTTAATGTGATGTAGTTAGGATGTCAAAATTCTATAAGTGAATTTACATACCCAATTTCAATTATTTGGGTTAAACATCTACTTATTCATTATATCATTCATTTTATATGTCTGAATATCCTCATAATTTTTTTATACTTAATATCCACTTATATTGGGTGTATTATTTTTTTCACACATAATTATGTCATTTATTTATCATTTATCTAAGGATACCGTCTTTATAAGGGATTTATTCTCAATTTGCATTCCATTGAGACTTCAATGTCATTATTCACCAATTCACTCTTATATGGTGTATATACTCTCATTGGAAATATTATATCATGAATACATTTATTCTCAAGGTATTATAATGTTTCTATTAAATGTTATTCCTCAATTATTTGTATTCAAGCATCTCTCTTTAATAAAAAATAATTGACAAAAATATAGTTTTAAATAATATTATTATTTATTCTAATAAATATTTCAAATTAATTTAAGTGTATTAAAAATGGGTTTAAAAGTTAAATTATATGGGTATTAATGGGGTAAATTGATAATTCCCTTGGAAGTGTCAAATTGGTATGGAAAATTTTGATAAAGAATTCACTTTATTAAATGTTTTAAATGGTTTTGAAAATGGTTTGATAAAGCATTGATTATGTTAATATCATGAAATGATATATTGTGATTGAAATGTGGAAATGATATCTTCTTTAATTATTATTTTACATGTTATGAATGTGTAATTGATATTGGGCAGTTTTTACGTATATGGGTGGTTCCATGATAAACCTAGGGTGGGTGAGCCCCAGATATCTCTCCAATGCATTGGGTAATGTGACAGATGTAAATGTTATGTTTCTCCTAAGAGAATTCAGGAATATATTGTGGTGGGTATTCCAAGTGTAACACCCTACGTAGTTGTGATACCTACAATGTAAGTTTGATATGGATGCCATACGTTACCTTAATAATATATGATTTAAGATTCCTGTGTTTTATTTATAAGGCTTATGATATAATGAGGCGTGTTTTGAGTGAAAATTATGGTTCCTATGATTTCTTTTTATTAATTGGATAATGTTTTCTTTCATTATTTTATAACCCTTATTGTCCTTTTTATGCTCATCCCATGTCTCTGATAATTTTTCATTAGGTATAGGAAGGTTTATAGAAAAAAGGTATTGAATAAGATTTATATCAAGAAAATAAATCATTTTTTAAGGACTTTTATTTTTTTATCGTTCGGTATAGTAGAAGTGCCTAATTTGTAATTTCTGGGATTTAATGTAAAATCTATTTCCTATTTCTCTTTAAAACTGTGACCAGAAAATATCCCTAATGTGAATTCATGACATCACAAAAGATTATGTAATGTTTAAGGTTGGGTACTTATAGTTGGTAACATAGGTAGGTTTATATAACGTAAGAGTTGGGGGTGTAATTTTTGCAGAAGTGACATAACCATAATGCTTATCATATTAGAAAGAGTCATGGTTATTTTAGATAAATTGTATGAGTTTAAAATAACATGAATACATATATCTTAGTGTTTCCTCTCCTCATAATGTAATATATGATTATTTTATATATAAACTCACACTGAAATTTTTTGTTTTAATAAATGGTTGGATCTAGTAGTAACCAACGTAACAATAGTTGTGAAAGAAATAGTATTGGTTTTCATAATGAGATACTGAATAAAATTGGAGCTTCAATGAGAACTCGTGTGGTTAAAATATGTTATGGTTATTAATTAGGAATTTATCTCATTTTTTTAATTGTTTAAAAATATATTGTTTTGGAAAAAGTACAACCTGAAGGAAGGGTGACAACCCATCATGTCTAGTAAGGCTTCGGGAATCAAACCCACAACTGAAGGGTGACAAGGGTGCATCGCCTACCACTCACCAACGTGAAGAACCTGGTTAGTATGACTAATTATTTATATAGTAAAAATATTATTTAGAAAAAGAATAATTTTGTATTATGTTTTATTAAATGGATATCCTTATTATAAAAATTATTTGGTGATTATGTTATAAAGGATATTTGAGAAGATATTCTCTCTTTTAGATAATAGTATAAACCTAAAGAATATAGAATACTATGGGATTTATTTTGTGGAGTAATGGTTGACATATTATTTATGGACTATTCTATGGTTTATTATTAAAATATGGCTAATAGGTTTATTTGTGGAAATGATTAATCTATCATAGATAATACATTATTAGGTTAACTACACATCAGTATGAGATATTAAAAGTTGTCACTATTATTTGCAGATAAATGTTACGATTTGTTGTTGTAGGCTTTGGGATTAAATCCTTCTGTGTTTTGGTTTTCAATATTAGTTTCGATTTTATTTTTTAGTTTTAGGGAATGTGTTTTATTGAATGGTCATTATTGAACTGAGGGTATTGTTTGTTGAATTTTGCAGAATAGGAATTGTATTTCTTTTTATAAAGGATTAAATTTTTTGTGGATTATCTGATCTTGTACTAACATTTTTGGTTTTTATTAATGACTAATGACATAAGAAATATTTAATTAATCTTTTTATGATCATGTGATTATATAGAAGACGATTCTAGCGCTTTATTAGTGACCATGTCATCATGAATACTCATCGTTTGTAGAAAATATGAGCTTTTGGTAGAAACATATTAAAGGATGAAACTCTACATGAAATGTAAGTAAATTTTACCATGTTCTTATGCTATGTAGTAAAATAATTCCTCAATATTATGAAAATAGACATTAAACAAAAACATTTTCCATTTACATTTCTTATTTGGTAATCAAATACCATTTAACCTATCACCTGTTTGTGAAATTCTGGTGGTTATCTTTCTCCTAACCATGTTTCCTATGACACTCCATCAGAACATGATGGGTCATTTTCTCTTCTATATCCATGTTTTCCTACATGGAATCCTAGTATAGGATTATCTAGGTTAGCCATTATACATATCTATAATTCTATTAATGTGATGTATTTATTGACACTTTTTTTGAAGTGGCAATTTCAGTTAAGTTTCCAAGCCAAGTTTTATAATTGCGTGGACGCTATTTCAAAAGGGGAGAGGATGTAAATCAGAGATAAATAATGAGTATGAAAATTTAATATTTATAAATATTTTTGAATTAAATATTAATTTTACTTTAAATGGGATTCTTTGATTTGATGGAATACTCATTATGAAACAATGGCTTTCTTTGAAATCTTACATTGCACACAATACTGATTCATAGGGAAAAATAATAAAATAACATTGTTATTATAAATAGTAGATAATGAATTTCCATTGTCATTCCATGAATGTATATAACTGACTACACTATGATTATACAAGTTTTTTAAATGTTTTTACAGTTATCCAATTAATTCTAGATCCTTAAAAAAGAAAGAATATAATTTTAAGCATAAATTCTCTTATATTCTATAAAAGGTTTATTTACGGCCTTTTAATGGTGAAACCTCATTAAATATAGTTTTGGAAACATTTAAATGTTATATTTGACAAAATATAATTCTTAATTATATTCAAGACATCAAAATATACTTTGGCTAAAGTTTTGGTACTTTTCTGATAAAAATCCATTTTTAATGAATTGTGAAAATACAGTATTTTAATTCAAAACCGACTTCTAATATAATTTATTTATATGGATATATTATCATTATAATTGGTTTTAAAGTGTAATTATATTATATGTTTATAATTTTATCCAATGTTGGTCATGGGAATTCAATTCACCTTGAAATTTTAAAAATACAACTGTTAATATTTTGATAGTTATTGTTTCATAAAAACACGCTATTTGTTTTGACAAAGGGAATTTATTTTAAATTTATTAATAAAACTTATATATTTTTAATTTGATAAAATAAATATTATTTTTTAATTCAAAATATCATATATATCTTAGGATTAAATTTTCGTATTTTTCTGAAAAACTTCAATTTTTGATGAATAGTGAAACCACATAGAAGTAGTTAAAAAACTGAGTTTTTCATTTAAATTATATTTTAATAATTCATTGAATTGTTTTTCAAAAATCCAACCTACATGGTTGTTTGTATCAAGAAATTTTTGGTTCAATAAGATGAAAATAATTTTGGGTGAATAGTAGATTTTGACATTTATTTAGCGTGGTTAAAGGTAAATATTGTCATTCATGGTAAAAAAAATATTATAATTATAAAAAAATACCTTACCATTTGTCCTATCTTTTTTGGATGAGTCTTGGTCGACCATGGGAAAAGTTGTGCTGATTTTGGGACCCCATAGAACCACTTATGAGTTCTAATGACACTTTATTTTTAGTAACAAAATGTAATGACAAAAATAACATTAAGAAATATCTTTTAGTATATATATTTTTACATGTGGTTATATGTGACATATTTTGGACTATATATATTAATTGGAAAGCTAATAAGATTTCCAAAATCTTCATAATTTATTTATAAATTTTAGGCATCAAATAAATTAAATAATTTATAACCCAATATTGATGTGGTATTAACCGCATTAATATTGATTTAAAAAATTAAGATTATTAATATTAAAACAATATCCAAAACATGTAAAATTATTATTTTAAGAACTTATTTTAAACATGAGTCAACTTTTCTTGATCATTAATTCATTTTAGACATTTTGAAACTGATGATTAGTTTAGAATAATATAATATTTTCAACCACTCTTAAAGAGCCCATACTCTCCATTATAAAAGAACACCACCTCTATCCAATTCCTCACACCTTTAAAGCCCCTTGGATCATCCAAATAGTACCAATATAAGTTCTTAAGATCTCTATCCTACTCAACGAATCCCTACCTTAACTAGAAGAAATTTCAAAGAGTCTATTTGGTTCAAACCAAATTGGGTTACCCAAGTTAAGGGTAACCGTTTCTCTTAACTTATTTTCATTTATATTACTTATCCAACCCATGATCCCATTTTATTATTCTGTTTTATAACAACATCAGCATAATAAATATACTGGGTTGTTTTTATGATATTTTTTCTAACTAATGTTACCCACGCCTCAATCTAATGGGTGTAGAACATACTATTTCTGTGGATGTAAAACTAACTTCTCATGTAGTGATGATTGTTCAATTATCTCCTATCACCACTCATGGATTCCATTTAGATGGAACAATATTTATATATGATATATATTTGGTTTATGTTTTCTATATTCTTCTATAATTTTTATTTTCAAACATACCTTTATGCCTTCTAATATGTGCAAACACTGTAATTTCATTTGAGAAAGTGCAGACTACCACCCCCAAATGTGATATGATTCATTTATGACATACATGGAATGTATAAAATATTGAGATAGTTAAATTATTAAACACGTATATCATATTATATTATACTAGAAATATAATGTACCTATTAATTATTTTGTTTTCATCCCATTAAATATAAAAGAGAAATGAAAGTAGTGTTCATGCATACGTACAATTTATCGTCTCCATGAACAATGTGGTTCATTTATTTACTCCAAATGATATAGAATATAATATATTCATATAAAATAGATATATATGATATATATGATATCTAAATCATGATTATCATTCTGGAGATAATGGAATTTTGACAACATGGGAAATTTTAATAATAACATGTTTATTTTTAACTAAAGTTCCAAACGTCGACCAAATGACATATATGAACTCAAATAACAAAATATTTGTTATAGAAAGGTAATAAGTGATGTAAAAGGAAAAATAAACATGAAAAATGTTCATAATGAAGTATAAATTTAAATATGTTTAATATTCATGTAAAACACAGAACATACGAGTCATGTCAGACACATGGTAAGGGATTTCTTGTCTCAATTTTAATTCCGTGAGATTTCCATTGTTCGCCACTAAATTATTTCATGTGGTGAATTGTGTACCGATATTTGATATATATTATCATTATTCTCTATATATTCATTTAATTTTGTGATTTATTTGGTGTTTATTTTCTTTTGGTCATACGACTCGATTGAATTACAACATGGTAAGGGGTTTTCATCTCACTTTTTATACTCATGAGATTCATGCTATATTTTCCACTATATCGTTTTGTGTGGAATATTTACTACACATTACATCCATCCATTTGTAATATTATTTAATTTTTGGGTATTTACATCTTTATTGAATGATTCTTATTTCATTTGGTGTATTTTTCATCAGTTACCAAAATTATTAAAGGAACCAGTCGCCTAAATCATTTTAAAAGACTTATTTTTTGTTATGTATTTTAATTTACATCTTCCTTTATTGGGATATGATATTATATATCCTTATTGCTGTAAATTTTATTTCCATATGATGAGATACCCTTTTTCTCTCTCATCATCTCATTTTCAAAATTTTAATGTCACGTCGTTAGGCTCTCGAATTTCTGTAAGGGAACGTCTTTACCAAATTTCAATTCGTTGGGTTAAACTTCTACTTATTAATTATCTCGTGCTATGAATATTTGGGAACAAAATCTGAAATTTTTAACACATAATATCCACTTATATTGGTTGTATTAATTTTTTTCCAAAATAATTATATCATTGATTTAACCTTGATCTAAGGATACCATATTTATATGAAATTTCCTCTCAATTTACAATCCATTAAGACTTCGCTGATGTTACGCTCAAATTCACTCTTATATAGTGTATATACTATCCATTGTATTATTATATAATGAAGCCATTTATTCTCTTGATATTATAATGTTCTGATTAAATTTTATTCTGTGATTAATTGTATTCAAGCTTCTCTAATTTTCTTAAAAACTCATTTACTAAAACATCATTTTAAATGTTTTAATTATTTATTCTTTTAAATATTTCTCATTAATGCCCATGATTTAATAAGGTTTTAAGGATTTATTTATATTTATATTAATGGTTTAAAATGTTAATTTTTTTAAACATTTAAAGTATCATGGGACACATTGATTCAAATATCTCTTAATTAAATGTTTTTAATGGTTTTGAAAATGGTTTGGTAAAGCATGGATTATGTCTATATCTTGAAATGATATATTGTGATTGAAATGTTGAAATGTTATCTTACATTTCGATAATTTTACAAGTTCTGAATATGTAATGGATATTGGGAACTATTTACCTATATGGGTGGTTCCATGATAAACCTTGGGCAGGTGATCCCAAGATAACTCTCCATTTCATTGGTTAACGTGACAGAGGTAAACGTGATGTTTCTCCTAAGAGATTTTGGGAATTTACTATGATGGGTATTCCAGGTGTAACTCCATACGTAGTTGTGATAGCTAAAATGTAATATTCATATAGATGTATAAGTTTCCTTTTATGATTTATGATTTATTAGTTCTGTGTGTTATTTATAAATCTTACGATTTCTTGAGGTATGTTATGATTGAAATGTATGGTTTATTTTATTTTAATTTAATAATGGGATAATGAATTTCTTCCTCATTTTATAATCCTTACGTATAGTTTTATGCACATCTCAATTTTCTGAAATGTTTTTCACATGGTATAAGGAAGGGTATTTGAATGAATGTATTCAGTAAGAATTATATCAAAACATAAATCTTTTTTTATTTAATCTGTTTTATTTTAGTGAAACATTGGATAAATTAGAAGTGTCTGATTTGTAATTTTTGGAATGTAATATAAAATTTGTGGCCTAATTATCTAAAACTCTTAACCTAAAAATATACTCTATGTGAATTATTAACTTAACTAACGATTATGTAATGTTTATGGTCGGGTCTTATATTTGGTAACAGATGTCAGTTTAGATAACTTTAGAAGCTGGGGTGTTATTTAAGAATACGTGACAAAACCATAATGTTTATCATATTAGAATCATTTGTGGATATTTTAGATAAATTGAATGAGTTTAAGTTAGCATTAATAAGAATATCTTATTGTTTACCCTCATCATAAGATAATATATGATGATTTTATGGATAAACTGACACTGAACATTTTCGTTATAGTTAATTGTTGGATCTAGCAGGAACCAATTTAACAATATATGTAAAAGAAATTACAATGGCTTTCTTAAGGAGATACAAAATGAAATGGGATATGCAATGAGAACTCTTATGGTTAAAATATGTTATAGTTATTTTTGAGAAATTTATCTTAATTTGGGAATGTTATAAAATTATATGGTATTAGAGAAAGTATAACTTGTAGGAAGGATGACAACACGTCACGTCCGGTAAGACTGTATGAATCAATCCCACAACCAAACAGAGACTTTGGAATATCACCTACCACTGGCATACGTGACGACCCTGGTGAGTATAACTAATTAATTTTTTAGTAAATTTTTTATGATCAAGATTAATTTCATCTTATGTTTCATAAAATGGATATATTTATTATAGAAATGATTTTCTAATTATGTGATAAATGTTATTTTGGAAAGCGTTCTATCTTTTTGTGAATAATATATACCTAGGGAAAATATAATACTATGGGATTTAATTTGTAGAGAAATGGTTGAAATATTATTTTTGGAGGAATATATGTTTTATTTTGTATGTATGTCTATTTTGGTTATTTATGGAAATGATTAAACTACCATAGAGAATATGTGATTAGGTTAATTACACATTTTTTTGAGACTTTAAATGTAGTCTTTATTATTTGTAGATAATGATAAGTTTTACTATGGAAGACTATGGGATTAAATTCTTCTGAGTTTTGGTTTTCAATATTAGTTTGGATTATATTTAAGAATTTTAAGGAATGTTATTTATTTAATGGTATTTGTAGAACTTATGATATTTTTGGTTGATTTTTGGAGATTCGGAATAGTATTTCATTTTATAAAGGATTATCCTTTTGGGGATTATATGATCTTTTACTGAGCTTTTTTTTGGTTAATGTCTAATGACTTGGGAAATATATGAATCATCTTTTGTGGATCATTTGATTCTCTAGAAGTTTATTCTAGTTCTTTAGGTGTGACCAAGTCATTTGAATTCTCAATGTTTACAAGAAATATGTGTTTTTTATAGAAACTTATTAATGGATGAAACTCTACATGAAAACTAAAGTATATTTCCCTCGATTCTTATTCTATGTAGTAAAATAATTCATCAAATTTATCAAAATAAACATAAATCAAAAACGTGGTCCATTTACTATTCTTACTAGGTTATCAAATACCATTTAACCTATCACATGTTTGTAGATTTTGGGAGGTTAACTTTCTCATAACCAAGTTTTCTATCAAACTCTTTCAGAACATGATGGTTTGTTTTCTTTTTTATACCCATGTTTTCTCCTACATGGAATCCTAGTATGGGATTATCTTGGGTGACCATTGTACTTATCTTTCTTTCATTTAATGTGATTTATTTTTTTACTCCTTTTTTGATGTGGCACTTTCAGTTATGTTTCCAAGCCCAATTTAAAAAATGAAACTATGCAATTTCCAAAAGGGGGTAAGGATGTAACATCCTAGGTATATAATGACTATGAAATTTTCATATGTATTAATATTTGTGAATTAAATATTACTTTTACATTAAAGGGGATGCTAGGTTTTGATGGCATACCTGATACGCAACCAAGGGTTTATTTGAAATCTTACTTTGCAACAATACTGAGTCATAATAAATATAATATAATATTATTATTATCTTAAATAGTAGTTAACTCCTTTCAATTTTAATTGCTGGAATGAACAAAAATTACTATAATATGATTATACATGTTTTTTAATTTTTTTTACATTTATCCAATAAATTATAGATCCTTAAAATAAGAAAGAATCTATTTGTATACATAAATACTCTAATATTAGTTAAAAGGTCCATTTATTGCCTTATAATTGATAAACCTTTTTTAATCTATTTTTGTTCACTTTTATATGTTCTATTTCACAAAATAAAATTCTACTTTAGATTTAGGACATAAAAGTTTACTTTAGTTAATTTTTGGTATTTTTTTTGATAAAATTCATTTTTAATGAATAGTGAAAAATACTGTATTTTAATACAAAACTAACTTTAAATATATTTTATTTATATGGTTATATTATCAGTATAATTGTTTTAAAGTAAAATTATATTATATATTTTTCCAAATTATTCAAATTTGGTAATTGAATTAATTTCACTTTGAAATTTGACATAAACAAGTGTCAATCTTTTAATAGTTATTGTTTCATAAAAACACGCATTTTGTTTTGACAATGGGAATATATTTTAAATTAATTAGGGCCACATATATGTTTTGTATTTGGTAAAATATATATTATTTTGGAATTCAGAATATCATATATTTCATAGGTTAAATTTTTGGTATTTTTCGGAAAAACATCAATTTTTTATGAATTGTGAAACCACTAAATAATAGATAAAAACTCACTTTTTCATTTAAATGAAATTTTATCACTTCTGTAAATTTAATTTTGAAATTACGATATAAATGTATGTTATTATTAAGTAAATTTTTTTTCAATAAGATGAAAATATTTTTTGGTGAATAGTAAATTTTCAATTTTATTTTCCACGATTAATGGTAAATAGGGTAATTCAAGGTAAAAAGAATAATATAATAATAATAAATTATATTAACATTTTTTATAACCATATTGGGAGAGTCATGGCCAATCATGAGCATCTTTATGTCTATTTTGGGAC
The DNA here is from genome assembly GCA_963277665.1 of Viscum album. Taxonomy (NCBI): domain Eukaryota; kingdom Viridiplantae; phylum Streptophyta; class Magnoliopsida; order Santalales; family Viscaceae; genus Viscum; species Viscum album. The sequence goes on from OY728156.1 coordinate 1,845,359,552, forward strand.
CCCATGGAGCCATTTATGAGAGATAATGAAACTTATTTTAATTAACACAGTGTAAAGACAAAAATGACATTAACAAATAACTTTTAGTATTTATTTTTTTACAAGGTGTTATATAAGTTATATTTTCGACTATAAATATTAATTGGAAAGATAATAATATTTCTTACATTATGGTATTATTTTATAAAATTTAGACATTAAATAAATAAAATTATATATAGAGCAACAATGATGCAGTATTTACATTATTAATAATTGCTTTAATTAAATATGATTATTAATAATAAAACAATATCCAAAAACTGTCCAATTATTATTTAATGATTTTATTTTGAAAATTATTCATCTAATATTAGAGTTTAATTAGTATTTATCCTTTTGAAACTGATGATACGTTTATAATAAAATAACATTTACAAACATTCAAAAAGAGCCCCTCTTCTCCATTATAAAAAGAAAACCACTTATAAAATTTTACTTATGGCTCTCAAGCCCCTTGGCTCAACCAAACCATTCCCAAATAATCTCTCAAGATCCATATCCTCCTAATAATATAATATATGATGATTTTATGTATAAACTCACACTGACTTTTTTGGTTTTAATAAAAGGTTGGATCTAGTAGGAACCAATGTAACAATAGTTGTGAAAGAAACCGTAGTGGTTTTCATAATGAGATACTGAATGATATTGGAGCTTCAATGAGAACTGATGTGGTTAAAATTTGTTATTGTTATTTTTCAGTAATTCATATCATTTTTCGAAATTGTTTTACAATATTTTGTTTCAGGAAAAGTACAACCTCGAGGAAGGGTGACAACCGATCATGTGTAGTAAGGCTGCGGGAATCAAACCCACAACCGAAGGGTGACAAGGGAGCATCACCTACCACTCGCCAACGGGAAGACACTGGTTAGTATGACTAATTATTTTTATAGTAAAAGTATTATTTCGAACAAGAATAAGTTTGTCTTATGTTTTATTAAATGGATATACTTATTATTGAAATGATTTGGTGATTATGTTATAAAGGATATTTTGGAAGACATTATCTCTTTTGGAGAATAGCATATACCTAAAGAAAAGAGAATAATATGGGATTTTATTTTTGGAGTAATGGTTGACATATTATTTTTGGAGGAATTTGTGTTTTGTTATAAATATATAGCTATTAGAGTTATTTGTTGAAATGATTAATCTATCATAGATAATACATTATTAGGTAAATTACACATCAGTATGAGACATTAAAAGTTGTCGATATTATTTGTAGATAAATGTTAAGATTTGTTGTTGAAGGCTTTGGGATTACATTCTTCTGAGTATTGGTTTTCAATATTAGTGTGCATTTTATTTATGAATTTTATGGGATGTGGTTTATTGAATGGTCATTGTTGAACTGAGGGAACTATTTGTTGAATCTGGGAGATTAGGAATTGTATTTCTTTTTATAAATGATTATCTTTTTTTGTGGATTATCTGCTATTGTACTAACATTTTTGGTTTTGGATAATGTCTAATGACATAAGAAATATATAATTAATCTTTTTAGGAACAAGTGATTCTATGGAAGATGATTCTAGTGCTTTAGGTGGGACCAAGTCATCATGAATACTCTTCGTTTGTAGAAAATATGAGCTTTTGGCAGAAACATATTAAAGGATGAAAATATACTTTAAAATTAAGTAAATATTTCCATGTTCTTATGATATGTAGTAAAATAATTCCTCAACATTAAGAAAATAAACATAAAACAAAAACATTTTCCATTTACATTTCTTATTTGGTAATCAAATACCATTTAACATATCACCTGTTTGTGAAATTCTCGTGGTTAACTTTCTCCTAACCATGTTTTCTATCACACTCCATTAGATTATGATGGGTCATTTTCTCTTCTATATCCATGTTTTCATACATGTAATCCTTGTATAGGATTATCTAGGTTGACCATTATACTTTTCTATCATTATTTTAACTTGATGTATTTATTGACACGTTTTTTGAAGTTGCACTTTTAATTAAGTTTCCAAGCCCAGTTTAATAATTGCGTGGATGCTATTTCAAAAGGGGGGAGGATGTGACATCAGAGATAAATAATGAGTAAGAAAATTTCATATTTATTAATATTTTTTAATTAAATATTAATTTTACTTTTAATGGGACTCTTTGATTCGATGGAATACTCTTTATGAAACAATGTGTTTCTTTTAATTCTTACATTGCACACAATGTTGAGTCATTGGGAAAAGTAACAACACAATATTATTATTATAAATAATAGATACCTCCTTCCCTTTGTAATTCCTTGAATGAATAGAACTAACTACACTATGATTATACATATTTGTTAAATGTTTTTATAGTTATCTAGTTAATTCTAGATCCTTAAAATAATAAAGAATATAATTTTTTGCATAAATACTCTTATATTCATTAAAAGAGTTATTTGCCGCATTTTAATGGTTAAACTTCATTAAATATAGTTTTGGAAAATTTTATATTCTCTATTTGACAAAATATAATTCTTATTTAGATTCAGGACATCAAAATATACTTTGGCTAAATTTTTGGTACTTTTCTGATAAAATTCATTTTTTATTGAATTGTGAAAATATGGTATTTTAATTCATAACCGACATTTAATCTAAATTATTTATATGGATATATTATCTTTATAATTTGTTTAAATTTTCAATTATATTATATATTTATTATTTTATCCAATGTTGGTCATGGGAATTCAATTCACCTTGAACGTTTTCAAAAACAAGTTTCAATCTATTGATGGTTATTGTTTCTTAAAAACATGCTATTTGTTTTGACAAATGGAAATGATTTTAAAATAATTAATGAAACTTATATATTTTGAATTTGTTATAATATGTATTATTTTTTAATTCATAATATCATATATATCTTAGGATTAAATTTTGGTATTTTTCTAAAAAACTTTAATTTTGATGAATAGTGAAACCACATAGAAGTAGATAAGAAACTGAGTTTTTCATTTAAATAAAATTTTAATGATTCAGTAAATTGGTTTTCAAAAATCCAACATACATGGTTGTTATTATCAAGTAAAATTAGGTTCAATAAGATGAAAATAATTTTTGGTGAATAGTAGCTTTTGACATTTATTTACGGTGGTTAAAGGTAAAAAAGGTAATTCAAGGTAAAAAGAATATTATAATTATACAGAATTACCTTAACATTTTTTGTATCTTTGTTGGATGAGTATTGGTAAACCATAGAAAATGTTGAGTTATTTTGGGACGTCATAGAACAACTTATGAGTGCTAATGACACTTTATTTTAACTAACATAATGTAATGACAAAAATTACATTAACAAATAACTTTTTGTATATCTATTTTTACATATTTTTATATATGCCATATTTGGGAATATATATATTAATTGGAAATATAACAAGATTTCAAAAAATTTGATAACATTTTATAAATTTTAGACATCAAATAAATTAAATAATTTATCACCCAATAATGATGCGGTAATAACATCATTAATATTGATTTAAATAAAAAGATTATTAATATTAAAACAATATCCAAAACCTGTAAAATTATTATTGGAAGATTTTATTTTAATCATGAGTCAACTTTTCTTCAAAATTAATTCATTTTCTACCTTTTGAAACTGAAGATAAGTTTAGAATAATGTAATGTTTTCAACCACTCCTAATGACCCCATACTCTCCCATATAAAAGGACACGACCTCTATCCCTTTCCTCACACCTTTAAAGCCCCTTGGATCATCCTAAAACTACCAATATATGTTTTGAAGATCTATATCCTTCTCATAGAAGCCATACCATAGGTAGAAGAAAGTTCAAGGAGTCCATTTTGTTCAAACCAAATTGGGTTACACAAGTTAAAGGAAACAGTTTCTCTTACCTTATTTTCTTTTATTTTACTTATCCAACCCCTGAACTCATTTTATTATTTTCTTTAATAACAACATCAGCATAATAAATATACTGGGTTGTTTTTATGATATTTCTTTGAACTGAACTTACCCACACCTCCATCTAATGGATGAAGAATATACTATTTCAGTGTATGGAAAACTAACTCCTCATGAAGTGATGATTGTTCAATGATCTCCTATATCCTCTCATGGAGTCCATTAAGATGGAACAATATTTATATATGATATATATTATTATTATGTTTTATCTATTCTTCTATAATTTTTATTTACAAACATACCTTTATTCCTTCCAATATGTGAAAACACAATAATTTCATTTGGGGAAGTGCAGACTACCACCCTCCAAATGTGATATGATTAATTTATGACATACATGGAATGTATAAAAGATGGAGATAGTTAAATTATTAAACATATATATCATATGATATTATACTAGAAATATAATATACCTATGTATTATTTTTTTCTTCCAATTAAATATAAAAGAGAAATGAAAGTAGTGTTCATGTGTACGTACGATTTACCGCCTCCATGAACATTATGTTTCATTTATTAACTCCAAATAATATGGAATTTTATAGATTCATATAAAATGAATATATATGATATATATGATATATAAATCATTAATATCATTCTGGAGATAATGGAATTTTGACAACATGAACAATTTGTAATTATAACATGTTTATTTTTAACTAAAGTTCCAAACGTCTGCCAAATTTCATATATGAACTCAGATAATAAAATAATTGTTATTGAAAGGTAATAAGAGATAAAAAAAAATAAACATGAAAAATTTTCTTAAGGAATTATAAATTTATTTATGTTTATTATTCATGTAAAACACGGAACATATGAGTCATGTCAGCCACATGGTAAGGGATTTCTTGTCTCACTTTTAATTCTGTGAGATTTCCATTATTCGCAACTTATTTATTTCATGTGGTGTATTGTGTACTGATATTTGATATATACTATAATTATTCTCTTTATATTCTTGTAATTTTGTGATATATTTTGTGTTTATTTTCTTTTGGTCATACGACTTGATTGAATTACCATGTGGTAAGGGGTTTTTATCTCACTTTTTATTCTCGTCAAATTCATGCTATATTTTCCACTATTTCGTTTTTTTGTTGAATATTTACTACCCATTATTTCCTTCCTTGTGTAATATTATTTAATTTTTGGGTATTTACATCTTTATTGTATGAATATTTTTTCAGGTGGTGTATTTTTCATTAGGTACCAAAATTAGTAAAGGAACCATTCAACCAAATAATTTTAAAAGACTTATTTTTTGTTATGTATTTTAATTTACATATTCCTATGTTGAGATATGATATTATATATCCTTATTTCTGTATGTTTTATGTCCATGTGATGAGATACCCTTTTCTCTCTCATCAGCTCATTTTCAAAATTTTAATGTGACGTTGTTAGGCCTTCGAATTTTTTTAAGGGAACTTCTTTACCAAATTTCAATTCATTGGGATAAACTTCTACTTATTAATTATGCCATGCTATGAATATTTAGGAATAAAATATGATTTTTTAACTCATAATATCCACTTATATTTGTGGTATTTTTATTTTTCCCACATAATTATGTCATTGATTAAACCTTGATCTAAGGATATGATCTTTATATGAAATTTCTTCTCAATTTACATTCCATTGAGACTTCACTGATGTTACGCTCTAATTCACTCTTAAATAGTGTATATACTATCCTTTGGCTTATTATACAATGAATCCATTTATTCTCGTGATATTATAAACTTCATATTAAATTTTATTCCGCGATTATTTGTATTCAATATTATCTAATTTTCATAAAATTTTTTTTACTAAAATATCATTTTAAATGTTTTAATGATTTATTCTATTGAATATTTCTCATTAATGTCCATGTTTTAAAATGGTTTTAATGATTTATTTATATTGATATTAATGGTTTAATATGTTAATTATTTTAAAATATTTTATGTTGTATGTGACACATTGATTCACATATCTCTTAATTAAATTTTTTAATGGTTTTGAAAATGGTTTGGTAAAGCATGGATTATGTCCATATCTTGAAATGATATATTATGATTGAAATGTTGAAATGTTATCTTAAATTTTGGTAATTTTACAAGTTCTGAATATGTAATGGATATTGGGAACTATTTACCTATATGGGTGGTTCCATGATAAACCTAGGGTGGGTGATCCCAAGATAGCTCTTCATTGCGTTGGGTAACATGACAGAGGTAAACGTGATGATTCTCCTAAAAGATTTAGGGAATATTATATGATGGGTATTCCAGGTGTATCTCCATACATAGTTGTGATAGCTACAATGTAATGTTGATATCGATGCATAAGATACCTTTATGATTTATGAGTTATTATTTCCCTGTGTTATTTATAAATCTTACGATTTCTTGAGGTATGTTATAATTGAAATGTATGGTTACTTTTATTTTAATTTAATAATGGGATAATGAATTTATTCCTTATTTTATAATCCATACTAATATTTTTATTCACATCTCGAGTTTTTGAAATGTCTTTCACATGGTATAAGGAAGGGTATTTGAATGAATGTTTTCAGTAAGAATTATATCAAAACAGAGATCTTTTATTATTTAAGGCGTTTTATTTTGGACAAACATTGGATAGAGTAGAAGTGTCTAATTTGTAATTTTTGGAATGTAATGTAAAATTTATGACCTAATTATCTAAAACACTAAACCTAAAAATATCTTCCATGTGAATTCATAACAAAACTAATGATTATGTAATGTTTAAGGTCGGGTCTAATAGTTGGTAACAGAGGTCAGTTTAGATAATGTTAAAGGTTAGGGTGTTATTTAAGAACACGTGACAAAACCATAATTTTTATCATATTAAGATGAGTCATGGATATTTTATATAAATCGAATGAGTTTAAGATAACATTAAGAAGAATATCATATTGTTTACCCTCATCGTAAGATAATATATGATGATTTTATGGATAAACTGACAATGAACGTTTTCGTTTTAGTTAATGGTTTGATCTAGCAGGAACAAATTTAAAAATATATGTGGAAGAAATTACAATGGCTTTAATAAGGAGATACAAAATGAAATTGGAGATGCAATGATAAATCTTTTGGTTAAAATATGTTATAGTTATTTTGTGAGGAATTAATCTCATTTTGGGAATGTTATAAAATTATATGGTATTAGAGAAAGGATAACTTTTAGTAAGGATGACAACCCATCGCGTCTTGTAAGGCTGTATGAATCAATACCACAACCGAACAGAGACTAGGGCGTATCACCTACCACTGGAATAACTAAATACCCTGGTTAGTATAACTAATTAATTTTTTTAGTTAATTTTTTATGATCAAGAACAATTTGATCTTAGGTTTCATCAAATGGATATATTTATTATAGAAATGATTTGTTGATTATGAGATAAAGGTTATTTTGGAAGACGTTCTATCTTTTTGGTAATAATATACACCTAGGGAAAATAGAATACAATGGGATTTAATTTGTAGAGTAAGGGTTGAAATATTATTTTTGGAGGAATCTATGTTTTATTTTGGAAGTATGGATATTTGGGTTGTTTATGGAATTTATTAACCTATCATATTGAATATGTAATTATTTTAATTACACATCTATTTGAGACTTTAAATGTAGTCAATATTATTTGTAGATAATGATAAGATTTACTATGGAAGACTACGTGATTAAATTCTTCTATGTTTTGGATTTCAATATTAGTTTTTATTATATTGAATAATTTTAGGTAATTTTGTTTATTGAATGGTCTTTGTAGAACATATGATATTGTTAGTTGATTTTTGGAGATTAGCAATAGTATTTCATTTTATAAAGGATTATCCTTTTTGGTCATTATATGATCTTTTACTGACCTTTTTGTTTTTGGATAATGTCTAATGACTTGGTAAATATAGGAATCATCTATTTCAGATCATGTGATTCTCTAGAAGTTTATTCTAGTTCTTTATATGTGACAAAGTCATCTTGATTTCTCAACGTTTAAAATAAATATGTTTTTTTGTAGAAACTTATTAATGGATAAAACTCTACATGAAAACTAAAGTATATTTCCCTTGGTTCTTATTCTATTTAGTAAAATAATTCATCAAATTTATCAAAATATACATTATACAAAAATGTGGTCCATTTACTTTTCTTACTAGGTGATCAAAGACCATTTTACCTCTCACATGTTTGTAAATTTCTGGTGGTTAACATTCTCATAACCATGTATTCTATCAAACTCAATCAGAACTTGATGGTATTTTTTCTTTTTTATATCCATGTTTTCCAACATGGAATCCTAGTAATGGATTATCTCGGGTGACCATTGTACTTGTCATTCTTTCATTTAAAGTGATGTATTTTTTGACACCTTTTTCAATGTGGGATTTCAGTCATGTTTCCAAGCCCAATATAAAAAATGAAACTATGAAATTTCCAAAATGGGGGAAGGATGTAACATCCTAGCTAAATAATTACTATAAAATTTTCATATGTGTTAATATTTGTGAATTAAATATTACTTTTACATTAAAGGGGATTCTATGATTTGATAGCATGCCCGATACGCAACCAAGGGTTTATATGAAATCTTACATTGAAACAATACTGAGTCATACTAAAATATAATATTATAATATTAATATTTTAAATAGTATTTAACTCCTAACCATTTTAATTGCTGGAATGAATAAAAATAACTATAATATGATTATACAAGTTTGTTAATTTTTTTATCATTTATCCAATAAATTCTAGTTCCTTAAAATAAGAAAGAATCTATTTGTATTCATAAATACTCTAAAATTAGTTAAAAGGTTGATTTATCTCCTTAGAATGGATAACCCTGTTAAAATCTAGTTTTGGTATCTTTTATATGTTCTATTTCACAAAATAAAATTCTTATTTAGATTTGGGACATAAAAATTTACTTCGAGTAATTTTTGGTATTTTTTTGATAAAATTAATTTTTAATGAATAGTGAAAAATACTGTATTTCAATTCAAAACTGTAACACCCCAGGTAAATAAAGAATGTGACATTTTTATATTTATCCCTATTTTTGAATAAAATTTTAATATTAATTTAATGGTAACGCTATGCTCGATGTCTTAACCAATACGAATCAACGAGTTCCTTTGAAATCTTACGTTGCACTCTAATAATAAAATAATTTTATTTTAAATGGTAGTTAACACCTACCCATTGTAATGACGGGAATGAACAGAACTAACAAAAAATGATTATATATGATTGTCAAATATTTTAACTTTTTACAATAAATGTTAGATGATTAAAAATTCGAATGAATCCAATTTTTAAGCGTAAACATTCTAATATTCTTTAAAAGATCCATTAACCACCTGTTGATGGAGAACCTCTTTTAAATCCACTTTTTGACAATTTTATTTGTTATATTTAACAAAATAAAATTCTTCTTTAGAATTGGGACATCAAAATTTACTTTGTGTAAATTTTTGGTATTTGTCCGATAAAGTTCATTTTTTAATGAATAGTAAAAAATGTTGTATTTTCATTCAAAACATTTTTTTAATATAATATATTTATATGATTATATTATATTTTTAACTGGTTTTAAAGTGAAATTATAAAATATTTTTACCATTTAATCTAATGGTGATCATTGGAATTAATATCACTTTGAGATTGGACATAAACGAGTGTCGATCTTTTGATAAATATTGTTTCTTAAAAACACACTAATTGATTTGACAACGAAATTTAAATATAAAATTAATTAATTCAACTTCAATGTTATTAATTTGGTATATAAGACATCATTTTTGAATTCGGAATATCACATATATCTTAGGGTGAATTTAAGGTATTTTTCTGAAAAAACCTTAATTTTTGATAATTAGTGAAACCACAAAGTGGTAGTTAAAAAACGGATTTTTTGTTTAAATGGAACTTTACCACTTCTATGATTTGAATTCCAAAAATACAATATAAATTATATTCATTCTTAAGTAAAATGTGGTTCAATGGGATGAAAATAATTTTTTATCAAAAGTAACTTTTATGTTTTATTAATCGTGAATAAAGTTAATTAGTGTAATTTAAGGTAAAAATGATATTATAATAAAATGAAAATATTTTTAATCTTGTCCTAACCCAATTGGATGAGTCATGGCCGACTAATAAAACCCATGGGTCGATTTTTGGGACCCCATGGATCCACTTGGGTAAGAAAGTGACAATAATGCCTTTTATTTAAAGTAAAAGTAAAAATGAAACAAACATGTATTGTTTTACAAAAAAAAATTTACATGGGGTTATAAAAGTGATATTTTTGACTATAAATAGTCATTGAAAATATAAAAAAATTTCCTACATCATAGTATTTTTCTTATAGTATTTATAAATTAAATAAATTAAATTATTTATGACATCATGATGATGCAGTGATTACCTCATTATTCAATGATTTAAATAAAATGAAACGATAATGTAAAATCGAAGACCTAAACATGTCAAAAACCTATTTTATGGGTGTATTTCGAAAAACTTATCAGCTTATCCTTGAAATACATCAATTTGGGACCTTTAAAATATGAAACTCATTTGAATATAAAGTAACAGTTTATACCTTTCCAAGAGTGCCCCTTCTCTCCTCTTATAAAAGGCCCACCACCTCTACCTCCATAACCACACTTCTCAATCCTTTGGATCGGCCATGATCTGATAATGTTGTCTCTCCACATTCCTCTCCTCATCCTAGAAGACTTACCTTAGGAAGGAATCTCTTAAAGAAAAACTTTTGGTTCAGACCAAAGGGAGTTACCCGATTTTAAGGTATCATCTTCACTTGTGCTCTTTTGTTTTATTTTGCTTCTCAAACCCCCTAATGTCTTTTTATTCATTTATTTTGTAACAACACCAGTATATTCAATATACTAGGATGTTTTTATAAGATTTATTAGAGCTACAAATACACGCACCTACATCTAAAGGTTAAAAAACATATTGTTTCTGTGGATGGTGAATTTTTGCCTCACGAAACGATGATTGTTAAATATTCTTTTAACACCTTCAAATGTGGCCATTAAGATGTCAATATATTTATATATAATATATAATATGATTATGTTTTACTTAAGATTCTGTATTTTATCATTTATGGCATAACATTATGGTTTCCATTATGGGTAAATGCGATATCTTCATTTTAAGAAGTGCGGACTACCGCCCCCTCAAAGTGATTTGATTCGTTAATACCATATGTGGTACGTATAAAGGATGGAGTTAATGTTATTATATATGATTTTATACTTGATTTATAATATACCATTATATCATTATGATTTCACCCCATTAAATATGAAATAGAAATGAAATTAGCATTCATGCGCACGTACGGCTTACTGTCTCCATGAACGGTGAATTTCATTTATTACCTCTAAATGATATGTAATATTATAAATACATGTATATACTAGATATATATTATATATATGATATTAAAATAATTAATATCATTCTGGATATAATGAACCTTTGACCACATAAATAACATGTATTTGTAAGAGGTACATTTTTTTACTTAATACCAAATATCTCCAAAATGAACATTATTAAATTAAATGATTAAATAACGTTTATAACAAGGAAATAAGTTATATAAAAATGAATAATAAACTTGAAAAATGTTATTCAGAACATATAAATTAACACTAGTTTATTATTCAGGAGAATAAAGAGCAATCGAGTCACGTCGGACACGATGTAAGGGATCATACCCCTCTCTTTCTTTTTAAGTACACTCTTTTATGTCATTGCATTTAAGCATATATTTCTTAAGTTTGGGGATGTTATTTTATATTAATCATGCTTTAATTTTTATGTTCATATTATGAGATACCCTATTTGATCTCATAAATCAATTTTTGGAAGTTTTAAGTGGCACTGTTAGGCTGCCGAGTTTTCGTAAGGGATTTTTCATCTCACTTTTATTCTCGTGACATTTATGATATGTTTTACACTATTTCCATTGAGTGGTGTATGTACTGCCCATTATTATACACTTTTTGTAGTAAAATATCATTTATGTGTATTTACATCATCATTTTTAGACCCTTCTTCCTTGGGGTGTACGTTTCGAAAGTTACCCAACTCGGTAAGGGGACCTTTCACCCTCTACTTTTTAAAAGACTTCGTTTGTTATGTATTTTAATTCACATACTATTATGTTGGGATATTTTCTTATATATCCTTATTTATGTAAATTTTATGTCCATGTTATGATATACCATTTTCTCTCTCATCAAATCATTTTCTGAATTTTAAAGTGATTCCAATAGGCTGTCGGATTTCCTTAAGGGAACTTCTTAACCCACTTTCTATTCATTGGGTTAACCCTCTACTTCTTGATTTTATTATTATAAGATTATGTTTGGAATCTCTATGTTGTAATTTCCACAAACCGTTGTGTAGATATACTATTTCTACACATAATCATCTCATTAATAAATACTTACGAACATGTATGGGAAATCATAACTCAATCTCATTTCATTGAGTTAAATATCTATGTCATTAGTATTGCTTTCCAAGATTATGTGTGAATGTACTATGATTTTTTCATGCTTAATATCCACTTATATTGGGTGTATTTATATTTCTCACACATAATTATGTGATATATTTATCCTAAATTTAAGGATACCATCTTTATAATGGATTTCTTCTCAATTTACATTTCCATTGAGACATCATTGTTGTTATGCACCAATTCACTCTTATATGGTGTGTATACTGTCCTTTTACATATTAGATCCTGAATCCCTTTATTCTCATTATATTATAAATCTTAGATTAATTGTTATTCTGCAATTATTTTTATTCAAGAGTCTCTCATTTTGTTAAAAAATCTTTAACAAAAATATCGTTTTAAATGTTTTAAAGATTCATTATTCTAAATCATTATCTTTAATGCCCATGTTTCAAAAGTGGTTTTCAGTATATATATATATATATATGTACATTAATGTTTTAAAATTATAATTCCATTAAATGATTCAAAGTGGTATGGGTCACTTTGATTCAAAAATATCTTTTAAATGGTTTTTGAAAATGGATAGATTAATTAAATATATTGGAATTAGTTATTGTGATTGAAAATGAAATATTTTTATTGAAATGTTTATATTTTCAATATTTTCTGTGTAATGATGGTACTTGGACATTTTACGGGTGGTTACGTGATAAACCATATTACGGGTCGTGTCGTGAATACTAGGACTGGTGGTTATGTTATAACCTCAAATGCATTGGGTATGGAAGTCCGTCGTATGGCTATTCCATTAAGTATGTGTGGAATTTGAACGTATGGTTATTCCCTTTAAGTATGATTATGTCCCAAGATACCTTTATATGTTATGTGTTATTTATATGGGTTTTATGGTAATCTTTTCGTTAAAAAAAGGTATGTAATGTTCTTTTATTCATTGGAGAGTTTTTACTACTTCATAAAGGTGAAAAGTATTACTTTTGTAAAGTAAGCATGGTTTACTTGTTGTTTTTGAAAAACTAACAGTTTTCCTTCTTTGTGTATCCTTTACTAGGATTTTTATGCTCATCCCATGTTTTTGAAATGTTTTCCATAGGACAAAAATATGAATAGGGTCAAGGATGGTATCAAGGAAAGACATTCTATCTAAAACAAGGAACTAGACATGTTTCTTTTTAAGTGTTTTTTTTATTTTATGGAAACTTAGTAGAAGTGTCTACTATGTAATATTTTGAGATTTAATAGTTATGACCTAATTATCTAAAACTCTAAACCAAAAAATATCCTCTATGTGAATTATTCATTTAATTCATGATTAAGTAATGCTTAAGGCCGAGCATTATAGTTGCTATCAGAGGTAGGATTAGATAACTTTAGAGGTTTGGATATTCTCTAAGCATAAGTGACATTACCATAATGGTTATGATTTCAAAAATAGTCATAGTTTTAGATAAAGTGAATGTGTAAGTATATCTTCGTGTTTATCTTCCTCATTTGTACATGATGTTTTTGTTGACATACTGACACTGACCATTTTGGTTTTAGTAAATGGCTGGATCTAGCAGGCACCAAAGTAACATTGGATGTGAAGGAAACTGTGATAGTTTTCTGAGTGAGAAACTGAGTGATATGGGATCTGTAATGAGAAATCTTGGGTTTATCCTCAACCAACAATTTGGAGTTATGATTGACCACCTAAACCTTGGTGATTTCTATAAGGCATCATATATGAGAGAAACAAAACCCTACAGAACTACAGAAATTAATCATAAAGGTAAATGTGTTCGAAAACCTATTTGTCAAAGATGTGGAAAGAAACACCTAGGAAAATGTTTCATAGAGACAGAAATAAGCTATTAGATGTGGAAATGAAGGTCATAAAGCAAGAACAATCCATGGAAAATGGAAGCATATAGTTGACTCAAGGAATGGGAAAAAGGTTCTTTCGGAGAGATCAATTGAATGTTTTAAATGTGGTGTGCATGGACATTATGCAAAAACATGTACTATGATGAAGTTTCGGGAATGGGATCACCAAGATCGTACAAATATTTGTTTACCAATACCTAATGCCATTCAGATTGAGGATGAAGAAACTGACAATGACCAATCAAAGGTATGGATTAATTCTTAACATTTGTTTTCCTATATTGGAATCATAGGATATGATTCATGATTTTGTTTGTATGAAAGTAGTATTTCAGAATAACTTGGAAAGGAATGGTTAATGGATCATGAAGAATTTTGAATGAGTATGAAGTCAACATATAAGGGCTTCAAGAGTTATGGTGAAATTCTTAAGAGTATTAAGTCTCTTTTTATGATGGGGATTACATTATAAGTCTTTTTATAGTATGTGTAACCCTGATGTTTGATATATTAAAATTTTATTCAAGGAATAGTAATTTATTCTTTTATAGACATAGATATAAAGAACCATTTGGGTTTATATGATCCTTACTTTTGAGGTAATTATGGGTTACTATATGTTATGATGGAAAGTGAAAGGCATGAGATAAGATTGTGGTTAATTATGTTATGGTTATTTTTTATGATTTTATCTCTTTTTTTGGGTAATGATTTGAGAATTATATATTTTGGAAAAAGGACAACATGCAGACCGTGTGACAACCCATCGCGTTAGAGAAAACTGCGGGAATCGAACCCACAACCAAAGTGAGACTTGTATTTATCACCTACCACTAGACTACGTGAAGTCCCTGGTTAGTTTAACTGGTTGTTTTTAGTTATATTATTTTATGTATTAAGAGTAAGATAATTTTTGGTTATCTATGGAAAATATTAACCTATCATGGAGGATATGTGATTAGGTTAATTACTATTCAATACAAGACTTTAAGAGAATCTGATGTTGTTTGGAGATAAATGTTACGATTTAACTTAGAGGACTATGTGATTAAATCATTCAAATATTTGGGTTTCAATCTTAGTTTGGTTTAATTTTGGTCATCGTTGATCTTTGGGTCTTGTTGGAAAAATTTTGGAGATTAAGAATAGACTTCCACTTTATAAAGGATTATCCTTTTTGGGAATTATCTGATCTTATACTATCATTTTTTGTTTTAGTTTTGGTTAAGGTCTAAAGACATGGGAAGTATACAGTTCTCTTTTTTGGATTATTTAATTATCTAGAATTTATTATAGCTCTCTCAATGTAAACAAGTCATCCTAAATACACATCTTTTGGAGAAAATATGAATTCGTGTAAGAAATATTGTAAAAGTTGAAAGTCAACATGACAAGTATGTTTCCTTATGTTTTAGTTAAGCTTAAAAATAAATTCCTCAATGAAAAGTAACTTAAATAAAATGTTTTCCATTAACTTTTCCTACTGGGGAATCGAATACCATTTATCCCACCCCAAGTTTGTGATTTTCATGTGGTTAACTTTCTTCTCAACATGTTTTCTATCACTCTCCATCGGAACATGACCCTTTTATTTTTCTTCCATATCTATGTTTTCCTACATGGAATCCTAGTATGGGTTAAATCGGGTGACCTCTGTACTTCACTTTCTTTCTTTTAAAGCGATTTCTTTACCGACTCTTGATCCGATATGGGACTTTCAATGATGTTTCTGAGCCCAATTTTAAAAATGAGAGAAAGCAATTTCCAAAAGGGGGGAGGGATGTAACACCCCAGGTAAATAAATAATATGATATTTTTATATTTATCCCTATTTGTGAATAAAATGTTAATATTAATTTAAATGGAACACTATGCTCGATGGATTACTCAATACGCAACAATGAGTTCCTTTGAAATTTTACGTTTCACTCTAATAATAAAATAATTTTATTTTAAATGGTAGTTAACACCTAGACGTTGTAATAACGGGAATGAACAGAACTAACTACAAAATGATTAAATATGTTTGTCAAATATTTTTACTTTTTACAATAAATGTTAGATGGTTAAAAATTTGAATGAATTCAATTTTATGCGTAAATATTCTAATATTCTTTAAAAGGCCGATTAACCGCCTTTTGATGGAGAACCTTTTTTAAATCCACTTTTTGACAATTTTATGTGTTATATATGACAAAATAAAATTCTTCTTTAGAATCGGGAAATCAAAATTTACTTTGTGTAAATTTTTGGTATTTGACCGATAAAGTTCATTTTTTAATGAATAGTGAAAACTGTTGTATTTTAATTCAAACCCTCTTTTTAATCTAATAAATTTATATTATTATATTATATATTTAATTGGTTTTAATTTGAAATAAGAATATATTTTTACCATTTAATACATTGGTGGTCATTGGAATTAATATCACCTTGAGATTGGACATAAACGAGTGTCAATCTTTTGATAGATATTGTTTCTTAAAAACACGATATTTGATTTGACAACGGAATTTAATTATAATATTAATTAATGCAAATTATATGTTATGAATTTGATAAAAATGAAATCATTTTTTAATTCTTACTATCAAATATATATTAGGGTGAATATTTGGTATTTTTCTGAAAAACCTTAATTTTTGAGGAATAGTGAAACCACAAAGTGGTAGTTACAAAAACTGATTTTTCATATAAATGGAACTTTATCACTTCTATGATTTGAATTTAAAAAATCCAATATAAATTATTTTCATTATTAAGTAAAATTTGGTTCAATGGGATGAAAATAATTTTTGATGAAAAGTAACTTTTATGTTTTATTAATCGTGATTAAAGATAATTAGTGTGATTTAAGGTAAAACTGATATTATAATAAAATGAAAATATCTTGACACTTGTACTAACCCTATTGGATGATTCATGGCCGACCTAGAAAACTCATGGGTCTATTTTTGTGACCCCATGGACCAACTTGGGTAAGATAGTGACATTAATGCCTTTTATTTAAAGTAAAATTAAAAATGACAAAAACATGTATTATTTTTCTAAAACAATTTTTCACATGGGGTTATACAAGTCATATGTTTGACCTTAAATAGTCAATTAAAATCTAAAATGATTTACTACATCATATTATATTTTTTTATAATTTTTAGACATTAAATAACATAAATTATTAATGACATCATGATGATGCAGCGATTACCTCATTAATCAACGATTCAAATAAAATTAAAAGATAATGTAAAATCTAAGACCTAAAAATGTCAAAAACCTATTGGATGGGTGGATTTCGAACTCTTATCACCTTATCCTTTAAATACATTAATGTGGGTCCTTTAAAATCTGAAAAAAAACATTTTAAAATAATGTAACAGTTTATACCATTCCAGGAGTGCCCCTCCTCTCCGCTTATAAAAGGCCCCCACCTCAACCTCCTTACCCACAGCTATCAAGCCTTTTTCTCGGCCAAGATCTGATAATTTTGTCTTTACACATCCCTCTTCTCATCATATAATCCTATCCATAGGCAGGAAGCTCTTCAAGAAACCCTTTTGGTTCAAACCAAAGGGAGTTACCCGATTTTATGGTAATGTCTTCACTTGTGCTCTTTTGTTTTATTTTTCTTCTACAACCCCCTATACTCTTTTTATTAATTTATTTTGTAACAAAAACATTATATTACATATACTAGGATGTTTTTATAATTAGGATTAGAGCTAGACTTACACACACCTACATCTAATGGTTAAATAACATACTGTTTCTATGGATGGTGAATTTCTGCCTCACGAAACGATGATTGGTCAATATTTTTTTAACACCTTCAAAGGTGGCCCTTAAGATGTAACTATATTTATATATGATATATAATATGATTATTTTTAACTTAATCTTCTGTATTTTTCATTTATGGCATAACTTTATGGTTTCCATTATGGGTAAACACAATATCTTCATTTTAGGAAGTGTGGACTACTGCCCCCTCAATGTGATTTGTTTCGTTAATACCATATCTGTTACCTATAAAGGAGAGAGTAAATGTTATTATTTATGATATTATAATGTAATTATAATATACCCTTATATAATTATGATTTTACACGATTAAATACAAAATATAAATGAAAGTAGCGTTCATGCGTACGTAGGGCTTACCATCTCCATGAAGGGTAAATTTCATTTCATACCTCTAAATGTTATGTAATATTATAAATACATGCATTTGCTAGATATATATGATATATATGATATCCAAATAATTAATATCATTATGTATATAATGAACCTTTGACCACAAAACATGTAATTGTAAGAAGTCCATTTTATGACTTAAGTACCAAATATCGACAAAATGAACATTATTAAATTAAATGATTACATAACGTTTATAAACTGGAAATAAGTTATATAAAAAGGAATAATAAACTTGAAAAATGTTCTTAAGCAAGTATAAATTAAAACTAGATTATTATTCAGGATATTAAAGAGCAATCGAGTCACGTCGGACACGAGGTAAGGGATCCTACCCCTCTCTTTCTTTTTAAGTGCACTGTTTTATGTCATTTCTTTTAAGATCATCTTTCATATGTTTGGGAATGTTCTTCTATATTCATCATACTGTAAGTTTTATGTTCATATAATTAGAAACCGTATTTGATCTCATAAATCAATTTTTGGATGTTTTATGTGGCGTCGTTAGGCTGCTGAGTTTTCGTAAGGGATTTTTCATCTCACTTTTATTCTCGTGACATTTATGCTACGTTTGCCACTATTTCCTTTGAGTGGTGTATTTACTTCACATTATTATAAAAATTGTGTAGTATAATTTCATTTATGGGTATTTACATTTTCATTGTATGACCCTTCCTCCATGGGGTGTACATTTCAAAAGTTACCCAACTCAGTAAGGGGACCTTTCACCCTCCTCTTTTTAAAAGACTTTGTTTGTTATGTCTTTTAATTAACATACTATTATGTTGGGATATGTTATTATATATCCTTATTTATTTAAATTTTATGTCCATGTTATGAGATACCATTTTCTTTATCATAAACTCATTTTCTGAATTTTAATGTGACGCCATTAGGCTGTCGAATTTCTGTAAGGGAACTTCTTAACCCACTTTCAATTCTTTGGGTTAAACATCTACTTCTTGATTTTATTATTCCAAGATTATGTGTGGAATATCTATGTTGTAATTTAGGAAAACCTTTGTGTAGATATACTATTTATACACATAATCATCTCATTGATAAATTCTTACGAACTTGTATGGGAAAGCCTACCTCAATCTCATTTCATTAAGTTAAATATCTATGTCATTGGTTTTGTTTTTCCAAGATTATGTGTGAATATAATATGATTGTGTCACACTTAATATCCACTTATATTGTGTGTATTTATATTTCTCAAACATAATTATGTGATAGATTTATCCTTAATTTAAGGATACCATCCTTATAATGGATTTCATCTCAATTTACATTTCCATTGAGACTTCATTGTTGTTATGCACCAATTCACTCTTATATGGTGTGTATACTGTTTGTTGACATATTATATCATGAATCCCTTTATTCTCAGTATATTATAAAGCTCAGATTAAATGTTATTCAACAATTATATGTATTCAAGAGTCTATCATTTTGTAAAAAACTTGTTATGAAAAATATCATTTTAAATGTTTTAAATATTCATTATTCTAAATCATTATATTTAATGTCTATGTTTTCAAAATGGTTTTCAGTATTTATTTATATGGAAATTAATGTTTTAAAATTATAATTTCATTAAATGATTCAATGTTGTATGGGAAACTTTGATTCAAAAATATCTTTTAAATGGTTTTTGAAAATGGATTGATTAATTAAATATCATGGAATTACTTATTGTGAATTAAAATGAAATGTCATTATTTAAATGTTTATATTTTCAATATTTTATGTGTAATGATGGTATTTGGACATTTTATGGGTGGTTACATGATAAACCATATTACGGGTGGTGTCGTGAATACCAGGACGGGTGGTTACGTTATAACCTCTAATGCATTGGGTATGGAAGTCGGTCATATGGAAATTCCATTAAGTTTGTGTGGAAGTCGACCGTATGGTTATTCCATTTAAGTATGTTTATGTCCCAAGTTACCTTTATATGTTATGTGTTCTTTATATGGGTTTTATGGTAATATTTTGGTTACAAAAGGGTATGTAATGGTCTTTTATTCAGTGAAGAGTTTTTACTAATTGATAAAGGTGAAAAGAATTACTTTGGTAAATTATTCATGGTTTACATGTTGTTTTGAAAAACTAACAGTTTTACTTCTTTGTGTATCTTTTACAGGGCTTTTTATTCTCATCCCATGTTTTTGAAATGTTTTCCACAGGACATAATGACGAATAGGGTCATGGATCGGATCAAGGAAAGACATTCTATCAAAAACATAGAACTGGACATGCTTCTTTTTAAGTGTATTTTTATTTTATGGAAACATAGTATAAGTGTCTAATATGAAATATTTTGAGATGTAATAGTTATGACCTAATTCTCTAAAACTCTAAACCTGAAATGATCCTCTATGTGAATTATTCATTTAATTCATGATTAAGTAATGTTTAAGGCTGGGGCCTTATAAAAACTACCTTTAAATATAATTTATTTATATGGTTATATTATCAGTATAATTGTTTTAAAGTCAAATTAGATTATATTTTATCCATCTTATTCAATTTTGGTAATTGAATTAATTTCACTTTGAAATTTGACATAAACGAGTGCCAATCTTTTAATAATTATTGTTTCATAAAAACACGCAAATTGTTTTGACAATGGGAAATGATTTTAAATTAATTAAGGCCACTTATATGTTTTGAATTTGGTAAAATATACATTATTTTGGAATTCAGAATATCATATATTTCTTAGGATGAAGTTTTTCTATTTTTCTGAAAACATCAATTTTTTATGAATTGTGAAACCACTAAATAGTAGTTAAAAAACTCACTTTTTCATTTAAATGAAATTTTACCACATCTGTGAATTTAATTTTGAAAATCTGATATACATGTATGTTATTATTATGCAAAATTTGGTTCAATAAGATGAAAATAATGTTGGGTGAATAGTAAATTTTCAATTTTATTTCCCACGATTAATGATAAATAGGGTAATTCAAGGTAAACATAATAATATAATAATAATAAATTACTTTAACATTTATTATAACCATATTGGTAGAGTCAGGTCTGATCATGACCATCCTTATGTCTATTTTGGGACCCCATGGAGCCATTTATGAGTGATAATGAAACTTAATAATAATTAACTTAATGTAAAGACAAAAATGACTTTAAAAAATATCTTTTAGTATTTTTTTTACAAGGGGTTATATAAATCATATTTTCAACTATAAATATTAATTGGAAAGGTAATAATATTTCCTACATTATGGTACTATTTTATAATTTTTAGACATCAAATAAATAAAATTATTTATGGAGCAATAATGGTGCAGTATTTACATCATTAATAAATGATTTAAATAAATAAGATTATTAATAATAAAACAATATCCAAAACCTGTCCAATTATTATTTAATGATATTATTTTGAACATTATTCATCTAATATTAGACTTTAATGAGAATTTTACCTTTTGAAACTGTTGATATGTATACAATAAAATAACATTTACAAACATTCATAGAGAGCCCCTACTCTCCCTTATAAAAAGAAAACCACTTCTATACTTTTACATACACTTCTCAAGCGTCGTGGCTCAACCAAAACATTCCAAAATAATCTCTGAAGATCCATATCCTCCTAATAATATAATATATGATGATTCTATGTATAAAATAACATTGACATTTTTTGTTTTATTAAATGGTTGGATCTAGTAGGAACCAATGTTACAATAGTTGTGAATGAAACCGTAGTGGTTTTCATAATGAGATACTGAATGCAATTGTAGCTTCAATGAGAACTCGTGTGGTTTAAATATGTTATGTTTATTTTTTGGAATTCATCTCATTTTTTGGAATTGTTTTAAAATATATTGTTTTATAAAACATACAACCTGAGGAAGGGTGACAACCCATCATGTCCAGTAATTCTACGGGAATCAAACCCACAACTGAAGGGTGACAAGGGTGCATCGCCTACCACTCGCCAATGTGAAGACCTTGGTTATTATGACTAATTATTTTTTTGTAAAACTATTATTTAGAATAAGAATAAGTTTTTATTATGTTTTATTAAATTAATATCCTTATTATAGAAATGATTTGGTGTTCATGTTATAAAGGATATCTTGGAATACATTTTATCTTTTTTAGAATAGTATATACCTAATGAAAATAGAATACTATGGGATTTAATTTGTGGATTAATGGTTGAAATATTATTTTTTGAGGAATCTATGTTTTATTTTAAAAATATGGCTAATAGGGGTATTTGTGGAAATAATTATTCTATCATATATAATACATTATTAGGTTAATTACACTTCGGTATGAGACATTAAAAGTTGTCGATATTATTTGCAGACAAATTTTAAGATTTGTTGTTGATGGCTTTGGGATTAAATTCATCTGAGTTATGGTTTTCAATATTAGTTTGAATTTTATTTATGAATTTTATGGAATGTGGTTTATTGAATGGTCACTGTTGAACTGAGGGTACTGTTTGTTGAATTTTGGAGCTTAGGAATTGTATTTATTTTTAAAAAGGACTGTCTTTTTTGTGGATTATATGATATTGTACTAACATTTTTGGTTTTGATAATGTCTGATGACATAAGAAATATATAATAAATCTTTTTATGATCATCTAATTCTATATAAGATGATTCTAGAACATTAGGTGTGAAAAAATCATCATGAATACTCATCATTTGTAGAAAATTTGAGCTTTTCGTAGAAACATAGTAAAGGATGAATCATTACATGAAAAGTAACTAAATTTTCCCATGTTCTTATGAAATGTAGTAAAATAATTCTTCAAAATTATAAAAATAAAATTAAAACAAAAACTTTTTCCAGTTACATTTCTTATTTGGTAGTCAATTTCCATTTAACCTATCACCTGTTTGTGAAATTCTGGAGGTTAACTTTCTCCTAACCATGTTTTCTATCACACTCCATCAGAACATGATGGGTAATTTTCTCTTCTATATCCATGTTTTCCTACAAGGAATATTAGTATAGGATTATCTAGGTTTACTATTATACTTCTCTATCATTCTTCTAAAGTGATTTATTTATTGACACTTTTTTTGAAGTGGCACTTTTAATTAAGTTTCGAATCCAAGTTTAATAATTACGTGGACTCTATTTCAAAAGGGGGAAGGATGTAACATCAGAGATAAACAATGAGTAATACAATTTCATTTTTATTAATATTTTTGTATTAAATATTAATTTTACATTAAAGGGGATTCTTTGATTTCATGGAATACTCATTATGAAACAATGGGTTTCTTTGAAATCATACATTGCACACAATTCTGAGTCATAGGGAAAATTAATAACATAATATTGTTATTATAAATAGTAGATAACTCCTTTCCATTGTAATTCCATGAATGAATAGAACTAAATACACTATGATTATACATGTTTGTTAAATGTTTTTACAGTTATCCAATATATTATAGATCTTTAAAATAAGAAAAAATATAATATTAAGCATAAATACTCTTCTATTATTTAAAAGGTTTATTTACCACCTTTTAACGATGAAACCTCATTAAATATAGTTTTGGAAATTTTTATATGTTCTATTTGAAAAAATATAATTCTTTTTTATTTTTAGGACATCAAAATATACTTTGGCTAAATTTTTTGTAATTTTCTGATAAAATTCATTTTTTAATGAATTGTGAAAATACGGTATTTTAATTCAAAACCGACTTTTAATCTAATTTGTTTTTATGGATACATTATCTTTATAATTTTTTTAAAGTGTAATTATATTATATGTTTATCATTTTATCCAATGTTATTCGTGGTATTTCCATTCACCTTGAGATTTTAAAAAAACAAGTGTCAATCTTTTGATAGATACTTTTTCTTAAAAACACGCTATTTGTTTTGAAAAGGGGAATTGATTTTAAATTAATTAATGAAACTTATATATTTATAATTTTCTAAAATACATATTAATTTTTAATTAATAATATCATATATATATTAGGATTAAATTTTGGTATTTTTCTAAAAAACATAAATTTTTTATGAATAGTGAAACCATAAAGAAGTAGTTAAAAAACTGAGTTTTTCATTTAAATTAAATTTTAATGATTCAGTGAATTGGTTTTCAAAAATCCAACATAAATGGTTGATATTATCAAGTGAAATTTGGTTCTATAAGATGAAAATAATTTTTGGTGAATATTATCTGTTGACATTTATTTACCATGGTCAAAGGTAAATTGGGTAATTCAAGGTGAAAAGAACATTATAATTATACAAAATTACCTTAAAATTTGTCCTATTTTTTTTTGGATGAGTCTTGGTTGACCATGGGAAATGTTGAGATGATTTTGGGACCCCATAGAACCACTTATGGTTTCTAATGACACTTTATTTTAACTAACATAATGTAATGAAAAAATGACATTAACAAATATCATTTAGTATATCTATTTTTACATGTGGTTATATATTCCATATTTTAGACTATATATATTAATTGGAAAGCTAATAAGATTTCAAAAATTTTGATAATTTTTTTATAATTTTTAGGCATCAAATTAATTTAATATTTTATGACCCAATAATGATGCGGTTTTAACCTTATTAATATTGATTTAAATAAATAAGATTATTAATATTAAAACAATATAAAAAACATAAACAATTATTATCGGAAGATTTTATTTTAAACATGAGTCACATTTTCATAAACATTAATTCATTTTTGACCTTTTGAAACTGAATATATGTTTAGAATAATGTAATATTTTCAACCACTCCTAAATAGCCCATACTCATTCGTATAAAAGAACACCACCTCTATCCCATTCCTAACTCCTTTAAAGCCCAATGGATCATCCAAACACTTCCGATATAAGTTATGAAGATCTCTATCCTACTCATAGAAGACATAACTAAGGTAGAAGAAATTTGAAGGAGTCCATAAGGTTCAAACAATATAGGGTTACCCAAGTTACAGTTAACAGTTTCTCATAACTTATTTTCTTTTATTTTACTTATCCAACCCCTAAATTCATATTATTATTTTGTTTTATAACAACATCAGAATAATAATCATACTGGGTTGTTTTTGTGATATTTCTCTGAACTAAACATACCCACACCTCCATATAATTTGTGAAGAACATACTATTTCTATGGATGTCAAACTAACTCCTCAGGAAGCGATGATTGTTCAATTATCTCAAATCGCCTCTCATGGAGTCCATTAAGATGGAACAATATTTATATATGATATATATTTTTTCTATTTTTTCTCTATTCTAATAGCGACCCGGACTTTTCTTACATTATTATTACATCATTTCAAAGATAAACAACATAATAGTATTACACATGCAGGATCTAGAGGTTTAGTGTCTTGGGAAAACTAGGACTACACATAACAAGTACAACATCAAGCATAAACATTCATTTAATTTCTTCTTCTATAGATTCTTAGTAGCACTTTTCCTCTCCTTAGTACATGTAGCCACTTGAGGATATACATAAAAATGGGTGAGCTAAAATCCCAGTAATAGGATAGATAAGAACAATACATCATGGGGTGATCATAATCATAACATAGGCAAAAGATCGTGAACATGATAGGAGCATAAATAAAATACTTGAAATGTGGCAATGCATAAAAATAAAACATCATGTATTAGTGGTTAACTACCACACATTCTTGTGAAAAAAGCTAGCATCTTGTTCACAAATCATTTCAAATTTACTCCTGAGATTCATCACTTTACCCAATGCATTGGAGCGCTATATAATTCCGGGCGCACCTGTCACATTTAAACATTCATATTGCGCTATATAATTCCGGGCGCACCTGTCACATCATAACATTATCATTATCATGCTTGCCACATAGAACACATATCAAACATGTACATAAATAACCCATGGAAAATAATGTGTTTCATCTCATAATAACACCTTCATAAGCTTTGGGTTCCCAAAAGAAATAGGGAACAACATACTTGATTCAAGAACCATCAACCTTGAATGAGAGGTAAAAGGTGAGATCTTGAAAAAAGAGTTCTTTTGGAAAACATTTTGATGGACATAAAAAGTAGTGATAGACATTTATATCCCATAAAAGTAAAGTAAATTATGAACAAATGATCTTTGAGGAGTAACCATATCAAAAATGGCGTGAAAGAGGGAGAACCCGAAGGAAGAAAATTGGGTTCGATATTTCCCCTTACCTTGTTCTCGAATGCCTCCTTCTCTTTAATGTCCTATATAATGACATTATATTCATTAATTATAAATTCCATAACTTTTTATAAATTAATAGTGTTCATTCTGGTTTCATTATTTCATATTATATTCCGTTGGATGACTTATAGAGTTTAAAAACATTGTTTGGGGATGTTTGTTTTTATGGTTTTCTTGAGTGGTTCACTTGTATTCTTAAATTGATGTTTGGGTAGATCATGGGTAAACATCCAGAACTGATATTACATGTTATTAATGATATTAAAAAATATTTAATTATTTTATAATGAGTTATATTAGATCCATGTGGATGAATCATTAGATAATAATTAAATGATGATTATTTGGGATAATTTGAGCGGGTTTTTGATCACGACGATCTTGTTTTATCTTTTCACTTAGTAACATGGCCATAGGTTATTTCCAGAACTTAAAAATGAAAATAATACATAGAAAATACTCTGGTTCAACCATAAAAATGGTTTCATGACCAGATTGAAGGTAGAAATGGATGAACGGAACATGTCATTTTGGAAGGTGATAAATTTAACACCTCATGAACAACGTTCTATTTATTAAAATAAAAAGAAGTGGGAAAGGTTGTGGGTGATACAATATACCATTAGAATCATAAAATTTCTTTATATATATAATTATGGACTTACAAAAAAATTTGGATGAAGATAGGTAGGGAGATATCAAGAAAAGAATTTGAACTTGAAAGGAAATTATAGGAGAAGAGGGAGAGAAATTACCTTTAGAATCCTCCTCTTGAGATCCTCTTTAAGGGCCTAAGCTTGGACTTTTGATGAGACCAGAAGCTCTTGGACGTGGGGGAGGGGCTAGGGAAGGAGTTTGGTCAGAGTTTAGAGAAGGCTTGGAGCTTGATAGGTGTGAGGAAAAGAGGGAGTGAAAGGTGGCTTTTATAGTGGAGGGGAGAGGGGTTTCCTTAATATAAAATTGATTAGTTTATTAATTTCACCTAAGACAAGTAATAGTGAGTCTTGGATAACTAAGAATAGTGAATAAGACATGTGAGTTCGGTATTTGAGTGCTTACATCACTTGTGATGTCAGGAATAGTGGGTTTTAATTAAAATGTATTTATATGGTAAATTAATGTATTCTACTATTCACAAAAAATTCACGTATCTCAGAAAAATCCAAAAAATTTACCCCAACCATTTTTCGACAAGTAGAATCCAAAAATGATGTCCATTTTTATAAAATAATTTTATAAATATTTAAATAAAATCACAATTTACTTAAAAAACAGTTTTTGAGTTTAAAACTGATTTTATTGTTCTTTCCAAAATTACGTAGGTTCTTATATAATTATCTAAAAACTAATAAACACTGATTCAATAATTTATGAATAAATTATATGGAAATAAATATTCTTTTAAATTAATTAATTAATTATAATTAAATTTTTATGACTTATAAAATACCAAAAACGTTTACTAAGGTTACATTATCACTTTCTATGATGTCTAAATTTTATTTTATTATTCATAGGTAATGTTACTCTTATTAACTATTCATAAGGGTCATATTACTATTTATAAGGGTAGTTTAGGATTCACCAAAAATTATTTTTGTTTCATTATACTACAAAAAATATCTTGAACATAACCGTGTCTGTCGGATTTTTAAAATTCCAAACATAGGGGTGAAAAAATTATGTTTAAAGTTCACTTATTACTTACTAGTTCATTATTTTGTGTTTTTATGACATAAAAATAAGAAGGTAATTTTCCATTGAAATAATTTTGGTTGTTACATTCTTCCCCCCTTATGAAATTTCACCCCCAAAATTTCACTTTACACAAACAGGTGAGGGTACTTCTCTTTCATTGCCTCTTCTGGTTCCCACCATTTTCTAAAATAGAATATGTTAGAACAAAACATAAGTAAAAAAACCATGAATAACTTTTTAATTTAAACAATTTTACCAAAAACATAACATATGGGATCCCTAGGTAAATATTTTTGTACTTAGTCTCTTGCTAGAGGTTTTCTTTAGGGTTCACTAATCCTAATTCCCAAATTAACTAAACCTTTCCTCTGATACCAACTATAGAGACCCGACATTTTCTCACATTATTATTAAATCATTTCAAAGATAAAAAACATAATAGTTTTACACATGGAGGATCCAGAGGTTTAGTGTCTTGGGAAAACAAGGACTACACATAACAATTACAACATCAAGCATTAACATTCATTTAATTTCTTCTTCTATAGTTTCTTAGTAGCACTTGTCCTCTCCTTAGTACGTGTAGCCACCTGAAGATATAAATCAAAAGGGGTGAGCTAAAAGCCCAGTAAGAGTATATATAAGAACAATACATCATGGGGTGAGCATAATCATAACATAGGCAAAAGATCATGAACATGAGAGGAGCATAAATAAAAGACCTGAAATGTGGCAATGCATAAAAATGATACATCATGTCTTAGTGGTTAACTACCACACATGCTTGTGAACAAAGCTATCATCTTGTTCACACATCATTTCACATTTACTCATGAGATTAATCACTTTACCCAATGCATTGGAGTGCTATATAATTCCAGGCGCACCCGTCACATTTAAACATTCATATTGCGCTATATAATTCTGGGCACACCCGTCACATCATAACATTATCATTATCAGGCTTTCCAGATAGAACACGTATCAATCATTTACATAAATAACCAATTTAAAGTAATGGGTTTCATCTCATAATAACACATTCATAAGCTTTGGGTTCCCAAAAGAAATAGGGAACCACATTCTTGATACAAGAACCATCAACCTTGAATGAGAGGTAAAAGGTGAGATCTTGAAAGAAGAGTTCTTTTGGAAAACATTTTGATTGAAATAAAAACCAGTGAAAAACATTTATATCCCAGAAAAGTAAATGAAATGATGAAAGAATGATCTTTGAGGAGTAACCATATCATAAATGGAGTGAAAGAGGGAGAACCCGAAGGAAGAAAATTGGGTTTGAGATTTCCCCTTTCCTTGTACTCAAATGCCTCCTTCTCTTTAATGTCATGTATAATGACATTATATTAATTAATTAGAAATTCCAGAACTTTTTATAAATTAATAGGGTTCATTCTGGTTTCATTATTTCTTATTATGTTCCTTTGGATGACTTATAGAGTTTAAAAAATTGTTTTTGGATGTTCGTTTTTTTGGTTTTCTTGAGTGGTTCACCTGTATTCTTAAATTGATGTTTGGGTAGATCATGGGTAAACATCCAGAACTGATATTACATGTTATTAATGATATTACATAAGATTGAATGATTTTATAATGAGTTATATTAGATCCATGTGGAGGAATCATTAGATAATAATTAAATGAAGATTATTTGGGTTAATTAGAGCGGTTTTTGGATCACAATGAACTTGTTTTAACTTTTCACATAGAATCATGGCCATAGGTTATTTTCAGAACTTAAAATGGAACATAATACATATAAAATATTCTGGTTCAACCATAAAAATGGTTTCATGACCATATTGAAGGTAGAAATGGAAGAAAAGAACATGTCGTTTTTGAAGGTGATAAATTTAACACCTCGTGAACAATGTTCTCTTTAATAAAATAAAAGGAAGAGGGAAAGGGTGTGGGATATATAATATACCATTAGAATCCTAATATTAAATTATATATATAATACTGGATTTACAAAACTATTTGGATTAATATAGGTAGGGAGAGATTAAGAAAGGTACTTGAACTTGAAAGGAAATTAAAGGAGAAGAGGGAGAGAAATTACCTTTAGAATCCTCAACTTGAGAACCTCCTTAAGGGCCTACGATTGGTCTTTTGATGAGACCAGAAGCTCTTGGACGTGGGGGAGGGGCTATGGAAAGTGTTTGGGAAGAGTTTAGAGAAGGCTTGGATCTTGAGAGGTGTGAGGAAAAGAGAGAGTGAAGGGTGGCTTTATAGTGGAGGGGAGAGGGGTTTCCTTAATATAAAATTGATTATTTTATTAATTTCACCTAAGACAATTAATAGTGAGTATTTGATGACTAATAATAGTGAATAAGACATGTGTGTTCGGGATTTGGGTTCTTACATCAATTGTGTTGTCAGGAATAGTGGGTTTTAATAAAAATGTATTTATATGGTAAATTAATGTATTCTACTATTCACAAAAAAAATCAAGTATCTCAGAAAAATCCAAAAAATTTACCCCAAACATTTTTCGATGTGTAGAATACAAAAATGAAGTCCATTTTTGAAAAATAATTTTCTAAATATTTAAATAAAATCACAATTTACTTAAAAAATGTTTTTGAGTTTAAAACTGATTTAATTGCTCTTTCAAAAATTACGTAGGGTCTTATAAAATTATCTAAAAACTATTAGACACTGATTAAATAATTTATGAATAAATTTTAGGGAAATAAATATTCTTATAAATTAATTAATTAATTATAATTATTTTTTATGACTTATAAAATACCGAAAACGTTTACTAAGGTCAAATTATCACTTTCTATGATGTCTATATTTTATTTTGTTATTCATAGGTAATGTTAATATTATTTACTATTCATAAGGGTCATATTACTATTCATAAGGGTAGGATACTATACATAAGGGTAGTTTACTATTCAACAAAAAATATTTTTTTCCCTTAGACTCCAAAAACTATCTAAAACACAATCATGTATGTCGGATTTTAAAAATTCCTAACATAGGGGTGACAAAATTATAGGTAAAGGTCACTTATCACTTAGTAGTTCATTATTTTGTGCTTTTATGACATAAATATAAGAAGAAAATTCTAACATCCTCAAATGATAAAGGGTTAAATGACTAAATGGTATGACTCATGTCAACAAGGTGCACCTTCCTTTTCGAAAGCATGTCTCTGATTAGATCTCAATAGTTAAGCGTGCTTGGCTGGGAGTAGTAATCAAGATGGGTGTCCTTCTGGGAAGTTTCTCAGGATGTGTGTGAGTGATGAAAAAGCACACTGAAATGGACATGTGTTGGCCTGTGGGAATTATCATTAGTCATATGACCCGTTCAGGCACGTGGGTGGACCCTGGGGTGGGCCCCACGTGTCTGCGGGGCAACTGGTGGTACCTGGTAGGCCAGGACCTGATGACCATGTTATGTCGGGGTGGTTGTGCTGTCACCAGGACCCGGTTGTCACATTTGGTATCAGAGGAGGAACCCAGCCTTAAGTGCACAGTGCACTACCTGGGTTAAGATGTAGGGCACTCAACGAGAGCGTTGTGCTCTAAAGGGGGGGTGTGATTGTAACATCCCCAACTAATAAAGGGTTAAATGACTAAATTATATGACTCATGTCAACAAGGTGCACCTTCCTTTTCAGGAGCCTGTCTGATTAGAACTCCACAGTTAAGCATGCTTGGCCTAGAGTAGTAATCAGGATGGGTGACCTTTTGGGAAGTTTCTCAGGATGTGTGTGAGTGAGGACAATGCACACTGAAAAGGACATGTGTTGGCCTGTGGGAATTATCATTAGTCATATGACCCATTCAGGCATGTGGGTGGACCCTGGGGTGGGCCCCAAGTGTCTACGGGGCAACTGGTGGTACCTAGTGGGCCAGGACCCGACGACCATGTTAAGGCAGGGTGGTTGTACTATCACCGGGACCCGGTTGTCACAAGAATTTTCCATTAAAATACTTTGGTTCATTCAATTCTTCTATAATTTTTATTTACAAACATACGATTATGCCTTCCAATATGTGCAAACACAATAATTTGATTTGAGGAAGTGCAAACTAGAACCGCAAAAATGTGATATGATTCATTTATGAAATACATGGAATGTATAAAAGAGGAAGATATTGAAATTATTAAACATATATATCATATGATATTATACTAGAAATATAATACACTTATGTATTATTTTTTTCATCCCCTTAAATATAAAAGAGAAATGAAAGTAGTGTTCATGCGTACGTACGATTTATCGTCTCCATGAACACTGTGATTCATTTTTTATCTCCAAATGATATGGAATATTATAAATTCATATTAACTGGATATATATGATATCTATTATATCTAAATCATGAATATAATTCTGGAGATAATGGAATTTTGACAACATGGACAATTTTTAATTATAACATGTATATTTTTAACTAAAGTTCCAAACATCGACCAAATGTCATATATGAACTCAAATAATAAAATAACTGTTATAGAAAGGTAATAAGTGATATAAAAAATAAACAAGAAAAATTTTCTTAAGGATGTATAAATTTATTTATGTTTATTATTCATGTAAAACACAGAACATACGAGTCATGTCAGACATGTGGTAAGAGATTTTTTGTCTCACTTTTTATTCCGTGAGATTTCCATTGATCACCAAAAATTTATTTCAGGTGGTGTATTGTGTACTGAGATATTATATATAATATCAGTATTCTTTTTCTATTCATGTAATTTTGTGATATTTTTGGTGGTTATTTTCTTTTGGTCATACGACTCGATTGAACTACGACGTGGAAAGGGGTTTCCATTGATCACTTTTTATTCCCAAGTTTTAAAATGGTTTTAAGTATTTATTTATATTGATATTAATGGTTTAAAATGTTAATTCTTTTAAAATATTTAAAGTGGTATGGGACACTTTGATTGAAATATCTCTTAATTAAATGTTTTTAATGGTTTTGAAAATGGTTTGGTATAGAATGGATTATGTCCATATCATGAAATGATATATTGTGATTGCAATGTTGAAATGTTATCTTACATTTTGATAATTTTACAATTTCTGAATATGTAATGGATATTGGGAACTATTTACCTATATGGGTGGTTCCATGATAAACCTAGGGCAGGTGATCCCAAGATAGATCTCCATTGCATTGGGTAATGTGACAGAGGTAAACATGATGCTTCTCCTAAGATATCTAGGGAATATACTATGATTAGTATTCTAGGTGTAACTCCATACGTAGTTGTGATAGCTAAAATTTAATATTGATTTAGATGCATAAGTTACCTTTATGATTTATCATATATTATTTCTATTTGTTATTTATAAATCATAAGATTTCATGAGGTATGTTATAGTTGAAATGTATGGTTTCTTTTATTTTAATTTAATAATGGGATAATGAATTTCATCCTTATTTTATAATATTTACTGAGATTTTTATGCAGATCTCATGTTTTTGAATTTTTTTTCACATGGTATAAGGAAGGGTATTTGAATGAAAGTATTTAGTAAGAATTATATCAAAACATAGATATTTTTCTATTTAAGTCATTTTATTTTAGTGAAACATTGGATAGAGTAGAAGTGTCTAATTTTTAATTTTTGGAATGTAAAGTCAAATTTATGGCATAATTATCTAAAACTCTAAACCTAAAAATATCCTCCATGTGAATTCTTAACTTAAGTAACGATTAAGTAATGTTTATGTTTGGGTCTTATAGTTGGTAGCAGAGGTCAGTTTTGATAACATTAGTGGTTGGGGTGTTATTTAAGAATATGTGACAAAACCATAATGTTTATCATATTAGAATGATTCGTTGATATTTTTGATAAACCGAATGAGTTTAAGATAAAATTAATAAGAATATCATATTGTTTACCATCCTCAAAAGATAATATATGAGGATTTTACGTATAAACTGACACTGAACTATTTCATTTTAGAAAATGGTTGGATCTAGAGAGGACCAATTTAATAATATATGTGAAAGGAATTACAATGGCTTTATTAAGGAGATACAAAATGAAATGGGAGATGCAATGAGAACTCTTGTGGTTAGAATATGTTATAGTTATTTTTGAGGAATTTATATCATTTTGGGAAAGTTATAAAATTGTATGGTATTAGAGAATGGATAACTTGTAGGAAAGATGACAACCCGTCGCGTTTGGTAAGGCTGTATGAATCAATCCCACAATTAAATAGAGACTAGGGTGTATCACCTACCACTAGAATATGTGAAGACCCTGGTTAGTATTACTAATTAATTTCATTAGTTAATTTTTTATGATAAAGAATAATTTGATCTTATGTTTCATCAAAATGATATATTTATTATAGAAATGATTTTCTTGATTATGTAATAAAGGTTATTTTGGAAGACGTTCTATCTTTTTGGGAATAATATATACCTAGGGAAAATAGAATAATATGGGATTTAATTTGTTGAGTAATGGTTGAAATATTATTTTTGGAGGATTCAATGTTTTATTTTGGATGTATGGATATTAGGGTTATTTATGGTAATGATTAACCTATCATAGTGAATATGTGATTAGGTTAATTACACATATGTTTTAGAATTTAAATGTAGTCTATAATATTTGTATATAATGATAAGATTTTCTATGGAAGACTATGGGATTAAACTCTTCTGAGTTTTGGTTTTCAATATTAGTTTAGATTTTATGGAATAATTTTACGAAATGTTGTTTATTGAATGGTATTTTAAAAACTTATGATATTGTTAGTTGATTTTTTTAGATTAGGAATAGTATTTTATTTTATAAAGGAATATCCTTTTGGGGATTATATGATCTTTTACTGACATTTTTTGTCTTTTTTAATGTCTAATGACTTGGGAAATATATGAATAATCTTTTGTGGATCATGTGATTCTCTAAAAGTTTATTCTAGTTCTTTAGATGTGACCATGTCATCTTCAATTCTCAACGTTTACAAGAAATATTTGTTTTTTGTAGAATCTTATTAATGAATGAAACTCTACATGAAAACTAAAGTATATTTCCCTTGGTTCTTATTCTATGTAGTAAAATAATTCCTCAAATTTATCAAAATAATCTTAAAACAAAAACTTTTTCCATTTACTTTTCTTACTGGGTGATCAAAGACCATTTAACCTATCACATGTTTGTAAATTTCTGGATTTTAACTTTCTCATAACCACGTTTTCTATCAAACTCAATCAGAAGAAGATGGTTTGTTTTCTTTTTTATATCCATGTTTTCCAACATGGAATCCTAGTATGGGATTATCTCGGGTGACCATTTTACTAATCTTTCTTTCTTTTAATGTGATGTATTTTTTGACTCCTTTTTCGATGTGACACTTTCAGTTATGTTTCTAATCCCAATTTAAGAAATGAAATTATGCAATTTCCAAAAGGAGGAAAGGTTGTAACATCCTATGTAAATAATGGCTATGAAATTTTCATATGTATTAATATTTGTGAATTAAATATTACTTTTACATTAGAGGGGATTCTATGATTCAATGGCATACCCTATACGCGACCAAGGGTTTTTTTGAAATTGTACATTGCAACAATACTGTGTCATACTGAAATATAATATTATAATATTATTATTTTAAAT
Organism: Viscum album; assembly: GCA_963277665.1. Lineage (NCBI taxonomy): Eukaryota > Viridiplantae > Streptophyta > Magnoliopsida > Santalales > Viscaceae > Viscum > Viscum album. The sequence continues at coordinate 1,845,395,738 of OY728156.1, forward strand.
AGTAGTTAACTCCTAGCCATTTTATTTGTAGGAATGAACAAAAATAACTATAATATGATTATTCATGTTCATTAATTTTTTTTACATTTATCCAATAAATTCTAGAGCCTTAAAATAAGAAACAATCTATTTGTATACCTAAATACTCTAGTATTAGTTAAAAGGTCGATTTATCGCTTATAATGGATAATAATTTTTAAATCTAGTTTAGGTAACTTTTATATGTTCTATTTCAAAAAATAAAATTCTTCTTCAGATTTGGGACATAAAAATTTACTTCCGGTAATTTTTGGTATTTTTTGATAAAATTCATTTTTAATAAATAGTGAATAATACTGTATTTTAATTCAAATCTACCTTAAAATCTAATTTATTTTTATGGTTATATTATTATTATAATTGTTTTAAATTAAAATTATATTATATTTTTTTCCATGTTATTCAATTTTGGTAATTGAATTAATTTCACTTTGAAATTTAACATAAACAAGTGTCAATATTTTAATAGTTATAGTTTCATAAAAACACACAAATTGTTTGGATAATGAGAATTGATTTTAAATTAATTAAGGCCACTTATATATTTTAAATTTTGTAAAATAATCATTATTTTGGAATTCAGAATATCAATTATTTCATAGGTTGAATTTTTGGTATTTTTCTTGAAAATATCAATTTTTTATGAAATGTGAAACCACTAAATAGTACTTAAAAAACTCACTTTTTCATTTAAAAGAAATTTTATGACATCTGTGATTTTATTTTGAAAATATGATATACATGTATGTTATTATTATGTAAAATGTGGTTTAATAAGATGAAAAGAATTTTTGGTGAATAGTAAATTTTCATTTTTATTTCCCACGATTAATGGTAAATAGTGTAATTCATGGTAAAAAGAATAATATAATAATAATAAATTACAATAACATTTATTATAACCACATTGGATGAGTCATGGCCGATAATGAGCATCGTTATGATTATTTTGGGACCCCATGGAGCCATTTATGAGTGATAATGAAACTTAATTTTAATTAACTTAATGTAAAGACAAAAATGACATTAACAAATATCTTTTAATATATTTTTTTTTACAAGGAGTTATATAAGTCATATTTTGACTATAAATTTTATTTGGAAAGATAATATTATTTCTTACATTATGGTATTATTTTATAATTTTTAGAAATCAAATAAATAAAATTATTTATGGGGAAATAATAATGCAGTATTTACCTCATTAATAAATTATTTAAATAAATAAGATTATTAATAAGAAAAAATATCCAAATCCTATCCAATTATTATTTAATGATTTTATTTTGAAAAGTATTCATCTAATATTTGACTTTAATGATTATTGCACCTTTTGAAACTGATGATATTTTTATAATAAAATAACATTTACAAACATTCATAAAGAGACCCTCCTCTCCCTTATAAAAAGAAAACCTCTTCTAAAATTTTACTTACGCCTCTCAAGCCCATTATCTCAACCAATACATTCCCAAATAATCTCAAGAGATCAATATCCTCCTCATTTATGCATTACCTTAGGAAGAAATCAAATCAAGGAGTCCATTTGGTTCAAACCAAATTGGGGTACCAAAATTAATGGTAATAATTTCTCTTAACTTATTTTATTTTTTGTACTTCTCCAAAACCTCAACTCATTATATTAAATTATTTAACAAAAAACCAGTATCAAAAATATACTATTATGTTTTTATGAGAAGGATTAAAGATAAACGTACACACTCCTCCATCTAAAGGGTGAAGAACATATTGTTTCTCTGGATGCTAAACTAACACCTCACGTAGCGATGATTGTTCGATTATCTCCTACCGCCTCTCATGGTGGCCATTAAGATGTAACTATAATTATATACGATATGTAGTTTGTTTATGTTTTCACTATTCTTCTATAATTCTTATTTACATACATAACATTAGGCTTTCAAATATGTGATATCACGATAATTTCATTTGCGGAAGTGGAGACTACCGCCCTCTCAAGGTGATATGATTCATTTATGTCATACATGGAATGTATAAAATATGGAGTTAATATAATTATGTAACATATATATCATATGATATTATAAAATAATTATATTATAACTATGTATTATTACGTTTTCATCCCTCTAAATATAAAATAGAAATGAATGTAGCGTTCATGCGTATGTATGACTTACCGTCTCCATGAACAGTGAATTTCAATTAATAAATTCAAATGATTTTGAATATTATAAATAATAATACACTGGATATGTATGATATATATGATATCTAAATCATGAATATCATTCTGTAGATAATGAAATTTTTGTCATATGGACTATTTGTAATTATAACAAGTTCATTTTTGACTAAATATCCGAACATCGACCAAATGTCCGATATAAACTCAAATAATTAACAAATTGTTATAACAAGATAATAAGTAATATAAATGTAATTATAAACATTAAAACTATTCTTATTTTAGTATAAATTAACTTAATTTTACAATTCAACAATTACACATAACATATGAGCCAAGTCGGACACGGAGTAAGGGATTTCTAAACTCACTTTTAATTCTGTGATATTTCCATTGTTCGCCACTTATTTAACACATGTGGTGTATTTTGTACAGACATATGATATATAATATCATGATTATATTTATATTAATTGTATTATGTGATTAAATTGGTGGTTATTATCATTTTTTCATACGGCTCGATTGAATTACAACTTAGTATGGGGTTTTTATCTTACTTTTTATTTCCCTGAGATTCATGATATATTTTCCACAATATAAATTTGTGTATTGTATTTACTTCCCATGATTTTATACCTTGTGGAATATAATTTAATTTATGGGTATTTACATATACATTGTATGATCCTTATTTCATGGGGTGTATGATTCATATGTTACCAAATCGTCAAGGAAACCTTTCACCCTATTGTCTTTAAAAGACTTTTTCTAATATGTATTTTAATTTACATCTTCCTATGTTGGGATATGATATTGTATATCCTTATTGTAGTAAATTTTATGTCCAAGTGATATGATACCCTTTTTCTCTCTCATCAACTCATTTTTTTTAATTTTAATGTGACACAGTTATGCTGTCGAATTTCAGTAAGGGAACATCTTGACCAAATTTAAATTAATTAGGTTAAACATCTACTTATTGATTATGTGGTGCTATGAATATGTGTGAATAACCTCATATTGTTTTAAATTTAATATCCACTTATATTTTTTGTATTATTATTTGTCACATATAATTATATCATTGATTTATCCTTAATCTAAGGATACTGTCTTTATAAGGGATTTCATATCAATTTACTTTCTATTGAGACTTTAATGTTTTTGTGCACATATTCACACATATGTGGTGTATATACAATATATTAAAATATTATTTCAGTAATTACTTTATTTTTAATGATATTATAAATTTCTGATTTTATTTTATTCCTCAATTATTAGTATTCAACAGTATCTCATTTTTTGATAAACTATTTTACTAAAATATATTTTTAAAGGATTTAATGATTTATTCTTCCAAATATTTATCATTAATTTCCACGTTTTATAAATGGTTTTATGGATTTATTTCTATAGATATTAATGGTTTAAAATGTCAATTCCTTTAAAATCCAAAATGTTGTATGGGAAACTTTGATTAAAAAATCTCTTTATTAAATTTTATAAATGGTTTTGAAAATGGTTCGATAATTCATTGATTATGTACTTATCATGAATTGATATATTTGGATTGCAATGGGTAAATTTTGTCATCCTTTATGATAGTGTTACATGTTTTGAATATTTAATGGATATTGGGCATTATTTACGTATATTGGTGGTTCTGTGATAAACCTATAGTTGGTGGGCCTGAGATAGCTCTCTAATTCATTGGGTAACGTGATGGAGTTAAATGTGATGTTTCTCCTATAATATTTAGGGAATAAACTCTGATGGGTATTCAAAGTGTTACTCCCTACGTAGTTGTGATAGCTACAATTTAAGGTTTATATAGATCCCATAAGTTACCTTTATGATTTATTATTTGTTATTTCTGTGTGATACTCATAAATCCTATGATTTCATGAGGAATGTTATGATTTGAAGGTAAGGTTTCTTTGATTTGTATTTATTAATGGGATAATGTCGTTATTCCTTATTTTATTACCTTTATTTTTTTTATGATCATCCCATGTTTTTTAAATGATTTTCATAGGGTATGAGTAATGTTAAGAGAAAATAATTATTCATGAATATTTATATCAAGAAAATATATCTTCTTTTATTTATGTAGTTTTATTTTTGTGAAATATTGGATAGAGGAGAAGTGTCTAATTTGTTATTTTTGGGATGTAATGTAAAATATATATCCTAATTCTCAAAAACACTAAACCTGAAAAGATCCTTGATGTGAATTAATTTTTTAACTAAAAATTATGTAATTATTACGTTTGTGTCGTTATAGTTTTGTACTTTATATGATAATTATTAATTTCAATGTTTTTTTTTTATTTTTTTATCATCAATACGTTATTTTTTTCATCCATGACTTTTTCTTTAAGGTAATTATTTATTTCCTCAAATTTATCAATTTATTTTCATGATAAATAAAATCATTTTAGCTTTAAAATCAGTATATATATTCGAATTTATCTTCTGTGTAACTATATATTAAATTTTTTTATTATTATATTTTCACTGAGAGATATTTTACTTTTCATTCTATAAAATTAATAAAATATCCTAATCATATCCATGTGGGTTCCAATGGATACTATTTCATCCCAATATTGTTTTATATGAACTTATAATCATCCAATTATATTAATATAAATGTTTGGGTAACATTTTTATATAATTTTTAACTATATTTATCTAATTTACAATTAATGTTATTAAAATTTATCGAAGATACCACAATTATTGAACATAAACAACATTAGGATATTTCATTAATATGTACAAACCAATAAAAATTATGGAATCAATTTTTCAATATTCATAACACATAAGTTGAATTAACAATTTTAAAATTAATCTTGTTGTTGAAATGTGAAAAAAAGATTTAAATTCTAAAATATTTTAAAAGATTAAAATTTATTTATATTTGAATTTAATGGAATATTAAATATAAGGGTCTACATTATATTAAAAGGTAAAAATATATTCTATTTATACATTTAAACCTATAAATAATTTTTTTACAATATTAATTATTTCAATTAAAAGAGCTGTTTTCAATTAAAATTTAGGGTATTTTTAATATTCCTCAAATCATGAATGATATCAGTAAAATATCTAAAATTAATACAACGTAAATTTTTATATCTCACTTAAAAATAAAATTTTTATGTTTTAATATAAAAATTTCTAATTTTTCAAAATCTTATTTTAAAAAGGGTTCTCCATTCGATGGTGTGAAATTATCCTTAAAACATTAGTTTTATACATCAAATAGGGTTTTATTCACATAAAATGCCTAAAATATTAAATTTATGAATATAAATAAAATTATTATGTAATTAACACATATATATCACATTAACTTATTTAAAAAAATTAGTTCACTCAAAAATATTAATATATAATTGATTTAAACTTTTCATGAATAATTGATAGCCAATTACTTTACAATGACTTTTCATAATTAAGTTGTAATTATTCCCGCTATCCTAACAGTTAGGATATAATAAAAATTTTATAATAATGTTGTATGTTGGTTATTTTAAACTCAATATTGTGTGCAATTCATGCTACACAAGTATAAAAAAATATTTCATAAAAACATCCTGGTGTTTCATTTTACCCCCCTTAAACGGAATTTTTTCCGAAAAATTTTTCATATGGAAATATAAATATGTGGGAAAATCTCCCTCATAATATCCTCAAGTATACATGTATCTTATTCAAATTGGTTATTCCTCCAGAAAAAAAATTTAATATGAGAGTGGTCTTGTTTCATAGAACCTCTTCACTTTAATTCAGAATCTCTATCGGTTGTTCTTCATAAGAAGGAAGTTGATCCAGCAGTATGACTTCTATGATTAGTAAATGTGAGGGATTTGGTATATAATTTTCTCAGATAGATATATGGAACACATCAGAGACTTGAGATATATTCGATGGAAGAACTAATATATAAGTTACATTCCCAAAATGACAAAAAATTTCTAAATAACCAATATATGAATGTCTCAAATTTCACTTCATTCAAAATAAAATTACTCTTCTCCAGGTCTATATTGATAGAAACACCTTAACACCCACTTCAAAGTATAGGTATTTTCTTCAGTTTACAGGAATACTATTTTCTCCACTCTGATAATCTCTTATGTGTTGTTGAAAGGATCCAACCTTTTCTCCAATTTCATCCACATGATGAGGTCCGAATAGATTTCATTCCTCAAAATCATCACATCATTATGGTGTGATGTACTTCTTTCCAAAGTGGGATTTCTAAGGATCAATCTAAATACTGATGTTAATGCAATTTTTTTACGAAAATTCCTCCAAATGTAGGTGTTGATCACAACCACCTTTGAAATACAAAGAACAAGATCTCAAAATGACTTCATGAGTTTGAATTTTCCTCTTATAATGACCATATATATGAGGATGATAAGCATCTATAAAACAAAAACCTATATCTAGATCATGAAAACATATAATAAGAACGTAGAGGTAAAACTTATATTCTGATCCGATATAATGGAAATTGGTACTCCATTTAATCATACTGCATCATTTACATATATCATTTCATTTTTATCAAGAGAAAAATCCTATCTAAATGAAATGAGGTGTACTGAAATTCAACGGTTATCATCTATAACCCATATATAATTATATCCTATAAATGTTTTAGGATGTCTGAAAATAATTTCTATAATGATATTTTCGCATTTCCATTTTGTTATGGGTAATGGTTCTAATATCTCCATAGAATTTGGTCTCAGAGCCTTAACATTCTGGAAAACCAACCATCAAGAGACATATTCGATGAAATATCCCTTCATGAAATACCACTAGAAATACACATTCAAGTATATGTACATCATTTTTCTTATATGGTGAATAGATAATCGATAACTATGAGCCTCATCCTAAAGATCATTCTTTTGTTATTATATTGGAGGAATAAAAACACAGTTCCTGAACCATATTATTCCACTTTTTTAATTACAAGTATATATGGTTCTACCTTCATCTGAGTATGAGAATAAATCTACCATTCCATTAATATTTCTATATCTATCCTTTTGAAATCCATTAACATTGGATTTTTTTCATCTCGATCATTGATAAGATACAATGGAAATTTCGACTCAAAGCATTTACAACCTTGTTCCATTTCCAAGGGTGGTAATGCAATAAGGATTAATATTTTTTATTCAACTCTATCCATCTTCATTGGTATATATTCACCTCATTTTGTGAGATAGTATTATTTTATCTTTTATGATAAATATAAATGTCACACATGTCACCATTAAGATAATGACTCGATATCATTAATGCAATTATTATTATAGGTAACTATAAATCATGTGTTGGATAATTTTTCACATGAAATTTCAACAGTTGTGATGTATAAGAAATCACCATTTCATTTTTCATGGGAAAACATCCCATCCCCTTCCTTTATGAATCAATATGGATAACAAATATTTCATCACAAAATGGAAGTGTGTGCATAGGTGCACTAGATTTCTTACTTTTTATCTCTTTGAAATTCTCTATACATTACTCTATTAAAACGAACATAACCCCTTTACAAGTCATATTGGTGAGTGGATTTGATAATCATGGACGATCATTCACAAAACATTGATAATATACATTGAAACAAATAAAAATTTAGATCTAATGTACCATTTATGGTCTCGACCATCTTTCAAAAACCTATGTTTTTTTGGTTGCATAGATACCTCCTCTATTGAGATTAGGTTACCCAAAAACTAATATTTCTAATGAATAAATTAACTCTTGGTATATTTGGAATAATGATTATCCTTTTCCATGGTTTTCAGTAAAATTATCGCATGTTCTTCATGGTATTCCTTTCTATTTTAATAGTCCTGAATATAGTCTATAAAGACTTCAACAAAATAATCCTGATAGTCTTTGAAGACTCTATTCATTAGATCCATAATTATAACTGGGGAATTAGTATGACCAAATGGAATCACTAAAAATTCATAGTGTCCATACATTGTATGGAATAATGTATATATTATATCCTTTTTTTGAACATTAATTATTGATATCAGGAATGAAGGTCAATCTTGGAAATGTATTGACATCCGCATTTTTGGTCAAATAAGTCATCAATGCAGAGATAAAGATATTTATTATTGTCAACGATCTTATTATGTTATCGATAATAAATTTATAGTCTCTTTCATCCATCACTCTTCTTAATAAATAGAATAGTTGGTCCCCAAGGTGACACAATAGAGCATGTGATTCCCTTATCATGATTTTCATGGAATTGTTTTTTTTCAATTCTTGAAACTCAATTAGGTCTATTATATAAGCTATATTTGAAATAAGAATATCACCCATTATGAGTTCTATTGAAAAATAAACTACAAGATTTAGTTGAATAACTAGGAATTCATCCCGAAAGACCTTATCATACTGTCATACTATATAAGTATTCTTAATTTTCAGTTTCTCCCCAAGCATTTGGGTTATATAACATTTATTTATAGAAATAAAAACCAAAAGATTTATGACATTTCTATTGGAAGTTTAAATTAATCCTTTCATTTGTAGATGATTATAGATTGATCAAGAATATGAAATGTGACTTCCCTTCCTTGCAGGTTGATATGATCTCCATTTAGAGAAGGCAAAAAAATGCCAAGAATCAAATAAATTTCCATTCTAGGAAGGATACAACGATTTTTTAGAGATCACTTTCCCCAAAACATCAGTAGAAGAAGAATTATAAACATTTGATGTAATCATTGTGCCTTTAGGAGTTTTCACAACATTCTCAACATCTAATAGTAGATATAATACAGTGATACCCAAAAAAAATTCATCATAAATAATATACTACGTGGTTCCAGAGACAAATAAAACATTTTATACATTGGAGTGTATATAGAGTGTAACTTTCACCACTTATTTATCACACTACACATTGCATATAGAGATTTCATGTGACATTAAATAGTATTTCTACAAAAGAGTTTGTTGATGTCGATAAACATCAATAACAATTGGATTTGGGAATTGATTGGAAAAATGATCAACTTCCATGAACATGTATCATTGATTAGTTAGAATTTAATTTTTTATATCATATTATTTGTTCGCATCGTAGACAAATTTCATCAATCACATAGTCATTCTACTTCCAAATGATCTTATATTAATCACATAAAACATTTACTAGTCCCGTTAAGAAAATTTTCCTATGTATCATTCTACACATTTAGCACAATAGAATATTTATCATCATTTTTGTGTGGTCATTATATTTTACTTTAAATTACTTTTTTCTCTTATTATCAAAATCAAATGACAACTGACTTTCTCCAATCTCCATATCAAACCTTGAGAGCACATAGAAAAATTTCATCACTACTATTGGAATCCCTTATGGCTAATGTAATTTAAGGAATTGGTTTTAAGACAATAAATAATATATCAATTTTCACTCACGATGGATTATAATTCTATATGTATACCTTATATATATGGTAAAAGTTTCTTTACAGGTTCAAAAAAAGTCTTCATCGTTATTCTTATGTTCAGGGAACTTCTTGTCAATCAATTTTCAATGAGTACGAGTACAATGCGTATCTAAAATTATGTTCATGACCTCATTCTATTCAATGGACTCCATTTCATCTCATTACCTCGCATTCTTGATATGATTCCATCAATGAACAAATTCATCATCCAAATGATATACTGTTATGATGACTTTGTCATGTTCATAATATTTTAAAACTGAAAATAAATTTTCAGTGGTGTTGATCCATTTTTCAACCACCAACGGATCATAATACTAACTGAATGGAGGTGGTCACTACCTCATTATGGATTCAATAGAATGTTGTTTTCTATGTTGTTTGTTTAGAAGTCCATCATGATTTATATATTGAAAATTTTTTGTGGGCTTGGATACAAAATTTATCAATCCATTTAAAATAAAATTTAGATTCTCAGGAGGACAATCATTGTATTTCCCATCACATTCAAAATTAATGTGGTTCTTTTAAATTTTATTCATTGAATAAAACCCAGAATCATAGTGTAATAAACACAAATAGTGATGGGGAAACCAAATAATTAGAGAATAAAATTTCATTTTCGGACATTGTATGTTTTATACTATTATATTCATGAACATATCTAAAACACTGAGATAGTATTATATTCTATACTTTGATATATCCTTAGGGTTCTTACAAATGTTCTCCCATTATGGTTTCCCAAGGTTAACAATACATTTTCTCTGATACCAATTATAATAGCCCATTCGTCACATATATACAGTACATCAATATTGAAGAATATTGTTCACACAACATAATTTAAACCCATGACAGGACCATAAAGGTTTAGTAACATTAGAAACTGGTAAACATAAACAACTGGTTCATAAAACATCTAAATTTTCTCCCACTTATTTCTTCATAACTAGAATCCACTTTGACATATCTTACATTATACCCTTATTCAAGACATGGTGAAAAGAATCATATGAAAGGGTCAGCTCAAATTCTCTATATGCATAGACAAGGGAAATATCAATCATGCCATAACTATAAGAACATAACATTTGAAAATATTATCCTTCCTATAAAAGATCATAATACCATGTCATGGGATAAATCATTAAAGTGCAATGTAATCCCAATAATCATACCATAAGACATAATATTTCATGACATACACACATATTAATATAAAATCATTTAATATTTGTCTGATATCACTGTTGATGTCATCATAGAGGACATTTCCATTAATGGACTAAGTTCACTCCTCATTACAACCTTGTATAGCTGAACGATATTTACATGCCACTCCAGTCATCCCAATCTAATTAGATTTAAATATTTTACAAATAGATTGGATGATTATATAGGTCCCACCCATCTAATAATGAATCAATTTTTATGTTTTCTAATAATATATAAAAACCATCACCATAACATAACCTATGAAATAAAATGGGTTTCATAAACATCATTCCATTATAATTTATATAAAAGAATGGATTTTCTAAATTAAATTCCATGATAAATAAAATCTATTCATTATAATAACATGTTTTGAAATATATATCTATTTAATGTGTTTCATCTTAAATGTAAAATAATTCTTTAGAAATCAATTAAAATTAATTGTTGGGGAATATATCATTTCTTCATTAAAAATGGATTCCTTCTTCAAAATGCCAAATAATTGTTGAATAAATAATTTTATATTAAAAAAAACATGTAATATTTAATGGGATTATTCCGTGAAATAAGTCATCATGAATGAGTAAAAATCATTTAATGTTGTAGGAGTTAAAAAAACATTCATCTTGTACATTTAACAAAAAAGTCAAAAAGTAACTCATACTGATGAAAACAAGATTCCATTCATACAATTTATTAATAATTAATCAATTGGAAAAATTATTAATGGATAATAAGAATAATTTTAAATATATATTTAGTAAACATGGATGTTGATGATAAATATACCCCAGTAAATACTTAAGAATAAACAATCGTGGAGAAAACCATGATTTGAAAAGTTTTCTGTTACATTAGGTCTGAAATATTTTGTATATATACGAACATTCTATATAATTATATCTATAATGTTACAGATTTATTCTAGAATCATAATCATTTTTATGATAAAATGTATGATCATATTTTCATCATTTTGATAGTATTATTTCATTGTTAATCATTATTCATGTATTAAGTGTTATATGTTCTTATGCTTGTTTTGTTGGACATGTCCTTATATATATTTTTAGCATATTGTTATATAATTTATATAATGGTATTAGTATTAAATATGTCTTATTTATTCAGTCAGATCAATTATATAAGAAATATTTAATCAATATTATGCTGAACGAATCACATCGCATTGTAGAGATGGTAACCAGTGGATATGCATGAGAAATGACACCATTCCCATAATTTTTGAATGGTATTAATGTTTATGGTGTCTAGTGTCTCAGAATCAATATAATTTTATATTAATAATATATATATATTTACTAATACCACCTTTATATCCATCCAATTATGTTGGTGGTGAAAAACAAATTACACCATGAAGTTGAGATGGTACGCCAAACGTACACACAGGTCGTGATTTCATTTCCATAAGAATGGTTAAAGGAGGAATATAGTTGTTTCTTATTCATAATAACCTCTTAGAATATAATTTCTACATTAGTTATTAATTTATAATGAAACAACTCATGTGGGGGAATAAAAAGAGAGATGATAGAATGAATCAGTAAATGATATTAACTATCATTCGACGTGCTTCATCTCTATATCCTATTAGTTGAATAGAGATAGTCATTCAAAAAGACTAGGACATATATGGTATTTCTAGTTATGATGATATGGGAAATTGGAACTGTATGGTCGTTCTTGGTGGCTCAAAATGAATTGAAGTGAACAGGGATGAATTTCACTTTTATAATTTAGGTTAGGAAATCTTTTGTTAACCTAAAAAATATTAATTTATAATAAAATTACACACCATTTAAAATCCCCCAAAATGTCACAATTTCAAATATAATATGATATAGTTTCTTAATCTCAGCAATAACTAAATTTTAGTGCACTTTTTATGGGAATTTATGCATTATTCTTTTATTTTATACTTAGTTTTTTTATTTAATTATTAAGTAGGGTTACAAATATTTCAATATAAAAATGGTGAAATAATTTCATATTTGCAGTCAATTAGATCATAAATGAATTATTTATAACATTTTAGACAATATAATAAATTTTTGATTTCTAAAAATGTTTTATTATTTTTAAATAATTTTCGGATGACTACTTTTGAAAAATATCAATACTATCAAATTTGAAACAATTTATTTAATGGAATTTTTAAAACATAAAAAATTGAAGCTAACAAATTTCCCAATATTATATTATATTTATAAGGGGTTAAGGTAATCTAGAAAATTATTTTTCATAATTTATTTACCTATATTATATTTATTAAAATATTTTTAATAACATTTATTGGATATCTTCATTAATAAAATAGTTACTACCTCAATTTTTTGTAACATTTTAATATAGATATTGTTGAAAAAATAAAATAATTTAATATGGTGAAGATATATCCATTATATTTTTTTTATAATTCTTTTATTTGAATTTATATTATCGAAAACCCTATATTATAAATTTTAGACTCTTTTAAAACAAAAATGTGGAAAATTTATCATCACATTAAATAAAATATTCTAAGTGGCCTAATATATTTTATAAGATAGAAAATTGTCAATTGCTTGACTCTAGGATACTTATGGTCGAGATAAACTCGAACAATAAGGTTTGGTCAAGGGTTATTGGATTTCAATGGTTACTAATATTTTAATAAAAATTGTTTTATTAGTTTCTCAATAATTAATTAATTTTATTATCATCCATTTGTAATTAATTTTGGTAAATATGTATTTTATAAAAATTTTAAAAAAAATTCATGATAAATACAATTTCTTTAGAATTTAAATGATTATTTATAATTAAATTTATCTTTTGAATAACATTATATTTAAAATAATTTAATTAATAGAATATGAGTGAGACATAATTGACCTTTCTTTAAATAAAATAAATTTAAATATCATAATGGTATCCAAATGGGTTCTAATATATACCATTTCAGATAAGGTATTTTTTATAAAAAAAATTTAATCATCCCACTATATTATTACATGGGTTTGAGTAATTTTATAATAATTTTTTACAATTAAATATCTGATTTATTCTTTAACCATGTTAATAAAATTTACCGATTATACTATTCATATTGCCTAAAAATAAAATAAATCTATTTAATTAATTTGTACCTAGTGATTCAAAATACGGATTCCATTTTACAAAATTCATAACAAAAATTTTATAGTGATTATTGTAAAATTAATCTCTTCTTTTAAATGAGAAAACAAGTATTAAAAGTTATAATATTTTAATAGATTGGAATATTTTTACATTTGATGTAAATATAAAATTAATTACAATTACTATCAATATATTAAATTGTCAAATATATAATCTATTTATTCATTGAAACATTTAAATAATATAATTTCAGCATATAAATTATTTCAAAGAGAAAATTTAATTTCAATTAAAATACATCACATTGTTATGATTCCTCAAACCATGAATGTTATCTGAAAAAATATGAAATTCATCCAATGTAAATTTTAATATCATGATTAAAAATAACTTGTTTATGTTATAAATATAAATTAATAATTAGTCAATTTAATAATTTAAAAGGTGTGCTCCATTCAAAGGTGTAAAATTAACTTAAAAATAGGTTTTTATATATCAAAATGGTTTTTTTCATACCCTATGACTAAAATATTTTTTAGATGAATATAAATTTTTTTATTCTGTATATAAAACATATATATCTCTTTAATTTCATTAGAAAATTTATTTCAAATCAAAAAAATGAATATCAAATTGATTTTTATTTTTTATAAATAATTGATACACAATGAATTCACAATGAATTTTCCTTAGTTAGTTGTAATTATTCACGCAATCCAAACGACTAGGATATAATGAAAATATTATAAAAGGGTGCCTCATGTTTCTTCTAAACTAATCATTAGGTGAAAAGCAAGATACTGATGAATAAGTTTTTTTTAAAGAATGTATTTCATAAAACATACGGGTGTTACATTCTTCCCCCTTAAACTAAATTCAGACCCTGAAATTTATTACATGGAAAAAATTTGAAGAAACCTCTCCCCCATAATATCATCTTGTTCACATATATTTATTCATATAAGTGGTTCCTCTATAAAATATTAAACTAGTGAGTTGTCTTGTTTCGTTGATCTTTTTCGCCAAAATCCCAAATCTATATCGGTTGTTCTTAATAAAAAAGATCATGCTCTAGAGGTAAAATATCCATGCTTCGTACATTTGGAGGAACAGATATTAAGTTTTTTAGAGACATACATGTACATCATCATGATCATTATAGTGATTTAATGGATGCACGAATCAGTAAGCTACCTTGCAAAAATGATCCAGAATTTTAAAAGGATCAATATACCAAGGGCACAACATTCCCTTCACTAAAAATACCAATCCTCACTTCCAAGTAGATATTCAATGAAACACCTTATAACCCACTAAAAAAGTTGGATCCTTTTTTGGTTTTTCATCATAACATTTTTTGTCGAATCTGAGCCTCTATTATATGTTGTTGAATTGATCTCACCCTTCCTTCCATTTAATCAACAAAATCAGTTCCTAAGAGCTTTCTATCCTCATCTACATCCCAGAAATTTATAGTCTTATACTTATTTATATAGAGGGAATCATAAAAATCCAACTGAATGTTGGAGTTAAATCTATTGTTCTATGAAAATTCCACTAAAAGTAGTTGTTTATCCAAACCACCTTTTAAATTCAATGTTAATACATTAAACATGTCTCCAATATTTTGGATTTTCCTCTCAGAATGAATGTATGAATATTGATGATGAGTAGTGATGAAACATAACAATGTATCCATAGAATGCTGATGATGATGCCAGAACATTAGTGTAAGACTTAGATCCCAATCAGATATAATGGAATGTGGTTCTCCATGAAATCTTACCACATCAATTACATATATCCATCAATTTTGATCATGGGAGTAATCATCTATAATTAAAATGAAGTGTACTAACTTTATAAGGTGGTCAACTATAACCCATAATATTATGCCCCATATATGGTTTGGGATGTTTGTTAGTAAAGTCCAATGTGATGTTTTCCCATTTCCATTCTAGTATATGTATTCATTGTAATATATCATTAGACTTCTGTCTTTCAATCTTAACTTGCTATAAACCCAATCATCTAGATACATATTTGGTGACATATGTTTTCCTTCGATCCAACCAAAAATAATATATCTAGTCCCTATATATCTCTATTATTCAAGGGTGAATAGAGAATGATGATATACGAGCCTCAAACAATATCCCCTTCATTAATTATTTTATGTGATGAATAAAGATGTAGTTCCAAATGATAATTATTCTATTAGAATCTACGTTTAATATAGGAACATTTCTCACAATCTTCAGTAACACTACATTGTTCTTCTACTCCTCTTTAATCTTGACATATATAGATGGTTGAACATTCAGTTTAGAAATATATGATTTGTCCCCATCCATTAAATTTTCTAGATCCATCCTTTGAAAATTTATAAAATATGAATCTTTTGTGATACTCATCATGGATAAACTAGCATTGTCTTCTCGACTGAACGCATAGGCCCTCTTTTTCACATTCCAATGATGGTAATTTATTTTCATTTCATAATCTCTAATCCACTCCAACCAAATTATTTGGAGACTATTCACCTCCTTTTGTGTGAAAATAAAATATAATGTTTATGCTTTTTATGAATATCAAACCTTCCACCATAATGGTAATTCCTCTATATATTTAATGCAGTGATTACAGTAGCTAACTCCAAATAATAAGTTGGGTAATTTTTCACATTAATTTTCAACTATTGTGAGGAATAAGCTATCACCATATCATGTTAAATGACGAAACATCCCAACTCTATCTTGGATGCATCACTATAGATCACAAATCATTATCCACTAGAAGGAATTTTGAGCACAAGTGTAATAGTTAACCTTCTTTTTAGTAATTTGAAATTCTCTTCACATTCCACCATCAAAATGAACCTAGTATCTTTGTGAGTCAAATATTCTAGTGGATTATAGAAATGGGTAAAATATTTCACAAAACGTTGATAACATCGAGCCGAACAATGAAATATTCAAATACCAGTTTCCGTTGTTGGCTACCACCATCTTTTAAAAACCTTTGTTTTTATGGATCCATAATAATCCACTATTTTGATATTATCTGACCCAAAAATGAGTCATCTGAATCCAGAATTCATAATTTTTAAATATGGAATAAATATTATCCGTTCCTAGGGTCATCATTTAAATTATTATGTTATCTTCATGATCTTCATGTATTATTAAATATAAAAGTATATTATCTTTAAATACTACAACAATCTTATCCTGATAGTATCTAACACTCTATTCATTTGATCCATGAGGATAGTGTAGTTATTTTTAAGAAAAAAAGGAATAACTAAAATTAATAGTGTCCATACCTTTTATGGAATATCATCTTTGGTATATCATCATTTTTACCCTAAATTATTGATATCCATAATAAAGATCAATCTTGGAAAAGAATTGATCTCCGTGTAGAAGGTAAAATTATTTAACAATGTAGGGAAGATGATATTTGTTCTTGATAGTGATCTTTTTAAGTTATCTATTATCAATGTAGAGACTCATTGATCTATAAATATTCATAAAAAATATAATAGATTCTCCATAAGGTGTCATACTAGGTTGTATGACTCCCTTATCAAGATTTCCTTATAGTTACTTATTCAAATCCTACAACTCAATTGGGGCCATTCTATATGCTGTCTTTGAAATTGGCATAGAACCTGGTATGAGTTCTATTGAACACTATACATCATGATTTGGAGGAAGGCCATGCAATTACATTGGATAAAAATCATCAAACTCTCGTACAATGGGTGTATTCATAATTGTGAGTTTCTTCCCAACCGTTTGAGAAAAATAAAATTCATTTATAGGAATCAAAACCCATATGATGGAACAAATTTCTAATATAATTTAATATTCTTCCGTTATCGATTGGTGATCATAAAATTATATGGAATATTAAATGTTACTTCCCTAAAATGGGAATTTATTTTATCTTCATATATAAAATGCTAATCATTGCCAACAATCACATAAAATTCCACAATAGGAAGGATCAAAAGATTGTAAGGATGGACTATCCCACAAAATTCACGTATAAGAATTATTTTAATCATTTGATGCCAGTTTTGGGCCATTATGAGTTGTCATAGTTGATTCTACATCTATCTATTGAGGTAATAAAATGATTCCATTAAAAATTTCATCAAAAAGACAATAGTTGATGTATCCATAATCAAATAATTTTTTTTAAATTTATAGTGGATATAATGTGTACATTTCTCCCCTTCATTATCATAATCCACATCGCTAATAGTGATTTTATGTGAAATTCATTTTCCTTCATCCTTAAAATTTTATTAGTGTCGATCATCATCAATAACCCTTGGATTTGGGAATTTATTGTCATAATTGCCCACAACCTTGGTCTTTTATCAGTAATGTGTAAGTGCTGCATTCTATATACTACTTTCATTGTTTTCATAATTTTAAAGATATTTACAACACATTTAAATTAATATTCTTAGTGACCATAATTTCCACACTTAAAACATTTACTAGTCCAATTATGAAAATTTTATCCATGTTTCTTTCAAAAAATTGATCATAAAAGAAAAATCAGTGTTTTACATTGTGGTTTTTATATTTTATATTGAATTATATTATTATCTTCTTATTAAACCCATATGACTAATGGGTTACTCTAATATTCATGTCAACCTTGAGAGATCAAAAAAAAAATTCATCGTAGATATTTAGGTCCCTTGGGTCTAATTCCTTTCGAAGACATGGTTTTAAGCCCTAATCAAGCAATCAATTTTACACTCTGCATGGATAATAATTCAAGATGAGTAACTTACATGTCTTGAAAAATTTCCATTATAGGTTCCTAGATATTCATCTCCAGTTGCGTATGTTCAAGGAAACCATTCTCCATATTTGTTCAAAAAATACGAGTAATGTAGTTATTGAATAATAAGTTCTTGAACTCGTCCCATTCCATGGACTGAATTTCATCTTAGTGCCTCATATTCATGATATGATTCCTTCATTGGTAAAATTTTCCATCAAAATGATATACTGTTATGATGAATTTATAATTATTAGAACATTGTAGAAATAAAAATATTTTTTATTTTGTATTGATACACTATTCATCCACTAATGTATCAAAAGGCCCGCTGAATTATGGTGGACACTGCCTCATGAATGAATCAACATAATACATCTGTCTCATTTCTCATTTGGATGTCAAGAGGGATTCAATGATTGAGAATGTTGTGTGTGAATCGATAGAATAATTTTCATTCCAATTCCAATAAAATTTTGTTGTTCATAGGAAAATAATTACATTTCCAGTCACATTTATCATTAACATTGTTCATTCAGGTTCCGACCATTAACTAAACCCAATAAGCCTAGTGTGAGGAATAGTAATCATAATGGGGAAACTAAATAATTATATTACATAATTTCAAATTAGGAAACTTTATGTTTTAACCTAAGATATTAATGTACATATCCAAAACACTATGATATTATTATGACCAATATATAGACATATCCATAGAGTTTATACTAATATTCTCTAATGCTACTTTTGAAATGTTAATTATAAATTTGATATGATCGAGAAATTAAAATCCCATAATTTACGTAGATATTTTACTTTAATATTTATTAATATTTACTACATAATATAACAAAAAACCATGAAAGAGTTTTATATGATTGGTGTCTTTAGAAATTGGGATACATAAACAAATAGTTCATAAAACATATGCATTATATCCTTCTTATTTTTTCATAATGAGACTCTATTTATACATATAATATATAATAACCATCATCGTGACCTTGGGAAAAGGAACATATGAAATGGTGAGCTCTAATGCCCAGTAAGGGTAGTTATGGGAAATATTGATCATGTCATAATCATAAGAACATAACATTTGAAATTCTAATCACGCATATAATAGATCAAAATATCATGTCATGGGATAAATCATAAAATTGAAATTTAATCGCAATAGTTATAACATAAGACATGAAAATTCAATAGAATATAAACATAATCATATAAAATAATTTCATATTTGTGAAGGCACATTCCTGAGATCATCAAAGCAGATAATGTCCATTATCGAACCGAGTTCACTCCTCATTCCATCCATGTATTACTAAACTAGATTTACATTATGTTCCAGACATGTCATTATCATGAGATATTAATCATTAATCAATGCATTGGAGGGAGATATAGATCCCACCCATCTATTAATGAAACAATTATAAAAGGTTCTAAAAATAAATGAAAACATTCCCTAAAACATGATCTGTGAAATAAAATGGATTTCATAAACGTCATCCCATCATAAAAAATTTAAAACAAATTAATATAATAAAAAACATCATAAAAAAAATAAATTCATAATAATAATATGGATTGAAATATAACCAAAATTAATGAGTTTCATATTAAATGGAGAATAATTTTTATAAAACACATGATACTAATTACTGATGAAAATATGCTTTCTTCTTCAAAAACAATTTTCTTGATCAAAATTACACAAAAATTATGAGTAAATAAATATATGTGAAAATTACCATGTATAATTGTCAGCTATTCTTCAACGTAATATGTTATAATGAATGTGTGAAAATATTTTCATGTCGTACAATTTAAAGAACAATCTTCACGTACCTTTTCCTGAATTCTAAAAAAGTAGGATATAATGACAATGAAAAAGATTCTACTCACAACATTTTTTAAAGATTCATCAATAGATAAAATTACATTGGGATATAAATAATACTTTGTAATACATATTTTGTAATCATGTATGTGGATGATAAATATACCCCATTTAATATTTATGAATAAACAATATCAGATAAAAATGACCTTTGTAAATATATCCCTAACCAAAGGTCTGATATGCTTCGTAAGTATCTAAAAATACTGTATAATGATCTAAATAGTGTTATTGATTTACTAATTAATCCAAATTATTTTTATGATAACATTTATGATCATAATTTCATCTATTTTAGAGTAACATTTCATTTCCACTCGTTATTCATGTACTAACTTTTGTATGTTCTTATGCATGTTTTATTGGATATTTTATTATTGCACCTTGAAGGTTATAGTTATATCATTTATATCATAGTATTTTTATAATATATATAATATTTATTAATTTAATTAATTTATAAAATAATTCATTAATATGGATTATGTAGTACAAATCACATTGCACCGTCGAGATGGTAAACTGTATGTACACAGAAGCAATTGCATCATTCCCATAATTATTGAATAGTATTTAATTGGTTGGTTTTTAATATCTCACAATAATTTTAATTTTATATTAATTATATATATATTCAATAATTCCATAATTATACCCATCGATGTAACATGGTGGGGAAAAACAGATTACACCAATGTGTGGTGATGGTATGTCATATATACGCACTTGTGGTGATTTAATTTTTCATAGGATCATTAGAAGGTAGACTATAATTGTTTCATAAAAATAATAACCTCTCAGTATATATGTTCAACTACAGATATTATAGTATAATGAAAAAACTCATAATGTGGAAGAAGAAGATAGAATTTTGAAAGAATAAGTAAATGATATTAACTCGTCATCAATAAGATTCCTTTAAATGTCCTATTAGAGAACATGGGTTGGTCATTGAAGAAGAACATGAACAAAATAATATTTCGATGTCAATTTAGATGTAAAGACCCGGAAATTCCAAGGAAATTTTTTTCTTAATTTTCTTTGGAATTTTACAAGAATGTAGTTTCTGACGGCGCCTGATTTCGAGGCCCGGTGTGCCCGAAATTAATTTCCGAAGTTTGGCTCGGGTATGTTCAGTGAACGAGCGAGCGGGAATTTCTATCTTTTGAATCGGTGCTCGGAATTGAAATCTGATTGCACCGATTAACTCGCAACGCCGGTAATCACTTAAGAGAACCTTTACCGTAGTTGTGTTTGTGCGGGAGAAGTTAATTATTGGGGTTTATTTAAAAAAAGTGAATAAAATTGTTAAATCAAATTTTCACAATGTTAAGTGGTTAACTTCTCCCATGGGAAGTTGGTGGTGGGCCCACGTCCATCCCACTTCCCATGTGTGGATATTTGAAAGGGTGGGGCCCACACAAACCCCCCCCCCCCCCCACCTTTTCAAATTCCTTAAACTCCCTAACCCTCTTAACCCCTCACTTTCCAACTCCCCATTAACTAACATTATTTATTAATTGACAACTTGATTAATTAATGAAGTGAGTTAAGTATGGTTTATTGGAATTTCAATCTTTTGAAAATTCTTGCCAACACTTTGCAATTAATTAATTAAAACAACTTAATTAATTATTTTGAGTGTTTGAATTATTTTGAATTCATTTTTCCAACATTAAAAAGAGAGATTATATTCTTCTTTTTGGGTTGGCATAATCCTTGTGGGGAGAACTATGGAGAGGAGAAGAACTCCTGGAAGATCACCAACCTCTCGAGGAAGAACGTTCCACGTTTCTGAAGAACGTGAAGCAACACCTCCGACCATCTTCAACCGGAGTAAGGAAGGGAAGCACCACCGCTTACAAAGTATACAGAGGGTGACGTCTCGGCTCGACTTCACCGAGCTCTTCTCCCACCAACCTAGACGGAACGACGCCCAACCTCCGCGACACTTGTCTTCCGCGGGTCATTGAAGAACTCCGTTCTTGAAGCCGAGGTAGGGAAATTTATTTTCGAATTCTCTTATCTTTTGAGAAAAAACGACGAGCACGGACCAAACAATACCGGGTTGATCCGCAGATCGTCCGATCAAGCGGTTGATGATTGAGAGTTTTTATTTGTTTAATTGTTCATGAATACAAACTTGGTGTTGATCGTGGATTAAAACCCTTTTTGTTATCGAATAACGCGAGGGGGTCGGACCGCACAAACAAGGCCGACCCTCCTCCATTGTTTTTCGTGATGGTTTCTTGAGGATGATACGAGAAAATGTGGTGCCGTCGCACCACACGATTTATTGCGAAAGATACGTGCGGCGCCGTCGCGCCGCGCCGTTTAAAGAAATCCAAGATCGCGACGCCGTCGCGTCGCGTCGAAGAAAGTCAAAGGCACCGCGGCCGGAGCGGGGCCGCGGCGGAGGGAAGCGATGTCGTCGCATCGCGCCGAACGACATAGCCCGCGGCCGGTTCTGGGCTGCGGCGGAGCAAGATGACCGGCGGCCGGCATCGAGCCGCCGGTGTCGGCGAAGGAAGGACCGGCCGTCGCCGGTCCTTGCTGGCGAAACCGGCCGGCCAGTGCGGGCCGGCCGGGCAGTGGAGACCGGGGGAATTAATTTCCCCCGTCCGGGTCTCAAAAGTGGCCCCAATTAAGGGGTCGCGGTTCTCAAAAGGGGGGGGGCTTTGCCCCCCGCGCGCGGCACCCAAACGGCGCCCAGGCCGCGCCGCTGTGCCGGTCCGCGCCGCCGTGCCGGTCCGTGCCGCCGCGCCGGACCGCGCTGTCGCGCCAGACCACGCCGCAGCAACGGCCCGCGCCGCCGGCCGGGCCGGGTTTTCCGAGCCGGGCCGGGTCGTCGAGCCGGGTCGCCGCCCGGGGCGGGTCGACCCGGTTCGGCCGACCCAAGGGGGGGTCGGGTCGGGTCGGCCCGGGCCCAGACCCCCAGTTTCGGACCACTTTTGGTCAAATGCTCGTATCTTGGGCTACGGGCCTCCAAACGACTCGCCGTCAGCGGCAACGCGATCCTTGGATCGAGACGGTCGTTTCGATATACTATACTCAAGGTAAACCTTCATTTTCGGGAGCCTATGTGGTTAAAACTCCATAGTTAAGCATGCTTGGCCTAGAGTAGTGATCAGGATGGGTGACCTCCTAGGAAGTTTCCAATGGTGGGTATGAGACGGAAAAGCCAATAACTCTCAGACCGGGCGTCCGATTGACGCGCCGTCTGTTGCGTTGAGTTCCTGTTGATGATACAGAACTTTTGACATCCTCCTCCCAAGAATTGGATGCAGATGGATAGTGGCCGGGTTGGATCGCACCGAAATCCAACCGGGCCCCTGGAACGGAAAAGCTGATATCTTTCTGACAGAACGTCCGTTTGACGAACCGTCAGCGGCGTTGGTGATCTCGTTGAGAAACGGTCCCTATGAGTATACCCTATGAGATTTCAGGGTACAGTAGAGATACGGCCGGGTTTGGTTCGCTCACGAAACCAACCGGGCCCCTGAGACGAAAAGGCTAATAACTCACCGACCGGGCGTCCGATTGACGCGCTGTCTGTTGTGTTGATACCCCTATGACGAGGCAGTCCTTTGAGATACTTCTTTGTGGGACTTTGAGATACTTGGAGTATCGACTTGTAGTTCGTGGAGCGGACCCTCCTAGAGATGAGCGTACGGAGTACGGAGACCGTGTAGCCGGCAGAGACCTGAAGACTGCTTGTTCGATTCGATTCGGAGTGACTTACGTAGCCCAGTGGGGAGCACTAATTTGTGAGGTGGCAGACCCATAGCGGAGTAGAACTACTATGTGAGGTGGCAGACCTGCGGTACTCGACAGGAGGAGTACCTCTGTAGGCTATGAGGGGGGAGCACTACTGTGTTGGGGGTAGACCCCGGCGGGAAGCACTACTGTGTGAGGTGGCAGGCCTGCGGTACTCGACAGGAGGAGTACCTCAGCAGTCTTAGGTTAGTGAGCAGTACCTCGGAGTCGTGACAGGACCACTGTATACTCCAGAGACGGAGCTTTTCAGCAGTTACGGTTTCGATAATGAAAATCCTGGTTTGAGCTGAGACTTTTGACCTTGTGTTTACCTCATGATTAAGATGGGTCACTTCCTAACTTAGGTATATGTATGGGCATATACCTGGGTAGTGGTTATCCGTTGATTTCTCAATCCTTGTGATTCCTCATGATTGAGATGGGATACTTGATAACTTAGGTATATGTCTGGGCATATACCTAAGTAGAGGTTATCTGTTGAGATCTTCTTTGTGGTTATCCTTGTTGGTTTAGTGAGACCAAGAGGGTCTCGAGGTCCCTACTGAGTATCGTTATACTCACCCCTGCACGGGCTATTCCCGCACCTCGTTGTGTTGGTTGCAGACGACGGGCAGTGCTGACAGAGGCCGAGTGTTCGAGGACTGGACGGTACCCGGAGGTGGACTACACGACGAGTCAGTACCCGGAGGTGGACTACATGACGTGACGACTCACAGAGGAGGTTGACGGACGAGATCGTGGAGGAAGCTATTTGTACCTACCCTTCAGGTAGGATCCGCGGTGGACGACCAGGAGCTGCGCTATCTGTACCTACCCTTCAGGTAGGATCCGAGGAGGACGACCCTGGAGCTACTTCCTTCTTCCAGCTGTTTGTATTTTTGGTGTTGTACCTTGTTCATTTGTAGTTGTACTTTCTTTTGGGTTTGTATTCTGGCCCATTTACTTTTCATATTTTCTTTTGTACTTAGTGTTTTTCTTCCGATTGTACTCTGTGGTGCTTGTTTTCTTTTATAAAGGCAATGCCTTCCCAGTTATCGGGATTTTACACCTTTGGTGCTAGTCGCCAGCCCCTGGCCTATGGAAGGCGGGCTTGGGGTAGTCACGGCACGGGCCCCGAGGATGGGTTGTGACAAATTGGTATCAAAGGAGTTCGGTTCTACCGCAGAACTTATAACTCTGATGTTACTTTCTATGAAGCAATAGTGTTAAGAGAACCGAGTGTGGTTTTCAGTTTAGGGAGTCCAGTGTTGGTGAGGGCGGCCGACGTATCCATACACCAGGACCCTGACAACTGATTTCCAACTTTGTGCGCGAAAACACTGATTGCGTGTGTGTTTTCAAAGGTTTTCCCTTAAAACAGCTCAAACCAGGTCAGCTCACCAGGTATAAACGTTTGACCGTGTCACGATGTTTCTTTCAGGATTCCTTTTCACGGACGACCAGCTAGAGCCCAGAGGGATGTGCGTGCTGACAACATGTCGAGCGACGAGGCTTCGGTGCAGGGCCCTCTTGCAGTTGAGGCACCAGCGGAGGCACCGGCGGTACTACCATACGTTGGGCCACTGATGCCACCATCCCCAGCAGTAGGCGATGCACGACGCTTGAGCGCGCTGCTTGAGTTCCAGCCCCAGAGGCCACCCAGGTTCCGGGGAGAGACGGACCCGCAGGCGGCTAAGGTTTGGTTGGAGGCTGTGGTGAGAGTCTTCAGGCTAGTGGGGATGCCGGTAGACTTCATGGTGATCTTTGCTGCCAGCCTCCTTCAGGCAGTAGCAGGCAGGTGGTGGAGCCACTTGTTTCAGTTTTGCGACGGGATGACCTTCACATGGGAAGACTTCGAGACCTTCTTCAGGGTGGAGTTTGTGCCAGTAGCTCTACACCCCGAGCGTGTACAAGAGCTTCTTCCTTTGCCACATGTTTTTCGATCAGTAGCTGAGTCATCTGTGTGCAGTAGACAGATGATGCAGAGGTCCAGGAGGACCAGACTAGAAGTTGGACGATCTCGGGTTTTTGGACTGGTGGTGCGGGGCACCTGAGGTGGGGTCAGAGCCAGGCATGCCAGAAACGGACAATGTTACTCCTGCGGCGGGAAGGGTCACCTGGCACATGACTGTCTGACTCCTCGTACGGTTGATCAGCGGGTGTTGGAGGAGCCACCGAGACAGAAGCAGCGGCTGGTGCTTGAGCAAAAGCCGAGCAGTGGACAAGGCAGTAGAGCTCCGGGAACAGGTGGACAGGAGAGGAACTAGTGGATACATCCCTTGTACTTCTAGTTCCATTTTGCTGTTGTATTCGTGTCTTGTACTATGAGCTGCAATAATAAAAAGACACTTATCATTGAGATGTTTTCTTTCCTACCCTTTTGTTTGGTTGATACTGAGTGGTCCCGGTTAAACTGTTGACTTGACCCTCACATTCGAGATTTCTACTGGAGGGGACCCAGTGACCTCACACTGATGCCGACAGTGTGACTCGACCCTTGGAGGCGAGAGTGACAGTTGGATCTCTTAGTAGTTACGTCGAGGCCTTACGACGTCATCCATGGCATGAATGCATCATTCATGTCAGGATTGACTGTATTAGGAAACGAATGTGGTTCATCCAGGGGATGAGACAGAGTTTCTCTTATCGGCAAAGAAGAAATCATAGCAGCTCTTGTGAGACTAGAGAAGGTCCAGGTCATCCAAGAGAAGATGTGGACAGCACAGGGCCGACATAAGCCTTATGCTGACAGGACTTAGAGACCTCTGGAGTTTGAGGATGATGATCACGTCCTTAGATGGGTCTCACCTCGACGAAGTTTATGGAGATGTGGCCAAGGCGGAAAGTTATCTCTGAGGTTCAACGGACCTTTCTAGGTCCTCAGCTGGGTAAGCGAGGTGGTTTACCGCTTGACCCATTCACCTCAGTTGCACCTGGTGCACAACGACTTCCACGTATCTCAACTGAGGAGATACGTGCTCGACCCTTCGCATACCATCGACCATGAGAAGCTGGACGATGGCGATGGGGTGTCTTCCATAGAGGTTCTAGTGGGGATCAAGTATCGTTAGGAGCAGATCCTACGAGGATGATCGATTCCTCGGGTGCACTTTCTTTGGCAGTACAGAACCTCCAAGTAAGCACATGGGAGCGGAAGGCTCAGATGCGTGCTTTGTACCAGTTTTGTGACACTAGTTTGTGTTGAAGTTTTACGGGGACGTAAAGCCCTGAGGTGGGAGTAATGTAAAGACCCGGAAATTTCAAGGAATATTATTTCTTAATTTTCATTGGAATTTTACAAGAATGCAGTTTCTGACGGCGCCTGATTCCGAGGCCCGGTGTGCCCGAAATTTATTTCCGAAGTTTGGCTCGGGTACGTTCACTGAACGAGCGAGCGGGAATTTCTATCTTTTGAATCGGTGCTCGGAATTGAAATCCGATTGCACTGATGAACTCGCAACGCCGGTAATCACTTAAGAGAACCTTTACCATAGTTGCGTTTGTGCGGGAGGAGAAGTTAATTTTTGGGGTTTAATTAAAAAAAGTGAATAAAATTGTTAAATCAAATTTTAACAACGTTAAGTGGTTAACTTATCCCATGGGAAGTTAGTGGTGGGCCCACATCCATCCAACTTCCCATGTGTGGATATTTGAAATGGTGGGGCCCAAATGACCCCCCCCCCACCTTTTCAAATTCCTTAAACTCCCTAACCCTCTTAACCCCTCACTTTCAAACTCCCCATTAACACACATTCTTTATTAATTGACAACTTGATTAATTAATGAGGTGAGTTAAGTATGGTTTATTTGAATTTCAATCTTTTGAAAATTCTTGCCAACAATTTTCAATTAATTAATTAAACCAACTTAATTAATTATTTTGAGTGTTTGAATTCTTTTGAATTCATTTTCCCATCATTAAAAAGAGAGATTATATTCTTCTTTTTGGGTTGGCATAAACCTTGTGGGGAGAACTAAGGAGAGGAGAAGAACTCTTGGAAGATCACCAACCTCTCGAGGAAGAACATTCCACGTTTCTGAAGAACGTGAAGCAACACCTCCGACCATCGTCAACCGGAGTAAGGAAGGGAAGCACCGCCGCCTACAAAGTATAAAGAGGGTGACATCTCGGCTCGACTTCACCGAGCTCTTCTCCCACCAACCTAGACGGAACGACGCCCGACCTCCGCGACGCTTGTCTTCCGCGGGTCGTTGAAGAACTTCGTTCTTGAAGCCGAGGTAGGGAAATTTATTTTGGAATTCTCTTATCTTTTGAGAAAAAACGACGAGCGCGGACCAACAAATATCGGGTTGATCCGTGGATCGTCCGATCAAGCGGTTGATGATTGAGGGTTTTTATTTATTTAATTGTCCATGAATACAAACTTGGTGATGATCGTGGATTAAAGCCCTTTTTGTTATCGAATAACGCGAGGGGGTCAGACCACACAAACACGGCCGACCCTCCTCCTTTGTTTTTCGTGATGATTTCTTGAGGATGATACGAGAAAATGTGGTGTCGTCGCACCACGCAATTTATTGCGAAAGATACGCGCGGCGCCGTCGCGCCGCGCCATGGAAATAAATCCATGAATGCGACGCCGTCGCGTCGCGTCGAAGAAACTCAAAGGCGTTGCGGCCGGAGTGGGGCCGCGGCGGAGGGAAGCGATGTCGTCGCATCGCGCCGAACAGCATAGCCCACGACCGGTTCCGGGCCGCGGCGGAGCAAGATGACCGGCGGCCGGCACCGGGCCGCCGGTGTCGGCGAAGGAAGGACCTGCCGTCGCCGGTCCTTGCTGGTGAAATCGGCCGGCCAGTGCGGGCCGACCGGGCAGTGGAGACCGGGGGAATTAATTTCCCCCGGCCGGGTCTCTAAAGCGGCCCCAATTAAGGGGTCGTGGTTCTCAAAAGGGGGTGGGGGGGCTTTGCCCCCCGCGCGCGGCACCCGAACGGCACCCAGGCCGCGCCGCTGTGCCGGTCCGCGCCGCCGTGCCGGTCCGCGCCGCCGCACCGGACCGCGCTGTCGCGCCGGACCGCGCCGCCACACCGGCCCGCGCCGCCAGCCGGGCCGGGTCGTCGGGCCGGGTCGCCGCCCGGGGCGGGTCGACCCGGTTCGGCCGACCCAAGGAGGGGGGGTGGGTTGGGCCGGGTCGGCCCGGGCCTAGACCCGCAGTTTCGGACCACTTTTGGTCAAATGCCTGTATCTTGGGCTACGGGCCTCCAAACGACTCGTCGTCAGCGGCAACACGATCATTGGATCGAGACGGTCGTTTCGATATACTATACTCAAGGTAAACCTTCCTTTTCGGGAGCCTACGTAGTTAAAACTCCATAGTTAAGCGTGCTTGACCTAGAGTAGTGATCAGGATGGGTGACCTCCTAAGAAGTTTTCCATGGTGGGTGTGAGACGGAAAAGCCAATAACTCTCAGACCGGGCGTCCGATTGACGCGACGTCTGTTGCGTTGAGTTCCTGTTGACGATACGGAACTTTTGACATCCTCCGCCCGAGAATTGGATGCATATGGATAGTGGCCGGGTTGGATTGCACCAAAATCCAACCGGGCCCCTGGAACGGAAAAGATGATATCATTATGACAGAACGTCCCTTTGACGAACCGTCAGCGGCATTGGTGATCTCGTTGAGAAAAGGTCCCTATGAGTATACCCTATGAGAGTTCGGGGTACAGTTGAGATACGGCCGGGTTTGGTTTGCTCACGAAACCAACCGGGCCCCTGGGACGAAAAGGCTAATAACTCACAGAACGAGCATCCGATTGACGCGCCGTATGTTGTGTTGAGACCCCTATGACGAGGCAGTCCTTTGGGATACTTCTTTGTGGGGCTTTGAGATACTTGGAGTATCGACTTGTAGCTCGTGGAGCGGACCCTCCTAGTGACGAGCGTACGGAGTACGGAGACCATGTAGCCGGCGGAGACCTGAAGACTGCTTGTCCGATTCGATTCGGAGTGACATACGTAGCCCAGTGGGGAGCACTACATTGTGAGCTGGCAGACCCATAGCGGAGGGGAACTACTATGTGAGGTGGCAGACCCGCGGTACTCGATAGGAGGATTACCTCTGTAGGCTATGAGGGGGGAGCACTACTGTGTTGGGTGGCAGACCCCGGCGGGAAGCACTACTGTGTGAGGTGGCAGGCCCGCGGTACTCGACAGGAGGAGTACCTCAGCAGTCTTAGGTTAGTGAGTAGTACCTCGGAGTCGTGACAGGACCACTGTACACTCCAGAGACGGAGCTCTTCAGCAGTTACGGTTTCGATAATGAAAATCCTTTTTTGAGCTGAGACTTTTGACCTTGTGTTTACCTCATGATTGAGATGGGTCACTTCCTAACTTAGGTATATGTATGAGCATATACCTGGGTAGTGGTTATCCGTTGATTTATCAATACTTGTGTTTCCTCATGATTGAGATGGGTTACATGATAATTTAGGTATATGTATGGGCATATACCTAAGTATAGGTTATCTGTTGAGATCTTCTTTGTGGATATCCTTGTTGGTTTAGTGAGACCATGAGGGTGTCGGGGTCCCTACTGAGTATCGTTATACTCAACCCTTCACGGGCTATGCCCGCACCTCATTGTGTTGGTTGCAGACGATGGGCAGTGCTGACAGAGGCCGAGTGTTCGAGGACTGGACGGTACCCGGAGGTGGAATACACGACGAGTCAGTACCCGGAGGTGGACTACACGGCGTGACGACTCACAGAGGAGGTTGACGGACGAGAGCGTGGAGGAAGCTATCTGTACCTACCCTTCAGGTAGGATCCATGGTGGATGACCAGGAGCTGCGCTATCTGTACCTAACCTTCAGGTAGGATCCGAGGAGGACGACCCAGGAGCTGCTTCCTTCTTCCAGCTATTTGTCTTTTTGCTGTTGTACCTTGTTCAGTTGTAGTTGTACTTTCTTTTGGGTTTGTATTCTAACCCATTTACTTTTCAGCTTTTCTTTTTTACTTAGTGTTTTTCTTCCTCTTTTACTCTGTGGTGCTTGTTTTCTTTTATAAAGGCAATGCCTTCCCAGTTATCGGGATTTTACGCCTTTGGTGCTAGTCTCCAGCCCCTGGCCTATGGAAGGCGGGCTTGGGGTAGTCACAGCACGGGCCCTGAGGATGGGTCGTGACATTAGAAGGTAAATTTTAATGTTACAGTGACCTCAAAGTCACAAAAATATGTTAATAGTTAAGGAAGGAAGTTCCCTTTCATAATTCATGTGAGGGGCCCTTTTGGAAACCAAAAAAATTAATTTATCATTAAATAAATACCCACATAAAAATCTCAAAACTATTCCAATATTAAATATAATTTTACATGGGGTTGTAATCTCATCAATAAATAAAAATTTGAGAAGTTTTTATGTACATTTAGGCCTTATCAATTTAATTAAAACTTATTTATTCTCTTGAATATTTAATTAGGAAAAAAAAATCAATATTAAAATTGTGAAATATTTTATTATTTGAACTAAATTATTCAATAAATTCATAATTTAAAACAATATAGACGACATCGTAATTATTATAAATTGTTTAAAAAATATGACTTTTAAATAAATTAAGAGAACCTTATTCTAACAAATTATCTATAGGGACAATTTTGACAACTATTTATTTCATGGTTTTTTAAAAATATAAAAATAATAAGTAAACCCATATAAAAATAATTTATTATAACCTTAAGGGTTTACATTAATATAGAAAATAATTTTGACATAATAATTATCCAAAATTATATTTAATAAAATATATTTAAATTCATTAATTTGATCTCATACTTATAAAAATAACTACAACCCCAATTTTTATTAATTATTTAATATAAATATTTGAAGAAAGAAATTCAAAATAAAATATTATGATTAAGATAAATCCATTAGATTTCATAGGAATACTTGTAGTCAAATTTATCTTCTAAAAAACACAACTTTTAAAATTTTGTACAATTTTAAAACATTAATGTGAAAATTTTAACTTCACTTTAAATAAAATCATATATGTTTTGTAATCTCTTCTATAATACTCAAAATGGTTGAGAGGTCTAAAAATGGATGATTATGGTTATAATATATTGTACAAATATAGTTTTTTTGTAAGGACCTGGCCCAAGTTTCCTAGTGTCGGTGCATTGTATGATTACATTGGCATATAACAAGGAATAAGCATCCTTAAAGACCGAGTAGTTTAGTATTATTTGAAACATGATTTATAGAAAATTTAAACTTTCCAACATGAAATGAATATTCAACATAGAGACTCTATATAAAATATCCATAACTCTTAGGTTTTTTCCGCATGTCATTCATAATAAAAAAATTTATGCCTTGAGAAAATGAAACATAATATATAGGTGAGATCAAATGCTCAGTATAATTATGAAATATTTCAGAAGATATCATAACATAAACATTAGACATGTTGAATAAGTAAAAACATATTCCTTTAACAAATAATAAACATGATCAAAATATATTAGGACTAAGAGTTGAGTTAATATTTCCAAAAAATGACATAATCATGGGTATTATACTAGTAGAGTAACCCCATGAACCATCAATACTATTTTCATAATAAGGGAATGAGTAATGTGGGACAACATAACCATTCCATCAAGGCCTCCTTCCAAGACTATAAATGGTCATTTTTTCAAGGCCTTGTGCCAAGATCGTATATTATCTAAGGAGACCTACCGATGCACCGATGGGATAATGAAAGCCCCACCTAACACATATTATGTCCAATTAATTCATCATATGAATAGGTATAAATAAAATATGCATTCATATTTAATCTAATATATGAAATTAAAATAACATCCAATAACATTAATCATAAACACTAACCATTAAGAGTAAATTGGTGAATTTTTTAAAGACTGCACATCCAAAAAAAATAAACATAAGACCCTCAATTAAATATGGTATATGATACAATGAAATTTTAATTCAAATAATACAAAAGTATCAATCTGTTTTTTTAAATTCATGAAGATACTCTTATAAAATAATCGAGTAATTATGGAAATAAATACTCTTTCACTTTAATATGAAAAGTTCTTTTGGAAAAATATTTATATAAAACAAGATTTGAAGTAAGGAATTATTTTCTTATAAAATATAGTGATTTTTATGATATAATGGTTTCCAAAAATAGAATAGATATTTCCCATGAAAATAGGTAACAAATTGAGTTATTCAATTGAATCAGGCTGGTATTTATGAAACAATTTTGAAAGCTCCATTTAAACCATGTAACTATCCCTAAAATAATAAAGGATTCTGGATAATGTACATATATATAAAACTCACAAAGATTTTATGATTAGTATAAAATATTACATAAGAATTTCATTGTGATAATTAGACAATGAAAATAACCCGAGTGAAAATGGATGTTCAGGTGGAAAAAAACCCAAAAAATAAGTCCATATATGTTATCCTATGGAAATTAAGGTCCAAGAATATGAAATTAGACTCTTTAATTACATAATTCAGAACTTATTATAATTTTATTTATTTTATAATAATTCTTTTTGGTTCATTTATGTCCTTATTGATAAGTTGAAATATCAAATTTCATCGTTCATGAGTGTTCGTCATCTTGATTTTCATAATCGGTTCTCTTGTTTTTAAGTAACTAAGATCATGTGGAATAAATGTGATTCTACATAATTGAAATTAAATCTTTTATATGAAAATAGTTAAGTTTTAATGGTCATATTTACCATTTTGTTACATGAAAAAATGATGAATCATTAATGATATTCACTTGGATTATTTAAGCGGTATTTTGATTATTAGGAACCAGTTTAGTATTATGATTTAATAATATGTACATATACTAGTTCTTGAATATAAATTATGTTATAATAAATATATAATAGTATATTTCAACCATCTAAATGGTTTTATGGCCCTTAATTAATGATAAATTAATGAACAAAACATTTTCATCCATAAGGATTATAAATTGGAACCTCCGGCACATTGATCTCGTTTATAAAAATAAAAGGGAGGGTGTATGAATAATGATGATGGTTTTCAGTTAACATTATATACATACATATTATATATTATACTGGAGTTATCATTTTCATTTGTATAGAGGTTCTGATGATATAAAAAGAAAATAAAAGAACTTGAAAATAAAAGATAATTGAGAGATCCCTCATGAAAATTCGGCAGCCTAACGACATCGTGTAAAATTTCATTAAACGAATTGATGAGAAAAAGGGTATCAAATCACCTCGAAATAAAAAAACTGTAATAGGAATACAGAATATCAATCCCCGATATATGAGAATGGAAATTCATAGAGATAACATAAAATAATTGTTGAGGAAAAAAAGGAGGGTGAAAGGTTCCCTTACATTGTTAAGTAATACCTACAACTTGATGGTTGACACAATGAGGGCATAAGGACACCTTGGGATGAATCATAGGGAGGAAAAACCACCAGGAATTTTAGAATGAGATATTTTTAATGAATGATATATAATGGATGGGTTATTATTTATAGTAAAAGACGGGTTTTCTTAATAAATTCAAACAGACGCCTCATTAGTGGTTTTTGCCAAACCATGGGCTTTCTCAAGTTATTTTCACATTTTTTTGCCACATGGGCCACCTAATGTCCTATATTACTGTACAAAAGTCGTCCAAAATATAATTATATCATTAGGATTTTATTAATGTACCGAAAACTCAAAATTGTACTTTTACTATCCACAAAAACGTCAAGTATTTTAGAAAAATCCAAAAAATTCACCCTTACCATTTTTCATCGAATAAAATTCAAAAATGAACTCCATTTTTCAAAAATATTTTTTTATATATTATTACTTTACATTTTAAATAACATCATAGTTAATTTGAAGAATAAAAATTTGAAGGTATAATTAGTTTTATATCACATTGAAAAATTAATTACGATTTCATTATCAAATTACCTTAATAAAATATTATTACATCATAATTAAATATTCATAAGGGTAATATTACTATTCATAAGGGTATGATAATATTCACCAAAATTCATGTTTGTTCTATAAAAATCAAAATGAATTACTCGTCACAAGTCTAGATGATTGTGTTTAGAAATTAAAAACACAATATATTCAAAGTTGTGTTTAATGGCTAGATTATAAAATTTATTCATGATTTATTTTAAAAATATTAGGGTGTTTAATTCACCCCTCCTTTCAAAATTTTAATCCTAGAAATTGACGAAATTCTAACTAAACAGATTCGTGTCTGTCTTCAACATAAGCTCCTCGGCTCCCATGATGCTTCCCCTATCTTATGGTTTGTCACGAACCAACCCGGGTCGACCCTGAACCGGTCACCCGAGCCGGCCCGCGACATGGCCCGAGGGGCGTTCCCGATCCCCACGGGCTGGCAACTATTGCCGGGCATCAACATTTAACAAGTGGGAACGATTTAGCCCAAAATATAATAAACAAAGCAGCAGAAATAAATAGAACAAATGTAAATAAGGAAAAAGGAACCAACAACACAACTAACCTGACCACGACCAAAGCTCCACGTGACCCCGTGGGTCACTCTCCAATAACACAACCGACGTCACTCAAGGCGAAAAACTGAAGCTGGAACCTGCAACAGAACTAAAAACAAGAAAACACTATGGGCGTGAGTATTAAAACTCAGTAGGTAGGCCCGACTAATTCTATCCCAATGCACATACCAATAAATAAAGAATTTATCAATTCCAGGTTTGAACTAAATTATATAAAATATGGTTTCCACACACATTCATTTCTAAAACAAGTAATAGTCCATTGCCCTTTTTAATTTAGAACAAGTCTAATGTTGAAAGAAACAGGTGCATTGCATTTTTAAAACATTTTGCGAACAATTTAGAAATCCAAACTTTAGTTTTTTTTTTGTCAAAAGGAGAATCACACACAACACACACTAAGGGCAATGGTAAAAAGTGGCACACATGGGTCAGCAACCGAGCTCGACCTCTCAATCATCCGCCACACAAATAAACACTAAAAGAAACATGGGTCGAACCTAGGAGATCGTGAACAATCCAGAACGTACTATACATGTGACTCATCCTGAAGGCATGCCATAACTCGATGACGTCATAACGCCCATAATACTACCCGGCATAGCCCTGCATGGCCTAACCGAGGGGCCCAATCCCCATAGCAGCAATAACTCAGTATTCCCCTGCTATGGGGCCACTAGCCAGTTCGTGGTCTAAACTAGTGCAGCAATCGTTCTCAGAAAAATTCACTCAATATGCCAGGTTCTCATGTCAACACAAGCAATAAAAAGGGGGTGCGTCCACAATGTAAATTAATCAGTCACGATGCACCAACATCACATACAGCTCACGAAAACAACTCACACCAAAGATCACCCCCGAGTGGGTTTTCCAAAATAATCCATTTCATTAAAGTGCCAAACAGGCCTTCACCAATTTTAAAGTAAAACCTCTTTTCTCAAAAAGCTCA
The DNA here is from genome assembly GCA_963277665.1 of Viscum album. NCBI lineage: Eukaryota > Viridiplantae > Streptophyta > Magnoliopsida > Santalales > Viscaceae > Viscum > Viscum album. Next base: position 1,845,432,815 of record OY728156.1, read on the forward strand.
AAACACTTGTTCAGAAGAAATTATTTATCTTTAAAACTAGAAGCACATTTGAAGTTCCGTGAGTTATGTTTAAAGGCCAAACTGGCATTCTTTCAAAACTGGGTGTCCGCCCGTCAAGAAAATGTCACAAGTGTTCGGTATAAAATAAACAGCTCTTTACGCACTAAATAATAATTTAAAGTTTTATTATCTAATATTATTTCTAATTCATTAGAAATTAATAAAACAACAAGAAATTAATAAATTCTAAATCTAAAGGTAAGTGCAATGGGGGACCTACCTCGACTCGTAGCCCGGTTACGACGACGATGCTTGTCACACACTCGCGCAAGAGTACGCGCAACCTTCTGACGATCGCAACATCACGGAATGTCTCACCAATGCGCTGCAAAAAAGCAAAACCTCTCAAATTACACACAAAAGTGAACCTAAAATAATCCAAACATATAAACAATGTAAAATAACTAGCTCGACATGTTTTTAAAATATCACATCAAAACACGTATCAAAACACAACCAATCTTTAGTATAATTCAATTACGACTTTATGACACACCAACCGTTTTACGCACCACGAGATCAAAGTAATAAAGCATTTAAATAATTTATAAAACATCCGCAAAAGGTGAAACCAAGGTTCACAACAAAACATACTCAGTTTCGCATAAGAAAACACTTTAAAATAAAAAAAAACACAACAAAATCACACCGAGAACAAGTCTCACACCTAGCAACCAACCCATAAAACATTTTATAAAATAACGCATCTGTTTACACCCACAAAACATTACCGCTTCCAAATAAAAAAAAAGTTCGCTACACTTAAACATGATCACCACATTTAAAATATAATTCACACATTCCAAACAATCTTAAAACCCATTTTGAAACCATGCATACACCACATTAAAAATCGTAAACCAAAAATCTATCTTTGCAAACAAGCACGCCTCCAAATACTCCCAAAACACAACCCGCACAACCTAAATAAATTAAAGAACAAAGCATATTAATAAAACCAACAAGAAAAATCACGTAGACACATATAGACGTGGACCAAGAACTCATTCCGAACATATTTTTAACAAAATCAAAGACATTCAAGAACATTATAAAATGTTACTTAAAGGTATTACAATGCTGCGAAACCCAAAAAATGGCATTAAATTATACCTTGGATGTTGGCGACGAATCGAAACTGCCTCGCCTTCGGCGGCGATTGCTGGAACACACACCGACGGGTCCCAAGCAGCCCTTTGCGCAACCCCGAAAGTCCGAAGAGAAGCCAACCGCATGGAGGGGGATTCGAAAAGGGGGGGCTGGTCGGGCGCTGGCGCAAAGGAGCAGCGGCCAGACAACGGTCGGAAGCGGACCGAACAGCCGGCAAGGAGAAGGTCCACGGGACGGGGAGGACGCAGCTTCGCCGGACTGAGGAAGAGGAGGCCGCGGGGTCCCGACGGATGGATGGGAGGTTGGATCGTGGCAGGGGGCGTTTCCAGAGGCAGCCCGACCAGAGAGTGGAATGGAAAAGGGGAAGGATGAGAAGGTGAGGGGGGACAAAGCCGGAGGAGTTGTGTGCCGAAGAGGATTCTGGTCGGGGAGGTCACTGCAGGTGTGGGAGGCGCTGAACGGGGGGGGGGGGGGGGGGGGGGGGTTGGCCAGAGCGGGGTGCCGACGGGGAGATGTCGGAGCAAGAGGAGAATCCGGCCAGGGAAGGTGCGCAATGCGGAGGCCGAGACATGGGTTCGCTGCGCAGGATTTGTCCGACCGCGAAGTAAGGATGACATGCTGCCGGTACTGGCTGGAGTCGGACAAGGGAGGGGACACACCGGTCGGATCTGCCGGAGCAGAAGAAGAGAAAGGGAGGTCCTGGTGAAAGTCGGTGCTGGGTGAGGGAGACGGGGAGGGCTGGTGCGATCGGGGGGAGTATGACGGAGGTGAGCAGCGGAGGGGCGACCGAGCGCCGCCGGTGTGGCAGGAGGGCAGCACCTTGGGTCGACCGGCACGGCAGTAAGGCGGAGGGCTAGGCCTGCTAGGGTGAGAGCGAGAACAGCAGGGGCGAACACAGGGGCGAACGCAGGAAGGCGGAAGCCTGAACTGGGAGGCGAGGTTGGCGGCGGAGGTGAAACCCTAGTGCGGAACCCAGCGAAAAGGAATGAGGCGCAAGGGGAAACCCGCGTGGAGAGAAAAAAAAGGAAAAGGAAAACCATGGGGAGAGAAAAAAAATAACAAATAAAATAAATCGGCCAAAACCTCACATTATTGATAATAAAAATAAGAAGAATAACAGTATAATAATGATAGAAATAATAATAATAATAATATTGTTATTATCACTATTATTAGTAAAAAGGAGATGGTAATATTAATAATTTTAATAAAACAAAATAATACTAATATAAAATAGATGGGTATCTAAAATAAAATCTTTGTTTCATTTCATTTTGGATATTGATAATAATTGGTCAATGCGCATTCTCCAGGACTGAACGCATGGTCGCCGCTAGCAGTGCGGTGACCGCACACCGGCCCGAGACCCGCCAAAAAAAGAAGCTTCGAAAAAGTTCAAACAGGGACCCAACTAAACTTCATCCAAACAACGCGAGAACAATAAAAGAATAAAATAACCGGTTTCTGTTGTCGGGTTGTGACAATTCTCCCCACCACAGACACTTTCTTCCCCCAGAAAGTCACCAAGCCCAAAGTTAACACAATTCATGTTCATGACCAAACAAAACCAAAGGAAAAACTGTGAATCCCGGAGTGACCTTACTCTCAACAGGTCACACCCGACCAATTCAAGAGAAAACTAAAGCCCAAGGTTGAGGGGAGAACACGGGAGGGTTCTCCCCACCACACGAATTTACTAATATGGAAACCTTGAAACCCGATCATACCACCCCCGAGGGGGGGGGGGAAACGCGGGAACTCCCAAACCGAACTCCTTTTTCCCCACAAGGACTGAACAACACCCAGAGACTTAAACGAAAAGCTTGATACGAAAGGATCCAACAACCCAAGGATAAGGAATTATCTCAACCTCTCACATACCGACAGAATAAAATCCTCACCGCAACCAGAGACCTGAGAATTCCTATACCAAACTCAGAAAGGGCCTTGAAGCAGCACATGTTAATTTCATGAAACCAAACATCCCCCTAACGAACACAATTGAGGCCCAACTCAAAATTAGAATGACCCGTTTATTCACGGCCCAAACACCCTTCAAGGAAAACCGAACGATTTGGAAACACACTGAGAACAGATAAGACATCAAAGCCTGCAGTAGAACAAGTTAATCACATCACTACAACCATGATGAGATTAACAATGACAAGAACAGAACAAAGAAACTCTGGATATTTCCCTCCCAAAGCTGAAAACATTACTCAGACCGAGGTTCCACGCACCCTCGGCAACTCCTGACTGTGCGCGAGCTTCACCCCGAGACCTGTGGCTGGGGCTCTGATGGATGATGCATCTCTTGCCTCACAGTAAGGCATTTTCATCTCCTGGTTTCTAACTCCTTCTTCCGTTCGATGATTACAACAAGCACGATGATCGTACATTTTCAAAGGGGTGCAACATGATGACTTAGAATGTCCAGACAGACCATACTGGTGGCACACAAGAGAGCGGTCCAACGAACTGGGAACTGGTACCAACAAGGATGGTTTCTTGGAGGAAGGATCCACCGGCCCGCACTCCTTGCCTGGTGGGAAACCTTCAAGGAATTAGACCACCATTAATCACACTCAAAACTCTAACGACGATGAGACCATTCATCTTTACTAGTCCAAAACTGAACCCTCAAATAACTCTAGGGCGGTACGAACCTTAACTATTCTGGGAGTTCCCAACAACCTGAAGACACACTATCTTTCAGAACTATACAACTACCTCTAATAGACTTTGTCTACCTCGATAAGCAAGAAACACACAAAAGGAACTGAGAAATGAGAATAACTTATTGACAACTTTGGGAGGCCTTCTGGGCAGCATACTCATGACAACACGAAAACACCATCGAAACCGGCATCAAGCCAAAACTCAATCAAAGCAACAACACAAGCTAAGGGCAATAGGCCCATAATCCAAACATATACAACACAATGAGAAATCACTTTTCCAAAACCATTATCTCTTTACAATTTTAAAAACTCACCTATGGCACCTTATGAACCGTCACATGTGCATTTATTCAATCTCGCTCACATCTTATGCGAACAAGTGCCTCCACGCACTTTCCACACATACCCATGCACGTGTGACCCTCAATAAGGAGTGCCATGTTTCAAACGCTTCCTTACCAAATCCAAACACATATCATATTGTTCCAAACCAATACACTTTCTCTTAAAAAAACCCACTTTACTAGTTTCAAAACAATCTGGAAGAAACCCTTTTTTTCGTTTCAAAAGAACCTTCATTTTCAACACACATAAACACATAAACCGGGTTTAAAATGAAACAAAACCAACTATAAACCATCGGAATGAGGGACTAGTGTTTGTACTTAACTCGGCGACATGGTGGTGAGCCATGCTCCAAGTAAGACATAACACTAAGGGGACCTTAGACCGGACACTTGGACTCTCCATGGGTCACCACCCCACGTGAGGCCGCAAAGTGAACCGATTCGCTCCCATTTCCATCCCTCAATCCAAAATAACCAAAGAAAAAAGACTCAAATCCCGGACTAACCCTGGTAACTCAGGTCTCATCACGATCGGTGGTGATCAGGCACCGACCCGTAACCTACCTCCTGAGCCCCGACAGTCCTAATCTCCTTCTACCTGACATCCCAAATATCAAGAACCTCCTCTGATACCATTTTGTCACGAACCAACCCGGGTCGACCCTGAACCGGTCACCCGAGCTGGCCCGCGACATGGCCCGAGGGGCGTTCCCGATCCCCACGGGCTGGCAACTATTGCCGGGCATCAACATTTAACAAGTGGGAACGATTTAGCCCAAAATATAATAAACAAAGCAGCAGAAATAAATAGAACAAATGTAAATAAGGAAAAAGGAACGAACAACACAACTAACCTGACCACGACCAAAGCTCCACGTGACCCCGTGGGTCACTCTCCAATAACACAACCGACGTCGCTCAAGGCGAACAACTGAAGCTGGAACCTGCAACAGAACTAAAAACAAGAAAACACTATGGGTGTGAGTATTAAAACTCAGTAGGTAGGCCCGACTAATTCTATCCCAATGCACATACCAATAAATAAAGAATTTATCAATTCCAGGTTTGAACTAAATTATATAAAATATGGTTTCCACACACATTCATTTCTAAAACAAGTAATAGTCCATTGCCCTTTTTAATTTAGAACAAGTCTAATGTTGAAAGAAACAGGTGCATTGCATTTTTAAAACATTTTGCGAAAAATTTAGAAATCCAAACTTTAGTTTTTTTTTGTCAAAAGGAGAATCACACACAACACACACTAAGGGCAATGGTAAAAAGTGGAACACATGGGTCAGCAACCGAGCTCGACCTCTCAATCATCCGCCACACAAATAAACACTAAAAGAAACATGGGTCGAACCTAGGAGATCGTGAACAATCCAGAACGTACTATACATGTGACTCATCCTGAAGGCATGCCATAACTCGATGACGTCATAACGCCCATAATACTACCCGGCATAGCCCTGCATGGCCTAACCGAGGGGCCCAATCCCCATAGCAGCAATAACTCAGTATTCCCCTGCTATGGGGCCACTAGCCAGTGCGTGGTCTAAACTAGTGCAGCAATCGTTCTCAGAAAAATTCACTCAATATGCCAGGTTCTCATGTCAACACAAGCAATAAAAAGGGGGTGCGTCCACAATGTAAATTAATCAGTCACGATGCACCAACATCACATACAGCTCACGAAAACAACTCACACCAAAGATCACCCCCGAGTGGGTTTTCCAAAATAATCCATTTCATTAAAGTGCCAAACAGGCCTTCACCAATTTTAAAGTAAAACCTCTTTTCTCAAAAAGCTCAAAACACTTGTTCAGAAGAAATTATTTATCTTTAAAACTAGAAGCACATTTGAAGTTCCGTGAATTATGTTTAAAGGCCAAACTGGCATTCTTTCAAAACTGGGTGTCCGCCCGTCAAGAAAATGTCACAAGTGTTCGGTATAAAATAAACAGCTCTTTACGCACTAAATAATAATTTAAAGTTTTATTATCTAATATTATTTCTAATTCATTAGAAATTAATAAAACAACAAGAAATTAATAAATTCTAAATCTAAAGGTAAGTGCAATGGGGGACCTACCTCGACTCGTAGCCTGGTTACGACGACGATGCATGTCACACACTCGCGCAAGAGTACGCGCAACCTTCTGACGATCGCAACATCACGGAAAGTCTCACCAATGCGCTGCAACAACGCAAAACCTCTCAAATTACACACAAAAGCGAACCTAAAATAATCCTAACATATAAACAATGTAAAATAACTAGCTCGACATGTTTTTAAAATATCACATCAAAACACGTATCAAAACACAACCAATCTTTAGTATAATTCAATTACGACCTTATGACACACCAACCGTTTTACGCACCACAAGATCAAAGTAATAAAGCATTTAAATAATTTATAAAAAATCCGCAAAAGGTGAAACCAAGGTTCACAACAAAACATACTCAGTTTCGCATAAGAAAACACTTTAAAATAAAAAAAACACAACAAAATCACACCGAGAACAAGTCTCACACCTAGCAACCAACCCATAAAACATTTTATAAAATAACGCATCTGTTTACACCCACAAAACATTGCCGCTTCCAAATAAAAAAAACGTTCTCTACACTTAAACATGATCACCACATTTAAAATATAATTCACACATTCCAAACAATCTTAAAACCCATTTTGAAACCATGCATACACCACTTTAAAAACTGTAAACCAAAAATCTATCTTTGCAAACAAGCACGCCTCCAAATACTCCCAAAACACAACCCGCACAACCTAAATAAATTAAAGAACAATGCATATTAATAAAACCAAAAAGAAAAATCACGTAGACACATATAGACGCGGACCAAGAACTCATTCCGAACATATTTTTAACAAAATCAAAGACATTCAAGAACATTATAAAATGTTACTTAAAGGTATTACAAAGCTGCGAAACCCAAAAAATGGCATTAAATTATACCTTGGATGTTGGCGACGAATCGAAACTGCCTCGCCTTCGGCGGCGATTGCTGGAACACACACCGACGGGTCCCAAGCAGCCCTTTGCGCAACCCCGAAAGTCCGAAGAGAAGCCAACCGCATGGAGGGGGATTCGAAAAGTGGGGGCTGGTCGGGCACTGGCGCAAAGGAGCAGCGGCCAGACAACGGTCGGAAGTGGACCGAACAGCCGGCAAGGAGAAGGTCCACGGGACGGGGAGGGCGCAGCTTCGCCGGACTGAGGAAGAGGAGGCCGCGGGGTCCCGACGGATGGATGGGAGGTTGGATCGTGGCAGGGGGAGTTTCCAGAGGCCGCCCGGCCAGAGAGTGGAATGGAAAAGGGGAAGGATGAGCGGGTGAGGGCAGACAAAGCCGGAGGAGTTGTGTGCCGAAGAGGATTCTGGTCGGGGAGGTCACTGCAGGTGTGGGAGGCGCTGAACGGGGGGGGGGGGGGGGTTGGCCAGAGCGGGGTGCCGACGGGGAGATGTCGGAGCAAGAGGAGAATCCGGCCAGGGATGGTGCGCAATGCGGAGGCCGAGACAGGGGTTCGCTGCGCAGGATTTGTCCGACCGCGAAGTAAGGATGACATGCTGCCGGTACTGGCTGGAGTCGGACAAGGGAGGGGACACACCGGTCGGATCTGCCGGAGCAGAAGAAGAGAAAGGGAGGTCCTGGTGAAAGTCGGTGCTGGGTGAGGGAGATGGGGAGGACGGGTGCGATCGGGGGGAGTATGACGGAGGTGAGCAGCGGAGGGGCGACCGAGCGCCGCCGGTGTGGCAGGAGGGCATCACCTTGGGTCGACCGGCACGGCAGTAAGGCGGAGGGCTAGGCCTGCTAGGGTGAGAGCGAGAACAGCAGGGGAGAACACAGGGGCGAACGCAGGAAGGCGGAAGCCTGAACTGGGAGGCGAGGTTGGCGGCGGAGGTGAAACCCTAGTGCGGAACCCAGCGAAAAGGAATGAGGCGCAAGGGGAAACCCGCGTGGAGAGAAAAAAAAGGAAAAGGAAACCCATGGGGAGAGAAAAAAAATAACAAATAAAATAAATCGGCCAAAACCTCACATTATTGATAATAAAAATAAGAAGAATAACAGTATAATAATGATAGAAATAATAATAATAATAATATTGTTATATCACTATTATTAGTAAAAAGGAGATGGTAATATTAATAATTTTAATAAAACAAAATAATACTAATATAAAATAGATGGGTATCTAAAATAAAATCTTTGTTTCATTTCATTTTGGATATTGATAATAATTGGTCAATGCGCATTCTCCAGGACTGAACGCATGGTCGCCGCTAGCAGTGCGGTGACCGCACACCGGCCCGAGACCCGCCAAAAAAAGAAGCTTCGAAAAAGTTCAAACAGGGACCCAACTAAACTTCATCCAAACAACGCGAGAACAATAAAAGAATAAAATAACCGGTTTCTGTTGTCGGGTTGTGACATGGTTCCTCCAAAAAACCATTACCAAACAAGTCATATGATTTCTCTATACTTTTTCTCTGGAACCATGAATCATGATAATCTCTTTACAATAAGAAAGCTCGAGCTAAAGGTCTATATCTTTGTAGATGAGTACATGTGTTGTATCATGAATATATTTCATTAACATTGATACATGGAACACATTGTGATCATTGGAAATACTTCGCGGCATTTACCACTGGTAAGATAGGTCTGATGTACATAAGAAATATTTTTTTTCATAGTGAATCGTATAATACCCTTCCATGGTGGTACCATTAAGAAAACATGATCTTTTTCTTGAAATTCCATGTCTTCTCTTTAGTTATCATCATATAACATTTTCATACATTGATCTATTTTGATATGGGATTGGATAATCCATAACTGTTTATGTTATTTCCTCAACAAATTTGGGTCCTACAAGATTTCATTCACCAACATCATCCCTAAAAATTAGTGTATGACATATCCTTCTATACAACATTTCATATGGTTCCATCCAAATACATGAAATGAATCTATTGTTATAGTAAAATTAATGGAGAGGTAAATTATATACCCACTTGCCTTGAAAATCATGGGAACAAGATGTGAGAAATTCTTCCTATGATTGAATAGTATGTTCATATTGTCAATTAGTTTGTGGGTGGTAGGAAATTCTTAAATGAAGATCAGTATCTAGGGCCTTCATATGACTCTTTCAGAATCGTGATGTAAAATGGGGATCCTGATCAGAAACAATTGATGATGGTATACCTTGAAGACTTATAACATCATTAATGTAAAGTCATTGTAATTTTTTTAGTGTTAAACCTTCTCTTATAGAATGAAAATGTGCTGATTTAGTAAGACAATAAATAATGACCCATATCACATCATTCTTTCATAGAGTCAATTGTAGACCCATGAAAATGTTCATCTTAATATCGTCCCATTTCCTAATTGGAATATAAAGGGGATTCGTGACTCTGTTAATACATTGTCTTCCAGACTTCACTTGTTGACAAAAAAAACATCTCAACATGTAATCACCAATATTCGACTTGATGTTATTCCACAAAAAATATTCCTTTAGATATCTAAACATCTTTGTGCTGCTAGGGTGTATATAGAAATTACTACAATGAACATCATCCAATAGTTCCCACTTTATCTTAGGAATAGCAGGAACACAAATCCGTTTAATGAATGTAAAAATGCCACCTTCATATGAGAATTTAGTCAACATCCCATAATTGTAGATTAAATTTTTTTTTGACACACCACGTCATCATCCTGATAACATTCTATCCCATCCAGTAATGAAGTTTTGGAAACCATTTGAAAAAGTAGTGATTCTTTTCCTTTATTGATAATTCTTATATTAATCATTACTAGATCCATGAACAATAGATCCCTTTAAACTATCATTTGGTTTAAAATTCAACAGTTATATCTACTAAAAGAATTTGCTACCTTATTTTCCTTCCTTGGGTGGTAGTTTATTGTTCAATCATATATTTTGAGTAGCTCAATCCATCTAATTTGTCTGATGTTGAGTTTTTTCTATGAGAATATATATTTCAAACTCATATGATCAGTATATATCTCACATTTTCATCCAAAAAGGTATTGTCTCCAAATCATCAGAGCCAAGATTACAAATTCTACCTCAAAATCATGAGAATGATAGTTTTGATCCTCAATTTTTAGTTTCCTATATGTATAGACAATCAATCGATCATTTTTCAGAAGGACACAACCATGACCTTGTGTGGATATAGATAATAAACCCATCATTCATGAAGGTAGGGTTAGGATCTGTGAATTAACTAACATCCTCTTTAATTCTTTAAAAATTATTCACATTCCATTGTCCATAGGAACCTGACCATTTTTTGTGTGATCTTGGTCATTGGGTTGTCTAAACACGTGATGCTCTAGACAAAAAACCGATAATAACCTGCCAAACCAATACAACTACGTACATCAGTTACGTTCGTTGGAGTAGTCCATTATTTCAGAAACTTTTTCTTTGTGGGATCAAAAGAAATTCAATCCTTAGAGGCAATGTGTCCTAGAAAATAAATTCATTGGATCCAAGAAATCTCACTTTCTATACTTCCTATTTAATTCATTTCTACTCAATGTCTTTAAAATAGTCCATAAGTTATTTTCGTGTTCTTCATAGATTTATTTGTATCCCACGATATCATCAATAAAGACCACCCTAATGTCATAAAGATATTCCATGAAAACTATATTAATAATATATATGAAAAAATATGGTGCATTAGTTTGACCAAATGGCATTATTGAAAACTCGTAATGCCCATACTTGGTTTGGAATGATATTTTTTAAATTTCTTCCTTCCACAAAAGCAAATAAGGATATCCAGATCAACGATCAATCTTCAATAAATATTTCACTCCATGATATTGATCAAATATGTAATCAATTCATTGGATAGGATACATATTCATTATTTTTATATCATTAATTTCCTGATAATTAAAGCACAACTTCATAGACCCATATTTCTTCTTAACAAAAAGTATAGGGCCCCCCCATGGAGAAATTATTGGGATAATAAAAACTTTATCACTCAATTCCTCTAGGTGTTTCTTTTGATCCAATAACACCAGAATGGCCATTTTATAAGGGGTCTCTGATATGGGCCTTGAACCAGGAATTATGTCAATAGGAAAATCAATTTACTACTCTAAAGGATGTCAAATTAAATACTATGGAAAGACATCAATAAATTGTTTCACATTAGGTACATATTCTATTTGATCCATATTTTCATAAATCATAGTTGTTACAGTCCATTCCTACGGAATAATTGAATTTAGTTGAGAAACTGGGGGTGGATCTAGATGAAAAACATATGGTGATGTTTCTACCCAAATGATTATGGATTCCCCACAATTCTCAAAAATTGTATCTTTGTTCTTCCTACAATAGATATTCACATAATAATTTGACAACCAATTAATACAGTGAATTATATAAAATTACATAATTTGTATGATGATAAGGTCCCCAACTAAATCATGTTTACAGGTCATGATGGTGATTAATTGACATACCTTTGTTGCAATTATACATCCACTTGGAGTTTTTTCTGATAACTCTGTTATTAAATCAAATTGGGCATATCTAATTTTTTGGAAAACTGTGAAGATATAAATGAATGTGATTTCCATGAATTTAATAGAGCATTGGCTAATTTTGATGAAAAGATCAATGTACCGGCGACTAATTCTTTATGAACTTCTATATCTGCGGTTTTGATTGCATAAGCTTTTCCTTTCACCCTTGTCCTTCTATGGGATCATTTTCCAGACGCTTAGGACATTCACGTGCATAATGTACCATCTCCCTGAAATTGTATCACAGAACATTAGTATCTTTGATCTTCCCCATAAAATCATTAGATAGGTTTCCATATTCCCCTCACTTGTAATAGACTCCCATTCCCTTTAGGCAAATTCCAGGGTGTTTCTTCCCACAATTGTTGTATGATGGAAATTTAACTTTTCACTTCATCCCCATTTTCATTCATTAATTTCCCTTAGTTTTTAGCATACCTCTTCTTCTCTTAGTTTCCCTTAAAGTAATAATACTTAGAGAATTTATTATATCTCTTGATACCACTTGAGACTATATCTTCATATGACGAGAAATTCTGGGTGACAAGAGACCTCTAGAGGAAAGGTTTCAAAACATCAAAAATTCAATCAATTTTTTCTCTTGGATTATGTATGTTGTATGCATATTGAATTTACATCCTTGTATTATAGGCTTTAAATTTTTAAACATTTTCATACTCATTTTTCTTAAAATTAAGAAACTACCTTTCCCTATCCTCGCATTGTTCATGAGGAAAGTAATTCTCTTGGAAAATTTTCTCCAAGTCCCTCCATTACATCACTTCTATTTTCTCCTCCTCCTTTGTGTTTTGGATTAATGACCACCAATGATCTCTATATAATGATAGACTATAAATATCTGTGATGACATTATCTCTTTCATCACATCCCATAGAAATAAATATCTTCTCAAGGGAACATATCCAATGCTCAGATACAAATGGTATTGTATTACCATTGAATGATAGAGGTTGTTGTCGCATAAAGAAATCTAAAATAGCCCCTATATGTGGTTTCTCAGGTTTCTTCATACAGGTAAATTTATTATTCATTCCTTGAGTATATTGTCTCAGTATTGTTATATGTTTATTAGCACCTATCATATCACCTGATCCAACATCATTATCTTGCATCAGAGGGAAATCCCAACACCCATTTATGCATATTATATTTCTTCCACATGGAGACATTTCTAAATAATGGAATACACTATATTAGGGTATCCATCATAATTTATAATATCAATTTAGAGAAATACATAGCATAAATAGAAATTCTATGCATCGATAATCTCTTAATCATGGACATGGTATCATTTAGGAAAATTATACATTAAAATCCTTCATAATGGATTTTAATGAAAATATGAATTATCCTAAGTATATACCCCTGTAGTGTCATAAAAAAGGTGCAGCAAGGCCCATTTCATGTACCAAAATACCCTGGGTCAAGCCCGAAACACATAGTCAGAGCTTCCACTCCATGGTACATATGTGATGAAGCGGCCTCTACCTACTTGTATCTAGAAAGAGATGTATTGAATGAAAGATACACATTATCTATTACGTACCAAAATACTTGATCAATCTTGTATGTTTATCCCCAAAGAATATCTTAGGGACTCTTCCCTAATCTATGTTTTCTAAATCTAGTATTCATGTTTTCAACTAAACATCTTTTATACAATCTATAAGGAACGAGAGCTAGTTTCATGATGTCAGTGCCTTATTTGATTATAAAGGCATACTACAAGGAATAAGAATCTCAATGGATAGAGAAGTTTAGTATTATTGGAATAATGATCCATACAAAATTTCAACTTTACAACATGAAATAAAAATACAACATAAAAACTCCATAGACAACATATGACACTCCAAGGTCATTTCGACATGTATTTCATAATAAACATATTCATTTCATAAGAAAATGAAACATAATAAAAGGGTGAGCTCAAATTCCCAGTAAGAGTAAGCAATATAGAAAATAATATCATAAAATAAACATTAGATGTGTTGAATAAATAAAAACACACACCATTAACAAATAATACATTTGATCACATTATTGCTGGAATAATAGTTAAGTAAATATTACCATAATATAACAAAGTCATGGGAATTATAGTATTAGAATAACCCCATGTACCATAAATACTATTTTCAAAATGATTGAATTCATAATACAGGACAACATAACCATATCGTCAAGGCCTCATGCAAAGACCAGAAATGATTGTATGTCATATATATGCACTTGTGGTGATTTAATTTTTCATAGGATCATTAGAAGGTAGACTATAATTGTTTCATAAAAATAATAAACTCTCAGTATATATGTTCAACTATAGATATTATAGTATAATGAAAAAACTCATAATGTGGAAGAAGAAGATTGAATTTTGAAAGAATAAGTAAATTATATTAACTCTTCATCAATAAGATTCCTTTAAATGTCCTATTAGAGAACATGAGTTGGTCATTGAAGAAGACCATGAACAAAATAATATTTCGATGTCAATTTAGAAGGTCAATTTTAATGTTATGGTGACCTCAAAGTCTCAAAATTATCTTAATAGTTAAGGAAGGAAGTTCCCATTCATAATTGATGTGAGGGGCCCTTTTGGAAACCAAACAAATTAATTTATTATTAAATAAATACCCACATAAAAAACTCCAAACTATTCCAACATTAAATATAATTTTACATGGGGTTGTAATCTCATCAATAAATAAAAATTTGAGAAGTTTTTATGTACATTTAGGCCTTATCAATTTAATTAACACTTATTTATTCTCTAGAATATTTAATTAGGATAATAATATTTCAATATTAAAAGGGTGAAATATTTTATTAATTGAACTAAATTATTCAATAAATTCATAATTTAAAACAATATAGACGACATCGTAATTATTATATATTTTTTAAAAAATATGACTTTTAAATAAATTAAGAGAACCTTATTCTGAAAAATTATCTATAGGGACAATTATGACAACTATTTATTTCATGGTTTTTTAAAAATATGAAAAGAATAAGTAATCCCATATAAAAATAATTTATTATAACCTTAAGGGTTTACATTAATCTAGAAAATAATTTTGACATAATAATTATCCAAAATTATATTTAATAAAATATATTTAAATTCATTAATTTGATCTCATACTTATAAAAATAACTACAACCCCAATTTTTATTAATTATTTAATATAAATATTTGAAGAAATAAATTAAAATTAAAATATTATGATAAAGATAAATCCATTAGATTTCAGAGGAAAACTTGTAGTCAAATTTATCTCCTAAAAAACAGAACATTTAAAATTTTGTACAATTTTAAAACATTAATGTGAAAATTTTAACTTCACTTTACATAAAATCATATATGTTTCGTAATCTCTTCTATAATACTAAAAAAGGTTGAGAGGTCTAAAAATGGATGATTATGGTTATAATATATTGTACAAATATAGTTTTTTGTAAGGACCTGGCCCAAGTTTCCTAGAGTCGGTGCATTGTATGATTACATTGGCATATAACAAGGAATAAGCATCCTTAAGGACCGAGTAGTTTAGTATTATTTGAAACATGATTTATAGAAAATTTAACCTTTCAAACATGAAATGAATATTCAACATAGAGACTCTTTATAAAATATCCATAACTCCGAGGTTATTTCTGCATGTCATTCATAATAAAAAAATTTATGTCTTGAGAAAATGAAACATAATATATGGATGACCTCAAATGCTCATTATAATTATGAAATATTTCAGAAAATATCAAAACATTAACATTATACATGTTGAATAAATAAAAACATATTCCTTTAACAAATAATAAACATGATCAAATTATATTAGGACTAAGAGTTGAGTAAATATTTCCAAAAAATGACATAATCATGGGTATTCTACTAGTAGAGTAACCCCATGATCCATCAATACTATTTTCATAATGAGGGAATGAGTAATGTGGGACATCATAACCATACCATCAAGGCCTCCTGCCAAGACTATAAATGGTCAATTTTTCAAGGCCTTGTGCCAAGATCGTATATTATCTAAGGAGACCTACCGATGCACCGAGGGGATAAAGAAATCCAGAAGTAACACATATTATGTCCAATTAATTAATCATATGAACATGTATAAATAAAATATACATTCATATTTAATCTAATATATGAAATTAAAATAACATCCAATAACATTAAGAATAAAAACAAACCATTAAGAGTAAATTGGTGAATTGTTTAAAGATTGCACATCCACAAAAAAATAATCATAAAACCCTCAATTAAATATTGTATATGATACCATGAAATTTTAATTCAAATAATACATAAGTATCAATATTTTTTTTGAAATTCATGAAGATACTCTTATAAAATAATCAAGTAATTATTTGAATAAATACTCTTTCACTTTAATATGAAAAGTTCTTTTGGAACAATATTTATATAAAACATGATTTGAAGTAAGGAATTATTTTCGTAGAAAATATAGTGATTTTAATGATATAATGGTTTCCAAAAATATAATAGATATTTCCCAAGAAAATAGGTAACAAATTGATTTATTCAATTGAATCAGGCTGGTATTTATGAAAAAATTTTGAAAGCTCTATTTAAACCATGTAACTATCCCTAAATTAATAAAGGATTCTGGATAATGTACATATATATAACACTCTCAATGATTTTATGATTAGTATAAAATATTACATAAGAATTTCATTGTGATAATTAGACAATGAAAATAACCCGAATGAAAATGGATGTTAAGGTGGAAAACACCCAAAAAATAAGTCCATATATGTTATCCTATGGAAATTTAGGTCCAAGAATATGAAATTATAATATTTAATTACATAATTCAGAACTTATGAGAATTTTATTTAGTTTATCATAATTCTGTTTGGTTCATTTATGTCCTTATTGATAAGTTGAAATATCAAATTTCACCATTCATGAGTGTTCGTCATCTTGATTTTCATAATTGGTTCTCTTGTTTTTAAGTAACGAAGATCATGTGGAATAAATGTGATTCTACATAATTTAAATTAAATATTTTATATGAAAATAGTTAAGTTTTAATGGTCATATTTACCATTTTGTTACATGGAAAAATGATGAATCGTTAATGATATTCACTTATATTATTTAAGTGGTGTTTTGATTATTAGGAACCAGTTATTTATTATGATTTAATAATATGTACATATACTAGTTCTTGAATATAAATTATGTTTTAAAAGATATATAATAGTATATTTCAACCATCTAAATGGTTTCAAGGCCCTTAATTAATGATAAATTAATGAACAAAACATTTTCATCCATAAGGATTATAAATTGGAACCTCTGGCACATTGATTTCGTTTATAAAAATAAAAGGGAGTGTGTATGAATAATGATGATGGTTTTCAGTTATCATTATATACATACATAGTATATATTATACTGGAGTTATCATTTTCATTTGGATATAGGTGCTGATGATATAAAAATAAAAGAAAAGAACTTGAAAATAAAATATAATTGAGAGATCCCTCATGAAAATTCGGCAGCCAAACGACATCGTGTAAAATTTCATTAAGCGAATTGATGAGAAAAAAGGGTATCAAATCACCTGGAAATAAAAAAACTGTAATAGGAATACAGAATATCAAACCCCGATATATAAGAATGGAAATTCATAGAGATAACATAAAATAATTATTGATGAAAAAAGGAGGGTGAAAGGTTCCCTTACATTGTTGAGTAACACCTAAAACTTGATGGTTGACACAATGAGGGAAAAAGGACACCTTGGGATGAATCGTATGGAGGAAAAACCACCAGGAATTTTAGAATGAGATATTTTTAATGAATGATATATAACGGATGGGTTATTATTTATAGTAAAAGACGGGTTTTCTTAATAAATTCAAACAGACGCCTCATTAGTGGTTTTTGCCAAACCATGGGCTTTCTCAAGTTATTTTCACATTTTTTTGCCACATGGGCCACCTAATGTCCTAAATTACTTTACAAAAGTCGTCCAAAATATCATTATATCATTAAGATTTTATTAAAGTACCGAAAACTCAAAATTGTACTTTTACTATTCACAAAAAAGTCAAGTATTTTAGAAAAATCCAAAAAATTCACCCTTACCATTTTTCATCGAATAGAATTCAAAAATGAACACCATTTTTCAAAAATAATTTTTTATATATTATTACTTTACTTTTTAAATAAAATCATAGTTAATTTGAAGAATAACAATTTTAAGGTATAATTAGTTTTATATCACATTGAAAAATTAATTATGATTTCATTATCAAATTACCTTAATAAAATAAAATTACATCATAATTAAATATTCATAAGGGTAATATTACTATTCATAAGGGTATGATAATATTCACCAAAATTCATGTTTGTTCTATCAAAATCAAAATGACTTATTGGTCACAAGTCTAGATAATTGTGTTTAGAAATTAAAAACACAATATATTCAAAGTTGTGTTTAATGGCTAGATTATAAAATTTATTCATGATTTATTTTAAAAATATTAGGGTGTTTAATTCACCCCTCCTTTCAAAATTTTAATCCAAGAAGTTGACGAAATTCTAACTAAAAAGATTCGTGTATGTATTCAACATAAGCTCCTCGGCTCCCATGATGCTTCCCCTATCTTATGGTTCCTCCAAAAAACCATTACCAAACAAGTCATATGATTTCTCTATACTTTTTCTCTGGAACCAAGAATCATGATAATCTCTTTACAATAAGAAAGCTCGAGCTAAAGTTCTATATCTTTGTAGATGAGTACATGTGTTGTATCATGAATATATTTCATTAACATTGATACATGGAACACATTGTGATCATTGGAAATACTTTGCGGCATTTACCACTGGTAAGATAGGTCTGATGTATATAAGAAATATTTTTTTTCATAGTGAATCGTATAATACCCTTCCATGGTGGTACCATTAAGAAAACATGATCTTTTTCTTGAAATTCCATGTCTTCTCTTTAGTTATCATCATATAACATTTTCATACATTGATATATTTTGATATGGTATTGGATAATCCATTACTGTTTATGTTATTTCCTCAACAAGTTTGGGTCCTACAAGATTTCATTCACCAACATCATCCCTAAAAATTAGTGTATGACATATCCTTCTATAAAACATTTCATATAGTTCCATCCAAATACATGAAAGGAATCTATTGTTATAGTAAAATTAATAGAGATGTAAATTATATACCCACATGCCTTGAAAATCATGGGAACAAGATGTGAGAAATTCTTCCTATGATTGAATAGTATGTTCATATTGTCAATTAGTTTGTGGGTGGTAGGAAATCCTTAAATGAAGATCAGTATCTAGGGCCTTCATATGACTCTTTCAGAATCGTGATGTAAAATGGGGATCCTGATCAGAAACAATTGATGATGGTATACCTTGAAGGCTTATAACATCATTAATGTAAAGTCATTGTAATTGTTTTAGTGTTAAACCTTCTCTTATAGAATGAAAATGTGCTGATTTAGTATGACAATAAATAATAACCCATATCACATCATTATTTCATAGAGTCAATTGTAGACCCATGAAAATGTTCATCTTAATATCGTCCCATTTCCACATTGGAATATAAAGGGGATTCGTGACTCTGTTAGGACATTGTCTTCCAGACTTCACTTGTTGACAAAAAAAACATCTCAACATGTAATCACCAATATTCGACTTGATGTTATTCCACAAAAAATATTCCTTTAGATATCTAAACATCTTTGTGCTACTAGGGTGTATATAGAAATTACTACAATGAACATCATCCAATAGTTCCCACTTTATCTTAGGAATAGCAGGAACACAAATCCGTTTAATGAATGTAAAAATGCCACCCTCATATGAGAATTTAGTCAACATCCCATAATTGTAGATTAAATTTTATTTTGACACACCACGTCATCATACTGATAACATTCTATCCCTTCCAGTAATGAAGGTTTGGCAACCCTTTGAAAAAGTAGTCATTTTTTACCTTTATTGATAATTCTTATATTAATCATTACTAGATCCATGAACAATAGATCCCTTTAAACTATCATTTGGTTTAAAATTCAACAGTTATATCTACTAAAAGCATTTGCTACCTTATTTTCCTTCCTTGGTTGGTAGTTTATTGTTCAATCATATATTTTGAGTAGCTCAATCCATCTAATTTGTCTCATGTTGAGTTCTTTCTATGAGAATATATATTTCAAACTCATATGATCAGTATATATCTCACATTTTCATCCAAAAAGGTATTGTCTCCAAATCATCAGATCCAAGATTACAAATTCTACCTCAAAATCATGAGAATGATAGTTTTGATCATCAATTTTTAGTTTCCTAGATGTATAGACAATCAATCGATCATTTTTCAGAAGGACACAACCATGCCCTTGTGTGGATATAGATAATAAACCCATCATTCATGAAGGTAGGGTTAGGATCGGTGAATTAACTGACATCCTCTTTAATTCTTTAAAAATTATTCACATTCCATTGTCCATAGGAACTTTACCATTTTGTGTGTGATCTTGGTCATTGGGTTGTCTAAACACGTGATGCTCTAGACGAAACACCGATAATAACCTGCCAAACCAATACAACTACGTACATCAGTTATGTTCGTTGGAGTAGTCCATTATTTCAGAAACTTTTTCTTTGTGGGATCAAAAGAAATTCAATCCTTAGAGGCAATGTGTCCTAGAAAATAAATTCATTGGATCCAAGAAATCTCACTTTCTATACTTCCTATTTAATTCATTTCTACTCAATGTCTTAAAAATAGTCCATAGGTGATTTTTGTTATCTTCATAGATTTATTAGTATCCCAAGATATCATCAATAAACACCACCACAATGTCATAAAGATATTCCATGAAAACTATATTAATCATATATATGAAAAAATATGGTGCATTAGTTTGACCAAATGGCATTATTGAAAACTCGTAATGCCCATACCTGGTTTGGAATGACATTTTTTGAGTGTCTTCCTTCCACAAAAGCAAATAAGGATATCCAGATCAATGATCAATCTTCAATAAATATTTCACTCCATGATATTTATCAAATATGTAATCAATTCATTGGATAGGATACATATTCATTATTTTTATATCATTAATTTCCCGATAATTAAATCACAACCTCATAGACCCATATTTCTTCTTAACAAAAAGTACAGGGTCCCCCATGGAGAAATTATTGGGTGAATAAAAACTTTATCACTCAATTCCTCTAGCTGTTTCTTTTGATCCAATAACACCAAAATGGCCATTCTATAAGGGGTCTCTGATATGGGCCTTGAACCAGGAATTAAGTCAATAGGAAAATCAATTTACTGCTCTGAAGGATGTCAAAGTAAATACTATAGAATGACATCAATAAATTGTTTCACATTAGGTACATATTCTATTTGAACCATATTTTCATCAATCATCATTGTTACAGTCCATTCCTACGCAATAATTGAATTTAGTTGAGAAACTGGGGGTGGATCTAGATGAAAAACATATGGTGATGTTTCTACCCAAATGATTATGGATTCCACACAATTCTCAAAAATTGTAACTTCGTTCATCCTACAATAGATATTCACATAATAATTTGACAAACAATTAATACAGTGATTTATATAAAATTCCATAATTTTTATGATGATAAGGTCCCCAACTAAATCATGTTTATGGGTCATGATGGTGATTAATTGACATAACATTGTTGCAATTATACATCCACTTGGAGTTTTTACTGATAACTCCGTTATTAAATCAAAATGGACATATCTAATTTTTTGGAAAACTGTGAATATATAAATGAGTGTGATTTCCACAAATTTAATAGAGCATTGGCTAATTTTTATGAAAAGATCAATGTACCGGCAACCACATCTTTATGAACTTCTACATCCGCGGTTTTGATTGCATAAGAATTTCCTTTCACCCTTGTCCTTCTATGGGATCATTTTCCAGACGCTTAGGACATTCACATGCATAATGTACCATATCCCTGAAATTGTATCACAGAACATTAGTATCTTTGATCTTCCCCATAAAATATTTAGGTCGGTGTCCATTTTCCCCTCACATGTAACAGACTCCCATTCCCTTCAGGCAAATGCCTGGGTGTTTCTTCCCACAATTGTTTGATGGTGTAAATTTAACTTTTCCCTTCATCCCCATTTGCATTCATTAATTTCCATTAGTTTTTATCATACCTATTCTTCTCGTAGTTTCCCTTAAAGTAATAATACTTAGAGAATTCATTCTATATCTTGATACCACTTGAGACTATATCTTCATATGATGAGAAATTCTAGGTGACAAGAGACCTTCAGATGAAAGGTTTCAAACCATCAAAAATTCAATCAATTTTTTCTCTTGGATTATGTATGTTGTATGCATCTTGAATTTAAATCCTTTTATAATAGGCTTTATATTTTTAAACATTTTCATACTCAAATTTCTTCAAATTAAAAAACTACCTTTCCCTATCCTCCCATTGTTCATGAGGAAAGTAATTCTCTTGGAAAATTTCCTTCAATTCCCTCTATTCCATCTCTTCTATTTTCTCCTCCTCCTTTGTGTTTTGGATTAATGACCACTGATCTCTATATAATAATAGACAATAAATATCCATGATGACCTTATATCTTTCATCACATCCCATAGAAATAAATATCTTCTCAAGGGAACATATCCAATGCTCAGATACAAATGGTGTTGTATTACCATTGAATGATAGAGGTTGTTGTCGCATAAAGAAATCTAAAATAGCCCCTATATGTGGTTTCTCAGGTTGCTTCATACAGGAAAATTTATTATTCTTTCATTGAGTATATTTTCTCAGTATTGTTATATTTTTATTTGCACCTATCATATCACCTGATCCAACATCATTATCTTGCATCAGAGGGAAATCCCAACGCCCATTTATGCATATTATATTTCTTCCACTTGGTGACATTTCTAAATAATGGAAAACACTATATTAGGGTATCCATCATAATTTATAATATAAATTTAGAGAAATACTTAGAATAAATAGAAATTATATGCATAGATAATCTCTTAATCATGGACATGGTATCATTTAGGAAAATTTTACATTAAAATCCTTCATAATGGCTTTTAATGAAAATATGAATTATCCTAAGAATATACCCCAGTAGTGTCATAAAAAAGGTGCAGTAAAGCCCATTTCATGTACCACGATACCCTGGGCCAAGCCCGAAACACATAGTCGGAGCTTCCACTCCAAGGTACATATGGGATGAAGCGGCCTCTGCCTACTTGTATCTAGATAGAGATGTATTGCATGAAAGATACACATTATCTATTACGTACCAAAATACTCGATCAATCTTGTATGTTTATCCCCAAAGAATATCTTAGGGACTCTTCCCTAATCTATGTTTTCTAAATCTAGTATCCATGTTTTCAAATAAACATCCTTTGATACAATCTATAAAGAACGAGCCCTAGTTTTATGAAGTCGGTGCCTTATTTGGTTATAAAGGCATACTATAAGGAATAAGAATCTCAATGGATATAGAAGTTTAGTATTATGGGAATAATGAACCATACAAAATTTCAACTTTACAACATGAAATAAAAATACAACATAAAAACTCCATAGACAACGTATGACACTCCAAGGTCATTTCGACATGTATTTGATAATAAACATGTTCATTTCATAAGAAAATGAAACATAATAAAAGGGTGACCTCAAATTCCCAGTAAGAGTAAACAATATAGAAAATAATATCATAAAATAAACATTAGCTGTGTTGAATAAATAAAAACACACACCTTTAACAAATAATACATTTGATCACATTATTGCAGGAATAATAGTTAAGTAAATATTACAATAATATAAAAAAGTCATGGAAATTATAGTATTTGAATAACCCTATGTACCATAAATTCTATTTTCAAATTGATTGAATTCATAATATAGGAAAAAATAACCATATCGTCAAGGCCTCATGCAAAGACCAGAAATGATCATTTTGTGAAGGCCTTGTGCCATGACTATATTTTGTCTAATGAGACCTACTATTGCACTGAGGGGCTATAGAAGGCCCCACCCAACACATATTATTTCCAATGCATTCCTCATATGAATAGAAATAAACAACCTATACATTAAAATTTAATCTAATATATGAAATGTAAATAACCTCCCTGAACATTAAGCATAGACATGAACCATTGGGAGTAAATTGGTGAATGGTTTAAAGATAGCACCTACTACACCAAAATAGTCAAGAAACCATTAAAATAAATACCTTAGATTATAAAAATAAATATTAATCCCAATAATACATATGAATCAACAAGAGTGATGAAATAGATGAAGATACTCTTATATAATCTTCGAGTAATTCTTGGAATAAATACTATTTCACTTTGAATGAAAGATTTATTTTAGAAAGAACCTTTTATAATACTAGAAGTAAAGTAAGATATTATTTTCTTCATAAAATAATTTATTATATATATATAATTGTATCCTAAAAAATTAGATAAATCCTTCAAACATATTTAATTAATTGAGATATTCCCTTGAAACGAGCTTGTATTTCACAAACAATTTTGAAAGATCATTTTAAAACATGTAACAATCTATAAAATAAGGAAGGATTCTGGTTGTTGTTCATAAATTGAACAATCAAAACAATTTTATGATGATTATATAATAATACATATGAATTTAATTGAGGTAATATGTGATGAAAATAACCAGAATGAAAATGGATGTTCGAGTGGAAATACCCTTACCTTAAGTCTGAATGTGTTCTTCCCATGAAATTATGGTCCTGGAATTTAAAATTAGGCTGATTTATAACATAATTGAGAACATATTACACATTTATTTAGTCTATAATAATTATATTTTGTTCATTTATGTCCTTACTGATAAGTTAAAATATTGATTTTCGTCGTTCCTTGGAATTTGTTTTTTTATTTTCATAATCGATTCTATTGTTTTTAAGTAATGGATTCATGTGGAATCAATTAAAATCACCGTAAATGAAATTAAAAACTATTTTTGAAAATAAATAAGTGTTAATGGTCATTTTTATGTTTTGGGTACATGAAAAATGGATGAATCATTTTTGATATTCAATTAGATTATTTAAGCGGCATTTGGATTATTTGAAACTAGTATGGTTTATTGCGTTAAAAATATGTACATATACAGGTTTTGGAATATTAATTTGGTTATAACACATAAATTAAAGTCTAATTTATCCATCAAAATTTCTTCATGGCCTGTAATGAATGAGAAATTGATGAACAAAACATCGTCTTCCACAAATGCTCTAAATTGGAACCTCATGGACATTGATTTTGTTTATAATATTAAATGGGAGGAAGTAAGAATATTTATGATTGTTCTTCCATTAATAGTATATAATTATATTATATTTATTATACTATATTTATCATGATCATTTGGATAGAGGATATGAGGAGATAAAAATAAATGAAATGATCTTTAAAATAAAATAAAATTGATAGATCCCTTATGAAAATTCAGAACCCTCACAACATCGCTTAAAATTTCATAAAATAAATTGATGAGAAAAAAGGGTATCTAATAATATGGAAGTTAAATTTAATTTATTGGAATAAATAATATAAAACCCCAGTATATGCGAATGGAAATTTAGAGAGATAACATAAATGGAGCATTGAAGAAAAGAGAAGGGTTAAAGGTTCCCATGCCCAATAAAGTAGCTTATAGAACATAATGGTTAGGACCTTGGGGGATTAAGGATACATTAAGAGGACTCATAGGGATGTGAAACCACCATATATTCTCAAAAAAGGGATTTGTAATGAGTGAAACTGAATGGATGTGTAGGTATTTATAGTAAAAGAGAGGGAGTTTCTTAATACTTTCAAAGGGACACCTCATTAGGGGTTCTTGCCAAACCATGGGCTTTCACATGGTATTTTAAAATCATTTTATCCACTTGAGACACCTCATTACATATTTTAATGTACACAAGTCAACCAGCCTTTATTATGTCATTATGATGTCATTAAACAATAGAAAACTCAAAATTGTATTTTTAATATTCATGAAAAATTCAAGTATTTTAGAAAAATCCAAGAAATTCACCCCTACCCTTTTCAATGTGTTGAATTAAAAAATGTATACCATTTTTCAAAAAATGTATTCTAAATATTGTTAATTTAATTTTTATATAAAATACAATTTAATTAAAAAAATAACAATTTTAAGGTATAATTTTTTTATAACACGTTGAAAAATTAATTAGGAACTCATTATCTTAATACATTATGAAAATAAAATATTATCATTATATACAATTAATAACATTCAATTTACTATTCATATTACTATTCAAAACTATATATTACTGTTCACAAAAAAATCATGTTTGTTCTTTGAGACTCCAAATGACTTACAAGTCACAACTCTGGATGACAATTTTTCAATATTCAAAACACAAAATATGAGAAGTTTTGTTTAATTGATTGATTAGAATATACAATAAATATTTATTTTCAAAACCTTGTGTAAGAACCCAGATCTCTTTTTAGGTATGTTTTTCGTTTTTTGTAGTTTTTGAGAATAATGAATTTTCAGGAAATTTCAGAAGTACACGCCATGTACATTCTGAGTACACGCTCGTGTACTCTTCCGGGATCGAAGCCACATTTTGGTCATGCCCAGGCCACACACAAAGTGTGTAAGGCTGAGGTGGAGGCCGATTTTTCGGAGTACGGAAAAATTTGAAGTACACGTCGTGTACTCTAGAAGTACATGTCGTGTACTTTTTTTTCATTAAATGGACTGGGGTCACTTATAACCCCCATATTCATCTTCTTCTTATGTTTTCGACCGTCCGAGAGAGACCGTATGGCTGGATCTTTGACAGAGTCCTACCTCGCCTTCCGGTCTTCGATTCAATCACGGTCAGTTGCGTTAATATCGCAGCGGTGAGTTCTTCTTTCTGCTGTAGACTCGTTTCTTGATTCCACCTCCTTTCCAAGTTATCATGGGATTAACGTTTTGTGCGTTTTCTTAGATCTACGTCGTTCTAAGGGGAATCTGTCATTATGGTTAACGTATATCGATCTCCTTGGATCAAGGTAGGTGGTTTCTGCCTTTCCGTAGAAAGTTGATGAATATTTTGTGAAATTTCCACCAATACCCTTGAACGGGGTATTGGGTGTTTCCTGTTTTTCCCTTGTTACTTGCCTGCATTGCTAGATTGATTTAGGATAGGTTATTTCTTGTGATTAGAGTAATTCGTTGTGCTCAGATTGCTTTTCCATGCTTGTTCTGCCTGTTTGACGGTTTTCCAGTTTCCATGCCTAGTTGTAGGATTTTAGACTGTTGTTTTTTATTGCTGTTGAGCCTTAGTTGTTAGACACATAGTTATTGAGGTTTACTTGGATGATATACACGCGCTGATCATGTTTAGTTATACTCCGGACTATGAGAACCTAGATTAGTAGACCAAAGGGAGAATTGACAGAAGGGTTTCTCCAGAGTGTCTTTTTAATCAACATGCGAGACCAAGGGGAGAATTGACGGAAGGGCTTCCCCAGAGTGTATTTAACTATTATGTGGGCAACAGGGGGAATTGAAATTGAGTGCTTCCCCAGAGAGTCAGCTTAATTTACATAGCTGAACTAGAGGGGTGAGCATGTTTGTGCCTCCCAGAGGGTTGCTATTACTTAGAGGTTGAACCATAGGGGTTAGAATGAGAGAGCTACCCATAGGGTTACGTATTTTATTCTTATTATTGACTGTTTTCTTATTTGATTACCTGTTAGAACTGTGGATTGACTATTAGGCACAAATCTTTGGGCGATTGCCTACTAGGATTTTATCTCACACCCTGTTTCAGCCATGATTTTGGGTCCAAGCAGACTATGTTGCTTCAGGTATAGATAAGGGAAAGCTCCCATCTACTTCAGGATCTTGATTGCACCAGGAGCTGGGGAGCATGGGACCGAGCCATGGCTTGCGATGCTGAGGATATTGTTTTGTTTTTCTTTTTCTATTAGTTTAAGTTGTATTCTAGCACGTTTTTGTGGTTGATACATCCCATAGATACTTGTACCTGCTTTATTGTTATCATCATTGTTATATATTTGCGTTGCATCCGCTGTTTTGTTTCTGTTGTTATGCATGTTGGTTGCTGATTCCACTGTTTATTGTAGTTTTCTTACCTTGTATACCTTACCGAATTAGGGAATAGTTTCCCCAACGAATCACCAAGGCCCTCGCTGCTAGTCGGCAGCCTCTGGCGTTCGGGGAAACTCGCTTGAGGTCATGTGGTGAACCGGTTACAGGGCACCAGTGGAGGGGCTCCGGACTCGAGGCGTTACAAAGTCGTATCAAAGGGGTACTTTTATCTTTCTTTATTGTTTAGAGACTTTATCCAGGGATAGGAAAGATTCTGTACTTGGTATTAAGCTGTGCTCGGGAGTAGCTAACCCGTGTATAGGGAAAAGCCATACTACCTCGTTAATTATAGTTGCTAGTTTTGAGATTTTATGGTTGGTATATTTTCAACTAGAGTGATTCGTATGACTTTTGCTGTTATTGTTTTGATATTTTGGTTCTATTTCTGTTGGAACCCAATGAGATGAGTGTATTCCATCTCATGCATCATATAGGAACCTGTAGAAATCACATGCATGCATTCTTTCCATGCCATCTAGGGTGCATTAGCGATGCATACTGTTGTGATAGGCTCTGTGTAGATAATGCATGCTGTTGTGATAGATGCTTGATAGATTATCTGTTATTATGCTAGAAAACTATTTGTCTTGTTCATTTCTTAAGAATGAACGCAAAATTTTGGGTTTTGAGGTGTTATGTTCCCTCACGGGTCGAAAATTGGTATCTTTTCCCACGTTTTTAATGTGTATAGAATTCTGCGCAGTTTCTAAGCTACTGCCCAAGAAAAACCCCAAATACACAACATTTACATTTTAGATACACGCCGTGTAGTTTTCAGGCCATGTCACTAACTGTGTGAGCAGAACACA
Source organism: Viscum album (assembly GCA_963277665.1). NCBI lineage: Eukaryota > Viridiplantae > Streptophyta > Magnoliopsida > Santalales > Viscaceae > Viscum > Viscum album. The sequence continues at coordinate 1,845,461,751 of OY728156.1, forward strand.
GTGTCATGGGTGTAACTTCAAGAACACGCTATGTACCATTGGTACATGTCGTGTGAGTTCAGAGCCGTGTACCCGGCCGTGTCACTAACAACATGGGTCGGGGAAGCTCGGGTAGAACACGTCGTGTCTATAGGGAACACGCCGTGTAGACTTGTCCAGGTACCCAGCCGTGTCACAAACAACACGGGCCGACGTTACTTTCCTTTCCACACACTGTGTTTGTTCGGAACACGCCGTGTAGTCTTTCCCGTGTACCCGGTCGTGTCACAAACAACACAGGACGGTGTCGCCTATTCCTATGCACGCCGTGCCTATTCGGAGCATTCCCTGTAAGGTCCAGCCGTGTAGACCTCCGTGTACTCAACAACACGGACAACCTAAGCCTTGTCTAGTGCACGCTGTGTTTGTTTCGAACACGCCGTGTAGTATCTGGTTGAGTCGGACCGTGTGGGTTAGCCATGTAAGGATACTCGGGCAGGGGAATAGATTGCAAGTACACGCTGTGTGTGGGTCCAACACACCGTGTAGTTTGAGGATACACGACTTATAGGGTAGGAGTTCATGCCCATGTCAGTGGTTTAAGAAGACAGGACGTGTAGTTTTATTCACGCCGGGTAGTCGTGTTTGGCAATCTTGTGTTTTTATTCCCCTATTCTCATTTTGTACTCTTGTGTTCCATGTCCTTATTTTCCTGATCTAAGGTGTGCTTTTGGTCTTTTAGAGCTATGCCTCCGAGACGTCCTCCGGTCGTACGTCTGTCGTCAGGCAGTGATCAGACGCCAGACTGGGCTGATCAGGGACTTCTTGTCGATCCCCCAGCCGAGCCAGCCTTGGCACTAGTTGTTGTACCAGTTGCGGGCGCTGATGCGCAGTTCAGGGAGGGTTTCATGAGGATGATACAGGCCTTCCAGGGAGCACTTCCTCCAACCTCGTCTCTGGCAGACTTGACATGAGTTTTCCAGGAGTAGCATCCTCCCACGTTCTCGGGGGAGGGAGGACCTCAGGCTGTAGAGTCATGGCTGGAAGCCATGCTGACTATCTTCGATCATCTAGAGACGCCTCCAGAAAGGCTGGTCAAGCTCTCCACCTACATGCTCCAAAACTCTGCCAAGAGGTGGTGGGACTTGATCTCACAGGCGGGTTAGCAGCAGGCTATGTCATGGGAGGAGTTCTAGCGTGTGTTCTACAACTACTTCAACCCGGATACCCTAAGAGTCGATCAAGCCCGAGAGTTCATGATCTTAGAGAAGGGTACTCTATCTGTCATGGAGTATTCGTCTCGTTTCACTGAGCTGCAGCGTTCCACACCCCTTCGGGATGGGAGTTGGGTGTTCTTGGCGAGGATGTTTGAGGAAGGACTCAGGCGGGAGATCCGCTCGTAGGTGAACATCTTCCAGCTGACTTCCATTACTTCCATCGTCAACCAGGCACTGATTGCGGAGTGCAATCTGAGAGAATTTGGACCTGCGATCTAGGGCTGTTCTGCTTCCAGATCTAGCTTTCAGTTAGATGACAACAAGAAGCGCCATAGGGAGCCTACGCACAGTGATTCTAGGATGTGAGATGCATCATCAAGTAGCCAGGTGACATGCTATCAGTGTGGTCGAACAGGGCACACGAGGCCATAGTGCTAGAGAGACCCTGCGGAGTTCCGATCCTGTGGGAAGATGGGTCACCTTCAGCGGTCCTGCCAGGTTTTATCACCAGTGGCTGGTGACCCGGTTTCTTCTATGAGTCCTCATTCAGGAGTAGCACCACCAGCTTATCACCAGTCAGGGAACTGGAGTTCTTCCAGCCGTTCGGGCCGATGTGGAGGTTGAGGCCGTGTCAGTCCGCCACCTGTTCCTCATCACCAGCAGGGAGGTTCAGCTCAGAGTGGTTAGCCAGGGGCGCAGGGACGCTGCACGGGCCAGTCTTTCACCGTGGAGTAGACTTATCATAAACATGATCCCGACCCTTCTACTGTTCGTGGGACAATTTTAGTAGCCTCAGTTTTATTTTCAACTCTTTTCGATACTTTTTCTACGCATAGTTTTATCTATGTTTCCATTGTGGAGAGCCTTTGAGTCTGCATCTTTTCTTCTGCCGACTCATTGACACTAGACACACATTTGGGAATGAGGACATCTATTGTACTACAGTGTAGAGAGTTCCCTCTCAATATTGCAGGGAATCGCTTCTTATGGGATCTCTATGTCCTAAAGATGACAGGCTATGATGTCATCCTTGGCATGGAATGGTTGATTCCCATCCAGGAAGTCGTTGACTGCTATCGCTGTAGACTGAGTTTCTTTTCACTGGAGGGTGAATCCTTATTTTATAGAGGCGAATGGGATGTTTGGGTGAGTCGGGCAGGACTCGAGCATCTTGGGAAACGAGGGGTGACAACGTAGATGGCTAGTCATTATCTGGTTGATCAAGAGACTCCACAGATGGACTTCCCTCCAATGGTGGATCACTTCAGGGATGTCTTTCCAGAGGACTTTCCGGGTTTTCCTCTGGAGCGTGAGGTAGACTTCTCTATTGAGCTCGTGCCAGGAGCGGCACCGGTGTCCATTCCTCCATATAGAATGGCCACACCTGAGTTGTAGGAGCTCAAGAAGCAGTTGTAGGAGCTACAGGCTAAGGGTTTCATTCGACCCAGTACTTCTCCTTGGGGTTCGACTGTTCTGTTCGCAAAGAATGAAGACAGTACCCTTCGACTTTGTGTGGATTATCGGAAGCTGAACCAGTTGACAGCCAAGAAATGATATCCCTTTCTGCGGATTAATGACCTTTTCGATCAGCTTCTAGGAGCCCGGGAGTTCTCGAAGATCCACTTGAGGTCCGGTTATCATCAGTTGCGCGTTAGACCATCAGATATACCTCTGATAGCCTTCAGGAGTAGGTATGGTCTATACGAGTATACATTCATGTTGTTTGGTCTCACGAATGCACTAGTAGTTTTCATGGAACTGATGAACTCAATGTTCCTTCTTTACATGGATTCCTTCATCGTGGTCTTCGTGGACGATATATTGGTGTACAACACACTCGACACAACCATGTCACTCATCTTGAGAACGTTCTGAGTATACTTAGAGAGCAACGAAATTATGCTAAACTCTCAAAGTGCCACTTCTGGATGGATCAGATTCACTTCTTGGGTCACGTCATCTTAGAGGCAGGAGTATCTGTGGACACAGAGAAAAGGAGAGTTGTAGTTTCCTGGGAGAATCCGAAGAACATTTTTGAGGTACGAAGCTTCCTACTGGTGGCTGGATACTACAGACGCTTCATTCCGGACATTTCCCATTTAGCATCACCTTTGACAGGTCTGACCAAGAAGGGGGCGATGTTATTATTGTCAGAATCTTGTGATTCAGTCTTTCAGGAGATGAAAGGGAAGTTGACATCAGCACCGATACTAGTCTTTCCAGGGCCAGGCAAGAGATACACTATTTACTATGATTCTTTGGGTATCGGGCTGGTAGCTGTGCTTATGCAGGGAGATAGAGTAATTGCGTATGGGTCTCGGCAGTTAAGGCCACATGAGAGGAACTACCTACGCATGATCTGGAGTTGGAAGCTGTTGTTCATGCCTTGCGCTGTTGGAGACACTATCTTCTGGGAGAGCACTTTGTGGTCTTCACTGACCACAAGAGTCTCAAGTATATCTTCACTCAGCGTGATCTGAATCCGAGGCATCGTAGGTGGGTTGTGTATCTACAGTCTGTTGATTTCGAGCTTTCCTATATGCTGGGAAAGGGAAATGCCGTGGCTGATGCATTGAGTAGGAGAACTCAGATTAAGGCAGTTCAGGAGGCTAGTAGTGAGTGGAAGCTGATGGCTCTATTCTTTGAGATGCATCTGGAGGTGCACGATAGAAGGGGACAGACTTTTGTATCTTCTTTAGTTGGTACCTCCATGCTACTTGATCGGGTACGGATGAGGCAAATATCAGACTCGGAAGGAATAGTCTTGTGGGAGAGTGTGTCAGGAGGGGACCCTCTTCGTGGATGGACAGTGTGCAAGGATAAGATCTTGTGATTCCAAGGATGCATATGGGTGCCAGTTGACATACACGAGGAGCTGATGCGGGATTTCAATTCCTCTATTTTAGAAGTTCATCCTGGCATCACCAAGATGTATTGGGACCTTCATCTCAAAAACTGGTGTCCAGGTATGAAGAAGGATGTTGCTAGTTTTGTCATGAGATGTTCTACTTGTAAGCATATGAAAGCAGAGCATCAGCGACCAGCGGGGCTTTTACAGTAGTTACCCATTCCAGAGTGGACGTGGAACGATGTTGCGATGGATTTTATGACTGAGTTTCCGAGATCACCTCGAGGGAACGATGCTGTTTGGGTTGTCGTCGACAGGCATATGAAGGTTTCTCACTTCTTACCGATCAAGGATACCTTTAGTGTCGATGATCTGGGATGAATTTTCATTAGGGATATCATTCGTCTGTATGGAGTTCCGTGCTCTATTGTTTCAGACAGAGATGTGCGCTTTACCTCTCGGTTCTGACAGGGACATCAGAAGGACTTGGGTATGCAGGTACTCTTGAGTACAACATACCATCCCCATACTAATGGCCAGTTCGAGCGCACGATCCAGGTGTTTGAGGATATGATCCGATCTTGCATCCTTGTCTTTGGCGGTTCTGGGGAGAAGCATATTCCTCTGGTGGAGTTCGCCTACAACAACAGTTTCCAGGAGACCACTCAGATGATGCCATACAAGGATTGTACGGTAGGCCATGCAGATCGGCCTTATGATGGATGGAGGTAGGAGAGGCAGCTTTGCTGGGACCTCATCTTGTTCAGGAGACTTCAGATCAGATAGAGCTGATTCGGAAGAGGATGGCTACTGCGCAGTCTCGACAAAAGTCTTATGCTGATCCGCGGAGAAGACCTCTGGAGTTCGTGTTCAGTGATGAGGCTTTCCTACATGTCGCACTGAGGTTGGGACACAAGAGGATTCAGAGACAGGGTAAACTTTCTCCGCGGTACGTCAGGCTGGTTGAGGTTTTGGAAAGAGTGGGTCCAGTCGCCTATCTGTTGCAGCTACCTCAGAGGTATCGGTCTATGCACGACTTCTTCCACATCTCTCAGCTCTGACGTTACTTTTCAGACCCATCTCATTCCTTTCAGCCTGAGGAAGTCAAGATTGAAGAGGATGCATCGTTCGAGGAGCACCCTATCCGGATTGTCAATCAAAGTACGAAGGTTCTCTGCGGGTAGTCTGTTCCTCTGGTATGAGTATTATGGAAGAATGGGTGAGTACAAGACGAGACCTGGGAGAGGGAGGTCGATATACGATCGCAATGACCAGAGCTGTTCAGGGATTCCTCTTCTCCACCTTGTTAGGGAAATTCGGGGATGAATTTCTTTAAGGGGGGATGTTTGTAAGAACCTGAATCTCTTTTCAGTATGTTTTTACTTTTTCTGGAGTTTTTGAGAAAAATGAATTTTCTGGAAATTTCAGAAGTACACACTGTGTACTTTCTGAGTACATTGCGTGTACTCTTCCCGGCTTGAAGCTGTGTTTTGGTCGTGCCTAGGCCACACATACGGTGTGTAAGGCTGAGGTAGAGGTCGGTTTTTCGAAGTACGGAAATATTTGAAGTACACGATGTGTACTCTAGAAGTACACGCCGTGTACTTTATTTTTTTACATTAATTGAAACGGGGTCGCATCTAACCCCAATAATTGTCTTCTTCTTCAGTTTTCGACCGTCCGAAAGAAGCTGTACAACCGTATCTTTGATGGAGTCCTGGCTCGCCATCCGTTCTTTGATTCGTGCACGGTCAGTTGCGTTGGAATCGCAGCGGTGAGTTTTTCCTTTTGCTCTAGCCTCGTTTCTTGATTTCTCCTCCTTTCCAAGTTATCAAGGGATGAAAATGTTGTGTATTGTCTTTGATCTACATGGTTCTATGTGGAATCTGTCATCGAGGTTCACGTATATCGATCTCCAAGGATCGATGTAGGAGGTTTGTGCCTTTCTGTAGAAAGTTGATGAATATTTTGTGCAATTTCAACCAATACCCTTGAACGAGGTATTGCGTGTTTCCTATTATTCCCTTGTTACTTTTCTGCATTGCTTGATTTCTTTATTAGAGGTTATTGCTTGTGATTTGAGTAATTTTGTGTGCTCAGATTTATTTTCCATGCTTGTTCTGCATGTTTGACATTTTTCCAGTTTCTATGACAAGTTGTAGGATTGTAGACTATTGTTTTTTATTTGATGTTGAGCCTTAGTTGATAGACATGTAGTTCTTGAGGTTTACTTGGACGATATACACATGCTGAGCATGTTTAGTAATACGCAGATCTATGAGAACCTAGAGTAGTAGACCAAAGGGAGAATTGACGGAAGGGATTCTCCAGAGTGTCTTTTTAATCACGATGTGGGACCAAGGGGAGAATTGACGGAAGGGATAATCCAGAGTTTCTTTAACTATGACACGATCCACAGGAGGAATTGACATTGATTTCTTCCCCAGAGAGCCTTTAGCATGATATGAGACTATAGGGGGAATTGACGGTTAGTGATTTCCTAGAGAGTCTTCTTACTTTACGTAGCTGAACCAGTGGGGTGAGATTGTGTTTGCCTACCAAAGGGTTGGTAGTACTTAGAGGTTGAACCATAGGGGTTAGACTGAGAGAGCTACCCAGAGGGTTACCTGTTTTCTTCTTGTTGTTGACTGCTTACTTGTGTGCTTACTTGTTAGAACTATGGATTGAAGCTGCTTGTGTTTTATTGTTTACTGCTTCCTGTTTATTTACTACCATGTATTCATTGACTATTAGGAACAAATAATTGGGTGATTTCCTACTAGGATTGTATTTCACACCCTATTTGGGCCATTCTTTTGGGGAAACGCAGACTATGTTGCCGCAGGTATAGATTAGGGAAAGTTCCCTTCTACTTCATGATCTTGATTGCACCAGGAGCTGGGGAGCATGAGACCGAGACGTGGCTCGCGATGCTGAGTAGATTGTTTTGTTTTTCTTTTTCTATTGGTTTCAGTTGTATTCCAGCACGTTGTCGTGGTTGCTGCTTCTCATAGATACGTGTACCTGCTGCATTATTATCATCATTGTTATATATCTGCATTGCTTCTGCTGTTTGGTTTCTGTTGTTATGCATGTTGGTTGCTACTTTCGCTTTTTATTGTAGTTTTATTACCTTGTATACCTTACCGAATGAGGGAACTGATTCCCCACCGACTCACCAAGGCCCTCGCTGCGAGTCGGCAGCCTCTGGCGTTCGGGGAAACGCTCTTGAGGTCATGTGGAGAACCGGGTACGGGGCACCAGTGGAGGGACCCCAGACTCGGGACGTTACACCTTGGGGTGTTACATTGGTCATGTTTTTTTGCACATTGAAGGTTATTAATATTTTAATAAAAATTGTTTTATTTCATTCTATTCAATTATGAAATTTGTTATCCTCTAAGAATAAGACATTAAGGAAATAATTTATTTAATAAAAATTATAAATAAACTATCATGATAAATAAAAACACGTTATCTTTAAAAAATTAATTATTATTTTATTTATCTTCTATATTCCCTTATGTAAAAATAATTTAATTATTAATGATTTTGTGAGATAAATTTCAGTACTCATTAACTAAAATAAATTAAATGTCTTAATCAAATTCAAGTGGGTTCCAATGGATACCATTTCGACACATGTATTTTTTATGAAAAATTATAACCAAAAAATTATATAGAGACACGTTTTAGGGAAATTTTATAATATTATTTTAACCGTTAATTTTATAATTTTCCATTAAAACATATTAGTGAAATTTATCTATATTAGTATTCATATTTCTACAAAATTTAATAAATTTTTTTACATAATTTTCTCCTACTAATTGAAAATATCGAATGAATATTTGAAAATTCACAACACAAATGTTCCAGTAAATATTTTAAAATCAATATCATTGTTGAAATGAGAAAACATTTTTTAAAAGATAAAATACAGCAAAAGATTTAAATATTTTTTACATCTGAATTTTATATAAAATAAATTCTGAAGACCTAGGTTATATTAAATCATAAAAATATAATCTATTCATTTATTAGAAAAATTAAATATTATAATTTATCCATATATATCATTTTAACAAAATAATGTTATTTTCAAATAAAATTTAGCTTATTTTTATTATTCATCGAAACATGAATGTTATTAGAAAAATATCAGAAATTCATGAAAAGTAAATTTTTATATCCAGTATCAAAATAACATGTTTATATAGTCATAATGAAATTATTAATTTGATATTATTATAATTTAAAAGGGGTTCTCTATTCAATGGTTTAAAATTAACATCTTTAAAATAATCGGTTTTTATACATCAAATATGGTTTTATTCAAACCCATTAACTAAAATATCAATTTGATTAATAACAAAAATATTTTATTACATATATAACATAGATATATTCCATTAATTTATTTATCAAAAGTTATTCACTAAAAAACAAAAAATATCTAATAGATATATATTTTTCATAAAATTGATATCCAATTAATTCACAATGCATTTTCATAAGTTAGTTTTAATTAATCCCTCTAACATAACAACTAGGATATAAAGGTAATTATATATTAATGGAATCTCACAATTCGTATAAACTCATGATTGTGTGAAATGATATATATTGGAGAATAGAAATTATTTAATGAAAACATTTCATTAAAAAATCTGGTTGTTACAGATCATGAAAGAGAATTATAAATTGTTCAGTTTTTGGGATAGAATGGATATTTCATTAAGGAATCGGTGACATTTCATGAAATAGTAGGTTAACAAAGAATGTTATGATTATTGAATATGTAATTATAGAAGAATATCTTGGAAATGGGTATTTATGGACCCCATTGATATGATTCAAGGACAACTTTTTTTACTTAATTTACTAAATGTTGTAATAATGTTTGTTTGGTACATTCCATGGAATGAAACATTAATCATTTATCTTTAGAATATTATTGAACTATGTATACCATGGGATATGGTAAACCATAAATGAAATCCAAATATATATATATATATATATTAATTAATGATAATAATTCCATATTACATGATAAACTATAAATATTAATAAATCTTTAGGATTTTCGGTAATTAAGAAACCATATTGGACTGACACCGAAGATGTTTAGCAGGATGTTCTATCAGATCACAAATAATTAGTGGCTGATAATGGAAAAAAAGATAATGATTTTTTATGACTATTAAAACCAGAGTATGTATATGTACATGAGTTCCACATCATATTCGGTCCTAGAAGACATGTTAGAGGATGTATTGAATACATTAATCCTGAACCGGAACCAGTCTGAGGAATATATATCAATTGATTTGATGATTCTATGTTTGTTACCATGGTATCAGTGGTTCTTATTCATCAATGAGTCTGATGAGTTTTTATTATTGTGGGGGAATTTTATGGATATGTTCAAAGAAATGTTTCGATCATTGACCATGAAGGAATTCAATTCCTTGTTTCTTCATAACCATTTAATAGTGTGTTCTAGAATATTGGATTTTGGGATCTATTTTAGGACCCTTAAGAGGTATTCTATAAAACATGCTTCCAGGTAAAGAGTACATGGAATGAAATTTTGAAGAATAATGTATCAAAGTATCAAGTTCTAGGGAACACCATTCATGTTATTGTAATATATCAATGTAGTAGAAGGAGAATATGGTTTCAAAATGATTGAATCTATAATTGGAATGCCATTATAGGGTAGATCTCATACATTCACATGATTTTGATATGTGGTTTGTGGTTCCCAATTCCCTTGGAAAAAGGATTTTTATTCTTATTGAGGTATAACCTAGCCCAAATATTCTCATCTCATTTGGGATGGTGGATCTCATACAGATGAAAATGGATAAGATTTGTTTTTTATTCTAGATATTGATGTAAAAACAAAAATATTTCCAAACCTTTCTTAGGTGTTATTATTTTTTTGGATTTATTGTCTATGTTCTTATAATGATGAATTTTTATCAAAGGTAGCAACAACATGGTGTTACAGTTTTGGATAAAAAAAGTGTATACCGGTTTGGAATATGATTTCCCTAATATATATTCACCATTATAGATCTTCAATAGACCATGGTGGTCATCTTTAACAAGGTTAGTGATGTCATGTATTAGGATTTGGTCGGCATCATGCTACAATGTTGTCAATGTTTTGCAAGACATACATTGGTATAGGTACCCTTCCAATTTTGAGAATAACGGTACATCAATTTTTTTTGATTTAAGATATGAAAACTCATTAATATCACTTATGTAACACCCTGATATTCTTTGAATTATTATTTTTTCAAATTACTCTATTCCTTTTATTATTATTCTTTTCAGTATACAGTAAAAATACATTATTTTAAATTAAATAACTATGTTTGGATTTCATTATACGAATCATAAATTAATCATGAACTTCATGAAACATAAATTTTATATTTCCATACATTGAACACTATGGATAGTTTCCCTTACATGCAACAGTGACATTCCACAATGGCTTGTTTAACACGCATGACTTAGTGTTATGAAACTATAATATATTATCTAAAATATTACTATTAAGGTATATAAAATTGTAGTTATGTTTATGGTTATGAATTTTATTAACTAACCTATGAAAATAAGTGATTTTCAAAAATATTATATGATTTTATAGGAATAAAATTAATTAAAAATGAATAATAAAATAAATATAATATAAAGAAAAATATTAAATTTAATGGTCATAAAGCTATATTATCATAATTTTTTAAATTAATTAGTGATTGATATTATTGAAATATATATGTTTTATATAAAATATAATATTTTTAATATTCTCCAAATTTATTTGACATGCATAAGATGAGACCAATCTCAATTTTATGCATAAAAACATATATTTTTATAAAAGTAGTTTTCCACTATTATAATTGAGAACACATTTAAATTCAATTTTGGGTAATTATTTATATTTAATATCTCCAAATATTTGTAATACATAAAATATAATCGTTAAAATTAGGCATGTATAAATTTTTTCTCTTTTTTGTATGGTTATATTTTTTAATGAATAGTTAAAAATCCTTAATTTTAATCCAAAACTACCTTTTCATTTATTTTATTTTTCTGGTAAAAATATATTTTAAATTAATTTAAGGTTTTAATTTGATAATTATTTTATAATATAATCCCATTCATGTAATTGGAACCAATTTCACATTAAAATAGTATATAAAAAATGAGAAGTATTTTGATCATTTTACTTTAAAAGCTTATGTGTCGTTCTATTAGTGGGTTTAGTTATAAATAAATATGTCCATGTTTTTTTTGGAATTTCTAAATTTTAATTTTATTTATTTAAAAAAAATGATTTATAATGTTTGATACGGTGAAGAAATTTTTTTTAATAAAAAATAATAAGTTGAGTATTTAACACTATTTATATTGATTAATGTAAATTTTTGAAAAACTATTGACAAAACCATAAAATTTAGGTCTTAAATAACCTAGAAATTTATTCAACATCCATTGGTTGAACATATTTCTAGCATATAATAACATTGATATAATTTTTAAAATTACTTTATCGACATTGAAAATGAAAAATGTAGGGGGAATTCTCTCTCCAAATATTTACAAGAGTACAACTCCTCAACCAGTATTATTAGCCTCCTCTCCCCCACTTCCCACCACATATCATGACCCTTGGATATAAAACCCTATTATAAAATAAGCTCAAAAATAAAAAATTCACTTTTATAAGACTCCCTTTGGGGTGAAATAAATCCAATGATTTCTTTTTGGAACCAATCCTAAAGAGTTACTCGTTTCAATGGTAACGTCTTCCCTCAAGACCCTTCCTTTTATTTTCATTCTTCACATCAACACTCTATTTATTCCATGTTTGTATAAAATAAATATTATAATAAATTTAAAATGATTTTTTTATTTAATTTTTTTTTGACTTATTCATTCACACACATCCATCGAATGGGTAACAATCATACTGTTTACATGTGTGGAGAACTATCACCTCACTAAACGATGATTGTCCATTTTCCATTACTACCTCTATTGGGATAAATTATGATATAAATTTTTTTTATATATTTAAATTAATATTTTTATTATTTAATTAATCATTTATATTTTATTCATAGTACATGTCCTTTTTAAATTTACATTTGGGTAAAATACACTAATTTCATTTGAGGTTGTTTTGACTATCGTCCCCTCAAAATGATGTGATTTATTCACACACAAAATAGAATGTATTAAAGATGTGTTTAGTAAAATTATATTATATATATCACATTATAATGATAAAATAATGATATATTATACATATATACTGTTACATCAGTTTCTTTATTTCTTTCCATATGATAATAAAAAACGAAAACATCATTCATGCCTAGGTATGGCTAATCTTCTACATGAATGGTTTATTCCATTTATAAAATCTATATTATATATATTATTATGATAAAAATATACAAAATATATAATATATTTATATGATTTCTATATTCATAAAAAATTATATAATTATAATGACCGAATATATAACTAATTTTGACACAAGAAACGAACAATGTAGATATTACACAATGTGAAACGTTAACATTTTATTTTTAACAAGACGGTAATATTACGACATAATAAAAACATATATGGTATTATATATAAAAATATGGTTATGGGAAAAATATATATATATATATATATATATATATAGATGATTCATATTTATTATAGTGGTAGTTTGATTGAGTATGAAGTGATTCAAAACACTAGGTAAGTGAAATTTTATCTCACTTTTATTTCGTTCAGATAAATGCCTTATTCCCCACTACCTTATTTTGTGTGGTGTATGTACATCCCATGAAAGAATTATACATCTCTTTTAATTAAAATTATGTTCTTTTAAAAATAAATATTATTATATTTATTTCCAGGGGTAAAATTTTCAAAAGATACCTAATCAGTAAGAAACTTTTTTCTCAATTTTCCTTCTTTGAGACTCGTGATATTTTATTCACCTTATGTTTTTTAAGTATTATATTCAACCATTCTACAAGTTATATCATGAATCCAATAATTTTCATGATATATTATTATTCCTGTTTTTTTCATATATTATATGGATTGTGTGATACCAAATAACCCTTATTTAGGAATTTTTTTAAATAATCTCATCATTTTTTGAGATGGATAATTAGTATTATTTTTTGGATAATATAAGGTGATCCATATCTTAATAAATCTCATTAATTTACTTATCGTACATTAATTTTTTTATATAATAATGTATTGGTACCATTATTTTAATTTTTGGTTCACAAAAATATTAGGATGTTATTTTTAATAATTCCTGACATTACTCTCTCTTCATTCAGAAATCCATGTTTCTAAAAAATAGTGTTTTCCAAAAATTGTTTCTAATAATATTATACTATTATCCAATATTAATTAAAAGGAATTTGTAATGTGCCGGATTTTTTTATGTATTATTTTTAATATTATATAGGATTTCATTCAAGACCAAGCATTGAGACGGCGTGCAGTTCCGAGTCCCGGTGAGCCTGGAACAATTGTTTTAATTTAAGTAAATAATTAAATAACACGCATGTGGGGATTTCATGAAAATTTGTTATAACCCCTGAACATGTTCCCGGATCGGAAATCAAAGGGCACCATTTCGTCCAGAGTTGTGGTTTTATCCAAGGGGAGACCTGACATCGGACGACGCAGGTCGATGGTGAAATCTAGTTTTTTGATGTAATTGTAATAAAATATTTTATAAAAATATTTTATTAAATCCTTACTACAGCGAAATCATTTATCCTTTTTTAAATATAGATTCCTCTGGGGATCATGTTAAAATTCTCATAACCCTGAATTTCATTGGATGCTCTGGGAATGCTATGGAGGAAACCCCAAACGCGGTAACAACATTCTTGATGAGCTTCACCGGTGACGATGAAGCGTCGACCAGATCCTCACCAACGAACACCGTGGATCCATGTAGGTCATTTTTCTCATAGTTATTTATTTCCTGTTATTGATTCCTACGACGAAAGCGTACTAATCCACAAACATATTATCTCACGGATCGATCTTATTTGTTGTATGAGCTTTTTAGGGGATTTTGGGGATTTGATTCTTGGCATAATTTGGTTTCATTAAACCTTCTAATGGTGGAAAACCAAGATCGACACAAAAATCGATCGAGTTTCATCTCACTCAAATGATGTGCTTTCTTCCATGGTTTCTATGCGTTCTTGTAGGGAATCAATCATTGCGAATTAATTTTTTGGTGAAATGATATGAGTTTTTATATCCCACCTCAGGAGGATGGCCCGAGCTCCCACGACGATTTCAGCAGACGATTCGGAGCGGATTGAGACATATGAATTTTGGGGTGTTTTTTGTTGAAAGATAATATTTTGTTCGTCGAGCCGATTGAATGTCGGAAACACCCAGATTTGGTGTTAGGATAAATAAATGAACCAACGCCTTGAGTTTTGCAGCAAACAGACCATAGAATCGAGATATGGAAGATCAGCTGAAGCACGAGGAGGAAGACAGTGTTTCTTGAAAAATCCAGACTACACATCGTGTAGTATGGGCTACATGGCGTGTGTTCATCAGAGATTACCTGGTGTGTACTCATATAGTACACAAACACAGGTTTGGTACATGACCAAGGACATGGCGTGTATAACCTTCCCCGACCAGACATGACTAGATACGCGAGACACCCCTTATACTGGAACACGGGCCGGAAACACAGACGGACATCATGTACGGGCATACGGCTAGGGTGCATGGGTGTTACCCAATTGACAAGACATGGCATGTGCATTGAATTACATGCTGTGTATATGAATTCCTAACCGACATCGATTCCAAACACTGAAGTTTACATGGTCAGTACCCGGAGTCAACGAAAACGGTGTGTGATCCTTCTACAGGCCGTGTAGTTTAGTTTTACACAGCTTGGACAGGTGACACAAGACTTTTATAGGGGCATTACCCAGGGTTAATGAAAATGGTTTGTAACCATACTACATGCCTTGTAACATGTTTTTCGTGATTTGAGCCAGTTTCCTTTTGTGACTTGGACTGGTTTCCTTATGGTTCATCCCCTTGGTCAATCTCTTGAAGGTTTCCAGTATCATTTCCTACATAAAAAATTATGATCCCTTCTATATGACTTACCAAATAGAGTTGTTGGAATCCCCTCTATGAGACTTTGAGCCGGATCATCTATTTGTTCCTAGGACCCAAGGTAGAGTTCTTGGTATCTACGTGACCAACTATACCCGGTACTAATCCTATGTTTAGAGGATTAGTTCATACTATGTTGTTAGAATCACCCCATAATTATTGGTTGTGATTCTCATCTGAACATCGTAGTCTCAAGTGCTTTTGGAGTGTTTTATCCTGAAATGAGTACATCATATATATATATAAATATATATATATATATATCTTTAGGCCTTGGAGTGTGTTCTCCTTGTTACGTGCTTAGTGGAATCTTCGAGATGGATCTTAGTGGTGGTATCACGATAGCCGATTGTGTATGAGTATATGTGGATATTCTTGTGATATGTTCTCTAAACATATACTGTGTAGATATGATTGTATCATTCCTTTGTGGTATTTCTCTTGTTTTATTCCTATGTGGTTTCGGGGTGTCCTACAGGGTATTTTTATAATCCCCCTGCACGGGGTTTTCCCACACATGACGTGTCTTGTGTAGACAAATGAGCCTTTGTTAGGATTTTCGGTGGTCTAGGACCGGACGGTGCTCAGTGAGATCAGATAGGCCAAGGTGTGTTCCTACGACTATGAATTTCAGTCCCAGAACCATTTTATATAGGTTGGACATTGTTACAAACATTCTTTTGGCGGGCTTGTACTTTTCACCAAGGGTTTTACATTATTGTACTTTACATTACTGTTGTACTCTGTTGGATGGTATTTTTAGTGTATGCATGTATTTTCATTTTTAATAGTTTTTTCTATACAGCTTTCTGGGCTTGGAGATGTGTGTGTGTTTACATGTGTACATGTTTATAAGCAATGCCTCCCATGTTAGTAACATGCCAACCCGTAGCTAGTCACCAACCCCATGGCCTATTGATGGTGGGCTATGGGAGTTGCGGCTCAGACCCCACTTGGATGGGTCGTGACAGAGTGGTATCAATGGTGTCAGTTCAACCTTAGGACCGAGATTCTGTGAGTTTTTTTGGGGAAACAGTGTTATGTGTTTGGAGTTCGGATTTCAGGCCAGGGACCCCCGTGTTGGTGTGGGTGGCCGACGTATCCATACAACAGGACTCTGATAAATTGATTTTCGACTCGGAACATGAGAACACTAGTTGCATGGGGGAAAATAATGGTACATACATCATATTGTAATGGGTTTTGGTTTCCATTTCCTTCTTGAGTAAACTCTCTAGATATACTCACTGACTAAGATACATCTTATTTCTATACAGGATGCTTCTGCGATGCGCACCCGTAATGATTCACCAGCTCGACCATCAGGATGAACCCCTCGGTGATGAAGCCTCAATACATGGACCATATCCCCCAGCTTTATCTTCAGGTGGTGTGCCAGTTGTTCAACCACATGTGGAGCTGTGTTGAGTGCCTGCAGTACCAGTGTAGGAGGAACACAGGCTATGCACACTCCACGAGTTTAAGAGACAGAGACCCATCGGGTTTCTAGTTGAGCCTGACCCTCAGGCAGTAACGGACTGTCTTGAGGCAGTGACCAGAGTCTTCCATTTGCTCAGGACACCAGCAGACCAGTTGGTGATCCTGGCATTGAGCCTTATACATGGCTCAGCAGGGTGATGGTGGATTTTGGTTATACAGACTCCTGACGAGGCGAATATTGCATGGTTAGAGTTTGAAAATCTCTTAAGAGAGGAGTTTTCACCAGTTACCCTAAGAGCAGTACGTATACAGGAGCTTCTTCTGCTTCAGCAGGGAACCGTGATAGTGGCTGACTATCCATCGAGGTTTACCGACCTCTCTCGGTACTCGATGGATATGGTCAACCATCATTACATTAGAGCTCAGACTTTTGAGTGGGGCTTGCATGGAGACATCAGATCTAGAATAATGACTATGAGAATTCCTACTTATGCTGGGGTGCTCAAGTGGGATTTGGTGGTCGAGGGCTTCTTGGCCGAGTAGAGACAGACGACAGTTTCCAGTAGTGAGCGAGCTAGAGTACAGACCAAGACAGTAGGAGGCTGACGTCATGGACCGAGGCGTGGAAGACATTTTTAGAGGATATCCTATGAAAGGAGATCTGCCGTACATGTGTCATAGGGTTCATTAATCCAGCCTCGATAGAGGGGATTCTAATCTTGCGATGGTAGGGTACATCTTGCTCGATATTTCCCGACCTGTCATAATACCAACATGGGAGTAGTGGATGGACCACCGAGGAAGAGGAGATGTGTGGAGTAGACAGATCCACTGGGCAGCAGAAGTGGTAGTGGATATGGGAGAGTAGGTGTAGGTTGCCAACATTTAGAACTTTTACCACCACCACCCCTAGGAGGTCCACCTTTGGCTTAGGGAGATGGTGGACAAAGGTAGGGACAGCGGCAGGTAGTGGAGACTTATGACCCAGGTTCTCCTAGAATGATTAGAGGTATAATCTATTCCTTTTCTAATTCGGATGCCATACTTATAGACACAGTTGATAGTCATTATTCTCTATCTTCTTATCATTTTCGTGACCTTGAGATTCTTATTGAGCCATTAACTCTACCCTTACCGTTAGAAACACCGACTGGAGAAGATTTAGAGATCACACTTTATTGCAGACAGTGTGACCTGACCCATGGAGGTGAGATTTTTAGTGTGAACCACTTGGTGGTTGCATTGTGGCCTTATGATGTCATTCCTGGTATGGATTGGATATCCACAGTTTATCCCTAGATTGACTATTTTAAGCGAATTGTGCGGTGTGTCCGAATTGATGTTACATGGTTCTCCATTGTTGGTGAAAAGGAGACCCATGTAGCGCAGGATGGACTCAAGCATAGGAAGGGACAACCGTTTTCACATCAGTTGGCTAGAATATCCCATGGCGCAACAAATGTTACGAGTTTCCATTTTCCATTGATGGTGGATGAGTATTAGAACGCCTTTTGGGTGGATGTCTCCTGACTACCACCCCATTGAGAGATAGATTTCTGCATTGAGTTGCAACCCGAGACGACACTGATATCAGCATCAGCATGTCATATGGCTCCTGCAATGCTTCGTGAGTTGAGGGTGCAGCTGGAAGACTTGCAGAAGAAGGGCTTTATATCACCCAGTGTTTCTCCCTCAGTGGCCCCAATTTTTTTCCAAAAAGGCAGAAGGGAGCTTGAGGCTCTATGTCGATTACAGGAGCATGAATCAGGTGACCGTGAATAACTGGTATCCACTACTGAGGATCGATGACCACATCGACCAGTTAAGAGGGGCACGCTGGTTCTCAAAGGTTGATCAAGGATCAGGCTATCACCGGTTTCATGTACGGGATGATTATATAATGAATATGGCTTTCAGATGTAACTACGGCCGCTATGAGTAGTGTGTGATGCCCTTCGGCATAACGAACGACCCGGGTGTGTTTATAGGACTCATGAACCGGATCATTCAGCCATATCTAGATCAGTTTGTATTGGTCTTCCTCAATGATACCCCATTGTACTCTGCGTCCTAGGAGGAGCATGCGGGGAACCTGAGGATGGTTCTGGATACACTCTGAGAGAACTAGTTGTACGAGAAACTCTTGAAGGGTCAATTCTGGATATAGGAGGTCCACTTTTTGGGACACGTTATCTCAGAAGATGGTGTAGCAGTGGACCCAGCCAAGGTAGATACATTTATAGCATGAGACTCACCCCAGAGCGTGACAAAGGTGTATAGTTTCCCTGGGTTGGCAGGATACATTTAGAGATTCATTCCGGATTTCTCCAGGATATCAGCACCCATGACAGCTTTTACCTGATAGGGGCAGCCTTTCATGTGGACCGAGTGATGCCAGCAAGCTTTTCAGTAGTTGGCACAGAGTCTAACGAGCGCCATGATATTGAGATTACCGCATGAGGGTATCAAGAACATAGTATTCTACTAAGCATCAGTAACCAGACATGGTTGAGTCCTAATGTAGACGCAATTGGTTATTTCTTAGGGTTCACCTTAGTTGAGGACACAGGAGCAGAGCTATGTGACTCATGATCTTGAGTTGGCAGTGGTAGTCTTCTAATTGAAGATGTTGAATCACTACCTGATGGGAGAATGGTCTATCATATACTCTGATCACAAGAGTCTCATATATATATTTTCTGAGAAGGATCTGTTTTAGAGATAGAGACAATGGATTTATATTCTCCAAGAATACGACATTGAGATCATTTATACTCCTGGGAAGGGGAACATTGTGGCAGATGCTCTCAGTAGGAGATCCAGTTCGCAGTTTCTAGATGAGGTGACGAGGCAGTTGGCCACATTACAATTATCATTCATGGATAGAGATGAGGGAGCTCACCATTAGTCGATGGTTGTTACCCCTCCACTCTTATAGTGAATATGGGATGGGAAGCTCAATGATGCTAGCTTTGAGACTTTATGTGCTCAGATATCCGCAGGTGACGTTGTTGATGGATATTCAAAAGGTGGGGAGAACATTGTTCTTTTCAAAGGGAACATAGTCGTACCAATGACGTTGTGGGAGGAGGTTATGAGGGAGTTCCATACATCTCCTTTGGTGGTGCATTCAGGCGTGGAAAATATGTACCAGACCATTGATGTTAGTTCTTGTGGACATGAATGAAGAAGAGTGTGACAAAGATTGATTCTCAGTGCCTTACTTATCAGCAAGTAAAGGCTGAGCACCAGGTTCCATTAGGTTTGAGATAGCCCCTTGAGGTTCTAGAGTAGAAGTGGTATTGGATATCCTTGAACTTCGTGAAGAGTTTACCATGTACATACCGGGGACATGATGGATCTAGGTGATCATTGACCGACTCACCATGTTGGCCCACTTCCTAGCCATACGGAAGAAGAGTTCAGTAGAGATCATGGGACACCTCTACGTGCATGATATAGTTCGTCTTCATGGAGTGCCATTTACGATCGTCTCAAATCATGATGCTCGTTTCATATACCGGTTGTGAGAGGGATTGCAGGAGGATTTTGGGAATTAGTTACGCTTGAGCACAACCTTTCATCCTCATACTGATGGTCAGACGGAGCAGACCATCCTGGTTTTGGAGGATATACTACGAGCCTGCATAATTGACTTTTGTTGTAGCTCAGAGGATCACCTACCACTACTAGAATTTTTTTATAACAACAGTTATCATTACACAATAGGTATTTTACCATTCGAGACATTTTACTGATGTCTTTTCAGGTCACCGATTTTCTGGACAGACCAAGGAGAATAAGCCCTCATGGGCCCAAAGATGGTGTGAGCTACTACAAGGAAAGTTTAGGTCATCCAGGATTGGATGAAGATTTCACAGTGTTAGCATATGTCTTATGATGACTGACGCACGCCTATAGTAGGGCGTGGAAAAACAATTATTTCCTAAGATAAAATGTAGTAATGTGGTTGACCTAGGATGTCTCATGAAGAGGAGTGCACACAAAATGGTTTGTCACTTTAAAACGGGGGTAAAAATGTTGTGAAAGGATATTTGAAATTCAAATGATTGAAAAACTATGAAATTAAATGGGTGATTAGGTCAGGGTCGGTTTCCTAATTATAATGCTATCCTTGTTCAATTTAATTCAAACATCTTCCTCTTAGTTGATTAAAGTGAGTTTCCACAATCGTTTCCTCTCACTTCCTTGGTGAAATTATTATTGTGAGAGAAAACCTTACCAAGATCTTGGTTTGGTCAACTCTCCTTCCATGTGTAAAATAGTTGTATTGAATATCCTTAATTTAAATGGGCAATACCCAATCGGGTTTTGTTTATCCCAAACAATCAAGAACATTCACTACACCTTTTACATGTACTGACGATCGTCGAGTACTTCACCACTAATTCCTGGTTTATTCCATCGTATATAAACCAGAAATTAGTGGAGGGAGATATTGATTATTTTACCAAGGCAAAAATCAATAACGGAATTAATATTCAAGAACGATCTCACTTGATTATAAAATCCGCTATAAGAAATTGAAAACAACTTTGAAGAAGAAAGAAATTTATTCAATTACGTCCAAGAACTCAAGCATTACAATATAGAAAACCAACCCTTCCCCAATCATTCCAAAAGTTTACCCCGCCATGGTAAGGGTAATCGAGTTGAATGGGGAATAATAAGGCATTAAAAAAATATTAAAAAGAAAATAAATAAATGAGAAAGCTGAAAAGTTCTCCTTCTTGGTGTCCCGGAAGGAATTGGGTGGAGAATGGATGCCTTGAGAGGGTGGAGCTCTCCTCCTTTTATAGACAGAATTATTCCCCCGGATGTCTACGCGTTGTAGCCCCACTAAATGACATCTTCACGCGTTGAGCCCTTCATGAATGTTGTTCATAATTCCCTTGGACGTGTCCCCTCAAAATTTCAGAGGATTTGTACATGTATTCCGAGAGTTATGGCCGTTTTACTATGAGAATTTATTCTGTCCAGTCAGACTCTCCAAAACGAACTCCTCCGGATTAGGGTGCGTTAATGGCCCCATAAACGGCCAATTCACTCGGTGATTCCTTCATAAAAGATTCTCCAAAACTCCTTGCGCGTCCACCCACCGAATGTAACAAGCTTTGGCCCCACAGTGGATGAGTTATGGATCCCACATCAAAACTAGGCAGAACTGAAAACAGTTTTCTTGAGCCAAATTGTGAGATTTTTTTGAGCTTCCATATGGACGATTCAGATTTTGGTCCAAATATATTAAATTAAGCCCTGGATGCGTAGAATCCGAAAAAGAAATAATTTTGCAATTTGAATCAGTGTAGATAATGTTATGGCAAATCTACCGAAATAATTTAAAACTGTTAAAAATCCAAAATGGCCAATTTTTACTATTCAGCTCAAAATAACACCATTATCATAAAAATGAAACAATTCATCTTAGAGGAAAAATTTTGTGGGTTTAAAACAATGATATTCAATATAAATTAATTGAAAATATTTGCTCTATCAATTCCCCCACACTTAGCACTTGGACTCCTGGACAAGTAAAAATCAAATCAAATCAAAATCAAAACACATATCAATGAGATCAATCAAATCAATTTCAAGAAAAAAAAAAGATATAATGCCTCAACAAAAACTGTTATTTCAAGTTCTCCATTTAAGATTTTAATATATTTCCACTTCATTTCTTATCCCATGCATACAAAACACCTACCTCACATGAATTTTCTCTCATCCCACAAATGTAAATGCTGAACAAGGTTTTTCTCATCCAAACTCACACAAGAGTCACCATAGGTTTGATAAATTCCTACTTCTCCACCCGATGTGATTCAAGAACATGTGTTTCTCATGAGGAATTTTCAGGGTTGTTCTGTGACTTCCGGTTGGTAGGATTTAGATGTTAAAAGTTCTGAGGCCGAAAAAGGAAGGCTTGGCTCTTATTGAAGCAAAATTGCTAGATTCTAGTTTTCACTCAAATATGGTCTCCTTCACATCCCCTTTGTTGAAAATAGGCTCCATCATCATTCAATAAGCTCAACAGCAAACATTTCAATCTTTTCAAACATGATTTTTTTAATGCTCCAGATAGGCACAGCTTTCTTATTACATTGGAAGCCCCAGAAAGGCATAGCTTCTCTTGTCATAAAACTCCAGAAAAGGCACAGCTTTCAACAGAATAATTTTTCAGCAACACACACATCTCTTCCACAATTTATTTTCCACCCAAAGTATAACCAAATGAGGTAGTACACCACAAGACATCTTCCCCCACACTTAAGTTCAACAAGATCATGCAATTTTACTTCAAGAGCAGGTATGATAGGGAAAATTGGCTTGTAATGTGGCTAACCTAATAGGCAATTCATGGATACTAGGGGCTACATTGAAGGATAAATGTAAAGGTGGGCCATAATGAAAAGGATTATTTTGAAAAGGGGGCTTCAAACAAAAAAAGTGCCTCAATCATTTAAAACACACGTACCCCAACCCTCAAGTTTTGAAAGGAATAAATCAAATTCTGGTTAAAGCAAGCATGGTCTGGTTCTCTCAAGAAATGAGGTGAATGAAAAGAATATGACAAAAATGGTTCAGATGCCTCACAGGAAAGTTATTTCAATGATATAGACAGTGAAATATGGCATGGGTTTCAAAAATCAGTGTACTTTTCATGAAATTCTAAAAGATTTTAACATGAAAAGAAGTCATTTCAGCATTCATTTAAGCTCGGTTTCATGAAATAGATTGGTTCACTCATTGACAAGGGTTTCAAAAATGGTATTGATAATCTTTTCAGCTCAAAAGTTTCAGAAACACACCAACAATTGAAAAATAAACACACAAAAATTTGAAAACACACAATTTTTTATTTTTTTTTATTTTTTTGAAAACAAACATCAAATAAAAATCCTATACTACAAAGGTTCCCTCCCCCACACTTAAATGATGCAGTGTCCTCGATGCATTTAAGTGGATTTAACATGTAAGAAGAATTCTGATTGAATCACAACAACAAGAAAATGTGAAGGAGAGGTACAACCTGATAGATCTTATTGATAAATAGGTTGGAGGAGCGTGATCTCCTCCAATGGCTCTGATGGTAGGGTCCCAAGGAATTTCTTCAACCTATGTCCATTCACAGTGAATGGATCCTGCTCTCCATCCTTCATAATCTGCACAGCACCAAAAGGATATACATGAGTAACAATAAATGGACCTGCCCATCTGGAACGAAGTTTACCTGGCATCAACTTGAGTCTTGAGTTGAATAATAACAATTTTTCTCCAGGAGAGAAGTATTTTGGTTGGATTTGCTTGTCATGGGCCACTCTTGTTCGTTCTTTGTAAATCCTTGAATTTTCAAATGCTTCCCTTCTTATTTCATCCATCTCTTGCAACTTCAATTTTCTCTCCTTCCCAGCACTTTCAAGGTCCAAATTCATTTTCCTCACAGCCCAATACGCCTTATGCTCCAATTCCACAGGTAGGTGGCAGCTTTTCCCATAAATAAGCCTATATGGACTCATTCCAATCGGGGTTTTGTAGGCTGTCCTGTAAGCCCATAAGGTATCATCCAACCTTTGGATCCAATCCTTCCTGTTTGGATTAACTGTCTTTTCCAAAATTCCCATGATTTCCCTGTTTGAAACTTCAGCTTGCCCATTAGTCTGTGGATGATAGGGAGTTCTTGTTTTATGATGCACCCCACACTTCTTCAGCAATGTATCCATTCTCAAATTGCAGAAGTGAGTCCCTTGATCACTGATGATTTCTCTAGGCACTCCAAACCTACAAAATATGTTAGACTTGACAAAATCACAAACAACATTAGCATCGTCAGTTCTGGTTGCTTTTTCTTCTACCCATTTGGAAACATAATCAACTGCAAGCAAGATATATGAATTTCCAAATGACATCGGGAAAGGTCCCATAAAATCTATCCACCAAACTTCAAAAATGTCACAAAAATTCAATGGAATTTGGGGCATTTCTTGTCTCTTTGAAATATTTCCTGAAAACTGACATTTTTCACATATTTTGCAAAATTCATGAGCATCTTTAAAAATGGTGGGCCAATAAATTCCAGAATATAAAACCTTCCTTGTTGTCCTTTGAGGTCCAAAGTGGCCTCCACAAGCTAAAGTATGACAAAAATCAAAGATAGATTTATCTTCACTTTCAGGTAAACATCTTCCTATTACTTGATCATTGCAAATCTTCCAAAGGAATGGATCATCCCAAATGTAATATCTAGATTCAGATTTTAGTTTTTGAATTTGGTGATAATTGAAATGAGATGGGACCTGAGATGTTACCATAAAATTGACTATGTCAGCATACCAAGGCACTTCTCCTTCAATCAAGTACAACTGCTCTCCTGGAATTTGATCATTCAGTGGGTCTCTTTCTGGAACTTCAATTTCAGTAGTGTTTGGCAGTCTACTTAAGTGATCAGACACTTGGTTCTCAGATCCCTTCTTATCCTTGATTTCTATATTTAATTCCTGCAGTAGTATCATCCATCTCACTAACCTTGGTTTAGCATCGTCTTTCTTCATCAAGTACCTCAAAGCTGCATGATCAGAAAACATAGTGATTTTAGTTCCAAGAAGATATGATCTAAATCTTTCTAAAGCAAAAACAACTGCAAAGAACACTTTTTCCGTGGTGGTATAATTGAATTGGGCCGCATCTAAAGTTCTCGAGGCATATGAAATGACTTGTGGTCTGCCCTCAATTCGATGAGAAAGGACTGCTCCAAATGCTTGGTTAGAGGCATCACAAAGTAGGTCAAATGGTTCTTCCCAATTTGGAGGCTGCATCACTGGTGGTGAAATCAATCTCTTCTTCAACTCATCAAAGGATTCCCTACATGCACCATTGAAATCAAAATCAACATCTTTCAAAAGTAATCTAGAGAGAGGGAGATAAATCTTACTGAAATCTTTGATAAATCTCTTGTAGAATCCTGCATGTCCTAAAAATGATCTAACATGTTTCACACAAGTAGGGTAAGGTAATGAATTTATCACTTCAATTTTTGATTTATCCACTTCAATTCCATTTTGGGAAATTACATGACCAAGTACAATTCCTCTTTGAACCATGAAATGACATTTTTCAAAGTTTAAAACAAGATTTTTTTCAATGCAGGTTTTCAAAACTTTTTCCAGATTTTTCAAACAATGATCAAAAGAATCTCCAAAAACTGTGAAATCATCTAAGAAAACTTCCAAGCAATTTTCAATGTGATCAGAAAATATACTCACCATGCACCTCTGAAATGTACTTGGAGCATTACATAATCCAAATGGCATTCTTTTATATGCAAAAGTACCAAAAGGGCATGTAAATGTCGTCTTATCTTGATCCTCGGGGGAAATGGGTACCTGGAAGTAACCTGAAAATCCATCCAAAAAGCAATAATGAGTTCTCCCTTCCAATCTTTCTAACATCTGGTCAATGAAAGGGATGGGGAAATGATCTTTTCGAGTGACCTGGTTCAATTTCCTAAAATCAATGCACACTCTCCAACTGTTTTGAATTCTCATAGGGATTAACTCATTCTTTTCATTTCTCACAGTGGTCAGGCCAGTTTTTTTGGAACGACATGAATAGGGCTGACCCACTGCGAATCTGAAATGGGATAGATGATCCCAGCCTCCAAGAGCTTCTCAATCTCCTTCTTCACAACCTCCATCAAGGTGGGATTCAGTCTCCGTTGGGGCTGTCTAACAGGTTTTGAATCTCCCTCAACAAAAATTCTATGTGAGCATATTTTTGGGTTAATTCCTGGGATATCACCTAAGCTCCATCCTATTGCCTTGACATTCTCTCTCAAAAGCTCAATCAATGATTTTTCATGGGTTTTAGAAAGATTATTAGCAATTATCACTGGTAGTTTCTCTCCCTCCCTAAGGTATACATATTTCAAATCAGTGGGGAGTGGTTTGAGTTCCAGGTTAGGGGGATTCTCAAGGGATGAGACTAAATTGACGTATTCTTCTTCCAAATTTTGGACCTCCTGCACATAAGAAACCATATCATCTTCCTCATTATTTAACAAATCATCAACGAAATCAGATTTTACCTCTTCCTCCCACATGAAGTCAGAATCTCCAACATCTTCAGCATCCACATGATCAATGATATTTTCAAGGGAGGAAGTCTCTCTTAAGTCTAAGAATTCAGAGAGCATGCCTGATTCTTCAATTGGCTATTCACCAACATCATGGGAAAGAGAAAAGAGGGAGTGATCATCTGATGGATGCCTCATGGATTAAAAAATATTGAAGTGGACCGTGCTCTCTCCAAACTCCATGGTGAGTGTCCCCTCGTGGACATTGATGATGGTTTTGGCTGCCTTCAAGAAAGGTCTCCCCAAAATGATGGGTGAATGAGATGGGCTCCTATCTTCTTCCATATTGAGCACGTAGAAGTCAGCTTGGAATAAGAGATCTTTGACTTTCACAAGGACATGCTCCAAAACTCCTGCAGGAAAAACTGTGGACATGTTTGCAAGCTGGACCACCACTCTTGTGGGCTTCAATTCTCCCATATGCAAAGAAGTGTATACCCAGTGAGGCAATACATTAATTGAAGCACCTAAATCACACAAAGCATTAGTGAAATTTAATGAACCAATGGTGCATGGAATGGAAAACGTCCCTGGATCTTGACTTTTGGTTGGAATCTGTGGTGTGATAAGGGCTGAGACAGTTCTTCCCAAGTTGATTCTTTCATGCCCATGAAGCCTTCTCTTTTTGGTGCAATGATCTTTCAAAAATTTTCATACCTTGGAATTTGTTTAACAGCTTCAAGTAGGGGGATTTTGATTTCCACTTTCTGGAAGGTGTCCAGAATTTCTTTTTGAAGTGCTTCTTCATGCAATTTCTTTGATTCAATCATCCTTGTTGGAAATGGTGGAGACAATTCTTTCTTCTCCCTTTGTTTTCTTTTCATTGGTGTTTCTTGTATCTTATTTTGTGGCCTATCCTTCTCCTCCTTCTCTTCCTTTTCATCTTCTTGGTGGATTCTCACAAGACTTTTTGAATCATTATCCCTCAGAATATGTGGTATTATTTCAGGTTCAGGGTTGGATGGAGGTGGGATTTCTTTTCCACTTCTTGTTATGATTGCACATACATTCTCTTTAGGATTTGGCACTGTTTGGGATGTAAGCTTACCTGGATTCTTGGACATTATTTCAACAAGACTTCCCACTGTGTCTGCTAGCTTGTCAACCTTATCTGCTAGGCCCTCATACTTGGATTTTAGCTGTTCCACAGAAGGTTGTGTGCTGGTGGATGGTTGTTCATATGTCTTTCTTTGGAATGGTGGAGGCTGAAAAGATTGTTGGTGTTGGAAGGGCTGTTTATAAGATTGTTGGAAGGGAGGGGGGTTCTGGTATTGCTTCTGGTGGTAAGGAGGTTGACTGGGGTGCTGGTTAAATGGTCTCATCTGGTTTTTTTGGTTCCCATATTTTTGTTGGGATTGCAGTTGATTTTGTTGGAATTGTCTTGGTTGAAAGGCCGCAGAACAGTATTCTGTCCCCTGTATCTCAGGGCACTGGTCAGTATAATGAGTTGAAGAATAACATAAACCACATACCTGAGCTGAAGCTTGTTGTCCATTTGCTTGTGTTACAGCCATTTGATGGACTAATCTTGCAAGGTCATCAACTTTGGTTTCAATCAATGTAGATGAATCAGATGTTTTTACCTCATGTATCCCCCTGGTTCCCATTCCTCTTAGTCCAAATTGTTGTGAGTTTTGAGCAATCTTCTCAATTAGTGTTCTGATATCTGCAGGAGACTTGTCAATCAGGGACCCCCTGATGAGGCATCTAGAAGATTTCGATCATTATCCATTAGTCCTTGGTAGAAGAACAAAAGGAATTGGTGCTCCTCCATTTCTTGATGTGGGCAGCTGGAACATAGCTTCTTGAAGCGCTCCCAGTACTCGTAGAGGGTTTCTCCAGTTGATTGTCGTATGATGTAAATCTCCTTCTTGATGGCAGTGCTCCTCGATGTGGGAAAAAATCTTTGCATGAAACTTCTTTTTAGGTCTTCCCAATCACTGATCTCCCCTGGTTGTAGGTTGTACAACCATTCTTTACCTATTCCTTCATTGGAGAAGGGGAATGCCCTCCACTGAAATTGGTCTTCGGGTGCTCCTCTTGGCCTGAAGCTTGAGCAAGTTTATCTGAATTCTTGCATGTGCCGATTTGGATCTTCTCCTGCAAGACCATGAAACTTTGGAAGAACAGGAATCATATTGACACGTAATTCAAAATCATTTGGTTAAGTGGGTGCAAATAGTTGGTTATTTTGAATGGCAAATTGTGGTGCACATAGATCACGCAGAGTTTGGTTGGGATTTCTAGCCATGATTTCAGGTTCAGAGTGAACACTAAGAGTTTCACTTGAATCTGAGAGATCTATTTCTTCAAATATTTCTGGTAGATTTATTTTTCTTAGTTGTGTTAATGTTCTTTAAATTTCTGGATCAAATTCAATTAATGGTTCTTTTGAGGTGCGGGTCATTCAATTTTGTTTTTTTTTTGCACTGCCTCCCCGGCAACGGCACCAAGTTTGACGCACGCCTATCGTGGGGCATGGAAAAACAATTATTTCCTAAGTTAAAATGTAATAATGTGGTTGACCTAGGATGTCTCCTGAAGAGGAGTGCACACAAAATGGTTTGTCACTTTAAAACGGGGGTAAAAATGTTGTGAAAGGAAATTTGAAATTCCAATGATTGAAAAACTATGAAATTAAACGGGTGATTAGGTCGGGGTCGGTTTCCTAATTATAATGCTATCCTTGTTCAATTTAATTCAAACCTCTTATTCTTAGTTGATTAAAGTGAGTTTCCACAATCGTTTTCTCTCACTTCCTTGGTGAAATTATTATTGTGAGAGAAAACCTTACCAAGAACATGGTTTGGTCAACTCTCCTTCCATGTGTAAAATAGTTGTATTGAATATCCTTAATTTAAATGGGCAATAACCAATCGGGTTTTGATTATCCCAAAAATTCAAGAACATTCACTACACCTTTTACACGTACTGACGATCGTCGAGTACTTCACCACTAATTCCTGGTTTATTCCATCGTATATAAACCATAAATTAGTGGAGGGAGATATTGATTATTTTACCAAGGCAAAAATCAATAACGGAATTAATATTCACGAACGATCGCACTTGATTATAAAATCCGCTATAAGAAATTGAAAACAACATTGAAGAAGAAAGAAATTTATTCAATTACGTCCAAGAACTCAAGCATTACAATATAGAAAACCAACCCTTCCCCAATCACTCCAAAAGTTTACCCCACCATGATAAGGGTAATCGAGTTGAATGGGGAAGAAGAAGGCATTAACAAACTATGAAAAAGAAAATAAATAAAAGAGAAATCTGAAAAGTTCTCCTTCTTGGTGTCCCGGAAGGAATGGGGTGGAGAATGGATGCCTTGAGAGGGTGGAGTTCTCCTCCTTTTATAGCCAGAATTCTTCCCCCGAATGGCGACGCGTTGTAGCCCCATTAAATGACATCTTCACGCATTTAGCCCTTCATGAATGTTGTTCATAATTCCCTTGGTCGTTTCACCTCAAAATTTCAGCGGAGTTGTACATGTATTCCGAGTGTTATGGCCGTTTTACTATGAGAATTTATTCTGTCCAGTCAGACTCTCCAAAACGAACTCCTCCGGATTAGGGTGCTTTAATGGCCCCATAAACGGCCAATTAACTCGTTCATTCCTTCATAAAAGATGCTCCAAAATTCCTTTCGCGTCCACCCACCGCATTTCACAAGCTTTGGCCCCACAGTGGATGAGTTATGGATCCCACATCAAAACTAGCCAGAACTGAAAACAGTTTTCTTGAGCCAACTAGTAAGCTTTTTTTGAGCTTCCATATGGCCGATTAGGATTTTGGTCCAAATATATTCAATGAAGCCCTGGATGTGTCGAATCTTAAAAAGAAAGAATTTTGCAATTTGGATCAGTGTAGATAATGTTATGGCCAATCTACCGAAATAATTTAAAACTGTTAAAAATCCAAAATGGCCAATTTTTACTATTCAGCTCAAAATAACACCATTATCATAAAAATGAAACAATTCATCTTAGAGGAACAATTTTGTGGGTTTAAAACAATGATATTAAATATAAATTAATTGAAAATATTTGCTCTATCAATTCCCCCACACTTATCACTTGGACTCCTGGACAAGTAAAAATCAAATCAAATCAAAATCAAAACACATATCAATGAGATCAATCAAATCAATTTCAAGAAACAAAAAGATATCATGCCTCAACAAAAACTGTTATTTAATGTTCTCCATTTAAGATTTTAATATATTTCCACTTCATTTCTTATCCCATGCACACAAAACACCTACCTCACATGAATTTTCTCTCATCTCACAAATGTAAAGGCTGAACAGGGTTTTTCTCATCCAAACTCACACAAGAGTCACCATAGGTTTGATAAATTCCTACTTCTCCACCCGATGTGAGTCAAGAACATGTGTTTCTCATGAGGACTTTTCAGGGTTGTTCTGTGGCTTCCAGTTGGTAGGATTTAGATGTTAAAAGTTCTGAGGCCGAAAAAGGAAGGCTTGGCTCTTATTGAAACAAAATTGCAAGATTCTAGTTTTCACTCAAATATGGTCTCCTTCACTTCCCCTTTGTTGAAAATAGGCTCCATCATCATTCAATCATCTCAACAGCAAACATTTCAATCTTTTCAAACATGATATTTTTAAAGCTCCAGATAGGCACAACTTTCTTTTTACATTGGAAGCCTCAGAAAGGCACAACTTCTCTTGCCATAAAAGCTCCAGAAAAGGCACAGCT
Source organism: Viscum album (assembly GCA_963277665.1). NCBI lineage: Eukaryota > Viridiplantae > Streptophyta > Magnoliopsida > Santalales > Viscaceae > Viscum > Viscum album. The sequence continues at coordinate 1,845,493,349 of OY728156.1, forward strand.
TTCAACCGAATAATTTTTCAGCATCACACACATCTCTTCCACAATTTATTTTCCACCCAAAGTATAACCAAATGAGGTAGTACACCACAAGACATCTTCCCCCACACTTAAGTTCAACAAGATCATGCAATTTTACTTCAAGAGCAGGTATGATAGGGAAAATTGGCTTGTAATGTGGCTAACCTAATAGGAAATTCATGGATACTAGGGGCTACAATGAAGGATAAATGTTAAGGTGGGCCATAATGAAAAGGATTATTTTGAAAAGGGGGCTTCAAACAAAATAAGTGCCTCAATCATTTAAAACACATGTACCCCAACCCTCATGTTTTGAAAGGAATAAATAAAATTTTGGTTAAAGAAAGCATGGTATGGTTCTCTCAAGAAATGAGGTGAATGAAAAGAATATGACAAAAATGGTTCAGAAGCCTCACAGGAAAGTTATTTCAATGATATAGACAGTGAAATATGGCATGGGTTTCAAAAATCAGTGTACTTTTCATGAAATTATAAAAGATTTGAACTTGAAAAGAAGTAATTTCAGCATTCATTTAAGCTCGGTTTCATGAAATAGATTGGTTCACTCATTGACATGGGTTTCAAAAATGGTATTGATAATCTTTTCAGCTCAAAAGTTTCAGAAACACACCAAAAATTTAAAAATAAACACACAAAAATTTGAAAACCCACAATTTTTTATTTTTTTTTATTTTTTTGAAAACAAACATCAAATAAAAATCCTATACTACAAAGGTTCCCTCCCCCACACTTAAATGATGTAGTGTCCTCGATGCATTTAAGTGGATTTAACATGTAAGAAGAATTCTGATTGAATCACATAAGCAAGAAAATGTGAAGGAGAGGTACAACCTGATAGATCTTATTGATAAATAGGTTGGAGGAGCGTGATCTCCTCCAATGGCTCTGATGGTAGGGTCCCAAGGAATTTATTCAACCTATGTCCATTCACAGTGAATGGATCCTGCTCTCCATCCTTCGTAATCTGCACAGCACCAAAAGGATATACATGAGTAACAATAAATGGACCTGCCCATCTGGAACGAAGTTTACCTGGCATCAACTTGAGTCTTGAGTTTAATAATAACACTTTGTCTCCAAGAGAGAAGTATTTTGGTTGGATTAGCTTGTCATGGGCCACTCTTGTCCGTTCTTTGTAAATCCTTGAATTTTCAAATGCTTCCCTTCTTATTTCATCCAGCTCTTGCAACTTCAATTTTCTCTCCTTCCCAGCACTTTCAAGGTCCAAATTTATTTTCCTCACAGCCCAATACGCCTTAAGCTCCAATTCCACAGGTAGGTGGCAGCTTTTCCCATAAATCAGCCTATATGGACTCCTTCCAATCGGGGTTTTGTAGGCTGTCTTGTAAGCCCATAAGGTATCATCCAACCTTTGGCTCCAATCCTTCCTGTTTGGATTAACAGTCTTTTCCAAAATTCCCTTGATTTCCCTGTTTGAAACTTCAGCTTGCCCATTAGTCTGTGGATGAAAGGGAGTTGATGTTTTATGATGCACCCCATACTTCTTCAGCAATGTCTCCATTCTCAAATTGCAGAAGTGAGTCCCTTGATCACTGATGATTGCTCTAGGCACTCCAAACCTACAAAATATGTTAGACCTGACAAAATCACAAACAACTTTAGCATCGTCAGTTCTGGTTGCTTTTGCTTCTACCCATTTGGAAACATAATCAACTGCAAACAAGATATATGAATTTCCAAATGACATCGGGAAAGGTCCCATAAAATCTATCCCCCAAACTTCAAAAATGTCACAAAAATTCAATGGAATTTGGGGCATTTCTTGTCTCTTTGAAATATTTCCTGAAAACTGACATTTTTCACATATTTTGCAAAATTCACGAGCATCTTTAAAAATGGTGGGCCAATAAATTCCAGATTCTAAAACCTTCCTTGCTGTCCTATGAGGTCCAAAGTGGCCTCCACAAGCTAAAGTATGACAAAAATCAAAGACAGATTTAACTTCACTTTCAGGTAAACATCTTCTTATTACTTGATCATTGCAAATATTCCAAAGGAATGGATCATCCCAAATGTAATATCTATATTCAGCTTTTAGTTTTTGAATTTGGTGATAATTGAAATGAGATGGGACCTGAGATGTTACCAGAAAATTGACTATGTCAGCATACCAAGGCACTTCTCCTTCAATCAAGTACAACTGCTCTCCTAGATTTTGATCATTCAGTGGGTCTCTTTCTGGAACTTCAATTTCAGCAGTGTTTGGCAGTCTACTTAAGTGATCAGCCACTTGGTTCTCAGATCCCTTATTATCCTTGATTTCTATATTGAATTCCTGCAGTAGTATCGTCCATCTCACTAACCTTGGTTTAGAATCAGCTTCCTTCATCAAGTACCTCAAAGCTGCATGATCAGAAAACACAGTGATTTTAGTTCCAAGAAGATATGATCTAAATCTTTCTAAAGCAAAAACAACTGCAAAGAACTCTTTTTCCGTGGTGGTATAATTTAATTGGGCCGCATCTAAAGTTCTCAAGGCATATGAAATGACTTGTGGTCTGCCCTCAATTCGCTGAGAAAGGACTTCTCCAACTGCTTGGTTAGAGGCATCACAAAGTAGTTCAAATGGTTCTTCCCAATTTGGTGGCTGCATCACTGGTGGTGAAATCAATCTCTTCTTCAACTCATCAAAGGATTCCCTACATGCACCATAGAAATCAAAATCAGCATTTTTCAAAAGTAATCTAGAGAGAGGGAGAGAAATCTTACTGAAATATTTGATAAATCTCCTGTAGAATCCTGCATGTCCTAAAAATGATCTAACATGTTTCACACAAGTAGGGTAAGGTAATGAATTTATCACTTCAATTTTTGATTTATCCACTACAATTCCATTTTGGGAAATGACATGACCAAGTACAATTCCTATTTGAACCATGAAATGACATTTTTCGAAGTTTAAAACAAGATTTTTTTCAATGAAGGTTTTCAAAACATTTTCCAGATTTTTCAAACAATAATCAAACGAATCTCCAAAAACTGTGAAATCATCTAAGAAAACTTCCAAGCAATTTTCAATGTGATCAGAAAATATACTCACCATGCACCTCTGAAATGTACCTGGAGAATTACATAATCCAAATGGTATTCTTTTATATGCAAAAGTATCAAAAGGGCATGTAATTGTCGTCTTATCTTGATCCTCGGGGGCAATGGGTACCTGGAATTAACCTGAAAATCCATCCAAAAAGAAATAATGAGTTCTCCCTGCCAATCTTTCTAACATCTGGTCAATGAAAGGGATGGGGAAATGATCTTTTCGAGTGACCTGGTTCAATTTCCTAAAATCAATGCACACTCTCCAACTATTTTGAATTCTCATAGGGATTAACTCATTCTTTTCATTTCTCACAGTGGTCAGGCCAGTTTTTTTTGGAACGACATGAATAGGGCTGACCCACTGCGAATCTGAAATGGGATAGATGATCCCAGCTTCCAAGAGCTTCTCGATCTCCTTCTTCACAACCTCCATCAATGTGTGATTCAGTCTCCGTTGGGGCTGTCTAACAGGTTTTGAATCTCCCTCAACAAAAATTCTATGTGAGCATATTTTTGGGTTAATTCCTGGGATATCACCTAAGCTCCATCCTATTGCCTTGAAATTCTCTCTCAAAAGCTCAATCAATGATTTTTCTTGGGTTTTAGAAATATTATTAGCAATTATCACTGGAAGTTTCTCTCCCTCCCTAAGGTATACATATTTCAAATCAGTGGGGAGTGGTTTGAGTTCCAGGTTAGGGGATTCTCAAGGGATGAGACTAAATTGACGTTTTCTTCTTCCAAATTTTGGACCTCCTGCACACAAGAAACCATATCATCTTCCTCATTATTTAACAAATCATCAAAGAAATCAGATTTTACCTCTTCCTCCCACATGAAGTCAGAATCTCCAACATCTTCAGCATCCACATGATCAATGATATTTTCAAGGGAAGAAGTCTCTCTTAAGTCTAAGAATTCAGAGAGCATACCTGATTCTTCAATTGGATCTTCACCAACTTCATGGAAAAGAGAAAAGAGGGAGTGATAATCTGATGGATGCCTCATGGATTCAAAAATATTTAAGTGGACCATGCTCTCTCCAAACTCCATGGTGAGTGTCCCCTCGTGGACATTGATGATGGTTTTGGATGTCTTCAAGAAAGGTCTCCCCAAAATGATGGGTGAATGAGATGGGCTCCTATCTTTTTCCATATTGAGCACGTAGAAGTTAGCTGGGAATAAGAGATCTTTGACTTTCACAAGGACATCCTCCAAAACTCCTGCAGGAAAAACTGTGGATCTGTTTGCAAGATGGACCACCACTCTGGTGGGCTTCAATTCTCCCATCTGCAAAGAAGTGTATACCGAGTGAGGCAATACATTAATTGAAGCACCTAAATCAAACAAAGCATTAGTGAAATTTAATGAACCAATGGTGCATGGAATGGAAAACGTCCCTGGATCTTGACATTTGGTTGGAATCTGTGGTGTGATAAGGGTTGAGACACTTCTTCCCAAGTTGATTCTTTCATGCCCATGAAGCCATCTCTTTTTGGTGCAAAGATCTTTCAAAAAAATTTCATACCTTGGAATTTGTTTAACAGCTTCAAGTAGGGGGATATTGATTACCACTTTCTGGAAGGTGTCCAGAATTTCTTTTTGAAGTGCTTCTTCATGCAATTTCTTTGATTCAATCATCTTTGTTGGAAATGGTGGAGGCAATTCTTTCTTCTACCTTTGTTTTCTTTGCATTGGTGTTTCTTGTTTCTTATTCTGTGGCCTATCCTTCTCCTCCTTCTCTTCCTTTTCATCTTCTTGGTGTATTCTCACAAGACTTTTTGAATCATTATCCCTCAGAATATGTGGTATTATTTCAGGTTCGGGGTTGGATGGAGGTGGGATTTCTTTTCCACTTCTTGTTATGATTGCACTTACATTCTCTTTAGGATTTGGCACTGTTTGGGATGGAAGCTTACCTGGATTCATGGACATTATTTCAACAAGACTTCCCACTGTGTCTGCTAGCTTGTCAACCTTATCTGCTAGGCCCTCATACTTGGATTGTAGCTGTTCCACAGAAGGTTGTGTGCTGGTGGATGGTTGTTCATATGTCTTTCTTTGGAATGGTGGAGGCTGAAAAGATTGTTGGTGTTGGAAGGGCTGTTTATAAGATTGATGGAAGGGAGGGGGGTTCTGGTATTGCTGCTGGTGGTAAGGAGGTTGACTGGGGTACTGGTTAAATGGTCTCATCTGGTTTTGTTGGTTCCCATATCCTTGTTGGGATTGCAGTTGATTTTGTTGGAATTTTCTTGGTTGAAAGGCCGCAGCACAGTATTCTGCCCCTGTATCTCAGGGCACTGGTCAGTATAATGAGTGGAAGAATAACATAAACCACATACCTGAGCTGAAGCTTGTTGTCCATTTGCTTGTGTTACAGCCATTTGAAGGACTAATCTTGCAAGGTCATCAACATTGGATTCAATCAATGTAGATGAATCATATGTTTTTACCTCATGTATCCCCCTGGTTCACATTCCTCTTAGTCCAAATTGTTGTGAGTTTTGAGCAATCTTCTCAATTAGTGTTCTGATATCTGCAGGGGACTTGTCAATCAGGGACCCCCCTGATGAGGCATCTAGAAGATTTCGATCATTATCCATTAGTCCTTGGTAGAAGAACACAAGGAATTGGTGTTCCTCCATTTCTTGATGTGGGCAGCTGGAACATAGCTTCTTGAAGCGCTCCCAGTACCCGTAGAGGGTTTCTCCAGTTGATTGTCGTATGATGTGAATCTCCTTCTTGATGGCAGTGCTCCTCGATGTGGGAAAGAATCTTTGCATGAAACATCTTTTTAGGTCTTCCCAATCACTGATCTCCCCTGGTTGTAGGTTGTACAACCATTCTTTATCTATTCCTTCAAGTGAGAAGGGGAATGCCCTCCACTGAAATTGGTCTTCGGGTGCTCCTCTTGGCCTGATGCTTGAGCAAGTGTATCTGAATTCTTGCATGTGCCGATTTGGATCTTCTCCTGCAAGACCATGAAACTTTGAAAGAACAGGAATAATATTGACACGTAATTCAAAATCATTTGGTTCAGTGGGTTCAATTAGTTGGTTATTTTGAATGGCAAATTGTGGTGCACATAGATCACGCATAGTTTGGTTGGGATTTCTAGCCATGATTTCAGGTTCAGAGTGAACATTAAGAGTTTCAATTGAATCTGAGAGATCTATTTCTTCAAATATTTCTGGTATATTTCTTTTTCTTAGTTGGGTTAATGTTCATTCAATTTCTGGATCAAATTCAATTAATGGTTCTTTTGAGGTGCGGGTCATTCAATTTTGTTTTTTGTTTTTTACACTGCCTCCCCGGCAACGGCGCCAAGTTTGACGCACGCCTATCATAGGGCATGGAAAAACAATTATTTCCTAAGTTAAAATGTAGTAATGTGGTTGACCTAGGATGTCTCTTGAAGAGGAGTGCACAAAAAATGGTTTGTCACTTTAAAAAGGGGGTAAAAATGTTGTGAAAGGAAATTTGAAATTCAAATGATTGAAAAACTATGAAATTAAATGGGTGATTAGGTCGGGGTCGGTTTCCTAATTATAATGCTATCCTTGTTCAATTTAATTCAAACCTCTTCTTCTTAGTTGATTAAAGTGAGTTTCCACAAACGTTTCCTCTCACTTCCGTGGGGAAATTATTATTGTGAGAGAAAACCTTACCAAGATCTTGGTTTGATCAACTCTCCTTCCATGTGTAAAATAGTTGTATTGAATATCATTAATTTAAATGGGAAATACCCAATCGGGTTTTGTTTATCCCAAACAATCAAGAACATTCACTACACCTTTTTCACGTACTGACGATCGTCGTGTACTTCCCCACTAATTCCTTGTTTATTCCATCGTATATAAACCAGAAATTAGTGGAGGGAGATATTGATTATTTTACCAAGGAAAAAATCAATAACGGAATTAATATTCAAGAACGATCGCACTTGATTATAAAATCCGCTATAAGAAATTGAAAACAACTTTGAAGAAGAAAGAAATTTATTCAATTACGTCCAAGAACTCAAGCATTACAATATAGAAAACCAACCCTTCCCCAATCACTCCAAAAGTTTACCCCACCATGGTAAGGGTAATCGAGTTGAATGGGGAAGAAGAAGGCATTAAAAAACTGTGAAAAAGAAAATAAATAAAAGAGAAAGCTGAAAAGCTCTCCTTCTTGGGGTCCCGGAAGGAATGGGGTGGAAAATGGATGCCTTGAGAGGGTGGATCTCTCCTCCTTTTATATCCATAATTCTTCCCCCGAATGTCGACGCATTGTAGCCCCATTAAATGACATCTTCACGCGTTGATCCCTTCATTAATGTTGTTCATAATTTCCTTGGACGTGTCCCCTCAAAATTGCAGCGGATTTGTACATGTATTCCGAGAGTTATGGCCGTTTTACTATGAGAATTTATTCTGTCCAGTCAGACTCTCCAAAACGAACTTCTCCGGATTACTGTGCTTTAATGGCCCCATAAACGGCCAATTAACTCGGTTATTCCTTCATAAAAGATGCGTCAAAACCCTTTTCGCGTCCACCCACCGAATTTCACAAGCTTTGGCCCCACATTGGATGAGTTATGGATCCCACATCAAAACTAGGCAGAACTGAAAACAGTTTTCTTGAGCCAACCTGTGAGCTTCTTTTGAGCTTCCATATGGCCGATTCAGATTTTGGTCCAAATATATTAAATGATGCTCTAGATGTGTAGAATCTTAAAAAGAAATAATTTTTCAATTTGGATCAGTGTAGATAATGTTATGGCCAATATACCGAAATACTTTAAAACTGTTAAAAATCCAAAATGGCCAATTTTTACTATTCAGCTCAAAATAACACCATTATCATAAAAATAAAACAATTCATCTTAGAGGAACAATTTTGTGGGTTTAAAACAATGATATTAAATATAAAATAATTGAAAATATTTTCTCTATCAATGACCAGAGATGGAGGCCCTTGGAGTTCGAGGGGGGAGACAATGTGTTCTTTCATGTCTCACCTCGAAGGGGATTGCAGAGATTTGGCCGAGGCGACAAGCTATCTATAAGGTTCATCTACCCTTTTCAGATTCTGAGTCGAGTTGGAAAGGTGGCTTACCGCTTGGCTCAACCTCTTCAGATGGATCGGGTACACAACATCTTCCATGTGTCGCAGCTACAGTGGTATGCAGATGATTCGTCACACGTTATCGACTGGGGAGTGTTGGACATCGATGATGGAACGACCTTTGATGAGTACCTAGTAGAGATCCAGGATCTACTGGAGAAGATCCTTATTGAGTGAGTTATTCCCTCGGTGTGTTTTTGGTGGCAGCATGTGAATCTCTAGGATAGCACGTGGGAGGGGGAGGCTCAAATTCGGGTATAGTACCCACATCTTTTTTAGTAGACCTTGTTTTTTCTTTTCGGGGACATAAAATCCCTAAGGTTGGTGTGATGTAATGTCACAGATTTTCCGATGAATTATTTTTAATATTATATGTGATTTATTTTGAGACCATTCTTTGAGACGGCGTGCGGTTCCGAGGCCTAGTAATCCCGGAACAAGTGTTTGAATTTAATTAAATAATTAAACAACACACTCGTCTGTTTTTCCTGAAAATGTAGAATAACCCCTGAAAGATAGCTCGGATCGGAAATCTGAGGGCACCATGGCATCCAGAGCACCATTTTTTCCCTTGGGGAGACTTAACATTGGCCGGCACAGGTCGGTGGTGAAATCTAGTTTTTGAATGTAACTGTAATAAAATATTTAATAAAAATATTTTATTAAATTCTTTCTATAGAGAATTATTTTAACTTTTTTTAAATTTATATTTTTCATTGGATCAGGGTTACAAATGTCATAACCCGTAATTTCCCTGGAGGATGTGGGAAATCTCTTGAGGAAACACCAACGTAGTGACGACGTTCTGGATGAGCTTCGCCGGCGACGACGATGTGGTGACCGGATCTTCGCCAATGAACACCGCAGATCGGGATAGGGCATTTTATCTCTTTCTGATTTGTTTCCCATTAATGATTCCAACAATGAATATGGACTAGTCCACGAACAAATTATCCTCCGTATTGATCATATTTGCAGGATTGGATTTTGTAGGGATTTTTTGGATTTGATTCTTGGATTAATTGGGTTTCATTCATCCTTCTAATGGTAACAAATCATGATCAACATGAACATAGATCGAGGTTTGTCCCTATCGATTGATGTGCAGATCGAGCAATATGAATTTTTGGGCATATTTCGATGGAAGATCATATGTTGTGCACTGAGAAGATTGAAGGTCTGAAAAACTCGGATTCGGTGTTAGGAGGAATAAACGAACCAGCACCATGTGTTTCGCGGTAAACAGATGGAAGAATATAGATCCCAAAGATCAGCCAAAGTGTGAGGAGGAAGATGGTGTTTCTGGAAAAATCCTGACTACACGGAGTGTATTATGGGATAATTGGCAAGTGTTCATCAGGGATTATCTGGCATGTACTCTGGGAGTACCCAAACATGGGTTGGGAACACGACCAAGGACATGGAGTGTATACCCTTCCCCAGCCAGACACAACCAGATATGCAGGACACCCCATGTACTGGAACGCAAGCATGAAACAGAGACAGACACCATGTATGGGAATATGACCAGGGTACACAGGTGTTACCCACATGACAAGACATGGTGTGTTCTTTGACATACACGCTGAGTATATGCTTTCCTACATGACTACGATTCCAGACACGAGCCGTTTACATGGACAGTACCCTGAGTCAACCAACACGGCGTGTAATCCTTATACATGCCGTTTAGTCGTGTTTTACACATCATGGATATGTGACATGGGTTGATTACACTGGCAGTACCGAGGGTCAAGGAACACATATTGTAACCATACTACACACTGTGCAACCTGTTTTACATGATTTGAGCCAGTTGCCTTTTGTGAGTTGGAATAGTTTCCTTAGAATTCGTCACATTGGTCAATCTCATGAATGTTCCCGGAATCATTTCCTACATACATGAGTATGAACTCCTCAACAAGACTTCCCGAATAGAGTTGTTGGAATCCCCTTTGTGAGACTTAGTGCAAGATCCTCTATTCATTCCCGGGACACTAGTTTGAGTTCTTGGTATCGATGTGACCCACTTTACCTGGGCGAAGAACCTATGCTTGGAGTATTAGTTTAGACTGATTTGTTGGAATCACCCCATAGCTATAGGTAGGGATCCTCATCTAAAAATTGTCTTCTCAAGTGCTTGTGGAGTGTATTCTACCGAAACGAGTACTTAGTATCTCTCTCTCTTTTCAGACCTAGGAGTCTGTTCTCCTTGTTATGTTCATATTAGAATATTAGAGCTATATCCTAGTGGTGGTATCACGATAGTCGATCATGTATGAGTATATCTGGATATTCTTGTTATATGTTTTGTAAACATATAATGTGTAGAGATGTATATATCTTTCCTTTGTGGTATTTAAATTTTTTTCCATTGTGGTTTTGGGGTGTCCTACTGGGTATTTTTATAATCACCCATGCACGGGCTTCACCCACAGGTGACATGCCATGTGCAGTCGAGCAAGCATTTGACAGGATTCTAGGTGGACCAGGAACTGACGGTGCTCAGAGAGATCAGACAGGGCGAGGTGTGTTCCGGCGGATACGGATTGCAGTCCCAATACATTTCATTACAGGTTGGACATTGTTACAGACTCTATTTTTGTGGGCTTGTACTTTTGGCCCAATGTTTTACATTACTGTACTTTACATTCATGTCATACTCTATTGGATGGGATTTTTAGTGTATGCATGCAATTTAATTTTTAGTATTTTTTAGTATTCTACTTTGTGGTCTTGGAGATGCATGTGTGTGTGTGTGTGTGTATTTATAGGAAGTTCCTCCCAAGTTAGTAACATACCAACTCAGTTCTAGTAACCTAGTCCCTGGCCTATTGGATGCGGGCTTGGGGAGTTGCGGATCGGGCCCCACTGGGAGGAGCCGTTACAAAATTTTTTCCTTTCTTATATTTTAATAATCTATTCAATAGAATATTGTTGTTGATTTATAGAAAATTAATTTTTATAACCATTTTACCTTTCCAAATGGAATGTTCGTTTTACCTTGTACAAAAAGTACAAATTTACCTACCATCAATTCTATTAATATTACAGATCATTTAAAAAAAATTAATTTTAAGAAAGTGTTTTTTAGATTATTTTTCAGAAATGATGGAATTTAATGCATTTAATAATGACCTTCTAGGCAATAATCTAAAGGGAGAATTCATATTCATTCTCTAAATGGTTTATTCTTAATTTCATGGTCTTTATGATACATTTTTCTCTGTCATGATATTTTTTTTTGAAATAATCTTCTCATTAATGGGTTATCATTATATAAAACTTATTTCCATTTCACAAGTTATATGTTTATGAAATCAATTTCTATTTACCGAGATATTCTTACAATCAAATGACGATTAAAACATTATATTTTTCCATAGGTTATTATAAATTTACTTGTTTTTTATACTCATTTCATCTCATTGGTTAATAAATGATTTTTTTAAAATAAGGAACATATATGCTTGATTTCATTATGGGATGTGTGTGACCTATATTTCCCTCAAATGTATTGGTTAGTTATTTATATCTCTTGATATAGATTAATATGGTCTTGAGAGTGAACCATTACTTGTAATAAGGAAACAAGAGTGAACAATGGTATCTAATATTCAATAAGGAGAGAACTCTTTCTTCTATGATGTATATGGGAGTGAATCATGACTATGAAGATGGAATGGGGAGTGAACCCATATTACTGAGATTGCATTGGAAGTGATTAATTTTATAATATAGAAATAATATTATATACTTATGTGTTTTCCATAATTACGTGGATTATTCTATTTCATGGTTTCGTGAAATATGTTCTTTATTTAATAATGATTCATGTCTTATGAAATTATAATATTTATGACATGATTCAGGTATATTATTTTGGACATGTACAGAATTATCTTATATTTTCATGATCATGTTCTCTTACCTATTAAATCATGACTTTTTATACTTGTATCACTTTTTGACCCTTATGAAGGATTTCAGTAAACCCCTTTTAATGACTTCGTCCCATGGTTATGATGATATAAATAATATTTTATTTTTATAAAAAGGATGATAGTCAAGAAGAACCTATTCGGAGATAATTTATCTCATTTGGGTAATAATCATTATGTTTCCATGATTCCAGATGGACTAGACTAGTTAAAGACTTTGGGAATCTGTTTATATAATGTTGTTTGTATTTTAGAAAATTTTTGTATTGTTATTTTATGAAAATCATTGATCAAAATATTTGTTATGAGAGAAAATTTGTAGTTATCCTTTGGAAACAATCAAGTGAAAACATTAGTAATATCCCTAGGTATATTTATATGTATTTTTATAGTGATGCCTCTATGTTTAGGTATATGGATGCGTCAACATTTAGAAAAATGTCCTAGAATTTTGGGAATGGATAGAGTGAGTGGTTTCCTAGGAATAAATTTATTTTGGGATACTGACAGAGGATGTTGTTTTGAACGTAATGTACAAGTGGGTAAAAACCCCAACAAGATGTCATAGACCTGACTCGAGGTAATCTTGTACACGTTAATGTGACTTGATGCGCAACTCTTTAACACCCTATGGGGTATTATTTGGGAAATTAAAAACTCTTCATGCACCATCATAAAGGATTTACATATAACTCATCTCTGAATAATCTATGATGAACCTAGGGTGTTTTTCATTAATGAGGGATTCAAGAAATCATTACACCTATATGTAAATATTTTGAAGACTATATTGTATTCTACTATTATATGTAGTGATCAAATTGTGCTTATGGTTTTAGTCAATGTTTGGAACAGAAAAGAATGATATTAATATTGAATATGATGGATAGTTTCTTGATGAGATGTCAAATGGGATTATCACTAGAGTGATAGATTTTCTGATCATACTTAATCATTTTTCATAGAACATGATTAACAATGTCTACATTAACCAACTCTCAGCATCACCAAGGAGTAAGATAATGATGTTCGCTATGATTTAGGGTAATTGATACAATGGGAAAAATAATATTATGTCTCCAAATTTTCTATAATGTGGAAATAATTATATAAGTGAAAGTCTTATAGGATAAAGAAGGAGGCTGAGTGTGGAATATAATGACCCAAATCATGTTATTGAAATTTAAAAATGAAGAGTTTAGTTATTGAGTGGATGAAAATATTGGCCTCCCTAAATAATCATCAATGGATATGATAATTACATGGGTAATTATCAATTATTATCTAACTAAATATATGAAGAGTAAATATTCTATAATATATCAGTGAGGTATTGAATGTGATGGTTATATTTCAAATAATATTGACAAAATGTTTAAAATTCAATTAGATAAAACTATTAAATAATGTGATAGGGTATACTATTATTTGGTTAATAATGAAGTAAATGATGTTTTTAGTTATTAATGTTCAAAAATTTTGTAATAGGAATGATAAAATATACAAGGATAGTTTTTCTTATGTTTTTTAGTAATTTTGTGATGTTTATGTTAGTGAAATCGATAGAATGATGATGATAATTAATAAGAAGTTGATATTTTTACTTATTGAATGTAATCATTATTATGTTCATTATGTTAAGATAATGTTGTTTTGAATAAATAAATTAAACAGTACTGATTACCCGACATTTATTTAATGACTTATTGAGAGGATGGTTGGACAATCATTAATGAAAATTAAAACAGTTTTTTTATTGAATAGATCCAATATAATTTGGAATAAAGAAAAATTAATGTTTTAAAAAAGGAATAATTGGATGTATTTTTATTACAATGTTTTTATGGAATATATGATAAAGGTACTCACATGTTCTGAATGTGATAAAAAAGTTGTACCTGGTGATATAAGAGGGATCAATGACTTGAATAATTACTAACATAATTTTTATAGATTTTTATTATATTCGTTTGAAATGATTAAAAGTATAATAAATCATCAAATGGTTAAGTTAGACTTTTAATGATGTATTATGTAGTGATTTTTATTGAAAACATTAGTTAAAATGCAATTTAGGGATTAACCTTATATCAAGGTTTCATATATTATTTATTCTAGAAATTAAATTAGTATGGTTTAAAAAGTACATATTGTATATAGGGTGACAACCAATCAATACTAGTAAGGATACAATTTTTTAACCCATTAATGAATGATGATAATAATTTAAATCCTTCCAATGGTCTACTCAATGTCCATGTTGATGCATAATAATTATTTTTGAATATTTATTAATTATGAATTGGTACAGTTTCATTTCATCATTACATATTATTGATTTAAGAGTATTAATTTTAAATTATAGTTAGAAACAAATATTTTTACTTTTCTTTGTTTTATGGGCCATATGATAAGCTAGAAGTGTATTTTATATCTTTGGAAATCAATATGAATTTCTAGAGAACAATTTATTGGAGTAAGAAAATTAGTACAAAATAAATAAATCAAAAAATATTTATTGAATATTTTTATAAATATATCAGGATTTTATATTTCCATATATTCTTTGTCAATAAAATAATTAATAAAATTTAGGATAATGATTAATAGAAAATGTGTGGTCACAATTAGTTAATTTTTATGAATCTGTGGCCCTTTAAATCATCCCAGATTTAGGGCTTTGAGGATAAAAATTTTTCATTGATCATTTTTTTCCTTGTGATTTATGTTCCCTATCACTCCCTATAAATATTTATGATTTACTCCATATCCAATTTTCACTACCAACCTATATTCTCGTGTGTGGAAACCAAGTTATATATTAATTTGGGTTACTATTATAGTTCCGACATTCCCTTTTTAATGGAAGCTTTAGTATTTTTTTTTTCGATGTTGTTTTCAATGAATTAAACATTCATGTATTATAACATTGATTACCGAGAATAATTTTTCGACTAAAATCCTTTTTATGGGAAGTAGAATGTATTACCTTGGGAGTAGGTGAATTATTTTTTTGGAATAATTTAATAATTTTGATATTTAACATTTCATGTGACACTAAAAATGGTATATTTTATGTTAAATAATTATTTTTGGCTTAAATTATATGAAAAACCAAGTTAATTTTTCACTGCACACAACATAAATTTTATTTTTCACTACAAGGACCATCGATGTTAGCTTATGTTACATGCATCATTGAAATTCCTCAACGGTTTGTATGAAAAACTAGATTAGGTGTTAGCAAGTAATAGTATATAATTAAAAATAGTAGTATTATGAGAAAAACCTAATATATTATGTTGAATGTTAATAATAGTATTAAATAACATATCAAAATATGTGTTTTACAAAAATATGATTCTAATTCTTAGATTATGAATAAATCATAAGTGAATAAATAACTAATTCAATATAAAAGAAAATATTATAATTTTTATGGCCACATAACAATTTTACCCTAATAAATTAATTAATTCATGAGATATATTAATATAAATGAAATGATTTACACATAATAAATTATTTTTTATATTCATATAATGGATTTTATAAATATAAGATATGAAAAAACAAAAATTCGTGCTTAAAAATTCTATATTCTTATAAAAGTAGTAATGCAACCTATTATTTGAGAACCCATTTTAAATCAGCTTTTTTAAAAATTTAAAGACTAAATATGTAAAAATAATAATCATATTTATAACTGACCCATTAAACATTGAATAGAATATCTTTTTTATTTTTTTTATATATGGTTAATTTTTTTCATTCACATATAAAAATATTAAATTTGAGTCATAAATTGAATTTTCATTTAATTTATTAATGTGGTTAAATAATATATTAAATTAGATTAAAGGTATAAGTAGATCTTAATTTTATCAACTAATCAAATTTAGTTTATTATAACCAATTTCACATAGAAATTGGATATAATGTTATAGCATCCTTTCGATAATTCCTACATAAAAAATCTAAAGTGTCATTCCGTTAGTAAGATTAATTTTAAAATAATTTCTTCAAAATTTTGTGATTGGATTTATGAAAATTATTCTATATTTACAATAATTACAATTTCTATTTTCTAATAAGGTAAACATATATTATTTCTAATACTATTCGGTAATTTAATTAAAATTAATTACATCGATTAATGTAAAATTATGCTTAATTAAGGAGTACACCTTAAATATAATGGGCTAAATGACCATGAAACATTTCCAAATTCCATTAGATTGACATATTTCAGCCCTATAATAAATTTTATCGATTTTTAACTATTATTGGATACACATTATATGTGGAAAATGTGTGGGTATGTCTCTCTACAAATATATAAAAAATAAAAAATCCTACTCCATTATTAATGGCCTCATCTCCCACCACTTTCTCACAAATCTCATGCCCATTAGATCAACCCACCTATAAGAAAATAGTATCAAAAATACCTTCATTAATATAGAATCATACACTCAGAAACAAATAAACCCAACTAATACATTTGGCATAATCTTAAAGGAGTTAACCTATTAAGGGGTTACATATTCTCTTACCATCACTCCTTTTATTTTCTTTCACCACCCCTCCAATATCTTTATTATATGATTGTATAAAAAAATATTCTCCTAATTAATATATGATGTTTTTTATAATTTTTAAACCTAAACTGACACATAGCATTATCTAGTTGGTAACAAACATACCATTTATGTTTACGGTGAACAACTGCCTCACTAAATGAGGATTGTTCATATTTTCCATTACTAACAATCATAGAGAAAATTATGATGGAAAATCTATTTATAAATTTTATATATTATATTTATTATTTCTATAATATTATACATTCTTTTTCAAACGAAATTAAATTTGATATTCTATCTAGTGTAAATATGATAATTTGGTTTGAGGATTCCGGTCTACCGCCCACTCAATGTGAATTGATTCATTCACACACAACACAAAATGTATTATCAATGTGATTATTTAACATATATTACATGATGAATATTTTCACAAGACTATAATTGTATTATATATATATATATCCTTTTATTCTTTTCATTCATTTTGACAATAAAAAATGAAAACAATGTTAATGTAAACGTATGACTTACCTTCTCCAAGAATGGTTTATTATATTTCATAAATTTATATAAAATATAACATAATAATAAAGATACAAAAAACATTATTGATATATAAATCATTCATTACATTCTAGATTCATGATATCGGTGTAAGGAACATATATATAGTAGACTAAGACATATGAAAAGAACAATGTAGATATTAACCAAAGGGAAAAATTAACATGGGATTGTTAACAAGACGGTAATATAGGGTTATAAAAATAATTTTATTATACATTTCAATATGGTACTATATAATATATATAAAAGTTTTATATTTTTTATATATGTGGTTTTAATGAGTATGATTTGAGTCAAGGCACATTGTAAGGGAAAGTTCATCTCACTTTTATTTCTATGAGATACATGCCATATTTAACTCTCAATTATAGTTTGTTGTGTATTTATTGATGATGACTATATTATATTACAATTATAATAAATTTCTTGGTATCTTATTAACTATTTAATGAACATTATTTCATTTAGGTTATGTATCAAATTTTAACAAAATCATTAAGATTATTTTTTCTCAAACTTCCCTTATTAAGACTCATGATCTGATATGCACCAAATTTATTTTTGAAGGTTTATAAACTAATATTTCACAAGTTATGTCATGAATATACTTATTTTCACGATAATTAATTCTTCATGTAATTTTCCTTTTCTTACATATAAAGTGTGAACATAAGATACAAAGTAGTAAGAGGTTATTGTAATAAGCTCATTTTTTTTCAATATATTTAATTATTTGTCTCCCATTACAGAAATATTATGATCTATCTATAAGGAATTTGTATAGGCTTACATATCTTATATTATTTTATGATATATTAATTTAGTGGTAACATTATTCCACCTATTTCCAGATGATATTATAAAGAACGTGTTACTATGAAAGCAAGACATTAACATCACTTCAGTCGGAAATCTATATACCAACAAAACCATGCCTTCTTAAAATGATTTCCAAAAAATTTCTACTATATGTTATAGTCATTAAATTAAATTATTTCTATTTTTTAACTTTTACTAATTTTTATTATGGAATATTTTTTTCCCTTTTTGAACAAGGGATTTTCTATACTTTTTACCCTGCAAAAAGAATGTTATTTGACATAATAAGACATGTACAGATTTACCTGTCATTATATCTATGAATAATACACCTCATGTTTAGAAGGATAATATTTAAGAATGAGGTTTTAAAAGAATCTTCGAATAAATTAATTTAATAACATTTTCATGATTATTTTATATGTTTTCATGTAAAATTGTTTTCAATTATCAAAAATTTCAAATCATTTTCAATATTTATTTGTAAATATTTATAATTAATTTCAATGAAATGGATTCTAAACCATTTTCAAACATTATATATAAGTATTAAAATTTTTTTCACTGAATGAATTTAAAAAAATTGAATATTTTTTTTATTATTTTAATTAAAAAATGAATTAAAAATTATTTCAAGTCTTCATTATATGTTATAAATGTATTTATTTATGAAAAATTTATTCATATTTAATTATACATTAAAAAACCATTTTTCAATGAATAGAGGATGTTTTCCATAAGAAATTGTTTTAATGGTTATTTCAAAAAATTTCCATCTAAGATGACATCTGTTAATGTAATTCATGTTCTTATTTGAAATTATCTAATGGATCCAATAATAATCATTCCCAAAATGGGTTATTCTTATTGTCCTAGTCATTATGAAGCCCATTTCTCATTCATGAGTAATATGTATACGAAATCCATTTCACGTTCATTAGTTATATTTTTATGTGATTTTTTTACATTTCATGAGTAAAATGTCAATAAAATTTGTTTCACAATTATTGGTAATTCTTCTGATGAACTTATTAAGAATCCTATATGTTTTTTCATATGCTTTTATTTGTTATCTTTTTTATAATACCCAATTAATTTTATGGGTTAAAATATGATTATTTATGATTTTTTGGCACATGTATGTATGATTTCTTTATCATATAGATGTGATATAGATTTCCCTCCAATGCATTAGTTAATGATTTATATCTCATTATTTAGACAATGATGGTATTTGGAGTGAACCATGAATTCTAAAAGGGACATGAGATTAAACCAGACTTGAAATATGCTATTAGGTGTGAACTAGTGATACTATTATAGCCATGGGGTTGATCCATAACTACCATGATGGTTTGAGGAGTGAAACAATAATACTAAAATAATATTGGAAATCTTATTATAATCTTATTTGTTTCCACAATTTCATGTTTTATTCCAATTTTATTCATTATGGACAACTTCTTTTTCTTTCCTTATAATTCATGTATTAGGAACATTAATGATTTATTCCATCATTAATGTATATTATCATTGTTATGAGGGATATGATCTTATATTTTCATAATCATTTTCCCATACCCTTATGCTCATGATTATGCTTACATACATCCCTTCTTTACTCATACTAAGCATTCCATATCACCCCTTTTTATGTTTCCTTCCTTATTTTAAGATCATATGTATAATTTTGATTGTCTAAGAAAGGTGAAAGTTAAATATAACCTAATTAGAGATATTTTAGCTCATGTATGTTCTAGTGTTTATGTATTCATGATTCCCAAGGCACTAGACCAATTATGGTCTTTGAAAATCTATTTATATAATGTTTTAAGTATTCCATAAAAAGATACATAATGTAATTTTACAAAAAGGGATGGTTTCTAACACAACCCATTTCCATGGTTTGGGATGGGAGGAGGAAGGATTTCTAGTTCCCTTGTCATTAATTATACAAATTGGAGGATTATATTATCAATATGAAATATTTAGAAACTGTTAAATAGTTATGGTGAATCATCTCTATTTTAGAAACCTCATATGCTTAAGAATATAGTTATATGACATCATTCTTTTCATAGATTTGTTATGTTAAATGAATACCGTCATTGATTATATCTAGAAGTAGGTTGTGTTATATAAAGCATATGGATAACCAAAAACGTTTTTTAGATATATCCCTATATGGGTCATATATGTGATTCATATTTTTCATGAATTATTAACAAGATAATTATGAGTTCCTTAGAGGTTATGTTGACTGTGATTCCCATGGTTTTGGAATAGAACACTGATGTCATTCATGTGGAGTTCTTATAATTACATATGTGATGAGAGATCAAATTTCAACTCAAGATACATAAATTCATATATTCAATATTGAGATATTCATGTAGTATGTAGACTACTATTTTATGAGAGCATCAAATACGGAGTCATTATCCATTATAGCGAGGCTTTGTTCGACAGAGTCTCTCGACTTGGGGGAACCTGTTTTTTTATATGAAGGATGATGGATGTTTCAAAACTGTATCAATTTTATTCAATTGAACCCATTGAATTTGAATAACTATTATCCTCTCTTATTGATTGATAATTTATTACACTTCTAAAAAAACAGCATATATCAGCACTAAACGTGGGATTTAACAACGCTAAAAAAACGACATAAAGCTCAGCGCTAATGATGGGGGGTCCCTTTATCAGCACTCTGAAAAGCACTGATAAAGACCCATTTTATCAGTGCTAAAAAATCCTGATAAAAGATCCCTTTATCAGCCATTTTTAGCGCTGATAAAGGTCATAAAATTTAAAAAATTTAACAAAAATTAATAATAATTCGGGGAGTTCTTTTATCAGCACGTAACAGCCCCTTTGCCAGTTCTAGGAGGTCTCCTTCGTTCAATGCCCTTCCCACACTTCCTCATACATGCTCACCCCCTTCGATTCTACCCGAAATCGAACCCGGGACCACCCCCGTTTCGCAGCTGCACCTTTACCACTAATCTGTTTTGTTTTGTTCTCTATTTAATGATATATCTATATATATAGTTTTATTTATTCATATATTGATATATATTCATATTAATATAAATATATTTATTCATATTTTAGTATATATATATATATATTTATTCGTATATTAATATATTTATATATAAATTCTTAGCTATAATTTTTAATATGTATATTTATTTTTATATTAATATATACATATAAGATTAGTTTTAAATATATTAATAAAAAAAGAAGTTTTTTATGTGTGTTCATAAATAAATAAATACAAACATAAAAACATACATACATAGATTTATGTAACACACAAACACACACAGAGACACTAACACACAGAAACACATATATATTTACGAATAAATACAGATATATATATGTGTGTTTTTTAAAATCCATAGAATGTATATATAAGATTAGTTTTAAATACATTTATGGAAAAATAATTTTTTGATGTGTGTTTATAAGTAAATAAATAAATAAATACATATACACAAATATACAACACACAGACACACACATAGACACTCATAGACACACAGACAAATATATATTTACGAATAAATATATATGTGTGTGTATTTGAAAATCCATAGAATATTAAAATGACCATAACATATAATCTAGAATCACTTTACAATGCCACAACCTGTCAAATCGAAGAAATTGAAACAATCATAGAAATGATGTGTGGTACAGGCCTAAAGGACATCCAGATCAGAAGTTATACTTGTTTGAATGTAAACAAATCGGGTTATCCCGAATAAAATCTCAGTTTTGGAGGCCCTCTGGGCCTCTTATGGGCTCAAAAAATGTGACAGAAGCTTTTCCTAGTCACTACCACGTAGAGCTCATCGCAGGCATCAATCTGATTTGTTGTAGAGCTCAAACAGACACCTGGATCAAAAGATATGCCCATTTTGACGTTTGAGAAACATTTTCAACATATTTTAGATCTTTTATTAATTGTTTTGATTTTTGTGTCCCCAAATTGTTAATAATGATTTTTAATCGATAATAATTAGAAAATTATTAATTAATAATATTTTTTTACAATATTTTGAAGCGATTTTCACTAAATTTCTTATATATAACATGTAATAGTCTATTTATACATTTCTATAACATATTTAAAAAAATATAGTATTAATATCAATATAAATATACTTATATAACAAAATATTATATTTCATGAAAAAATATATTTTTTGAAATTTAACATTTATCAGCGCTCACGAAAAGTGATGATAAACGCCCCCATATTCAGTGCTTTTTTAGCGTTGATAAAAGTGAAGTGAATCACTTGCCCATTTTTTGTTGAAGTGTTTGATTAGATTAAGGGTAAATTTTTTCCTCAAAGTATGATTTTTATTCAAGACATCATTTGATTTGGGTGAATGATGAGGTTATTTTAATGACTACGGTCTATTTTCCTAGTAGGATTTACATGTTAATTCTGGTTCTATTTTATGAAATAATTTGTAAATATATATTCATTGTTTTTATGATAGATGTTTTTGATTGATCCTATATAGTCTGTTTTTTAAATAAGTATATACTTTTATACTCTATGATTGAGGAGGAGCATTTTGAGCATCTGTGTAACATTTGGCAT
Organism: Viscum album; assembly: GCA_963277665.1. Classification (NCBI taxonomy): domain Eukaryota; kingdom Viridiplantae; phylum Streptophyta; class Magnoliopsida; order Santalales; family Viscaceae; genus Viscum; species Viscum album. The sequence goes on from OY728156.1 coordinate 1,845,516,103, forward strand.
GTTATTAATTATTAGATGCGCATTGGTACATTTTTTAAATGTGATAAATGTGATCAATATTTTATTTATTGGAAGAATTTCATGTCCCATAAGAGTGATTTTATTATTTATATGATAGATGTAGTTTTTTCTTTGGAAGAACATAATAATGTTGAGGTGGATTGATGTTTTCATGGACATGCATGATATTACAGGGGGTTTGTGATTTATTTCAATATTGTTGACTGTAATATGAAATACCAGATCAGAAATGATCTAAACTTCATATGGACCAACTATTTTCTGAAGAAATTCAAGTTCCAAAAGGATATGTTGTTAGTAATAAAGTATTTTTATTTCCTATTGAGGGAGATCAATTTTAGTTTATTTTTTTATACTTCACATTTTGGGTTGGTTGTTGTTATAATGTAGTATGTATCTATTGTTTCTTTTGTGTCCCAATATTAATGTCCCAATGGTCATACCAATTCAACCCATGATCTTGATTTAATTGATGATGGTATTGACATACTGTTGTGGAGACATTACCTCATCAGTGATCATTTTGTGGGTTTTACTGGTCATAAGATCCTAAAGAATTTATTATCCCAAAATGACAAGAAATTTTTTAAGACATGGTGGTTGGAATAATAATATGATATTAAAATTAATAAATTCTGTACAATATTAATTTAAAATGTATTAGTAGACGAGATATAAATGATATAACATTGTAATGTCAGTATTCAATCTGATGACTCTAGGAGAGTGATAAAATAAATAATAGTTATGCACCTGGTTATTGGAGAGAATAAAGGTAAATTTTTAAATTTTTTTTAAAAACCATGTGTACTTGATTGGTGAATTGGGTTTAAAAACCCCATTTTTGGGATTCATAGGTGTTGTTCTAGAGGGACATAGTTGACCATTGAGATATATTTGAATTTTGGTGTGAGGATGATATTTGTCGAGTTCTATATCAGAGAAGTATTTTCATTCCATCACTAATGTGTGGTGTGGTTCTTCATGAGTTAGATATCTCATCCTTAGAAGCATAATCTTGGGTGAAAAATAATTTCATAGAAATTAGAATCATTTTTGGTTGTTTTGGATAAAGGATGTAGTTTTGTAGTATTTTTCTCAATAATGGGAAAGTGTAATGGTGAATGAAAAAAACAGCTTCTCATTTTTTTTAAATATGTTATGAGTTACTATGTTGAAGGTGTAGGATATATTTATTTTGTTTCATATTAATTTACAATAAACTCAAGGAATATATGATTATACATGGGTGATTGTGGATCAATTGACGAAATTATCATACTTCGTAGTGGTATGGGAAATGATCATAGTTGATTTTTTTTGATATATTATCTCCTGATATAAAGAGACACAAAAGAGTCCATATAATGATAATATTCGACCAGTATCATCATTTTACTTATAGGATGGGTAGCAGTCCCGACATTATTTTAGATCATTGTTATTTCTTATGAATAATTCTCATATATAGAAATAAGATCAGATATATTTGTACATCCATACTCTTGAAAAACCATTTTCATCATGATTCCTATATTTTAGAGATTCACATATGATGAAATTTCCATTTTCTGGGATTTATTATAAAAATTGTTTACTCTACACCATGTGTATGTATCCTTTTTAATCATTTTACAACCATCTATTTTGTACATAATTGCGATTGATTTTTGTCAAATATGAAGAGATAAATAATTCAAAACTAATAAAAAATATGATAGATTTGTCTAAGGTAGATCATAAATGATTGAAGTTATAATATGGTAATCTAAAATCATATGTTCATCTTTGATGAAAACCTAAAGAGCTAGTAATTTAGTGGCCACATTTTCTAGATGTTCAATCCTCATCATCTAAAGGGGGTTTGTTCATGGGAGTAATCATTATTTAATGTTTGTTTGACTTTTTGAAGAGTATTCCAATTTTAGCGTGGTAGTTTACCAAATGTAACTTCTCCCATATATTCTCGATATACATGATGATTCTCACGCATTTCATATCCATAGTTAAATTCGTGATTACAATTGTATCATTGTTTTAGGATATATATATTATTTATTTAGTAAACATTGATTAATAACATATGGGGACCTAGGATCACTAATATTATATGTTTCTTGGTATCATTTCTCACATTTTTCGTGTCTGGTTGTGTCACCGTTTTTTGGATTAGGGTTCCTTGGAATCTATGTGAACGATATCCTCTATTTACCACAACCTGTTTAAGGATTTGATATTCTCTTATAACATTTTTCATTCATTATAAATGTAATATTTTGTTATGAGACAATTTTATAAGGTTTCCTTATGTTTGGTAATGTTTATATATTAGGATAGGTATCTGCCATGGGATATAATTTAAGAGGGAGTTTTTTCTATTATATTCATTTTATCCTATTAATTTGATGAAAAAGTTGAGCTCACGTGATGGAAATAAAAAATATATGTATCATACATGGTGGTTGTTCAAAAGAATCCTTTATCATTCATTCTATGTGGTTTTGTTCAATTTTATATGACATGAATGTTTTGGGGTTGTATCATATATATTGTCCAAGAACCTGAAAGTCCTATATTTTGTAATTTTTTAAAAGTCTTTAGATTGAGGATTCAATATGTTTGCTATGGTTTAATAGAATCTTCAAAACTGCATCCAAACATAGAACAGATTTGGTGCGGAACATTATATTTCTCATAAATGTGGAATTTATGGTGTTGTGGATCCATATATGGTATAGTGGAGTGAAGATGTATTTCACAACAGTGTTTAATTTTGAGGGTAGATGCACTATGGGCTATAGTTTGTGACATGATCCCAGTGTTAGAAGGGGGAGTCTAGTGGAATGGTTATTATGGATTACCCATAAACCCTATAACCACATTTATTATACATTTCCTTGATTATTGTAAACTTTTTTTTTCTGAGGGTGGCTATGAAAAAATCCCTCAGACCATGTCATAAATATCAAAATATTATATAGTGTTGGAGCATGATCAAAGTGGTTGGACCATGTAATTTAGTATTATCAGGGGGCTTTAAAATCCCAAAGACCCCAAAACCATAATATTTTACACTACATCCAGTCAAATCCAATGATAACATAGGAGTGTTTTTTATATTATTAAAAAAACATTTAACATAAATTTATTCCAATCTCTTAGAAATTAATTTTTTAAGATACATGTTCACATATATATATTGACACTTGTGGTTTATATTTTTTCTTTCTTTTTTTTAATATCTCATTAAGAAATTATATATTTCCTGATCTATGTAATTTTTATTTTTTTCTAATGTTACTTTTATAATGTTTTTGGAACAATATCTTCATGAGATAACAGTCCCTTGAATTGTTGGTGATCAGAGATCTAAGGCATGGGCGATTATGATGTGAATAAAATTTGCACCTTTAAGGTAGGGGATTCATGACTCACAATTATTTAAATTAAATATCATTACAATCATAATTTACCACATTCTATTTAATTAAATTTACTTAATAAAAATTGAACTATATTAAAGTGTGAAATTTCATTATTCACCCTATTCATATGATGTTGATTTCTTCAATGACAATGTCATGGTTCTTCATTTCTAATATTGTGTGCTATCAATACTATGTTTTTCATAATACATAATGAATTGTTCTTCACAATTTTTTTAATGGAAATGGTAATTAATATTGAAAGGTGGTTTCGTGGGTTCCATAAAATGATTAAGGGTTCTGGGATACTTAGGTGCAGTAGAGTGGCTAACCAAGATCGCCTATCGAAGAGGATGTAATTGAAACAACATAGTAGAGGTATTTTGATAATTAAATTAATGAGAAAGAAAAAACAACATATAAAAAGGATGGGGGATTTTTTTACCAATTATAAAGCTTTATGATGTTTTTAGGAAAAACATTGTATTTTTTTGAAATGATGTTCGATTAATATGACACAATAAGAATATACTTTAAAAAAAATATTTTTAAATAACATATTCGATATAACAATACCTCTTCATTTACATATTTATAATTATAATTTAAATTATTTATCAATTAATTTTGATACCTAAATTTTTTAACCACCGAACCCAACCAGAATTAACTTTACTGAAAAGATGATGTGAATTAAATCCTAGGCTATCGTCAAAATAAGCAATCACATCACCCTACATTGATTGATGTTCTATAGATAACTTATAGTAATTGGTAAATTAATGCTTATATCCTTTCTCTAAAATGAGGATTACTTTTTTTAGGTATTATATTTGAACCCTACAAATTTCTCCCATGTGGTACTGTATTACTAATTATGCACGTGCTCTCACAATTCACACAATACACGACCTCACGTGTTTTTGTGTTAATTATTCAATTTCCTGATTAGATTAATCTAATTTAAAAACTCTATTCATGTATAATATTAATTGAATTAATGTATCTCAATGACACAAAATAAATAAATGAATAGGGTGGAATATAGATTGATCACTATGAAAAATACTCATCCATGGGCAGTGTTGTCATCGTGGAGACGTTTTGCATGAGCAAAGGATTGAAAGGGTAGAACACAATCTCATATCCACTCTTTATTCAAAACCATATTGGATGATTAATTAAGAAGGTTATTGAACAAAACTGGAGAAAATTTAAGAAAAAAAAGAACAATGTTTTTTATTACAGAAACAAATGTATTACAACCCAATGAATTTTAAGAAGTCTTTATCTAAGGAATCCTTGCTTCATGATCTACCATTATTGTTAGGTTTAGAGAATTTGAGTGGATCCACATTTCATATTCCCTTAATATTCCAATTCATGTCCCCAACCCCTCCAAATGATAAAAAAAGTAATTTATAGATTAGAGGGGAGGCTAAGTTTAAAAAGGTTTCATGTGTGAATGGGGAATCTCAGACATATATTTTAATCTTAATATCACCACCTATTTGACCTAAAAAAGTTTGAACGAGCTATTATTTAAGAATAATGATTTGTGAAAAATTGTGCTGGAGAGATCCTATAAAAATATGGTCCAAATATAAACCTAGATCAAGGTGTTATGGTCCAAATACCAAACTAAGGTACATTCTGGGGGTGGAAATCCCATAACTGAATTCATGGTCCATTTAGTCCAACCAAATTCATGATTTATCTCCAATGCCCTGAAACAAATTTTATGCCCATTATCAAAAGAACATAGTTACAAAATGGACGTTCATGTAATAAATATTAAAATATTTATCTTCTAAATACTATTGTGCACTACAGTGTGTAAAAATGGAATATCCATAAAATTGTAAAATGAACGAACTAATCACAAATATTTTATAAATAAACATATTTCACACAATGTGAGAAAATTTTATCATTTATTATCATTAAAATCATGAATTAAAATATGTTTTATCAACTCACCCACACATACCCATTTTCATTCATTGTAAAAAACTCATATCATGTATTCTAATATAAATTGTGATATGTAAACATCAATATCATATATAAATTTTTTTTAAAACAATTATCATTGAGATAAAAAAATTCCATACCAAGAAACAAAAGATATATTGCCTTATAAAAAATATTATTTCTTGTTCTCAATTTATATCATTCAATACATTTCCACATCATTTATCCTCGCATGAACACAAAACACATACCACACATGAATTTTCTTTTAACACCCAAATGTCAATTTTTTAGAAATTTCGTTCTCATCCAAACTAATACAAGGGTCACCATAGGTATAATAAATTCATAAATCACCATCCAATGTTATTCATGGATATGTTTTTATCATTATAACATGTTTGGGTTGTTCTGTGGCTTTTAGTTAGTTGTATTTATATGTGAAAAATTCTGATTCGGAATGAAGAGGGCTTGACTCTTTTTGACGAAAAATTTCATTATTCTCATTTAACATAAATATTGTCTCCTGCTCAACCCCCATATCATCAATTCTTGATAATAGTCATTAATAAAAAATTAATTTGAACACCAAGCTAATTTCAGGAGAAAAATTTCAATCTTCTTAGACATGACTCTCTTATAACATCCAAATAGGGACAACATTCTTCTTCTATTAAAATATCTGGAAAGGCACGACATCACTTATCATGAAAGCTCAATAAAAGGTACATCATTAAATATGATTATATTCCATAGAAGAATACACATCTCATTAGAATTTAATTTTCCACCCAATGTATCACAGAATGTGGTAGCACAACACTAGACAACATCCCCCACACTTATGTTCAACTGGATTATGAAATTTCACATCTAGAGTTGGTTGGATAGAGAAAATCAGATTTTAATGTGGCTAAAATAATAGGTGGTTAATTAATTATATGGGATAAGAGGACTAAATGATCAAGGTATGAAATTATTAGAAGGTTTTAATGATAAATGGGATTTAATACCAAACATATTCCTCAATCAAATAAAACATAAGTACCTCAAACCCTCATGTATTGATAGAAGTAAATCAAATTATGCTTAAATCAAGCATATTTGGTTCTCCCAAAAACGTTATGTAAATGCAAAGATTATGAAAATAATGGTTCAGAAGACTCAAAATAATTTTTTTTCAAATATAATGATAGTAATATGTAGCATGGGATTCAAAATTCAGAGTAATATTCTTGAAATTTTTAAATATTTAAACATGATGCAATGTCATTTTATCACCCATTTATGCTTATTTTAATGGGATAAATTTTTTAAATTGTTGATATCGATTTCCAAATGGTGATGAGAATAATTTCAACTCGAATTCTCATTAGAACTCATAAAATTGAACAATAAACACACTATATTTTAAAAATCATATTATTTTCTATAAATCATTGAACAATATGACAACAATTGGAATTACTAAACTAAAATTTTCCCTTCTCCAAACATAAAATATTTAATTATCCTATATATGAAACCATGAGATGATATATGCACCTGAAATGTATTAATTTAAATTGGTCAGTGATTAAAATAGTGAAACTGTTATGAATGGCATGATATGTTGATGTGATAATGGGGTCTTGTAGTGTGACCAAATCCCCTACATAAGTAAGAAGTCCATGAATATATTTCTTCAATAATTTACCATTGAATGTAATGATCCTTATAGTGTCCTCTTGTGTGATATCCACTACCCAATAATGAAAACAATTAGTCAAAATATAATTACATAATCATCTGGAATGCAACTTACCAGGCATTAGCTTCAGCCATGAACTCTACAGTAGGACTTTCTCTATAACATGAACCTTCCATTATGGGATCATTATATAATGAGATTATTTTGATCATTCATTATGGATCCTAGAGTTCCCATATGAATACAATAGAATCTCCTCAAACTCTTTAATTTTCATCTTCCAATGGATTCCATATTGGGCCAAATCCATGTTGAATTTCATTATATCCCAATAAGCATGATGCTCAACATACACGGGTTGATGACATGCATTACCAAAAACAATATAAAATGGGGAAATACCAATGGGTGTCTTGTATGATGTCAAATATGCCCAAATTTAACTATCCATGCACTTGCTCCAATATTTCCTATTAAGATATACTTTTTTCTCCAAAACGTGTTTTATGTACCTTTTTGAATCCATACACTGGCCATTTTTTAGGGTGGTATGGTGTTGATGTTTTTTGTGTTACCCCGTACTTATGAAGGAGGGAAAAAATATTCCAAATGCATAAGTGTGTCCCTTGGTCACTGATATTGTCCTTTATAATCCAAACCATATAAAATATGTTTCTTGATAATGTCCACTAAAACATGAGAATCATCAATCCTGATGGCCTTATCCTTTAACTATTTACTCACATAATGAATAGAAATTTTTTTAACAAAAATTCAAAGGAATTTGGAAAATAACTTTTAAAATAAATTCCCCATACATTAACAATCTCAAAAAACACTATGTGTTGTTGGGGATACTCATGTCTCTAAGAAATGTTCTCAGTGTGTTGGCAATGAGAGCATGACTTACAAAACACATGGGAATCATGGAATAATATAGGAAAATATAATCCAAAGTCCAAAACATTCATAGCTATTTGTTGGGGGTCCAAAGTGTCCACCATAATCATGTATATGAAGAAAATGTTAAACATACTCCATCTCATGATCAGGAATGCAACTTTTAATTACATGGCCACTACACATGCGACATAGGTTTGGATCATCCCAGACATAAAATCATGACTCACTCTTAAACATTTGGACTTGATGTTTCATTAAATTTGATGGGATTTCAAAGTAAAAAATGTATTTAACTAAACCATCATACCATGGATGGGTACCTTAGATGGAATAAATATTCTCATTGGTGAATGTGTCCCAAAGTGGTAGATGGTCCAAGGTGTCATACTCTATTACGTTAGTAAGCCTAGTCATGTGGTCTTTCACTTTGTTTTAAAACCCATTATGGTCCTTTATCTCAATATTAAATTCATAGAGAAGGAGTACCCAATGGAAATTTCTAGATTCTTCAAGACGTACCTCAGAGTTGCATGGTCAGAAAAAAAAACTACATTAGATCCCAATAAATATGTACAAAATTTATCTAATGTTAATATGAAAATAAGAAACAAATTTTCCATGGTTTTGTAGTTTAATTGGGTGGTATCTATTTTTCTATATGCATTTGTAAAAACATTTGAACATCCCTCAACACATGAGATAAGACAGATCCAACTGCGAAGTTTAAGGCATCACACAAGAGCTCAAAATGAATCTCCCTACTTGGGGAATGTATGATTGGTGGAGTGGTCATACACATATTTATCTCATCAAAGTAGGTACAACAAGAATTATCAATCCTAAAATCATAATATCTTTGACGTAATTATGACATAGTTATAGAAATCGATCAAAAATATTTGATGAATCACAGATAAAATTCGGCATTCCATATGAAACTAACGAACATCATGTAGACATGAAGGATTGTGTAGGGATGAAATAATATTTACCTTATTTAGATCACCCTATATCACATGTTTTGACACTACATTCCTTATGAAAATGCCATGATCTACCATAAAATGACACTTCTCAATATTAAAATCCAGATTCTTCTCAATACAAAATTCAACACATTTCTCAAACTAGATATACAATCATCAAATCAATACCCATAAACTATAAAATCATCCATAAATACCTCCATGAAAGTCTTAATAATGTTAGAAATAATATGAACCATGCATATTGAGAAGGTACCAAGGGCATTGAAAAGTCTATATGGCATCCTTCTATAGACAAACGTACCAAATGGACAAGTGAATATTTCCATCTCTCGACCCTCAAGAACCATAATAACTGCAACATATCCATAAAATCTATCCATGAAACAATAATGTGTCTTCTGTGCGAGTATTTAAAGAATCTAATCAACAAATGGGAGGGGGAAATGGTCTATCTGAGTAGATTGAATTGGTTTCCAATAATCAATGTACAAACACCAAAATGATTTGTACAATAAATGGAATTAACACATCATTCCTATTTTTAATAATAATAAAACAACATTTATTAGGAACAACCAGAATAGGACTCACCCACTGGGAATAAGAAATGGGAATCATTATACATGCCTTGAAAAAATTTTATGCTATTTTTTAACATCATCCAAAATGGGTTGGATTGAGTCTCTATTGGGGATGAATAACTGGTTGAGACCCATCCTCCAAAAGAATCATATCCATGAAAATGGAAGGGATAATACATGATACGTCTATAAAGGACTACCTGATTTCCCTATTGATCTCCCTCAAAATATTCTAAATCATTTCTTCATGTTCAAATGGAATATTTTTAGAAATTATAACAGAAATATATCACCAAATAACACGTATGTGTATTTGAGATTAGATGAAAATGGCTTGAATTCCATTAAAGGGAGGTGATGTATGTATGGAGAAAATTAAGGAACTGAAATATCTGTACAATGAACATTAGTATCAGTATATATATCATCAAAACCATAGACTAAATCATCAAATACATCAACGTACTCAACAGCCATGTCATAATCAGATTTCACATGATCAAAATAAAAATATGAATCCTTTTCAAAATCAAATATAAGTGGGTATTGTGCATTCAATATTGGTTTGGTTGTACTCTTAGATATCAAAATAGAACCAATTTTCATAATCTCTTTAATCATTGGAAAATAAAAATCATTTGGGTTTTTACATGGTGGTTAAAAATAGGAGATAACAAAAGAAGAATGGTCTTCTAAGGGTACTGATTGGATTCCATGATATTAAAAATCACAACTTCATCTCAAAATTCCTTGGAAAGTGTAAAATCATTGAAATTAATGATAGTTTTTACAGTTTTAAAAAAGGGGTATCAATGATAATTGGAGCATATGAACTTACCTGATCATCATCCATCTTAATAATGTTGAAATCGGCTGGAAAGATCATGTCTTTTACAAGAACAATTAAATCCCCAAGGACTCCCACTGGATATGTTGTATCTTAATTCACCAACTACACCTCTACTCTTGTCAGTATCAAATCACCAACCTCTAATGAAGATAATATAGAGTGAGGAATTACATTTTGGAAGATACTAAAACATAATGAGCCTAAAAAAAGTGAAACTCCCTTATTGTTCATAGGATGGTGAATTTCCCTTGATCCTAGAACATTGTAGGCATTTCTAGAGTTGGTGTTATGAGTGCTGACACATTACATCCATGATTAATATTCTCATTTCCCTTGGCCCTATTTTATTTGTACAATATTCTCCTATTAATTAAATATACCTTAGGATTTTTCATGAGGTCTTCATGTATAGGGATGTTGATATCCACATGCTTGAATGCGTCCAAGGATTTGTTTTTCATCGCCTCTTCAGTCATTTTATTGGTTTTCACAATTCTATTTGGAAATACATTGGATTTATGAGGAACATCAACAATCGTATTCATACCCTTATCATTATCCTTTGATTCCTCATCAGTTGATAAGGAATGGGGCTTCTTCGGAGTTGAGGTGAATCCTATTGGAATGATAGGTTGAGATGTATCAGTTTTTGTCATCCAGCATCCCAATGTGATGGCACTAACATTCCCCATGGAATTTGGAGAAGATTGTAAATGAATATTTCTAGCATTCTTAAATTCAAATTTGTGGAGTGCAGTTGAAATCTGGATCATTTGAGTCTTCAACTCCCTCAGCTCCAAACCATGATTTTTCAACTAATTTTGTTGATTAAGAACAATTTAAAAAAAAGACCATCAGTGTTAGAATCTATCTTTAGTTGATAATTCTCATTTTGTTTAATTGTTTATTCCTGAAATTCAAATCTATATTGGGGTTATTGGAAAGCCTATTGTTAAGTTGGAGGATGTAGGATGCTTGGTTGAAAAAGGTGCCTTTTTTGATGTCCTGAGTTATACCTCATGTATGATTGATCCTTCCACCCTTGGTTGAATGTTGTATCAATATTTTTTTGGGGATGTGGTTGTGGTTTCTGCTACTGATATGGTCTCCCTAGAAACATTTATAAACAATATTATATTTCTTGTAGATGGGGGTAATTGTCATTTGGGTGGTCTTTTTCAGTGAAAATGATACTTGGCCTTGAAAGAGGGGGTTGGGATTTATCTTGTGCCAATGAAATATTCCTCAACAAAGTGGTCAATTATTCTATCTTAATATCAATAGAATAGATTTAAATAGAAGAATGACTTACCTGATATACTCCTCGGATATTCGGTGTACCTAGATCACGAAATTGTTGGTAGTTTTTTCCATTTTTTCGTTCATTTCACGTGAATCTACTGGTGTCTTGTCCACGAATGCTCCTCCAGCCACAACATCCACCTAGCTCATCTCCATAGGTGTGATTCCTTTATTTATGTTCTGAGTTATGAGTTTCCCACTGATTTGGTGATATAGTCTAATTGTGCATGTCTTCTTGAATCCTTAAAAGTACACATACATTGACTCCCCTTGTGCATGTCTAATCCCCTTGATTTCTTATTGAATAGAAGTGATCCTAGATGCATGAAAAATTATTTGCAAGAAATTTTGTTTCAAATCATTCCAACACATTACATATTTTGGTTGTAAATAATACATCCAATCCATTGAAGCTCTGTCTAGTGATAATTGCAATGATATTAGTTTGATTTTATCTTTAGAAACATTTCTTTTTTTGTTGATCATACCACATTAAATTATTTTAATAGTTTATTTTGTTCTGCACTAGATTATCTGTGAAATATTGGAAGAAGGTGAATTAATCCAGATTTTAGATCATTATCTGATTCGAGATTTTAGTATGCAATATAAATTGGTTGATAGTTAATATCTTGTCCATCCAATTCCTGATTAGTAATATTATGATCATTTCCATTATTTTCAGCCAATTGTTATTGTAAAATGGATGAATTTGAATTGATTCCAATTTCATTATTTTGAGAGTGGAGGAACTCTCAAACCGGTTTAATGTTTAACCTTCAAGTATACTTTGAATGTAAGATTCTATCCCATAGGCTAAGTAACATCTTAGGCTAAAGATCAATGAGATCCTCTGGAATAGTTAATGTAATAAATCAATGAATGATAAAAAATAAATGATGAAAATTGGACCATAATTAAAAGAAAATATGTTAGAGTTGGCATGATAATAATAAAATAATAGAGTAGGTGAAAAAAGATATGAAATGGGAATGAATAATGAAAATTGAGAAGAAATGAATTTAATGACTAATAAAATAAATACTTCTAATTGGTTGAATAAATTACATGCCTCCCCAGAAACAACACCATTTTTAAATGTGTTTTCATGGGTTTCCTCAAAAGATTAATGAGTTTTGGCGTACTTAGTTGTAGTAGAGAGGCTGACCAAAGTCATATATGAAAGAGGCAGTAATAGAAAAAATATATTAATGGTATTATAAAAATAAAATAAAATATATGAAAACACCGTAAATAAAAATAATGGTGGATTTTCATACTAATTACAAACCATGATTCTATTTTTTTGATGGATATTTTATTTTTTATTGCTTTTATTTTTGAAAAGATGATTAATTAATAAGGCAAAACTATATGATAATATTTTAAAAAATATTTTTAATTGTCATAATCGATCTAACAATACCTATTGATTTAATTATAAATAATTTTAATTTAAATTAATAATCAATTAATTATGATCCCCAAATTTTTTAACCCCTAAACCCTACCATAATTATTGTTACCATAATGATGAAGTAAATTATATCCTAGGTTATCTTCGAAACCTGAAATCACATCACCATACTTTTATTGTTATTCTAAGGATAGATTATGGTCATTGTTAAATTAAAGAAAAATATCCATACTCTAAAATTAATATGAAATTTTATAGGGATTATATTTGAACTTTACATATTTATCCTACAAGGTCATGTATTAACGAACATGATCGCACTCTCACAATTTACACAATATCAAGCTCGCTTGATTGTATATTAATTGTTCAATTTCTTTCAATGTTTCTTATAATTTAAACCCTAAAACCATGTATTGTGTAATTTTAATTACAGTATCGCAATGATTAAAAATAATTAAATGATGAGGGTAGAAGATAGATCGATCACTAGGAAAACTACTCTTTCAGGGACGATGTGGTCACTGTGGAGACATTTAGCATTAACAAATGATTGAAAGGGTAGAACCCAATCTCATCTCCAATGATGAGAAAAAACCATATAAAATGAAAAAAGAATAAAATAATTGTACAAGAAAGAATAAAAAAGAAGAAATAAAATAATAATAAAGATGTTCATTACACAAACAAAAGTTTTACAACACGAAGAAGAAGATGAAGTATTTGTCGAAGGGATCCTTGCTTCAAGAGATAACCATATTGAAATAGTTTTATAATTGGAGGGGATATAGTTCTAATCTATACATTTATTTCTAATTCAAGTCCCCAACCACTCTAAATTAGAAAAAAACTAATTTATATAGTAGATGGATGGCATGGTTTAAAGAGGATTTAAGTGTGAATGGGGAATCTAAGCCAAATATTTTAACCAAATTACACCATTTATTTGACCTCCAAAATGAGTGGTCCAAATATTCTTCCTAAGGAAGGATATGTGCACAATTGGGATGGGGAGTTCCATTACAAATTTAGTCACAATCTATGTTTAGAAGAAGTTGTTGTTTCCCAAGTACAGAACCAATGACCAATATGGTAGGACCCTCACAAATTTGACATCATAGTCCATTTATCCCAATCAAATGAAAATTTTAGCACAAATTTTCTACATAAATGTTGTATCACATTAAGTTACGAAAACAGTTACAAAATTTCAATTTCAAATAATAAAAATTAAAATATTTATCTTTGAAATACAACAGTGCGCTATAAATTATAAAATAGGAATTTCAATGAAATTTTAAAATGAATGATCTAATCAAAAATATTATATAAATAAACCAATTTTACACAATTTGAGGAAATATTATTATTTATTATAAATAAAAAATTCAATAATTTTTTTTAATCAAACATACAACGACATTTATTTTGTTAATTGGATTTATAATTTATGAATTAGTATTTTTTTTAATATGGGGATCATTATAATTTGATGGGTACTAAAATTTTCTCAATTCACATGATTAACTGGAAGTGATCATATATTTGATACTAAAATTGAATGGAATTTAATTCATTGGAAATATTTTTTAAAAAAAAGTAAATGAAAAAAATTAAATGAGTTTTCTCATTCCATTTTTTAGGAAACCATAATTAAAGATAAAATAATGTTATTGTTAGGATAGATTATATTGTGTAATATTATAGGGTTCCAATAGTTTGAACCATGAATAAGGAATCAGTTAATTAAATATGGAAATTTTTTTTTTATATACATACTTTTTTTATAAAAAAATACAATTTATCTAGAATGCATGAATAACTTGTGTTTGGAGCCTTGATATATCCTTTAATTAGGAAGGAAGAATGCATTGTTATAGTAACTTGTTTCCCTATTATGTGTGAATTTTTTAATTATTCCTTTTTATATTCTCAGGAAATGATAATGGGATGTGATATGTTATTGAGATGGATAATCCTAGATTTAATAATGATATAAGGAGTGGAGGCTAATATGATGTGGTACAATTGACACTTATTATGGAGAGATGCATGGAAATATGAATGTGGGTAGCAAGGATGGAACTAGATATGATATTTTGGGATGAAGTTAAAACATTGAATTTATGTACTTATGTTTGATGTTTGGTTGATATAAATATTTTTAATGGTTAAAGATCAGTTTTTTTGTTTAGTTGAATTTTTCCCCACTACTAAATATATTTGGATGTCCTTAGATTAATTTGTAAATATTAACCTATGTTGTATTTTAATACTAAAAAAATTGTCAGATAGAGATTAATAATGTTCATTAAATTATATAACCGACAATGTTGGTGTTTCATTACTATATATTAGAAGACATTGATAAATTGTGTAATCAATTTTTATTATACCAAGAGGGCATAGAAATTACAATAATTGAATATGATATGTGTAATGTTGGATAATACTAATAGTTAAATAATTCCTAAAAAATTACTAATTATTAAGGAAATGATAAATTGTAAAATATTTAATTTAATATTCCTCAATGAAATTATTGTGTGCATATATGATATCATGTAGTGATAAGTGGAATATGTGAATCTAAGAAATATTAGCTGATGTTGAGTTTGAAACTATGTTATTGATTTATTGTGTTTATGATTATATTATATCATATAAATCATTTGTTTTCATAGGCTACCCCACCCATGTTAGTTAAGGAAAAATATTCCTAATGGACTATGGTTGGGTGCTTTACCTAACAACCCTGTCAAAATATGGATGGATGATTACTCCCTCTTACCATATTTTCATATCATGATATTATTATGTGACATTATACAAGGAATGAATTTTCCCCATATATGAGTTTATTGATATGATATGCCTTTTGGTTGTTTCATACATATGTATCCTCAAATGCAGTACCCAAAGAAACATTTTTTTTCTTTTGAGTACGAGATGTGATGGATCGAGGTGCATACCCAATGTATGGGATGTGATGAATTGTGGTATTATTCTCATTTTATGATATATATAATTTAATATTTGGTGACTCATTAATATAACTTAGATAATATTTGATGATATGGAATGGGTTAAAGTGATAATGTGATGCATGATATATATGTTTTCATAAATAGGCTTTGGGATTACATGATAAATTATTTTGGAGTGAAATGGAACATGATGTTCAATGTTATTGAATTTTGAAAAACTGGTTGGGAATATATTGTGGGGTAACCATTATTTTTCATTACTAGATTATATTTTATTCAATCTAAAATACATTGTGATAGTTGGAAATGGAAATGATGTGAACATCGTATACAAGTTTAGATGATGAGTTAGTTTCACTACTTTCCACTAATATTTTGTATACATTAATTATTAATTGAAAAAGAGTCTCTAGGTAGGATCCTAAAAATTAAAATGTTATGATCACCCCATGTATACAGAAGTATTTTTCAGTTCATTAGGATCTATTGGGAAACTAGGATATGTGTTATTGATTTTTGGTTTGGATAGAGTTGTTTAGACATCATAGTTTTCACCATTAATAACATTTTAGTATTTTATAGTTACAATTATGTTATTTTAGTATTGAATAGAATATAAATATATGTGAATGGGGTTATTTAATATATATAAGCATCTATTGACTAGTTTATCTATATTATCGTTCTCCAATATATGTTCACATAGATAGTAATTCCTACCTTATGCATGCATATTATACCATTAATGTAATTCTCTATCCCAGGTCCTGATAGAATATGGACTTAGGTAGTCATAATATTCCTTCATTCATTCCCATACTATGTGGGTTACTCTTTTATGGGAGATGGGCATGGAATAATGTTTGAAATGAAAAAAAGAATTTTATTTTATGTTGGAAGAGATGTTACAAAGATTTCACATTATAGATTTAAATTTGAGGATATTTTAAATTAATTTCATAATTATGTATGTATGATAATGACGTAAACATAATGATGTTTTTGTTGTGGAATATCTATATTAATAAATTTTAAAAGGTGTTTTTAATTGAAGAAAAATTTACAATTAAAATCCCTTATATCCTTAGAATGAATACATTAATAGACTGTATAATGTTTCTAAATTCATTTCATCATATTATGACAAATGAATTTCATTATGTTTAATTAAGGGGCTCCATGATGCTATTGGAATTTAGTTAAGAATGATTATAACTTATATCCCTTAAAATAATGGGAAACAAAATTAACTTATTTATAGTGTATAACATGTCCTACATGACTGTGTATTGGTTTTTAAAAATTATATGATCAATATTTATCAGTGGTATATTTGTTAACAACATCTATTAATCAATATTTTCATTATAACAATTTATACCTTTATAATATTGACCTTGTTAGTTCCCATTATATTTTGGTATGTAAATTGTATAGAAATTTGTTATTTGGAGTTTGACACATGATAGATCAAATTTATTCACTATTATTTTATGCATAGGCTTTATCTCATGATTTGTGGAAAATATGACAATTATCGATCATGATGACCCTAATTGTTTAATATTGTGGACAAAACAAATTGTGTCTGAGGAAGGGTTGAAAACTAGTTGTGGGGGGTTAGTAGATGGATTAATTATTAAAAATTATTATTTCTAATTCAAACTCCTAAAATTGTTAACAATTTTGTTCAACTTATTAATTTCTCATTGTAACCCTTATTATGAATTAGTATTAATTGATAGAACCACATATGATATTTAAATGGTTCAGTATAAAAACCTACATCGTTCCATGTGGGTTATCCATTAATCATTGATTTTCAAATAATATCATCAACTTCAACTACCATGGATTATAGAGCATCTAGTTATAAACCATAACAGTTGATCCTTCATTTGATCATTGTAATAACCCTAGTAATCCAACCCTTTTTTCTTATTTATTTATACCCCCAACCATTAAATACTCCTCAATAGTTTTTATAAATTAATGAAACCCCCACTAACAAGATCATTCTCTTTTTAGTTACTAATATACTATATGATGACATCTTAGTATTACTTTATTATCTTTTCAGATAATTAATTAACCTCATATATTGAAGATACTTGGATGCATGCTGGTCTTGAAAAAATATACATGATAACTTATTTCTAACAGGTTACCTTTGTGGAACACTACATAAAAAATTAATTCAAATGATGAAGTCACAACTGTAATAAAATGTATAAAATGGTGCCAAAAACATAAAGAATATTATTGGGATGAAATATATTAAAAATTGTCAATTGGAACTCACTTCTAGAATTTTCAACATTAATTAATGACTGTAATGAAAGATACATAGTTCATGAACAATGAACACAACACTTTATCATTCCAATTACAATATATAACCTCAGTTTTCAAAAATTTAATATCAAAATATCTCAATCACCACATTATTATTTCTCTAGTATTTTTCATTCAATCACGTGATGATTATTATCGATTGTATGTTGGTTTCATGGAATTCATGGATTACACGGATCATTTTCTCTACTGTCCTTCAGATGAACATGTTGTGTTTAAAAAACTATCCTACTTGATGAAAAATATAACCATAACAACTCGGTATGTATTTCTAGTCATTTTACTTACATATCATAAAGAGATCATTTGATGATCCATGTTTCCTCGTTAATGGGATATGGGTGATCAAGGCACTCTCATTGGATACCTTCACATGAAATGTATTTTATGTTGGATCATTGACATGAAAAGAGGAATTCCATGAGTTTTTTTCTAAAGAATAAGATTGACAATCAGATCTACATTGTGTTAACCCATTCAAATGAATGGATAAAAACAAATTTTCTTCATATCCTGAATGAATTTCACATGATACTTCAGTTCAACATGTGATCAACTCACATTCATGCTCTGATTCAGGAAAAAATGATTGTTCTTTGTGTAGTATTAAAGTAGTGGATCATATTCTTATTTAATAATTTTATATATGTTAATTTTGATATCCTTCCTTTCCTATAAGTGTTTCATCCTAGAAAAATATTTTTGTATATGTGGTTTAAAACATCTAATGATCATTGTTTTTTATTAAAATATTTAAATTACCATCTTCATTGATCCTCATGTAATGTTTAAGTGATCATGTGATTCCCATTATCACTTCACATGACCTCTGCACCATTTATATGCTTCCTTGATGTATATATTTTCATAAACATTTGAAAACATCACACAATAAAATCTAAAAATGAATAATGGTTCATTTAATCTAATATAAATTTTTCTTTATGCGATGGATTCCCATGACACTAAAAATATAGTTGATATATCTACATGTAGTGTCATTTTCTCTAATGATGGATCTATTATTATGAAATTATTTTTATGTAATCCATAGATAAACATTTGAAAACAACATAGAAAAACAATTGTGATCATCAAAAATTTCAAATAACTGTCATGCATGAGAAATTATTTTTCATTCATGTATTCATTTCCTAATGCATATCTTCTTCGCATTCGTTAAATTAGTAGTGATGGTATAATATCATTTTTCTCTTCAATTGATAATTGGTTTGTGCTCATTGACGGTCACGTGAATGAAGTTGATTTGTTATCTGAATATGATTGGATCAAGATATAGAATTCCATAGATTATTAAAATTTGAATGATATTATATATTCCTTATATATTTTTTAATATATATAAATATAAAAAATATGTGCATGTCTCACATTGAATATCTCATGTGGCTTAACACTATGTTATAAAGAAACCAGATTCCTTTTGTTTATAGGTATGTATATTATGTCTACTACCCACACCCATTCCTCAATTTATTTTCACCAAATTAGCATAGTATATTTCTACCATCACTCGCTCATATGTGAAAATACAATACCCACTCACCACTCCATCCACCACATAAACCCTTGTGGGCTAGTACACCCATTCAATTGAGTCATATTCTAAAATAAGTAATTGATCTGGTCCCATGTGTTTTCTTGGTTGATGTAATTTTTTTAAAGGTAATGCTTTGGTTACAGACCAATGCAAAATTTATTGATAAACAAAAAGGATTACAAGAGGCGAAAGGATGAGATTTTTTTATAGTCTCTATCAAAAAGATATAGTAAGTCAGATGGAATAGAGTCTAGCCAATTCATGATCTGATGTATTCCTTTGTTGGAAAGAGCATCATCAACAGCATTCGATTCACGGTAGGCATGAGTATATATATAATCGATCCCATGGAGCAAGTTTAGACAATTCATCCAATGAGTGTTAAGTGTTAGACAGATGGAAGTTGCCATTCCAGATGGATTGAATGATAGTGGTTGAATCAATTTAAATCCATAGCTTTCTCCAACCTCTTTTGATCGCAAGATCAACAACATGAATGAACCCAGCATTTCCGCCTCTAGAGATGTAGAGTGACCACATACAACATAGAAATAGCCCTGACACTGGATAGTTGAATCTTTGAATATAGAACCACAATTGGCAGGGCCTGGGTTGCCTTTGGAAGATCCATCAACATTCACTTTGATCCATCATGGCATTGGTGATTGCCATAACATATCAAATGAGTGTTTGGGCTTTGGATAGATGCCAGGAACACAGAGATGCCGAAGGATATCAATGTCACCAACCGAGTTGTTGCAACAGACTTTTTGAATTGAGGTATCCTAATGAACCCCAAGAAGAATATGAGATTTCCCTGCATTTAGATTTAGAGAGTTATTATTGTGAATGAGAGAATTTCTAACATACTAGATCTCATGCAGAAGTTTCGCCACTACCGCCCGAAAAATATTTTTAATCTGCAGAGAAACCTCATGTCTAGTACAATTTTTTAATAACAATGAAATTGAGTTAGTAGAGAACCATCTACAATTAAATAATTCATAAATATATTTCCAAAGAGCAAAGGCTGTCGCACAAGAGAGAAAAAGATGATTGACATCCTCCCTATGCTGATTACATAGGCGAAATTTAGAGCAGAGTTGAAAACCAAAATTTTGAAGACCAGTTTCTGTTGGTAATCAATTATGGGAAACGCACCAGATAAGGGTGATCCTAGAAGGTTTAATCCAGAGTTTGTTAAAATGATTCACCCAAAGAAAACTAGAGTAATTTTCAGATAAATTATAACTATAAAAATTTTTTGAATCAAGAATACCATTGGTAGGAGGTTCCCAAACAAGGAAATAACCATCAGTAGAAAAAAGATGATTATCAATAATTTGTGCAATATTATCAGGGAGATCATGTTGTTGAGATTTTAAGACCTCCTTTATTGTCTAATTAGTATATTCAAGGGGATTTTTAGAGGGTAACAAGGATATCAGAGGTGTACCACACCAATTGGCAGACCAAAAATTTATGGAAGAATTAGTACTGACTATCCATCTAGAATTTTTCATGATCTTGTGATAAGAGTCCCGGATAGAAGGCCAGATGGATGAGTTGATGAAATTAAAATTCCCTTTTAAAATCATAAAGGGGAATCTATGGTTCAGGAATTCAGTAGCCTTAGAAGTGGAATTAATAATGTGCCAAGTGAGGTGGGCCTGAAGATCATCAGTGAACAAATTTAATTTTTTTATGCCAATACCTCCATTAGCATTGGGTTTGCAGCAGGATTTACAAGGTATTGTAACTAGCTTCATCTAAAAGATGCTTCCATACCAAATGATGTTTTTAATATATGTATTAATTTTTTTAAAGATGCGTGCGGGACATTTATAGACCATAAGGGAATAGACCATTTTAGAATCAATGGTCGATTCAACCAAACAAATTCTCCCAGCCATGGATAGGGATTTCCCTTTCCAACTAGCGAGTTGATTTGTGATTTGATCAATGATGTTAGAAAAATAGGTTACTTTGGGCCGACCCCAAAATATTGGAACACCTAAGTAAATGAATGTTAAAAAACCCTCTTTAATACCCAGATAAGTGGTTATATTATATTTCCTTCTTATAGGAAAATTTTTCCCAAAAAAAATATATGATTTGTTCCAAGAAAGTGCTTGACCTGTGATTTGTTCATAGTGAGAAATAGCATGCTTGAGAACATGAATATTTTTTTGATCCCCTTTAATGAATAAAATAATATCATCAACATATAAAAGGTGGGTAAAGGAATTTATGTACTTGGAAACATGTATGGGTTTAAGCATATTTTGATCATCCAAATTGTTAAGAAGTCTACTAAGGTAATCCTCAGCAATAACGAAAAGGATATCAGAAAGCGGGTCACACTGCCTAACACCTTTTGAGAAATTGAAGAAACCTCTAGGGGTACCATTAATTAGTATAGAGATATAAGAAGAGTGAAAAAGAGTCTTAATTTTACCAATGAAGGGATCACAGAAGCCAAATATTTTTAGGACATTGACAATAAAGTTCCCGTCTATGGTGTCAACAGCCTTTCTGATATCCAGTTTGATGGCCACATAACCCCCTATTGTGCTTTTATTTAAACAATTGGAACATTCAGAGGCAAGATAGATACAATCTTGAATGGACCTTCCTTTAGTGAAACCAAATTGGTTCCAAGAGACTATTCTATTGCAGATAGGAGCAAGTTTATTAGAATTAATTTTGGTAATGATTTTATAGATAGTGTTAATCAAAGCAATTGGACTGAAATGATGGATCTCAGAGGAATTCTCAACCTTAGTAATTATGGTTAAATATTGAGCATTGATTCCATGGGGTAGATATCCATGAGTGAAGAAGGTCTTAACAAGGTTACAAACATCATTGTGTATTATATCCCAATTTTTTTTGGAAAAAACCATTATTGAACTTTTTCGGACCACGAGCACTGTCAGGATTTAGACCAAAGACTATGTCTTTGATTTAATGATCAAGAGGGGTGCTCAAAAGATCTTCATTGTATCTTTCATCCACCATTAACGGAATAATATCTAGTTTAAGATCGATATTTATATCTGGACCATTAAAAATGTTATAAAATTGCGAGGTGACATGATCCGTAATGGATTCTTCAGAATCAATGATCAAGACATTATTAATTATCATAGAAAGAGGATGATTGACCTTTCAATTTATTTGAAGAAAATTATAGAATTTTGTATTTCAATTACCATTAGTAAGCCATTTTTTCCTGAACACTTTTTTATGAATATTATCCTTAAAATTCAGTAAGGAATTAAGTTTAGAAGAGTTATTAGCTTCGACTTGTGGATCCATATTTAAATCTGAATTAGTGTTCTGAGTTTGAATAAGACTGATTTCATCTTCAAGATAGGATATTTCAAGATCTATTTGAAAATTTGTATTTTTAAACCATCCTTTGAGATCCTGCTTGAGTATTTTACAACTTGCTTAAACAAGAAAAAGAATCATTATGGTGTTTCATGGAGTTCTAGGTGTCATAGATAAAGGCCAAACTATCTGGATTCGAACACCAAGCATTATTAAATTTTAAAGGAAGCACAGGCTTTCGATCATTCGTAATAATGATAACCAGGATAGGATGATGATCAGAGTTGAGTCTCGGAAGAGTTACACTGTATATTTTGTCCCAGTTATCAAGAGTCTTCATGTTGACAAAAGCCCTGTCAAGTTTACTAGGAACATTTTTAGTGTAATATTTCTTGGACCAAGTGTATTTTGCACCATTAAGAGTGATTTCAAAGAGGTTAGATTCATCAATAGTAGATTAAAATTCCTTGGAGGATATAGAAATATGCGATGGAACAATTTTTTTAGAAGGGGAAAGGATGGAATTAAAGTCACCTAAGATAACCCATGATTCTTATATGTGTTTAGCAATATTGAGGAGTTCATGCCATAATGATCTCCTATCCTGATATCAATTATTGGCATAAACCATAGTGAAAAATATATGTCAACCATTCCACCAGAAATCATAGGTAAGGTGTTGTTTAGAAAGTCTAAAAATGTTGACATTTTTAATAAATTGTGGAAAAAGATCCACAAAGAGTCAAATTGAGGACCACTTTTACAATAACCTAAAAAACGATAATTCAGAGATCCAAATATCATGTAATTCATTTTAAAATTGACTTTAGGTTCAGCAATGGAAAAGAGTTGGGGTTTATGAATGTTAAAATCCTCCTAAGTGTTGTGGAGGTGTCATTGTTGGCCACACCTTGGCAGTTCCAATAATGGAAATTCATTTCTATTTGCGGTTTGGGTTAGAAACCTTCTTTTTTTTAGATTTACCAGATCCATTATACTTTTGGTATACCGTGACCATTGAGGAAGATGTATAATTATTTTGACTCTCATGAGTTTCATAACTTTGAGAGGAATCAGATTTTAGGTGTGAATTTGGGCTAAGAGCAGCAACTGGAGTGCTCATAGGAGCAGGATAGATTAGTGTGTGATATTTTTATGCTCTATGAATAGTGGACTATTCAGATGAGAGATGTTTCTCATCTCTAACCAGAATAATCTCATTAGCTAGGGACGAAAGTGGTGGGTTTGGTGGTTCAAGAGAGGAAATTTTAGAGGATATAGTGGTC
This sequence comes from Viscum album, assembly GCA_963277665.1. Taxonomy (NCBI): domain Eukaryota; kingdom Viridiplantae; phylum Streptophyta; class Magnoliopsida; order Santalales; family Viscaceae; genus Viscum; species Viscum album. The sequence continues at coordinate 1,845,540,780 of OY728156.1, forward strand.
GGAATAGGACCATCCTGGACAATCTCTTGAATAGCATCCGGAGTAGAAGGTTGCTCAGGATGAGAGTATGTTCCAGACATAGACTGGATATTTTCCGGTTCAACAGGTTTCAACGAATCTGATATAGAATCAGAAATAGTAATAGAATCTTGCTTGTCAACAGGAGGGCTGGGTATCGTGCTGTTAGTCAAACATGAGGCAGGTTTATGGATTGTTTCAGAATATGAAACAGAAACAGGCAGTGTGGTGTGTGACATGCTGTGTGCCAAATGAAAGCAAGAAGGATCAACCCTAGCAGCATGTAAGACATATTCATTAATAGGACTAGAAGATTTTTCAACAAATACTAGAGTAGACTTGTCAGAATGATGCTGTGACAGAGCAGAAGTCTGCATGTCAAAAGGAGTATTAGAGACCTCCTTGTCGACTGAAACATGTTCTATATTCAAAATGGAAGCAGAATCATCCGTGTGTGATGAAATGTGAGTAGTTGTAATTCCAGGAGAGGCAGAATTAGTAGATTGAGTCTCTATACTACAAACATTAGAAACATTAGTACTAGGTTTATCATTTGAAAAGAAGTGCACAATGTTACCTGGATCTGCAGTGTTCATAACCTTACCCTGTGACATGCTAGAAGAAGAAGTATTTCCCTTGAGAACGGAAGGTACGGAGGTCTCCAGGTCCCTACAATTATTATCATTTAAACATGAGGTACCAGAGGAAGAATCAATAAAAGCAGGATTGGAAATAGTAAAATGGTATCTCTTAACTGAACTACCACTGATGCATTCAACTACTGGTTTTTCTAAACAATTCTGGTTGTCATTGTTTTGTAGGGACTCTTCTTCTGTAACCAAATCGCCCCAAGATATTCCTTTTAGGGATAGAAAGTCATTGGATTTTTTAACCCATATATTTTGCTTTGGGGGGGGTCAGAAATAAAAATGACATTCTTACCTTTTTTAGCATGCTTTACTTCATTCCAATCATTATTAATAAGAGGGTCCATTTGTTTCCTAACTACCCTACAATTTTTATTATTGTGCCGAATCAGTTTTCATACTCCAAAAAGGGTGGCTTCTTTTCATACTCAATACTGAGCTCAAATCTATGATCAGGGGTATCAAATCCTATGTTGGATAGAAGTTCACTGGCTATGTTTACTTCAACCATAACTCTAGAATAAAGGCCTAGATCCCCATTCAATGTTCTATGATCAATTTTAATAGGGGATCCAATGCATGAAGAAATGTCATTTAAATTCTTTGGATTCCAATCAAACCAATTAAGCCCATGAATTCTAACCCATACGCGTGCCATATAATTTTTGTGTGTGTATGGGTTAAAGGCAGGGTCCCAATCCAAAATTCTAAAAAAATCCAGGCTGAATCTGCAAATTACCCATCTTCCATACCTAATCTAGTTCACCTTGAGAGCTGAAGAGGATGTGATAGTACCCTTTACCAAGGGGAACCATCTTCCATTTTGAAGAATTCCAGTATTGAGCAATCCTACTCTTTAGTTTGGAAAGAGGCCAGGGTCTATCCCCTCTGTTGTATGTGATTCATCCAAGGACCGAGTACTTGCACAATTGTTCTCATTGCTTCAGGGATTCCAGATTAGCATCGATAAAGAAGCAACCATCTTTCATCTTTCTGTAGAGAGGATTCATACATTCCTTCATGCTACTAAGATCAGCACCTTTTAGTGCATCTCGGAAGGAGACAGGAAGAGATCTAAGAGGAATTTTAATGTTTCCTACTTCGATTATTGAGGAATCAGAATCTGAAGAAGAAGGAACAGGAGGGGAATAAATATCCCACTCCGGATCGAAGCCGGCCATAGGAAAGCTCAGGGAGAAACATCCGCAAATGTTAGGGTTTGGAGATTCCCGTTGGAGAAAAGTTCGATAGCTCCCATCCTTCCCTCTTTGTTCATTAAATCATTTATGTGATCATGCCTAAAAATCCAAAATTTTATTGGTTGATGTAAAATTTTAATATAATGCCTAATCAAAATTTTATTTAATTAAAACTATGTATAAAATACAATTACAATCCTTCTTTAGTAGTATTCATAATATAACAATATGTTAATTTTTATGAAGTCATTCACATAATTTTAGTAAAAAAATTACATGGTCTTCTTCTTGTCTTCCTCACATAGACTCCCTCATAAACATATTCTCCTTTCCCAGACAATAGTGGCTTATATTGTTTTATGAAATGATAACTCTTTAATTCCATTTTTAGAAGTGTTTTCAAAATATGTTTAATTCAAAAAATCGTCATATTTATTATTGAAAAATTAATTTTTGATATCATCATCAAATATACTGAATAAATAATGATGTTCTGTATAATATTACTAACTTCATCTCATTCATATTTTATATCCAAGAGAATTCTTCAAGAATTTTATCCAATGCTGATAAATTAATCTATATACATTATAATAATCATAACTTCTCACCATCCACATACCAAACTAATATTGAAACACCATTTTCCATAAGTTTTTCTCTAGTACCAATAATCTTATCCTTTGTATTATGTGGAAAATATTTATTCACATAGTCATAATTATATTTTTGTGAACTAAATTTATCCCTCTTACTGGTATTAAAATTAATTGTTTATGTGTGGTTACTTTTCATTTCATCATTCTTCTAAAAATTATCATCTCCCTTATATGAAAAATTCATTATAACTTTTAAGTTGTAATTTTATAAAATGAATCACTTATCAATGACCCTTTAGTTATTTATAATTATTTCTATCTGATATAACCCAATTTTTAATACAATTGAGATAGAACCAAGCTAGTCCATAAAATCCATAAATAATAATTCATGTGAAATGATTCTTATAACTTATCAATATTCACATAGTGTTTGGAAATAAAAAAATTAATATTGAAATATTTAACCCTATTATAACTTTATGAAACAAAACAAATTACTATCCTTCAAATGACAGAAGTCGCACATTGTCTCATTTTATCATCAACCAAGAACTCAACCTCAATATTCATGATTAATTAAATAATGAATGTGGGATGAAATGTGATTAGAATATTTCAACATCTAATTTAATAAATATTTTTAGATGTTTCATATTCAATTTGAATGGATTATTTCCCAGCATTATATCATCAATGTCCCCAATCAAGGGAATTATTCATGTTTATTAATTCCAATTATTTACAACGAGAAGAAAATATGAAAAATGTAGAATATGTAAGAACATTCTTGATCATTAGGAGTAAAATTCATTCTATTGGTCACATCTAAAATTGGGTTATTATAGTCTCCCATTACAAATAGTCACTACATAAGCATTTTTTAGAATATGTTCTTCCACCTAGGTTCCTATAGACAATATATTTCACATATTTTTTGCATGTTTATCAAAATCCTCCAATTTCTTAACCAATTTTAGCATAGTTATACAAACTATGATGCAATCCTTCCTAACAATCTCTATCCTTGCTAAATCATCACATGAATTTCTATTGTTTTTTGTACTTAATAATATTCTCATTATTATCATATGAAATTTATATTGGAATTCATGTCATTAATCATCAACATTTTGAATCTTCAACTTACATATTCCATATACATCTTCTAATAATTCACTACTATTCTAAATTAGTAACTTTGAATGATTTTATCACAATATTCATTATATGATAATGTATTATCATATATTATTTAATTATTTCCATTAATTAAATCATATTTCATGGATTGGAAATTTTATACCATCAGTTGTTATATTTATATCAATATCTTTCACAACATTAACAAAAATCACTGAGTTTGTATCTTTTATAATGATATACTTTATTTAAAGAGATTTATTGTTTTTATAGTTCTTCAGACCATCCATTTTTTTTACTATGGGTAAAAAATTTTCATAACTAATTTATCACTACTTTTATGTTATAATTGATACATAATTCATCCTCTTATAAAAATTTGGATCAAATGCCTTATTCTTCCCCTCATATTTTAATCGAAACATATCACCTTTTTTCATGTTTATATCTATTTTTGTCCCAGTATTCACTTAAAATTACAACATTATTTCTATGTGATTTGTATAGACCATCCCCAATTATAATAGTGACCCATTCCCTTAGATTAATCATACAATGTATAAAAGAATTTAGTTATATTTATTGTTGATATGTTAATTTTCTATGTGTTTTTCTTATCTTGTGTATTTATTTTATATCTTCATAAATCCCCTAAACTATATGGATTCTGTAATTTTCATGAGTCTTAATGTTAGTACAACATTCCAATGAAATATTTCAATTCATATAATAACACCAAAAATAACATATGAATCTCGTTATCATTATTTCAAGTATATTCCTCCATGATTTCAAATATTATGGCACTTTCTACAGTTGAGTCATGGCACCCCACATTTGGATACTACATAGTGAGTGGCTACTCATGATTCTTTTCATATCAACCCTCAAAGTGGTCAAATTATCATCATATTTATAGTCCAAATTTAATTATAATTTGTTTTATATCATGTAAAATATTTTAAATATCATTAGTATAATAAATATTTCAGTGTCATGGGATGTATACTCTATGGTGAATATTTCAATTTTATAAGAAGATGATCTCATGATATTACTGATATATTGCTGCTCAAAAAACACATTTGTGGAAACAACTATTTTTAAACATATTTTAGATGTTCTAGTATTAGGTAACTCTAAATTATTCAATTTAACATGTAGGTATAAACACTTCATGTTGAGATAGTTCTTAACTCCCTTATATGATCTCAAAATATCTTAAAAAATACCTTCAGCCATTTAATTTTTTCTTCAAGCATGTTATTTAACAGTGAACTGAATTATCTATCTCAATATAATTTATATCCATATTCTCTATTCAATCATATTTTAAAACATTGGTGATAGTTCGATATTTTTTAAGTGCATTAAATTATTGAACAAAAAATAATTTTTAAAAAAATATTCTCCCAAAAATATCTTTTCAATTCATCAATAGAATCACTATATCAATAATTTCATTGAAATTTTTTACAAACTATAATTTTATAATAATTTTGAGAGTTTTGGATGTGACAAACAATTCAAGAAAAATAATCATTCTTATAATTATCCCCATCTTCCAGCTATACGTCCTTCATCATGTTGACCAATGATTCTTTCAGAAATATGTTTTAAAACTTCATTGGTTATGTTAATTATATGTTATTTAAATATAGAATGATGATCACTGAGAGATAATATATAATAAAAACATGAAGAAACATCATTAAAAGAATCTTAATACATATATTTTTGTAATATATACAACTTTCATTACTATCAGTTTTTGGCATCGTTACATTATCTAAAAGACTCGTATTAATCTTCCTTACATGTACATTAATATTTATCCTCAATGTCCTCGAGAAAATATCCATATTTTTATCCTCAGGTGTTTTATCTTTTTATTTATGGGAGGTATCTCACTTATTTCTATATATAAAACATTACAAAATATTTATTTATTAATTAATATTGAATTATTTTCATATACTTCTAATAGTTCCGTATACTGAATTGACCATGAAGGGGGGGGGGGCTTTATTAGTTGGTCACTTATTAAAAATTTATTTTTCTGATTATAATGTTCTTGATCATATTATGTTACTTGATACACCAAGATATTTATAATAGCATGATTTCATGTATATAAGTAATATGATAGAACATATCACAGGATAAATATATGGTTAAATAAAGGACGTAATCCTTGACGTTTTAGATATTTCCAACAATATAGAATCTCCACTATAATAATATCATCAATAAAAATGGTTACATAAGAAATTTATTATACAAATCATTATAATATATTCATTTTGATCATCGTTATTACCCCTATAAATCCTTATCTTATTTATCTATTTTTACTCCCATCAAAATTATTTTACACAATTATTGTAAAGACATGTTTTTCCACCAACATATTATCCTTATCCACGTATGTTCTGATCCAGTATAGTATGATATAATGATCATCATTTATGTGATTTTTCGTTACTACATTCTATTGTATACATCATTAACCATTACATCATCATTTCCTAATAAAATATATCAGATCACTTATATATTTTCTGTTTCCTCATTTAAAATTTTCTAGGAAATATTATTCTACGGATGTCTCAGCCAAAATATTTTTTTTATTGTGGTGGAAAAATTATATAAAATAATTTTATATATAGGAATGAAATTTATAATTCCAACTCAACTTACCTTATTGAATTATCAAAACTAATTCATTCATTAATGCATATATATATAGTTCATGTACAATGCACCTAACAATTTATAATTCTCCATATTTTGTGTAATTTCCCAACTAAAATATTTAATATCAACATATCTCAATCATCCATTTAAAATTTATATTGATTTTTTGATTTAATAAATTTATGTTTATTTAATACATTTCATAGATTTCATGGAATACATCGATTACATGAAACCATTATCTATCACATCATTCATGTTACCTCATATATATCACTCTATCTTCCTTCCGGAACAATATCCTCATGAAATCTAAGAAAGGATTTTATGTTCTCTTCCTTTTTTTGCATGATGTTATAACATTATGATCAAACGATTTTCATGAAAGAGATTCAAATGATGATGTCAGTGTATGTGGGTTATTTCACATGATATGGTTTTTAGGAGGGATACTTCAGAATATAAGAGGTGTGGATATTGGTTCCTTATCATAATTCCATCCGTAATATTGAGGTACATCATGATTTCTCCTTTATGTGATTGGGTAACATGAACTAATATCCTTAATGTGAATGACTCATGTATGCTCATCCTGTTTGATGGAAGATTATGTTACACAAAAGAACTACTTCTTGGAGAAATTACTTCCCTCTCTAAAGACATAAAATACTTCCACTGTCTATCGTGGATCTATTTATTAATTAATTTTACACAAAATACATATGATAAATTTGATGATTCCTATATAACTATTGATTCATTGATGTAATTAACATGTTTGGAATTTTGATCATGAATAGGATACCAAAACTAATGGATTCTATAATCCTTGTGAAACATTAAAGTGGTCATGGGATTCATGTGATCAGATTGCTTCATGATATCACTGACTATGTGATACCTTGGTTCACAAGATTCCATGATTATTTTAAATATTTATAGATGTAGCATTGTGTGTTCTTATGAAGTCTGAATGATTATTACCATACATTATAGTGATTCACAAAACCTAACCTAATGGAATCATATTATAGCAGCCTGTGATCATCAATATTCTTCATTAAAAAACCATTATTCGTAAAAGAAGTTCCTTTCACGGTTTTGGTATGTTGATCTTGTCATCATCCCTCTGTTAATATCAGTGGGGATGATCTATGTAATGTTATATCATTTATAAATATATGGATAACATTAATCTATTGTATAGATATTGAATACAATGAGTTATTAATATACTTTGGCATTGAAAATTGAATTTCACAGATCACTCAAATCGGAAGACTAGTTCATTATTAATATATAATTAATATATGAATATAATTATTAGTTGTTCATTCTTGAAATCAAATTACCCTTAAAACATTGCTATGAATTACAAGGAATATCATTTATTTTTTGTATAAAAGTGGTTATGGGTTAGAATCCTATATAGTAATCCATGTTGTGCTACTACCACTACAGTGTATCCTAATTCCCTATTTACACATACATGTGGGCCTATACATGTCCCAATCTCCCCTCCCTATACCTTAAGAGCCCTTTGGGATATCCTTCCCATTTGGATGAGGCCTACTCCTATATGTGGTTTGGAGCATGTCCCATCATATCATATGGTTGGACTTTAAGCCTATTTAAATAAATACGGTGATATAATTATATGAATAAAATATATTTATATGCATTTGATAAAATATTTCATCTTGAAATGATATGTTTTTTCCCCATGGCCCTCACATAATTATGAAATTATTCGGAACATAAACCCCAATAAATGATTCATTAATCCCTAAAAAATAAGTATTATCCTATTACATTAAATGCTGATTCAATAATTACTTTCTCATATATACTAGAAAATTAAGACCAATTCATACAATCATCATATATTATGGAAAAATAAATCTATTTTCACATCAACATACAAACATATAATTCATGGATGATGCACAAAATTATCATCTTCAATGATTATTCATCCCTTAAAAGATAAAGTTTAATTTTATAAGTATTGAATTCAATTCCATTATGTGAATCTATATGAATTATAATCATCACCAATTCACACAATCAATATTTTCAGACCATATTAACACACCATTATTCATAAATGTAGTAATTTTCTATCCAAAAGTCATTGAATGTGTTATCATGGATGGGGCACTGAAGGTTTTGGAAATAAGGGATGCTTATTAAAAGGTATATTGGAGCATTTTATATTGCTGAATGAATTTTTTAGGTAACATATTGTTTTGAATTTTCAAAACATTATGTAAAAATGAATAATTTTTTTAATATTACATCATTAATATAGTACATAATAGGTGAATCACACATGTTGAATTATGATTCGGTTTACCTTGAATGCATATTATAGTAAATTTAAGAACCAACTACATATTTGACCATGATATTTTTTGAAATGATAGAGTTTTTATTATGTGATAAATCAATTGCATTATAGATGAATTTAAAAAGAAACTAGTGAAAGTTAAAATAATATAATAAAATGATATTGGAGAAAAATTACAATGAATATAACTAGTGTGTTATCTAGGAAATTAATATGGTGTCGAGATTTATTATAAATATCATTTAGGGGTTATTTATATAAGTGATGTTTTTTTATTTTCATAATTATAATTTTTTTCTATCATGGTAAATGATTAAAATATAATAATGATATAATATTATTATATAGATATCATGTGAATAAAAATGATTCAAAAAAATACATTTAAATAATTAATTGATGAAAGATAATTTAAAAAATTAATAAACTGTGAAAACAACATATATTTTAAAATTTGTGGTCAAAAAGTCATTCTATGGTCATTTGTTCATATTATTATTCTTACATGAGAATTGAGAAATTATCTAACAAATATTGAAATGGGTTAAGTAATTTAAAATTTAAAATTAAATTTATATATAAAATTAATGTAATTAATTGGGTCTACTGTTTGATGATTCAGGGAAATTATCTGTCCCTCAATGATTTTATTAGAAGGTCATATAAGGTTTTTTTGTGAGAAGTTAAAAATGTTTAAATTAATGAAATAATATTGTATAAAATATTTATTGTGGGCTTTCTTGATATTTTTAAAATTTATAAATATTTGGTAATTAATTGTTTGTTTTCCATGGTATGATAACTGAAATTTATATAAAAGTATCTAAAATTAGGGGGTTGTAAATCCATTTTTTACATTTTAAATTATAACCCTCGTTATATTAAGATAATTGGGGTCATTTAATTTTTTTCATGATAGAATGTTATCAGAACTCAGTGAATTAGTTGGGGAATTAATATATTCATAATATATTTTTTTAGTAGATATTATTTTAGAAATTCAACATTAATAGATAATTATATGTTTTATGAGACTAATTTTCCAATGTTATAATTAATAATGAGTTAATGATGGGTTTTATATCACACTTTCATGATTGTTCCTATTGGGAATATTGATTATGTCACTTTATTATACTTCTTTCATTCAACTCACATACATCTATACATTCTACCTAGAGTGTTAATTTGGGGTCACTCAATATATTTCAGTTCACTCATTTATAGACATTGGAATCACATGGTGTCATTAGAATATAGAATTTTTATTTTCTATATTGCATATATGTGGTGTTTTTTACCACATGTTCATAAATTTTGTTTGGATTATTATAATTAGAACGTATTAATTTACCTAGAAATGATAATCAATTTGGTGATTTGTGTGGAATAAATGAATGATATCATAGGATTGAGACATATTTATATCTTATAATCAATATAAATCATGTATTATTTTCAAATCTATTATGATGAAGAGATTGTTTTTCTATCATTCTATTATGGAAAACATAATTTTCTTATGAATGAATTTAGTATAGTATTCCTTGTGAATATAATTTATGAATAGTTTAACATATGTTAATTTTGAAAAAGATGTTAACTTTTCATTAAATCGAATTTTTATTATTTTTGTAAATATATTTTTTGATCTCAATTTAGAAAAGCATAATGATTTGAAAAAAAATGTTTCAAATAGATATTGTGCAATTATGGAGATAAGGATTCAACTCATATTTTAAAATTAAAATGAAATTAGTTAATAGAAAAATGATTGAATGATTGTTGAATTGGATTTCATAAAACAAATATTTCAAATAACTGTCCTTGATAATTTATTTTCTAATATGACATATCATGTTTTACATTTTATTTTATGTGAAGGTCATAAATGTTGTAATGAAACAGATAAATATTGGTTTTTTATTTTAAATTTATAACCCTATAATTAAATACACTTATAAATAATACATGATTTGGGATGTTTTTAAAATCATGTTTTTATTTATATTTTCTTTCAATAAATGTGGTTTTCTAGGAAAATGGGTTTTGATACAATATACATATTATTTTTGAAAACCAATAATTTATATACAGTCATTTTGGATATATAATTATTGGTCATAATTGAATATTTTCATTCTACATGAATGGATATATATTAGTGTTGTTTGGATGATAAAAATTTGTTTATACATATCCCCAATATACTCTCTTCAACAGGATTGTTGATACAGTTGGTCATTATTCAGTTAATGGAATGGTATTGAATTTTATTAGTGGATAGATATATGTCAATTATAAATATGTTGTGGAGGGAATCTTTCACATTTACATGAGGTAAAAAAATTATTTTTATTCAAAATATGCCATTGTACTTTGATATTAGGTTTTAAAAAATTATTGTTTGTTCCGTCTATATATTTTTTATACATATTTGAAAAGAGTTTTATAATCACCATTCATTATTTCTATGTTTTTATGATTTTTAGGGAACACATTCCAAACTGATGTATCATATAATTTATTACAGTTTATAACCCCTGAAGATTATATATATGTCTATAAAGCGAATTGGAAATTTAGTTATGGTCTTGGGGTTCTGGTCAAATGATCGGGTCAATAGAAATTATCTCTATAATATATTATTCATTTACTAATTTTCTATGTTACACATGTTTCACATATTAATAATTCTTATATAATTTAATTCTATGTGAACTTTCCAATAAAAAAAATGAATTAATATTAATATGCTTTAATCATCATAGCATAAATTATAGTAATCAATAATATATAAAATATATATATCTTAGTTTTATTAAAATAAGGATATATAAAATCATATGAGTGTGCCTATTGTAAAATTATTTTGTTAACTATAAAATAACCATATAACTTATAAAAATACTCATTATAAAAATAAATTCAACAGTGAATAAAATATTTATAAATTAGGGAATAATTATTATATAATTATGTAATTATCATATTATCTTAAAAAAACATGAAACATTAATCTACCATTGGATACATAAAACAATATTCTTCATTTAATCCACTAACAAACATTTTCTTATAAAATTGATATTTGATATAAAATCCACAAAACCATTTCCATTTAATATTTTTTTTTGTATTAATCCATAAAATGATTATTATAAATCAGGTAAATTAATATTATGTAAAATAAACAATTTTATCCATCCACGTTTTATAGTTTTTATTCAATTTATTTATCATGAAGATTATTATTTGACTCTAATAATGTAAACAATGATTTTATCTAAATAATAATATAATTATTAAAAAATTAAATGTTAAATTTTCATTCCTAAAACCCTTCAAGGGTCATCGTAAGATTATAATTATTTTGAGAGTAAACAAAAAATACATCCCTCATCTATCAATTTAGTGTATACTAGTGAAATTAATATAAATAATAACTTATGAGAAAAAGATTTTTTTTTGAAAACCCATGTGTAAATTAGCCAACAAACGTAATAAAATAACCCAAATAATTTTTTAATTTTTTTTAAAGCTAGATAAACCATTTAATCAATGAAATATAAAATACAAAATAGTTATGTTAGAAAAAAATAAACCTACAAAAAATCCCAATAAATATATTAAAATAATTTTTAATGGAAATCCCCCAAATCCATGTAAAACCCTATTAAAATGAAATAATATTACCAAATAATACATCCATCATCGTTCTGAAAATAATGAATATATATAGTAGATGTTTCTATGAAACTATTATCAATATTTTTTTCATTTAATCTCACATGTGATATTTTTAATTAACTATCCAAAAGATTCTATGATTATAATAAATAATACATTATTTCCAATATCACATTAAATACACTACAATCATATATGTCACCACTATATAACTCTCGGAAAAAAATTAAATGTATATGTAATAAAACACATAAAAAATAAATTAATGAATACATATAATTTAATTCAATCCAACTCTACAAATTCAAATTTAAAAAAATTAATCTAGTAAAATGAAATTCCATATCTCTATTTGTATAAAAATTTTTGTTGGGAATACAACATAAACTAATGGAGGAAAATATCCCGTTTTTTTATTATTAAATATTAGTTGATTCCAATCAATTATATCGTGAAAGATTATATACAACAAAAATCAAATAAAAAATTAAATGAGATCATGGTTTTTCTAACTCATATTTTGTTCACATGGAGAGTGGCGAGTTTAACATCATGAACCAATTAAAATAAAATTATAAAATATATACACAATATATATATATATATAAACAAATTAATTTTCTTTTTCAAATCAATTAAACACTAAATAACTGTTTAATAAATGTCTAAATAATTTCATTTTTTATGGCTGGAACTACCTCAATCCATTATTTTATAAAAATTCAGTGTTTTGTGTGTTCTGGGAGACAACAAAATCTCATTTCAGGATTTTTAAAAAATTCCAATATTCCAATGGTTGGAAATATCACTAGATCTATGTTCGTAGGTCAGGGAATCAGTTGGTCAAGTGAATAGTAGGTCAGTGAATCAGTAGGTTGAGGAGTTGGTAGGTAAGGGAATCGATAAGTCAATGCTTTGGTAGGTGAATTCCTTGGTAGGGTCGGGCGTCGCGGAGTCAGTGAATTGTTGAGTCAGGGCATCTGAATGTCGAGGCGTCAGTTGGTCAACAAATTATTAGGATGGATATAAGTGAGTTGGGAATCTGTGACACTCCATCATTGAGTCATTTTGACGGCTTATCCATCGATGATAATGGAATCAGTCACTCACTATCGATTACTCAAGTCAGTGACACACCCAACGGTGAGTCATTTCTAGATTTCCACAGCTGTTTTCGATTTCACCCACTTATGTTTTATCTGATGTAAATAAAGTTTTAATCCTTGTTTAATATTTTCAATGGGCATTTAAAAGGATATTAATTATATATTTAATATCCTAACACTCTTGGAAAATTGATGAAGTTTAACCACGTGGTCTTGACCATAATTCGATTTTACTATCCTGTAAAACATTTTCACATTTGATGATATAAGTTCGCATTTTTCTAAAGCTAAGATCCTCTATTCCATTGAGCCCTTTTATTTCCTCCTCGTTCTACCAGAACCATTATCCCATGAGGATTTTTATTTGCGGGGTATTATTTGTGCTTGGTCTCTTTCATGCTAAATGTGCAACACCATATTTTTTGGTGAAAAAAGGAATTTTTGATCGTCCTATGTTCCATGTACGGATTTCTTAGTCTCTCTTTAGTTTGTGCATCATACGGGTTTGGTTTAGTCATTTACCATTATCAAAATAGTTATACAAAAACATAATGAAGATAATAAGAATTAATAAACGAGGGGTTGGGAAGAAGATGATTAGGACGAATTTGTTTTATTTGTCACCCTTGATCAATGTGGTGAATTGTATGTGTTGTATTCTTATAAATATCATGGTTTTTGGTGGTATTTTATTTTTCTTCGTATAAATTAATACATGATAGTAATCTTTTGTAGAGTATTTGTGAATAGGAAAACTCGACAAATCTTGTATACCTGGTTAAATAAATGGATTCCCTTTGAATGAACATATTCTGTTATCATCAATGAATAATGACAGTGGGCGAAAGCAGCGAGAGCGACGTAACTTTTTCCTCAACCTAGATATGGCGTTTTTGTACGCTCCTGGAGTATTATTTGATTCTCACCATGAGTTCGTTCAATCCTGATTGGGTGTTTTCTTTCAAGGATGACAGACTCTTATCTAAGGGTTTTGGTTCTTCATCGAATCCTGTAGATCTCTCGGGGGCGAGAAAGAAAGGTGTTTCTTTTGCTGAAGTTCTTTCCGGTTCGTCTGTTTTGAGAAATAGATGTACGTCTCGTTCCTCGAACATTACTAGAATTGAGAATGGTGGTTTTTCTATAGTAGTTGATCCGGAGGCTTTGCAGCAACGCATTGATCTTTGTAAGTTTTCAATTCTTGGTCGCGTTATTTATTCTAAGGGTGATAAACCCTGGTTTTACGCGGATCTTAAAGATAGAATTTCTCATTTCTGGGGTTTTAGTAATTGGAAATTGATTCCTATTGGGAGGGGTTTTTTTCATCTCATCTTTCAATAAGGAGATGATTTTAATAAGGTGTGGGATTTTGGAAATCTTCATCTCAAACCTGGTACTTTGAGATTATCCGAATGGGATGTTAATTTTAACCCCTTTAACCTTAATCAAACTAATTCACAGATCTAGATCAGACTTCACGGGTTGAATTGGATGTATTGTCATCCTAAGATCCTTAATGACCTTGCCTCATGTGTTGGCAGTCCTGTTAGATTGGATCAGAAAACTATTGAGGGGGATCTTGGTTATTTTGCTAGAATTCTGGTTGATGTAAACCTGGAAAATAAAAGGCCAGATAATGTCACTCTGATTGCTAATGGTAATAAGATTGCTGTTAAAATAGAATATGAACGTGTTCTTTATTTTTGTGAGGTTTGCATGATTTTTGGTCATTCTGTGGTGAACTGTAGGATGCTTCAAATGAATGTTTATGCGGTTCCCAAAGAGAAGGATTGGAAGGAGGTTAATTGGAATAAAAATAATAAGATGATTTTTGTTGAAAAGGGGGGTCCATTAAAGGATATACCTGGTCCCTCTAGAGTTATAGTCACTTCTAATAAATCTTGGGCAGATATCTCTGAAGATGTTGAACAAGGTAGGATTCATGATCTGCCTAGTCCTCCTGCTAAGTTTGGTCAGGAAATGGATAAATTTGGTGGATTCACGTGCATAGAGGATCACATTTTGGATCATAATTTATATTCTGAGAATCATGACCTGATCATGTTTTCGGAATTGGTGGATAACATTTGTGAGCTTGTGGTTTCTTTTCAGGATAGTGAGAATTCTGGGTTTTCCCAGGTCTTTACTGATCCTGTTTTTGCACCCATCACCTCCCCAGTTCAGGTGGTTGGAGCTCCTGCTCCTCCCATTACAGATTCTACTTTAAAAGCAGTGGAAACTGCTTCTTTCAAGTCAGATTTTGCTCCTTCGGAAGAGGTGATCGGGGCTCCTTTTCCTTCTGGTGGTTCTGCTTCACTGGTTGAGGTTATTGAGGTTCCTGTTGGTCCAGTTGGCATCCTTACTGATGTTGTTAAAAAGGGAAAAGTTACCATCAGTAGTCTGGATATAAGTGATCTTATACAGGAGGACTCTAGTACTAATAGAAAGGCTGGAAGGCCTCATAAGTCTGGAAAACAGGTTAATGTGGGGGTCAAAAAAGGGGGAAATCATCTCGGTCTTAGGTTTAAATGATGCTTCTTTTCTGGAATTGTCAGGGTTTGTCCAATCATGATACTATGAGGTCCCTTAGGCTTTTCATTTTAAAGCATAGGCCCCTTCTTATTGGTCTGTCTGAACCCAAAAGGGGTTTTTCTCCTAATATTTCTAATTTTGAAAACCTTGGTTTTCATTTTGTGGAATCCAATAGATCCTCATCGGATATTAAAAGGTTATGGGTTTTGGTTCATTGTTCTTTATCCCATATTTCCCTAATTTCTAATTCTGATCAGCATGTCACATGCTCTTTCTTTCTTCAAGGTTTGCAACATTTCTGCTCTTTTATTTATTCCCATAACTGTTATCAGGGTCCTAGGAATTTATGGATGGATATTGGGTCTCTCAATTCTTCGATCTCTGGTCCGTGGTCTATTCTTGGTGACTTTAATTCAATCATGAATTCTGATGAGAAGATTGGAGCCATGTCTAATGTCATCTCTTCTAGGGAGTTCAAAGCATGTATTGATAATAGTGGGTTGATTGAAGTTAATCTTGTTGGGGCTAAGTATACTTGGTACAGGAAGGTTTTGGACCGATTTGTTGCTAGTAGAATTGATAGGGCCTTTGTCAATGAGGATTGTCTTGATTTCGGGGGTTTTATTTCTTGTATGACTCTTTCCAGAATCAACTCTGATCATCATCCTAATTTGGTTGACCTTGTGAGTAAGGATCCCAAACCTCCTTTGCCATTTAGATTTAATAAGGCCTGGGTTAATCATCCTGAATGTAGAACTATTTTGAACAAACTTGGAATTCTTGGAAGGGTAGGGATAATGATTTTTCTTGTGTCATTAAGCTCAAACTTCTTAAAAGAAATTTGAAATTCTGGAGTAAATATCGTTTCAGTTCCCTTGATTCTGAAATTTTCTCTCTTGAGGATTCTATTCAACAAATACAGGCGCAGAATTCTTCAAATAACTTCCATAATGATATTTTGGGTGAGACTCAGCTGGTTTCCAAGCATAATAATTTGTTGAATCTTAAAGATGCTTTGCAAAGTGATAATTTGAAGGCTAATTGGTTTAGAGATGGGGATAGAAATTCTAAATTTTATAATTCTTTGCAGAGAATTAGGAATGTCTCAAGGCCTCTCTCTTTGGTTAGAAATGGGAATAATGTGTTTGATAATAGAAGGGATCTTTCTGAGCATGTTGTTTCTTATTTTAAGGATCTCTTTTCTGGTTATTTCCCTCTTGTTGATCATGTGGAGAGTATTATTCCGACTCTTGTTAATCCAGAGGATAATTCTAGTCTTACATCCATTCCTTTGGAATTTGAAATTAAAGAAGCGACCTTTAGTCTAAAGTCTGATAGCTCCCCGGTTCCAGATGGTTTTGGGAATTTTTTCTTTCAGACTTACTGGGACGTCATTCATGAGGATGTATGTAGGTTGGTTACTCATTTTTTTAAAGGTGGCTCTCTTACTCAGGGTCTGAATGCTCAATTCCTTGCCCTTATTCCAAAGACTGAGAATGCTAATGAGATTCATTTGTTCAGACCTGTTGCTATGATCAATACTATTTTTAAAATTATTTGCAAAATCTTGGCTACAAGGCTGTCTTCTATTGCCAGTAAGAATGATTCTCCTAATCAGTTTGGATTTATTAAGGGTAGGACTATTCAAGATTGTCTTATTACTGCATCTGAATGTGTTAATATTCTTAAGAAATCCACAAGGGATGGTAATATTGCTCTCAATTTGGACGTCAGGAAAGATTTTGATACTATAAATTGGAATTTCATTTATAAGGTTCTTCATTTTTTTTGGTTTTGATGATGTTTTCATTAATTGGGTTAAAATCATTTTCGAGTCAGCTCATATCTCTGTCCTTGTTAATGGCTCCCCTGAGGGCTTCTTTTCTTGTTCTAGAGGTGTCAGACAAGGTGACCCTCTCTCGGCCATTATTTTTTCCATTGCAGAGGATTTTCTTAGTAGATTACTTTCTATTATGGCTGGTAATGGGAATCTGTATTCTATTAGTGCTAGTAGAGGTTTTGTTGCTCCCACTCACTTGTTATATGCAGATGATATTATTCTTTTCACTAAAGTGGATATGAGAGATATTAAAAATATTAAGCGTGCCCTTTTGCATTATGAAAAAGTCTCTGGGCAAGAGATTAGCTGGGATATGTCCTTTGTTAATTTTGGAAGGAATTTTCCTATTTCTAGGAAGACTGGCATTATTAGGGATTTGGGTATTCATGAAGGTGTTTTTCCCTTTACTTATTTTGGTGTTCCTATGTTTT
The DNA here is from genome assembly GCA_963277665.1 of Viscum album. Taxonomy (NCBI): domain Eukaryota; kingdom Viridiplantae; phylum Streptophyta; class Magnoliopsida; order Santalales; family Viscaceae; genus Viscum; species Viscum album. The sequence continues at coordinate 1,845,559,029 of OY728156.1, forward strand.
GGGGGAGGCCTAAAGCTTGTTATTTTTCTGATATTGTTTGTAAAATCAGACGTCATCTTGCTACATGGAAGGGTAAGTCCCTTTCCTTGGCTGGTCGGGTTTGTTTGGTTAGAGCTTTTATCATTTCTAAGTTTGTTTATTATTTCATGATTTATAAGTGGCTGATCTCTCTTATCAAGAGCATTAACGTTTCTATTAAAAATTTTATTTGGAGTGGCAATATTTCAGAGAGGAAATTAGTTACTATTTCTTGGAATAATTGTTGTAAACCCTATGATGCTGGGGGTCTTGGTATTAAAAATCTTGAGGTGTTTAATGATTCTTTACTGGCCTCGTTCATTTGGAGGCTTGTCAATGATAAATCTGAGTCTCTGGACTTTCTCCTCTATAAATTCGGGGATAGGCTCAGGAATGGAGTTTTTAATTATCTGGATTCTTTTGTTTGGCCTGCTTTTAAATACATCTTTTCCTCTATTGACTCTCATTCCAGATGGCTTGTTTCAAGGAACTCGTCTTTATCCTTTTGGAAGGCCAATTGGACTAGATGTCTTTTAGCTGAATCCTTGTTAGATGATGATTTTAATGTTGATATGGATGCTACGATTAAGGACCAGCTTGATAATATGGGGGGTCTCCCTAATCATACTGTTACTATTATCAATAGTTACTATTTCTCTAACAGAGAGGATTTTTGTGCTTGGGAACCTGCTTTTAATGGCCTGTTGACTTCTAAAATTTTTTATTGTCATTCTTTATCTTGTAATATAGGGTGTAAATGGATGAGGGATCTTCATATGAACTTTATTAGGCCCTCTCGGTCTTCTTTTACCTGGAGACTGGCTCATGGGAAACTTCCTACTGATTGTTTCCTTCAGAAATGTGGCATCTCTCTCTGCTCTTCGTGTGTGTTTTGTCATCAACATAGGGAAGATATTGATCATTTTTTTATTAGTTGTGTCAATGCCTCTTCAATGTGGAAGGCTGTTTTTGATATCTTTGAAATTCCCATGCCTAATATGTCTTCAATTCATCATTTCCTTCAAAGCTGGAATTCTATTTCGCTGTCTCCCCAATTGTTGGATCTTTTTGAGTCGCTACTTCTGAACTCCTTCATTTTATTTGGTTTGCTCGAAATAATGTGATTCATGATAAATTTTACTTCTCAGTTAGTGGGGTTTTATCCGCTATTCTTGGTGCTATGCGTAATGTTTTTATTCCAAGGAAGCATTTTTTCTTTAACTAGGTTCATGATTTGTCCGTTCTGAACAGGATAGGTGTTAATGGTAATTTCAAGCCTCCGCGTGGTACTTTAGGAGTTCTATGGAGGGAACCTTTTTTTGGTTGGATAAAAGTAAATTCAGATGGTGCATCTAGGGGTAATCCGGGGCATTCTGGTTATGGTGCTGTTTTCAGGAATCATAAAGGGGATGTCCTTGGTTGTTTTAATGGTTCTTGTGGCTTTGCCTCTTCACTTGAGGCTGAAATGCTTGGCATTATTGTTGCTGTCGATCAAGCTGTGCAGCGTGGTTGGGATAATTTATGGTTTGAGAGTGATTCTTCTGTTGTTGTTTCTGCAATTAGGATGGGTTTTTATCACTTGTCCTGGAAGCTTACTAATCGCTGGATTAATTGTTTGGAGACTCTTTTTTCTTTGAATCATCTTATCACTCATGTTTATAGGGAAGCCAATTCTGTTGCTGATGGTCTGGCTAATAAAGGTGTTAATGGTGTTGATTTTGTTTGGTTTGATCAAGTTCCTGATGATCTCCTTATTTTTATTAATAAGGACCGTGACAAATCCCCCATTTTTAGACTTTTGTAATTTTCTTTTGGGGCCTATTTGTTTTTTGGAGTGGCTTGTTTCTTTTTCTTCAGGATGGCTGTAGCGCTTTGCTGTGTCGTGTTGCTGTGGTTTCCCAAATTCTGGGATTCAGTGTGCTGATCTGGAGCAGGCTGGAGTCTGCAGAGTTGCTGAGTTGCTGGCTTCATTTGGTTTCCCAAATTCTGGGAATCAGTGTGCTGTTTGGAGCGGGCTGGAGGCTTAGTTGCTATGATCCGGCTTTGATCTTCATTGGCGGCATTGGTGGCCTCATCCCATAGCCCACCCTTTTTTATTGGGTGTTTTTCGGCTTTGGTTTTTTTCTTTTTCACCTTAACCATTTTTTATGGTTTTGGTGTTTTTTGTTTGTATTTTTCTTGTACTGTTTTCTTTTCTCTTTAATAAATTTCCATCAATGACAGTGTAATTAATGAAACATGGGTTCTAAATAAGAATACACCTTGTTGTTTTATGTGGGTGTGTGATTCTTATGGATCAATTAAACTGTGTTTCAAATACTCATCATGTGGTTTAGTGGCTGGGAGTGTGGTCATGTGTATGGGTGCTATGAGTGGTGTGAAGGAATCTCAGTTTGAGATAATTATTCACATTTGAATGGAAGAAATTTTTATATAGTGGGATATCATCTAAGTAGTGTTTGAATAGTGGGGATATTGTTTTGGGTCCTACTACATTAATGTAACTGGGTGGGGTTTTGTTACTTAGAGGGGCTTCCTAGTGTGTTTATGATGAGGTGTTTTGATGGCTTTATTGTAGAGAGGAATGTCAGTGCGACATGACATTGAAAATTGATGGTGGAAGAGGTTGAACATGTGTTCAAGAAATGGGTGTGTGCAATGAGACTGTAATCTAGTTTAATTTAGTTGTTTTTCTTGATCTGGTTCTCTTCATGTATTTGGGATATCGAGGATTTTTTGGAGGGATGATTTTGAAGAAGTATGGTGTCACCTTGGGTGGGTCTTTGACCCAGAATTTCATGAGTTTTTACAATTATGTGTGGGTTATGGAGATACTTATGGTGTCCAATGTTCTGTACATTCGTGGTATGGATAGAATAACTAGTAAATGCATATTAGTGTAAAATTGATATAATTTAAAACAAATTTGTTTTATCAAATTAGGAAGTGACCAATGTTCATTATGTTACATGCTGATGGGACACTGAAGGTTTTGGAAACAAGGGATTCATCTTCAAATATATATTGGAGCTTTTTATATATTTGAATTAATTTTTGAGGTAATATATAGTTTTGAATTTTCAAAATATTTTGTAAATATGAATAATTTTTTTAATATTACATTATTAAAGTAGTACATAATAGGTGAATCACACATGTTGAATTAGGATTTGGTTTACCTTGAACGCATATTATAAAAAATTTAAGAACCAAATACTTATTTGAACATGATTTTTTTAAATGATGTAGTTTTTATTATGTGATAAATCTATTTCATTAGAGATGAATTTATAAAGAACCTACTGAAAGTTAATATCATATAATAAAATGATATAGGAGAAAAATTCCAGTGAATATAACTAGTGTGTTTTATAGGAAAATAATATGTTGTCGAGAATTATTATAACCATTATTTAGGGGTAATTTATATAAGTGATTATTTATTCATTTTCATAATTATAATTTTTTCTATCGCGGTAACTGATTAATATGTAATAATTTTTTAATATCGTTATATAGATACCATGTGAATCAAAATGTTATAAAAAACATTTAAATAATAAATACAAGAAAGTTATTTAAAAAAAAATATTAATTAGTGAAAACGACATAGATTTTAAAAATTGTGGTCAAAAAGTCAATCTACGGTCATTTGTTCATATAATTATTATGACATGACAATTTAGAACTTATTTGACAAATAATGAAATGCGTTTTGTAATTTAAAATTTAAAATTAATTTTTTATATAAAATTAATGAAATTAATTGGGTTTATTGTTTGATTATTCATGGGAATTAACTGTCCCTCGAGGATTTTAGTAGAAGGTCATATATGGGTTATTTGTGAGAAGATAAAAATGATTAAATTAATGAAAAATAATTTAATATAATTTTTATTGTGGTTTTCCTAGATATTATAAAAATTAATAAATATTTGGTAATTAATTGGTTGTTTTCCATGGTATGGCAATTGAAATTTATATAAAAGTATCCGAAATTAGGGGGTTATAAATTCATTTTTTACATTTTAAATGATAACGCTCGTTAAATTATGATAATGGGGGTCATTTAATTTTCTGGTGGACAGAATGTTATCAGAACTCAGTGAATTAGTTGCGTAATTAATATATTCATAAGATATTTTTTATTAGATCTTATTTTAGTAAGTCAACATTAATAGATAATTATATGTTTCATGAGACTAATGTTCCAATGTTCTAAAGAATAATGAGTTAATTATGGGTTCTATATCACACATTCTCAATTGTTCCTATTGAGAATACTGATTATGTACCTTTATTATACTTCTTTCATTCAACTCACATCAATCTATACATTCTAACTAGAGTGTTAATTTGGGGTCAATCAATATATTGCAGTTCACTCATTTATAGACATTGGTATCAAATGGGGTCATTAGAATATATAATTTTTCTTTTCTATATTCCATATATGTGGTGTTTTTACCACATGTTCATAAATTGTGTTTGATTTATAATATTTAGGACGTATGAATTTACCTTGAAATGATAATCAATTTGAGGATTTGTGCGGAATACATTAATGATATCATAGGTATGAGTCATATTTATATCTTATAATCAATATAATTCATGTATTATTTTAAAATTTATTATGATAATGATATTGTTCTTCTATCATTCTATTATGGAAAACATAATTTTTTATGAATAAAGTTATTATAGTATTCCTTAAGAATATAATTTATAAATAGTTTAACATATTTTAAATTTTTATAAGAAGATGACTTAAAATTAAATTACATTTTCATTATTTATGTAAATATAATTTTTTCATCTCAATTTATAAATGCATAATGATTTTGAAAATAAAAAATGTGGAAAATAGTGTTTGTGCAATGATGGATATAAGGTTTCAACACATTATTTAAAATTAAAATTAAATGGGTTATGAGAAAAATGTTTGAATGATAGATTAATTGGATTTCATAAAACCATTATTTCAAATAACTATCCTTGATAATTTTTTATATTATAACATATTTGGTTCACATTTTATTGTATGTGGAGGTCATAGATGTTGCAATGAAACCGATATATATTGGTTTTTTATTTAAAATTTAAAACTCTATAATTCAATACTCTTATAAATAATACATGATATGGGATGTTTTTAAAATCATGTATTTATTTTTATTTTATTTCAAGAAATATTTTTTTCTAGGAAAATGGGTTTTGATACCATATACATTTTATTTTGGAAAATCAATAATTTCAATGCAGTCATTTTGGATATATAATTGTTTTTCATAATTGAATATTTTAATTCTACATGAATGAATATATATTAGAGTTATTTGTAAGATAAAAATGTGTTTATACAAATCCCCAATATACTCTCTTCATCGAAATTGTTGATGCAATTGGTCATTATTTAGTTAATGGAATAGTATTCAATTTTATTATGGGATAGATATTTGTCTATTATAAATATGCAGTGGAGGGAATCATTCACCTTTTCATGAGGTAAAAAAAGTTATTTTTATTCAAAATATGTTATTGTACTCTGATATTAGGTTTTAAAAAATGAATTTTTGTTCTCTCTATATATTTTTAATACTTATTTGAAAAGAGTTTTATAATTACCATACATTATTTCTAGTTTTTTATGCCTTTTAGGGAAATTGATTCCCAAATGTTGTATCATGTGATTTATTATAGTTTACAACCCCTAATGATTATGTATATGTTTATGATGCAAATTGGAAATTTAATTATGGTCTTCGTATTCTGTTTAAATGATCGAGTCTCTAGAAATTATCTCTATAGTTTTTTATTTAGTTTATGTAATACTAATTTTTTAGTAATTTTCTATGTTACACATGATTTACATATTAATAATTCTTATATAATTTTATTATATGTGAACATTCAAATAACCATAAATGAATCATTTTTAATATGGTTAAATATGCAATGCATAAATTATAGTAATCAATAAAATATAAAAAATATCTGTCTTATTTTTATTATAATTAGGATATATAAAATCACACGAGTGTGCCTCTTGTAAAATTATTTTGTTAACTATAAAACATCGATATAACATAAAAAATACTCGTTATACAATGAAATTCAACAATGAATAAACTATTTATAAATTAACAAATAATTATTATATTAAACAAAATTTAATTTTTTATATTATGGAAATATAATATATTGATTAATTTTTTATTTATTGTTTTCATTTATTTTTACCAGCTTATAATTACATCATTAACATATACTCTTAAAATTAATGAAACATTAATCAACCATTGGATACATCAATCAATATACTTCATTTAATCCACCAACATACATTTTCTTATAAAATTAATCATGGATATAAAACCCAAAAAACCATTTTCATTTAATATATTATCATTTTTTAGTATTAATTCATATGATGATGATTATAAATTATGGAAATTACTATCATGTAAAATACATAATTTAATCCATCAAACATTAATTGTTATTATTCCATTTATTGATCATGAATATTATTATTTGACTCTAATAATATAGACAATGATTTTCTCTATGAAGGAATATAATTATTAGAAAATTATATTGTATATTTTCTCTCCTAAAACTTATAAAGGGTCATCGTATGTCTATAATTATATTGAGCGTAACCAAAAAATTCATCCTTCAGCTATCAATTGAGTGGAAACTAGAGAAATTAATATAAATAATAACTTATGAGATAATTTTTTTAAATCCTACATGTAAAATAGCCAAAAAACATAATGAAAGGACACAAATAAATTTTAAAAAAATATAGAAACTAGATAATCCATTTAATCAATTAATTATGGATTATAAAATAGTTATGTTAGATTAAAATCAACATACCAAAAATACGAATAAATATATTAACATAATTTATAATGGAAATCCCCCAAATTTTTTAAATTCCTATTAAAATGAAATAATATTATCAAATAACACATCCAACATAGTCCTAAAAATCTTTAAAATATATAGTACTAGTGTGTATGAAACTATAATCAATAGTTTTTTCATTTAATATCACATGTGATATTTGAATTAACTATCAAAAAGATTCTATGATTATAATAAATAATACATTGTTTCCAATATCACAGTAAATCCACAACACTCACATATGTCACCACAATAACACTCTCTAAAAAAAATTAAATGAATATTTAATAGAACACCTAAAAAATAAATCATATAATAGTTATATCATACATCAATCCATCTCTATAAATGTAATGAATAAAAAATCATCTAGTAATATGAAATCCCATATCCATATTTGTATAAAATTGTGTTTTGGGAATAAAACATCAACTAATGGAGAAAAATACATTTACTGTGTATTATTAAATATTAGTTGATTCAAATCAATTATATCATGAATGATTATATAAAAAAATCTAATAAATAATTAAATGAGATCATGGGTTGTCTAACTCATGTTTTGTTCACATTGAGAGTGGAGAGTTCAACATCATGCACCAATAATAAAAAAAATTATAAATTATAAACCCAATATATATATAACCAAATTAGTTTTTTTTTTTAATACATTAAACATTAATTAATTGTTTAGTGAATATTTAATTAATTACATTTATAAGGGATAAAACCTCCTCAATAGATTATTTTATAAAAATCCATTGGTTTTTGTGTTTTGGTAGACAACAACATCTCATTTCAGAATTTTTCCCATAATCCAATATTCCAATGGTAGGACATATCACTGGATCTTTGTAAGTAGGTCAGGGCATCAGTTGGTAAAGTAGGTCTGTGAATCAGAAGGTCTTGGTGTTGATAGGGAATGGAATTATTAGGTCAAGGATTTGGTAGTTCAAGGCCTTGGTAGGTCTGACATTGCTGAGTCAATGAATCGTTGAGTTAGGGCATTGAAACATCGAGGCGTTGGAAGGTCAAAGAATTAGTAGGTTGGTTATAATTGAGTCAAGAACTTGTGACACTCTATCATTGAGTCATTTTTTTGGCTCATCCATCATTGATAATGGAATCACTAACTCACTGTCCATTACTCATGTCAGGGACACACCCATTGGTGAGCCATTTATAGCTTTCAATAGTGGTTTCTAGTTTCACCCACTTATGTTTTATCTGATTTAAATCATGTTTAAATCCTTGTTTAATATTTTCAATGGTAATTTAAAAGGATATTAATTATATATTTAATATCCTAACACTCATGGGGAATTGATGCAGTGTAAGCACATGGTCTTGACCACAATTCGATTTTACTATCCCGTGAATCATTTTCCCTTTTATTGATATAACTTCTCATTTTTCTAAATCTAAGATCCTATATTCCATTGAACCCTTTTGCTTCCTCCTCGTTCTACTAGAATCATTCTACCCTGAATATTTCATTTGTGGGTTATTATTTGTGCTCGGTCCCTTTTATGCAACATGTGCAACACCCTATTTTTTGGTGCAAAAAGAAATTTTTGATCGTCTTTTGTTCCATGTATAGATTCCTTATTCTCTCTTTAGTTTGAGCATCATACGTGTTTTTTTAGTCATTTACCCTTGTTAATATATTCAGACCCAATCATAATGAAGAAATGAAGAAGTAATAAATGAGGGGTTGGGAAGAAGATGACTATGACAACATAGTTTTATTTATTACCCTTGATCCCTTTGAGGAATTGTATGGGTTGTATTCTTATAAATATTAGGGTTGTTGGTTTTCTTTTATTGTGCATCATAAAAATTAATACATGATAGTAATCTTTTGTAGAGTAGTTGTGAATAATAAAACATGACGAATCTTGTATACTCGATTAAATAAATATATTCCCTTTGAATGAACATATTCTGTTATCACCCATGAATAATGAAAGTGTAATTAATGAAACATGGTTTTTAAATATTAATACACCATGTTTTTTTGTGTGGATGTGTGATTCTTATGAATCAATTCAAACGTGATTCCTATTCTTGTCATGTGGTTTAGTGGTTGGGAGTGTGTCCCTGTGAATGGGTGGTATGGGTGGTGTAAAGGAATCTCAGTTTGAGATAATGATTCAATTTTGAATTGATGAAATTTTTATACAGTGGGACATCATCTAGGTAGTGTTTTCGTAGTTTGGATATTGTTTTGGTTCGTGCTATGTTAATGTAACTGGGTGGGGGCGTTGTTACATTTAGGGTATTCCTAGTGTGTTTATGATGAGGTGTTTTGTTGGTTTTCTTGTAGAGAGGAAGGTTAGTGCGACATGACATTGAAAATTGTTGGTGGCAGTGGTAGAACAAGTGTTCATGAAATGTGGGTGTACAGTGGGACTGTAATCTAGTTTAATTTAGTTTTTTTCTTTATGTGTTTCTTTTCATGTAGTGGTGCTTCAAAGGATTTTTTCAAGGATTATTTTTGAAGAAGTATGGTGTAACCTTTGGTAGGACATTCACAAGGAATTTCAAGAGTATTTACAATTATGTGTTGGTTATGATGATTCTTCTAGTGTGCAGTGCTCTGTACATTCGTGGTATGGATATAATAACTAGTAAATGCATATTAATGTCATAATGATATAATGTAAATCAATTTTTTTTGTCAAATTGTGAAGTGACTGATGTTAATTATATTATATGCTGATAGGGTTGGAAACAAGGGTAGTATAGTGTGGGTTGGTTTTTTATTTTGAAAACACATAGGTCAGGCATAGTGTTTGGTACATACATATATATATATAGACACACACACAAACATGTAGTTAGTTTTTATTTCTATATAAACTCCACCCATGTTGAGAAATACATTCCAAACACCCCGGTTGTTATGTGGGATGGTGTCCATTCCCAACATCTCGTTGAGACGATGGAGGGTTGGTTATTGTTTCATTACTGCTACATCTTCTAGGAATTGGATTCCAACCTATGTCATATTTTAGATGGGACATGGGGATCATTATTACTTTTTCATCTTGAATAATTAAGGTCAAAAGAATTTTCTATCACTTCACTCATCTTAAAGATAGTGGTTTGTAAAAAAATGACATTAAAGGTGATGGTTGAGAGAAAGGATGATGTTTTGAACTAAGAATATAAATGATTTACTAGTATGGTAAGGAATCAGTGTTAGGTGATCATGGGTTATGATATGCATCAGGGAAGACCAGTTAGGTTAGGGGATTTTAGGTCCCTGAGTTATCCAATGCAGAGGCTCTGATCTTACCGAATAACCAAGTGGGGCTACACTGTTTGTGGGGAAGAGACCCTTGAAATTTTCCATACATCATGATGACTTGTGTTATTTTTTTCAATGTTCATGAGAAATTAAAATAAATAAATGTGTTAAAATGAATTCTAAATAAATTTCATACCACTCGAGTTTAGGAATTCCATGTTTACATTCAGTTGTGGAACCAGATTGATGTCCACTAGTGGCTCGAGCAGTGGAAGCTCAGTAGGATGACACATTTTTCAATCAAAGGGTTGAACAATAGGAGGTGGAAAACTAGTAGAAGAAGATAATTTATGATTTACAATAGTAGATTTGGGGAATTTACAATGTTATACTTTTATATATAGAGAAAGATAGATTTCTAGGAGAGTGGGTGATCACATTCAGCTTAATATGGGATCTAACAGATTACTAGGTTCCTCTTGTAGTGATCTATATAGAGGGTGTTTTTCCTCAGTGGTGGTCACTCTAATTGTTTGAATGGAATGATACCAATGTTCTATGTATCAGTTTTGAGTAGGGGTTATGGGTGAAATTTCTTTCTTTGGCCATGAATAATGTGAAGCAACATGAGAAATATCCAACCAATAGGGGAGTATATCGGTTTGGGAGTTGGGGATCATGTTCTATGATATCCTTTTCACTTATCCAAATATCATTCTAGATGAGGAGTCATTGGTAAGACATTTAGTGGAGGTACACTATCTTTTTATTTTTGTATGTAGTTACTCCCTTTACCTTATTATCATACAAAGAGGTTTAGAATAAGGATTAAGTAGTGGAAAGTATGTTTTCATGAGGTGTTTTACAAAGAATGGGTAAAAATCAGAGTACTTCAATGGGGAAATTTGTAAGAAGCTGGACAACAACATTGGGTCCATCTATATTTCTTCTAATGTTGAGTCGACCCCATAAGTTTCAGTTCTGACCTCCTGATCCTCCTCTTTTTCTCATAGTATTGTGAATAAGGTGTTTCTCTTGTTGATGTAATGAAAAAAATTATAGTCATTTCCCTTGTCTAGCCCTGTATGGTGGAGGTTGGATGGTTTGGGTCCCACCATAGTATTAGTTTCCAGCTAGGCTATTTCAGTAGTAGGGAGAATATGATTATACTCAAACGAGGGGAGATAGATCTGGATGAGGCTAACATATGGGTATTCCTCATGGGCCTCAACCAGATCTTGATACGGGGGGAAATAGTAGTGGGTTAGAGGATATGGGTGTGGTTTGTTTTACAAAATAGAGGTAGTTGTGTCAGTTGGTCTGGTGATTTTTCGAGGTACGCTCATCTTTTTTCATAATCTTGTTTGAGCCTTTTTTAATTCAAGTGCTTCACACACATTTTTTCTCCCAGTTTAACACATGCTCTAGGATAGGTCAAAGAGAGACATTCCATTACCATAATGTTCATTAAACTACTATGAGGTCATACCATCTTGATTTCAGGGATGTAGACTGATGTTGGGTATAGATTGGTTCAGTGGGAATTGTGTTTGGATACAAATGTATCCATATTGGGTTATCCTAGGAATTGACTTGTTATAATATATATAGCATTTAATATAATTATTTCATATAGGAGTTTCTTTTTTATATAAGGATGTCTCATGTGTATTTTTCATTGGGGAGTGGAGTTTTCTGATGGGAAGTTGTCATGTGGAGTCTTTTCATTCATTTTTTGAGCGGTCATTAGACTCGGTGTATGTTGGGATGATGGGAGTTCTGAAAGGCATTTTAGAGTTATTGGATGTTTTCCCAAGGAGGATGTGACTCTACCACCTCAATATATCGTTGTGTTCATGATACATATATATCTTGAAGCTTATCTAATTTCGATGGATCCTTATCGGATGGTTCCTTCTGAGATACATGGTTTGTAGATCCAAAATGATGATCTCATGAATACGAGATCTATCTTGTATAATTTATCATCATGGGTTCTCTAGGCATGTTCAAAAATATGGAAGATTCTTGTTTGAGGATATTCATAGAATACTAGATATTGAATTAGGTAATAGTCCATAACAATTATCCTCTCCCCATGATAGAATATATTTTTGACCTATTAACGGGATAATGTTGGTTTAGAATGATCGATCTAAAGTCCAGTTATCGATAGTTGATTGTTAAAGATAGGGACTTCATAATGACTATTTTTAGTTTTATAAATGATCAATTTAGGTTTTAGGTTACACCATTCAGTTTTATGATTGAACTATCCATGTATATGGTAGTTATGAACTCTTTCTTCCATTAGTTCAAGGATCTGTTCAATTTCACGTTCATCAATGAAGTCAAGATCTATATAATGATAGATTAGGAGAACACTACGAATATCAGAACTATCATATTGGATCTTAGATGCCCCCATCTATAATGAAATTTTATGATTTTTATGTTCGGGACATGAGAGGTCCACATCCATGGACATGTGGTGTCTGATCAATATATAGTAGGGGACTCATCAACATTAGAGGTAGTCATTTCTTGTGAATCTCCAAATATCCTTGCAGTGGTTTGTTGGATTTTTTTTCTGGTATGATATTTCTACATATTATTACTTGATATCCCTTGAGTACCTAAACAATTGATGGATAAAATAGAAAAAAGGAAAATAATTTGAATGGAGAGAGTAGTGCCATGTTGCTTTTAGGTATCTCAAGGTGATGTCAGTCAGTGATCCAATGCATGAGTTTCCAGAAGAAGGGGTGATGTTAGAGGTGTTTTGTTTTTCATTCTACCTAGACATGGGATGTGGTTTGATAAAGCATTGAAGAGTTAGCCCTTATGGTTCTAGGATGTTTTTCCCCATGAACGTAATAATTCCAGCCATTATCTAGATCTAGAAATGGACAAGTTTTCTCTAATGATGTAGTGGAATTACCCCATTGAGGAGATATTTCTATTCATTATAGATTAGAAGAGATTGAGGTATATTGTTTCCCAACAAAATCAGAACATCCAAAAATTTTGTAGGATCAATTTTGTTTAGGAAGACGATTTTGAGATCTCCTACACCGTGGAAAATAATTTTTTTGGTTGATTCATTGAGAAATAAGTCATTGAAGGAGGTTGTTCAAAAATCCCCAAACATTTGGAATTAAATGGTAGTATTGGTATCCCTGAATAATTATAAAAGAATGGACGGTGCCATAGGCTATCTATATCAGATGATTGTAAAATCATCTCTAAGGCAGTAGGTGGAGGTTTTTCAATGGGGAGACATGGATTCAAAGGTAATGCATGATTGCAATGACATGGGTGATGATCTAGAGGGATGATCAAAGGATGGTCATAATTGAATGTTTCTCTGAGATGTTGTTTGTTCTAGTAGTTATGCATGAGGGGGATCTCCATGAGTTTCATATATAACCGCTATCAGTACACTCGAGTGTTTCTAAGAAGTAATTTGACTTGAGAGAATAGTTTGGGTGTTCCAGGATGAAGTAGGAAGTATAGATGTTTGCTCCAAAGTTCCTACTGTGTCAACACGTGAAGGGTGATCACCATGTTCTTGGAAGTATGTTATAACCATAAAATGTCCCTTAGAGGATTTGTAATGAAATATTTATGGATTTTTTTACCAGATTACCCATGTACTGGGGACAATGTGATGCAATCTGTGTAGTAGTGGATCAGATGATGGAATTGTCTCACCTCATAGTGATCATGTAGTCAAGTATAGTGGCTACACTAAACTAGATGTATATGGATGGGGGTGTGGTTACATTGGTTTTTGAGATATATCATATCATATGAAAAAACTACATTATGATTCTATAATGAATTGCAACAAGATTTTGGCACTAAGTTACGCCTCATCACTTCTTTCGACCCACAGATAAATTGGATGCAAGAGTGGGCCATCTAGATGTTGTAGAAAAAGATAAAGGTATGTGTTCTGTACATTAGAATATCGGGGGTATGAAACATGAAAATATAAGAATTATCACATAATATTATCTATCACTCATCCATTGGAATGTAACTTTTCAAGGCATGATACGGAAGGTCATTTCATTCACCATTGTGATGGATAGGAGTTGGGGAGGCAGTTGTTCATAGTCTATATGTGGTGTGGAGTATTATAGTGATGGTGCTTCATTGATGGACCATTCTTATGGCTCCTATATTTAGGAGGCATGATATCCTGGAAGAGAGTACTTGGGAGTGTGTGACGCAAATTCATTTCATGTACCTAGAGATGACTTCCTTTTTTCCTTTGTGTTTTGATTTGTGTTGTGGTTCCTGAAACATTTGTTTATATGATTGGTTTCATCATTGATCCACATTTTGTGATGTTCTACTAAAATGGGAAAAGGTAGAGACCTTAATCCTAATCAAGTAAAATTATGTGAGACAAAATTAATCTTGTGTGGGAGAGTTAGTGTCGCCCAAATTAGATAGTATCATCACATGGATGAAGGGATTGCACAATTCATGTGTCCATACACTTGGTTTTTAGGGGGGGAATCTTATGGATGTTGTGGTTATAATATATGGGAGAATTTGATCATTGATACTAAATAATCACTCTTTTAATTCTAACAACATATGGTGGATTTTTCATTGATAGGCATCTTATGGGGTGGTTGGTCGAACCCTCTTTATATTGGGTTTGGTTTTGAATTCTCATTGGTGATAATTGTTTGAGAGGTATCTGTTGTAATTTTTTTAACCTTGTTAGTCCATTAAGTTTTCAAAATCTAATTTTTGGGTGTTTTGGGAGGCCAAAACTACACATTTCAAGAGTTTTCCAAAACTATATTTTTTCCAATGGTAGGACGCATCGATGGCTTTATGTGTGTAGATTAGGGTGTTATTAGGTCAAGGAATTATATGGTCAGGGAGTCGATATCTTGAGGCATCGGTAGACCAGGTTGTCAGTAGGTGGAGGATTCGATAGGTAGAGGCATTGGTAGGTTGGGGTGTCGGTGAGTCCTGATATCGGTGAGTCAAGGTGTCTGTAAGTCAAGGAATCGGTAGGTCAAGGCATTGATATGTCATGGGTTAGTGAGATAGGCATTAGTGAGTCACTCTGGTGACTCTCTATCATTGTGTCATGTTATTTGCTTATACATCATTGAGTCAGTCATCAGTTACTCACTGTTAGTGACTCATTTTGGTTATTCAACCATTAATGAATCATTTCCCATTTTCCCAATTTTTCCCTCTGACGTTTAATTTATGTAAATAATGATTAAATCCATGTTTGATCATATATAATGGTGTTTTAATGGAATTTAATTATATAGATAATTTATTAATTCTCTTGGGACATTGAAATAGTGAAACTGCGTGGTCTTGAACAATATTCGACATTAATGGCCCTTGAATCCATTTCAATCATGTTGGTATGGGATCTATATTTTCTAATATGAAGATCCACTTTCACATTGTACCATAAAATAACCCAATCATGTGCCCAGAAACATTCATCTTCAAGTTGTTTCAATTGGGGTGTACATGTTTTCCATGGATAATTTCCTCCTTCTTGCGCAATCCCCTTTTTTTCTTCATAGAGAAATTATTGATAGTTTGTTGTTTCAAGTAGGTATTCCTCCATATCTATTTCTTTTATGAATAATTTGGGGTTGGTGTTCTCATTTAGCCCTGCAAATGTAGTTTCACCAAAAAATGGAAGAAATATGATGTAACAAATGAGGGTATGTAAAGACGACGATGATGATAACGATGATGATTTTTCTCAATATGTTATCATTGATCCCTATTATGAATATTATGGGATGAATTATTTTTAATATCATGTCCATTGGTGTTCTCTATTTGTGCACTCTACTCTTGGATACTTGTTGTTAGTCATCTGTTGAACAACATTGAACATGAAATCATCATTAATTGTGTAGACTTGTTTAAATAAATTTGTTCCTTAGTAATGATCTTATTTTCTAATCATCCCAAAATAATGACTATGTATTTAACGAATGATGCTTGAAAAATATGAATACACCTTTTCATTTTTTGTGGATGTGTGATGTGTATTGATATATTAAACCTTGTCTTGTGTGGTGGTTGTGAGGTGTCGTGGATGTAAGTGTGGTTGTGTGTATAGGTAGGTAAGGGAGATGTGAAGTAATAGACTATTGAGATAATGATTTATTGTGGAATGGATGAAGTTATAATTATGTGGGACTGCTTCTAGGTAGTGGTTGGGCACTGGGACTATAGTTTTGGGTTGTGCTACGCCTATATTTCTTGATGCGGTGTTGTTACACAACATGGATACCTAGTTTCATTGTGATGAGATGTGTTGAGGGTTTTCTTATAATGAGGAATGATAGGGAAGCTTTAATTTTATGAATTTTGTTTGTGGTGTTCAAACAAGTGTTCAATAAATGGGATTGTGTATTTGGTCTGCAAGATATTTGAGTTTTGTTGTATTTCATGATTTGGATCTTTTCATGCAGTGGGGATTCGAAGGAGGGTTTATGAGGGATGATTTGGAAGAACGGTAGAGTTACCTTTCATTGGAATTTTTCCTAGAGATTCCATATAATTTTTGGAAGTTTGTGTGGGTTATTTTGTTAATTTTAGTGTCATGTGTTTGGTAGTTTCTGAAATAGGAATGGAATAACCGGTAAATGCATTTTAAAAAAAATGATTAAATGACAAGTGGATTTATTTTATCAAATCGGGATGTGATTGTCAGTTTTTCTGATACATGCATGTTGGTTTGGATGAAAATGAATTATGCTGGGCTAGTTTTCAGTTTTTAAAACATTTATGTTGGGATGAGTATATGGTACATATATATACATGTTGTTCCTTGTGGTTAATATACGCACCCCCCTTATTGAGCACTATTGGACAAAAACACACCATTGTTTAGGGGGAGGGTTTTATATTGATTCATCTTGATAGATGGATGTTTGGCGCGTTATTGGCTCTTTTATGCTCCCTCTTATAGGCAATGGTTTCCCTAGAGTCTTTGAGATTCATAATGGTGTGATTGTGAGACCCATGTGACTTTAGGTGAGGTGTGCTTCACATGTGGCATTAGGAGGAGATATATTGTTATTCCCAAGGTGTTTTTAGGATGTGGTTATGATTTTGTAGCCAATGTTTCCTTGATAAATATGTGATGTGGTATGTGGCTCAGGTGTGTGTGTGCATGTTGTGACAGTGAGGCTTATGGACGGGAATGGTAGTGCCAAGATCATAGCCATTACAGATGAGCAGTTAACCAGTGGGAAGTGGCATGGGGTGAAAAAATATTGATGGGTGCTTACAATTTACCTTACATGATATGTGTTATTTGGTGAGTTTTCCTTGTTGAGGTTGTGGTGTATAACATACCTTGTTTGGTGTTGTTGAGTTTCTACTATTTTTTTCACATGGGAATTTGTATGATTCTTTCACTAGTGCATGAGTGACATTGTTTTTTCTATCCTAGAATACCTGTATGCTCACCCTACATATATAATGTTGTTTTCAGGTATCTAGGTAGATTATGTGGATTGTACTGGACATGACTAGCTCATGCATCAAGACAGTTGTTGTGTCACTGCATATTTGGTTTTTTTGGTATTTACACGGAGCTTTTTATTTTATATCTACCAGTTTTCCATTAAACATTGCAGTGGTATAGATTTTTGATTGTTTAATAAATATATTCAAAAGTTATTTTGTGGTTGATACATGTTTTCTCCCAATAATGGTTATTATAAAAGGGTATTGCCTCCCAATTTTTTATTTTAATACCTTTGTTGGTGGTCTCCACTCCAAGGCTTATTATATGTAGGGATCATGGGTCGTTATCTCTTTTTTATATTGACAGAGTAAGGTCAGAACACACTAGTATCACATCCCTCATCTTCAATAAAGAAGGTTGTGTCATCATTAAATTTATATTAAAATATTAATGAATTATTTTAATCGATAAATTGGTTAAGAAACAAGTTACCATAACTTGGACCTACTCACATTAAATGTTCTTAAAAATTTTAATATGTACAACATGAATTATCCATCTAGAAAAAACTAAATTCCCCATATATAATTGTTTTCCAATATTTATATCAAACCATAGTTCTATAATTTTAATGAGACTAATGACAATACCCATATTCCAAAACATGGTATATCAACATGAAATTTCTTCACTCAAAAACACCCTAATAAATTTCCCTAGAGGTAACACACATAGAATATTCTGTTGGAAAATGACTATTAAGGATGTAATTATTTTCATTTTTGATCCCAACAAAATAATCATTCATTTTATTGACATTGGTAAAAATAATTATTCTTTTATACCTTTAACACTCTAGCGTGTAACATTCTCCCCCGTGTATAGAGAACAATATCCTTGGCATTGTATAGAAA
This sequence comes from Viscum album, assembly GCA_963277665.1. NCBI lineage: Eukaryota > Viridiplantae > Streptophyta > Magnoliopsida > Santalales > Viscaceae > Viscum > Viscum album. The sequence continues at coordinate 1,845,577,621 of OY728156.1, forward strand.
TGTCAAACATAGAAAGACCAATTAACTTATATATAAGTAACACAATAATAAAAGATTAAATATTTGTCCCTGTTTATATAAAATGTACCCCTTATTTAAAAAAAGGTCATAATTCCCTATCCCACAGATAGTAACCAATTTCCCCTGGACAAATTTTCCCCTCACTCAGGCCCACCCACCATCTTTAACAGTTTATTAGATTTATTCCTATACAATACTATAAAAAAATGTAAATTTTTAATCTTTTTTACTCAAACTATCTCTTATATGCTTATTTTGAGGTAACCCACACTAAGTAATCTACATTAAAAAATTTAATAATTATAGGGATATAATTTGGATCGATCATGAAAATAATTGTCCACCTTGTCGATAAGGGGAGTTACATTTAGTGTTTTATCCCATTATCTATCAATGGTGTTATTGACATCATGTTTCTAATCAATGTATATAATATAATCTTTCAAATGTGTATTCACTATTTCAATATAAATAAATATGAAAATCTATCACATATATGAAAAATAAAATCATCATTTATCCATTATATAATGACTTTTTTCACAGTATAACAGTTTTTCGCATAATTATCTTTATAATACAATATATTTACTTTTATAAGAAATTATACATATTTCTTCTCATCTGATAATACATTATATAATCATACAAATTAATTATATCCTTTGCACATTTCTATAGAATCATATCTATTTTTATCAATATCAAAATAGTGAATATTCATTCAATCACATCTATAACAAATATTATTAATCTATTTAAAATATAATATCCACAAAAGATCATTCATCATTCATGAAATGATTTTTTTTCAATTAATCACAATATCAATAAGACAGAAAATAATTATTAAACACGTATAATAAGTTTTTCAACCCACCACACCATTAAAAAAATCTAATAAACATAGATATATTATTATAATATTTTATCAACTAATGAAAATGATAATATAAATATTAACTAAATAAACTAATAATTGTGGATTTATTATTCTATTTAATTTTTTTACTTGAGATAACTAATATATACATATTGACATTATTTCATGGTTCATTGAATTTTTTTAATGTATAACATGGTAACAAATATACAATATTTGTTTATCCACTAAAATCTATAATTTTATATTTAAAAAATTATATTATTATTTTTGAAGGAGTTATAATATTCATATTTTTAAAAAATTATTAAATCAATGTTCATTTAATAGAAGTTAGAATGTTTTTTAGTATTTAAAAAATATATGAAACGTTATATATATTTTAAATAAATTATGAGAGTTTTTTAATAAAATTATTCTAATAATAACTATATAATGTTTTTCTATCCATATGGATTAGTATTCATGAATATATCCCCCAATAATTCTTCAAAACGCATTGAATCCATGATCTCATTTATTCCAACTATAGAATAAATATTTTTGAAATCTATTTATTGATCTAGATAATTCTCAACATACTGTTGGGTTATGGAATAAATACATTACCAAAGAAAAAGTTATAGTTTTCTCTCTTATTGACCAATAATATTTTAATTTAAAAAACATAAATAGATCAAATTTTCAGGATAGAATGGTATTTTTTCACAATTATTTTATTCAATATGTGTATCCCATTTGTATAATAAATGTTTTCACAAAAAATGTTTTCTATTTATTGGGATGCATTTCATATGAGTTAGTGAAGTGGAAATGATATTGAGGAACATCCATAAAAAATGTATACATAAAATACTTCTAGCATCCATGAAGAACACGGTTAAAAAAATTCAATGATGAATTCATTTATATTTAGTGACTGATATGTTGATCATCATGTTGATGAATTATAATAAAGATGATATTGTTTAATAAAATTATGGATATTTTTTAGATATATTCAACTACAGGAATACTAATGAATTGGTATTCAAGAGGTAATGGTATATGAAAAGATGAGAAAATCATCATAGGATATATGTATATAGGGGAAGATTTATTCAGTGAGGGAACATCATTAGATGATATATTGAGATGTCCAAATTTGATTGATAATTATTTTAGATTAGTAGAATAGGATCCTAGATGATAGGAACAAAATTTGTAACTAGATATAAAAGACACCGTTCTAATGAATTGGGTAATTCAATTTTTTATGATATTCATATCATGTATGATATCTATCATCACATACGATTTGAATTTTTAATATGATAATAACTATGTATGATTGGATATTCATGTATGAATAGATGTTGTAAGAAATTTGGATGATATAATAGGATCTAATTAAGATTTGTCAATATATGATTTCATCATGAAAGAGTGACATTTTATTCAGTTTTGAAATAATTTTATGAGATAATTATATGGAATCACATAGTAAAATAAATGTAATGTGATTCATGTAAGATTATTATCATCAATTGATATTATCACTTATAGAAAGTATATTCTATAAAAATTTAAAATTAAATAAAACTATTTTTTTTAACTGGTCTTCATTGAAATAATTCCACAAATTATATTTTTAATTCAGGTCAATATTGGAGGATGTATAAATAGGATGACATTTGAGTTTATGACTAGTAACAAGAAACAAAAAAAATATCCATAAGGAAACATTACTTTATTTCACATACAGGTGTATATCTCTAAAGAATTCAAATTAGAGAATGTCATAGAATAATAAAAACAATGAATACTCAGGTCTTATGAGAATTTAATAATAAGACCATGGTCAGAATTTATGGAAGATATAAATATGTGTATTAAAATAATGAATAACCTTATTTTATAATGTAGATCTCATCTAATTTATTTATTAAGAGTCTCAAAATATGGTAATGCAATATAATATTCATTAACATAAGAATATAAAATTAGATGGGGAGAACAATAATATGATAATTCTTGATATTTCACCTTCCTGAAGATACAAATCTTACCAAATAAGTGATATATCAAAATACAGTAACAGTGGAAGGAACAATTTTAGTCATTTATATAGAATAAGGGTGATAAGATGTATTAGTTAAATGATATACTTTGAATTGACAATGTGTAAAATGAGATGAATAAATATTTCCAACATATATTGAATGCATTTGATCAAATTCATTTCATTTAATAACCTATTCTGGAGGTCTACTGAATTAGAGATATTATAAGTCCATGGATGTCGTTGTAAAAAAATGAAATAGGATCATTAAATTTTTTACTCACAATTTTATATAAAATCAATTATATTAATGTGAGAGTTGAACAAGACTAACAATGATGATTTAGTAGTGGGAGACAGAATTATTGCTAGAGGGAATCCCCTAAATCAGTCTCATGTATTACAAATATTCGAAAATGGTTCTCCGGAACTCAAGGATGAATTTTAAATAATAATATTTTGATTAAATGTTAGGTAACATAATTTCATGATATATTATAAAAACCAATGATTGGATGTACTAACTAATCATGCAATAGAGTAGGCTTCCTAGGATGATCTTTGTAAATCCTTGGGTTCTTATAAATTTATTTACTATATCAATTTGGTGTAGATTTGAAAATAAAAATGGAAATTATCAAATAATTAACTAGTCAATGTTATAAAAATCAAAGTATGAATTCATAAAATGTAAAGAGTGATCACCTATTCACACACTAACTATTGTTCACAAAAAATGGGAATTATATTTGGTACTATAAGTAAAATATAATAAAATTTTTTAATCAGACTTATAAGTTGTTTTAATTAATCAATATATTGCGATGTTTGTAGGAACATATATTAATGTCACAAATGGTAAAATTAGACTCCATCACATTTGAATCTGAAGTAAAGGTCATTGAAAAATCACTAATGAATAGGTTGAATATGGTGAAATTAAAATTAAAAAAAATAGTGGAAAATAATAATTTCACTCTACATGATGATTACTAATGTGATATGTATTAGTTAAACCAAAAAGTTCAGGGTCATCAATTTAAAGAGAAAAATTACAATCTATATAGAGAATTGGGAACAAGAGTCACATATGTCAATTAATTCCTCTAGGTCATAAATAAACTATCATCCTAATAATGTAACAAAATCTGTTGTAAATTATATATTGAATATTTTTAAGGAACAACTTAATTAAATGTAACAGTAGTAAGAGGATGTTTATTATATGGAAAATTGACTTTAAAATATGTTTCTAATGTAGTGAATGATTAAAACTGATGAAACCTAAAAATTGTATATTTCTTATAAATAAATAAATTTTTAATTTTTAAATTTGGATGAAAATATTTCTTGATATTTATTAAGGGAGAGAATAATTCCCTTTTGTTGAATTATACTAATATTAATGTTAGACTAAAATATTAAGACCCATTAAATTATATATCACCCCATATTAATGAATGAAATGATATTTTTTTGAATTTTTTAAAGGAGTGGCATGGCTTTAAGAAGGATATTTATAGTGGAATTAATCATTTGGGATAATCATCTTATCTTTTATTATCATGGACCTATAAATACACAATTAATTTCCATAATATTTTTTTAGGAAGTAATTTTATAGTATATGTATTTTAAAAATCAATTGAAATAAATTAGAATTTTTGGTTGGGGAAAATAATAAAAAATACACCACCACAATAACATATAATTTTGGGGCATAAATTCAAATAAAATATCCAATATGAGACAATTGGTGGTCATTCGGAAAATGAATCACCCAAACAAAATCTTTTATAAGATTTTACCTTGAGGAAGTAATATAATATTTATAAACAATTAATGGTGATACTTGAATTTTAAATCTTGGGACATTTAATGATTTTATAATATATATGTTTATAAAAGTCATAGAATTCCATAATCAATTGTAATATATATTAACGACAATGAATCAATGATATCAAAATTTTGGTCATGAATAAAGATGATTTCTATCATGAGATTTATGAAATTTAAACATAAATATGATATCTAATTAAGTAACACCTATAAAACCTAAATATAATGATAGAGAAGATAAAAAATTGTTGATTACTCTATTTTGAAAAAAGGGTCCACACTATGGATCATTATAAACTCTTTATGGAGTTATATTTTCAAAAAGTTAGATAATCTCATGAAGTCAATAAATCCAAGAGAGTGGAAAAAATGTTGTATTATTAGTTTCCATCACAAAATTAAAAGTTAATATTTCTATTAAATGGAAGTAATTTTAGTATATAAAAATTGTGTTACAATTCGATGAAAACATGTAGTTTTATGAAGGATTTTCTAACAATTTAGTTATATATAATGAAAACATATAATAAATTAATAAATTATCAATATATTGTTGAATTTAATAATATTTTATCACAAATAGAGATATCTATTCTAATGATAGTATTTCAGTGGATAATCAACCAGGAATATTATAAGACTTAAGTAGACGGTTTAATGAAATAATCTAGAATCAAAATTGTTATTTTACTATTATTATAACTAAAATTTTTGTTATTAGAATGATTGATGATAAAATAAAATCTGCAATGGGTGAAGTAAAATTTTTAAACAAGGTGATCAATATCATTACAAAAAATGATAATGATGAAGAAAAGAGATATTTTTTCAATATATAATAAAAAATAGAAAAAACAGAATCTTCCCTAATGTTACATTTCATTTTCAAAGTAATAAATATTGAATTAAATTTTTCTATCATATAGGTCTCATCTCTTATTTTAAAAGTAATGAAAAATTTAAATCCCTCCTTCTCCCCATTTATATTTTTATGTACTCAAATAAAGTGAATTAAAAGATGTAAATAAATTTTTATCATTATTTTATTAATAAATTTATCTACAAGGGAATATGTCACATCATAGAGTATTCTAACCTACAGGGATAAATATTTAGTATGGATAGTCCCTTTATGTGTTTCGAACATAAATAGAATGTCCCCATAGGTAAATTTATTAAATGAAATATTTATGAAAAACTTATTAAAATATTAATGGAAATTATTCTAATAATTATCTTTTCCATGGGTTCATTCATAATAATCATATTTACAAAAGGGAATTAATAGTTTTGGGGACAGTAAGAGAAAGGTGGATTTTTTATCCTCTCACTTGAATTATTTTGATAAATTTTGTAATGATTATTATATTATATATTTGAGGAAAATCTAATTTTAAGGTCCTTATAAATGAATAATTGGTAATTTAAACACATTTTACATGTGTTTATATACATCCATGATGGTACATTTATCATGTTTTCATTATCATGATTATCCACATACACGTTTATTTTAAAAACTAACTGGCAATTTCAATGAAAATAATGGTATAACATATCCTAAAATATTGAGATGTTGGTTATAATTATATTTATACATTGATATATGGTGTTTTAAGGATGATAATAACATTTATTTTATTCTGTTTCATTTATTAACCATAAGGGGATATGAAATAATTTGAAGCATATATATTTTCAAAGGATTTTAATGTTTTTTCGAAAATATAATAAATGGGATATTAAAGATAAAATTAATGGATTAAATTTCTCATTATAAAATTTTTATTTATTGATGAGAGTAAGATCTAAAAATGATTTAGTGGATTATGGAGGAGATTTTGAGATACTATAATTGAAAGTATAATAGTAAAAAATTAGATGATTCCTCAAAGAATTTGGATATATTGATTCAAGGTGGAATCTATTTATATGTTTTAATTTATGTGTTGATATTCATGATAATTTATATTACTTATAAATATGAAATTTTATAATGTAGTTATTATGATTTTTTGATAAATACACATTGGGGAAGACTGGAGAATGATTATTTCCTATTTCAATGGGGATGTGATGAACAGGAACACATCCATGGAGTGGTGTGTATGAATTATTATATATATGTGGTGAAGAAAAATATTAGTATAATGTTTTTAGATGTTTTATTTGATTTATATTTCCTTGAGTTTTGTGTAATATATTATATTTTGATAGGAAAATAGTATATAACTCTATATAAATGAAATATTTTTTAGGTGATACTTTCAGTTGTTTATGAAATAATTATTGAGTTAAATAGCTAAACACATGTATGTTATATATTTTATATACGATAAAAAATGTATCATATGTTATTTAAATTTGAATGGTCAACATAATAGTTTTAGTCAATGTATGATCTTACACATATGAGTTACCAAAATATTATTTTTATCCATGTATTAGTTATTCACGTATGAGTAACTCACATATGAGTGATTACATCATCCAAAGTGTCTCATATTAGGATTCACATATAGTGATTGATATTAAAAGATTCATGTAATAGGAGTTTGTATCCAAACATTGATACTAAGTTTTCTAAACATATATTATATATAATTTGAATGTGAAATCATAATATTTTTTTGAACAAATCAATATGGAATCATATTTAAATTATTGTTTTTATTCAACTTCTAATTTATAGATAAATAGTCGAAGATGATTCTCGAATCATAGATGACAACACCAAATAAGTTTGAAGATACAAATGTCATAAATTCTAGATTAAATGAATATGATTAAAGTTCAATGGAGTTTAATGGAGAGTATTTCAATGAATAATTAGTGGAAAAACCCCCAATTTCATTTGTTGATAAAAAAGAAATAAATTGTTTATAATGTTCTATATATTTAAATATGGACTTGGAATTGAAAATATCATTCATTTTAAATTAGTATCTTATTATGTATAATTATAATGATCTTAACAATATTATATAGAAATGAAATATCCATGACACATTGAATAAAAATGAAAATAAGGAAAAAATTTATGTGTTAATACATTGCTATTTTGTAAAGGAACATATCTAGAAGAATAATTGGTATAAATCAAAATAGCTAAATTAATAATAAATCATTCTTTTATAAATGAAAATTAACATTTAGAAGGATGTGTTAAATAATAAACCAATACTATAGATAGTGACTGTTTTGAAAAAGACACTGGTCTAACACACATACAGACTAGTTGATCATATTATCGGTAGTTGAATACATAGTTGTGAATTCCTTAAATGAATACAATGAAAAACAGTATGGTTACTTTTTTCTACACCATGATGGAGGAGATGTTAATGTACTATTTTTTGGCTCTTAAAGGATGTATTCAAATACAAATCATAGTAGTCGATATGAGTTTTGAGGATTGAGTCATGAGAGAGAGAAAAAAAAGAATTAGATTTATTCTAACACAATATGATATAGTTCATAAAAAATTATTATAATCATGTAAATATAAAAACATTTATAGGTTTTAATTAATATAAAAAATTTCGTTTTTTTATAATAACCCATCAAGATTAATTCTCATAAATAGAGTATCATGAAAATATGGTTCTTGAAATCATGAATTATGAAAAAATGTTTTTATATTATATGAAAATTTTCATTTAAATAAAAAATCATACATTTAAAAAGTTAATTTTATTCCAGAATATGAATTTTCAAGGATCAATTGGAAATGGATTGAAAATAAAAAAAATGGAACGATATTTTTTGAAATAGTCTTCATATAAAATTACCTTGTAAAGGGATTTACTCTAATTTATAACGATTTCATTATATTTATCGAATAAAATTTAATTAATTTATCATAATACATTGCTTTAATGTTTCCATTGCACCTATTTCAAATCTGAACAGTTCTTTAGAGAGTAATATTTTTATTATATATGTTTTCTTATTTTAACTTGAATTTAAAGTGTTCATTATTTTTTAGAGTGTCTAAAATTTATTAAAAATAATATAATATAAATTACTTGATTATTATTTTATCAAATAGTACTACCAAGTAATAGTAAATGTTAATATGAGAAGGCTATATTTAAAAAAAAAATACTAGTTTGGTATATTATATTAAGTTCTATATAAAAATAATAAATATTATATTTTAATTAGTTAACACGTTTAGTGAAATATTATTAATGAATCATACTGATTTATATTCTAATAAATTTTTTTATTTAAAATATTAAAAATTTCATATATAATATAATGAAAAATTATTATAAGAATGATTTAATACTCTAATGAATGAAAAATTATCATATTTATGTACTTGTTAAATGTAATTAAGTCATATATAATAAGAATTTTTTATGACTAATTTTCTATTAAATGGTCATATATAGATATAATGTATTAATATATGAATTATTTCTTTATATAGTTCCATCAATGAGTTATTTAAATCATGGATAAAATGGTTTTATATTTCAAGAATTATATTATATTAATAAATATTTTTTATCTAAAATATTAATATGATTCCAAGAATATATTGAATTATTTATTACGTGTAATATAATATTTAGTTTTTTTAACATAACTATAATTTTTATAGTATATAAACTCAATGGAAAATTTAAATTTTATTCATATATTTTTCATGATATATTTATATTCAAATTTTTCTCACCATTTATTGTTGATATATGAATATTGATCCATTGGTTTAGTCATCCCTATATCCTATAATTCAATTTTTTTATCTAAAAAATTGGGTCCTAAAATCTTGTCTCTTGAAAATGTTTCATACTAACCTGAATACTCAAAAAGAAAACCAAAACTAGTATATCACAAACCAATGGTGTTTTTAAAATCCTTATATAATGATGAAAATATTATGTGTATCACATTCAAATAATGTGAGTAATTTACATTTTATAAATGGTAATTTGAAAATAATGAATTTACAGTAATATGTATAGATGTCATGAAATGTTTTAGACCAAAAAATTAATATAAAAAATACATAATTTTATCATGTATATAGAAATATAGTTTAACACAGAAAATAAAAACACAAATATTAAGATGAAAATATATTTCAATAATTAATTTATATAATATATGAAAATAAAATACATATAACATAATTTTTTTTGGAAAAACATATTATTTATATGAATCAAAATGAAATTATTATCAATCTTATCATTTTATAAAGATATTCTAACACCCCAAGTGTAACACCCCGAGATTTTATGAAAAATATTGTTTTTAATTTCATTAATATCTTGTGTTGAACACTACACCAAAAGGAGCTTGCACAACACACATCCTTGACTTGCCTTTCATTACACGCAATCGCGACATTCCTTGATAGCGTGTGTAGTACGCAATACCGAGTTTCACTAAACAACGATATGCTATTAAAATATTATTAAAACTAGCCGTTATGAATAGAAATAACCACTTTTTGAAATTTTTTAAATTTTATCTCTCAAAATGGAACTCATTTTTGGATTCGGAATACCGAAATTAGCCTAGGGTGAAATTTTGGTATTTTTCTGAAAACTTTTAATTTTTGATGAATAGTGAACCAATAAGTGGTAGGTTAAAAACTGAATTTTGCATAAAACTTAATTTTACCGCTTCTGTGAATGGAATTTCAAAAATCCGACAGACACGGTTGATATCAGTAAGTAAAATGTTGTTCAATGAGATAAAAATAATTTTTTTGGTGAATAGTAACTTTTTACTTTTTTTTACCGCGGTTAATAGTAAATAGGGTAACTAAGGGTAAATATGATATTACTATTACCCTAACACATGTCCTAATTCTATTGGATAAGTGTAATTCGACCAAAAACAACCTTATGAATATAGTATGACCATTTATGTCTACTTGGATTAGATTATGACATTTAATATTATTTTATTTAATGAATAGTTAAAATAGTTAAAATCAAGGTTTAATAACTAAAACATTTTTAATATGGGGTTTTACAGAAGATAAATTCGACTATAAATATTCATTAGAAAGATAAAAATATTTCCTACATAATGATATTTTATTTATAATTTTTAGACATTAAATAAACTACTTTATTTATGACACAACGATGATGCAGTAATTACCCTTTTAAGGAAATGTTAACATAATTGATGTTATAAATGCTCAAATAAATGTAATTTGAGACTTTTTATGAATTCCACTAATTTTATAGGTTACTATTATATATTACTGTTTATTTAATCAACTTGGTTCGAAAATATAATTCTTTTATGACTTTCAAAAAAATCATATATCAAATAATGTCAAAATTGACACAAAATAGTTTTTAAATAAAATATTATATTATTAATTGTTATTTTATTCCTAAAAATCTATGGTTCGTCTAGATGACTTATATAAGGATATATATATTAATAATAAACAACTTGGGGTTCTTTTGTCATGTTATAGTAATTGTATTAACCATATAGTGTAAGAAAACAAAAAGTCACGGTAAAAGTTAAATTATTTAACTTAGAGTTAAATCTAATTGATAAGGTTAAAATAATAACCTAAACTTTTCTAAATCCTATTGGTTGATATGATTTATACCCATCCCCACTTTACCTTCGAAATAAGACCCTTTGGAACCATTATGAACCGATTTTGACTTTAATATAAAATAATATTTTGAGATATTCCAAAGGTGCCCCTCTCCTCCCTTATAATAGGGCACCTCCTCCCCCTCCTCCTCACACCAATTTGAGCACTCAAGCTCCGAAAACCCCGGCCAAGATCCCTTCTCCACTTCCCTATAATAATCTTAGAGGTCCTGGTATTCTTCAAAGACCAATCGTAGTTCCCTAAGTGGAGGATTCAAAGAGGCGTTTCGAAGAAGAGGTAATATCCATTACCGATCTTTTCAATTTATTTTATCTTCAACATCTTCTTTTTTAGTTGTTTCATGATAAAGTAATAAAATAAGTATTACTTACATAATGATATTTTATTATAAATATGAAACAAACCTAATTCACCTTCTATCCATCCTACGGAAAAATGAAATCACCGCGCGTGCGTACGTACGGAATACCGTCTCCACGCTGTGGTGTAATCTATTTTCCACCATCACCTTACAAGGATGGGTATAATGCAGTAATTAGTAACTATATATGATTATTATAAAGTGATATTGATACTGAAATAGTATAAATACACTTAAATACAATTCTACTATCATGGGAACAATATCATCGCTCGTGCGTACGTACGAAATATCGTCTCCACGATGTGATGCGACTCGTTCTACATGATCATCATTACATAGTAATTATATAAATGAATTTAATGAATAAATATGATATATGTTACACTAATACAATTCTGGATATAAGGTATCTATAACCTTAAATGAAGAATAAGAATTTATTCGGCAAAACACGCATAAGAACAAAAGGCAATAAAGACCCGAGTAACAAGTAACAATGAAATATTATTAATAAGAAACTAAGAATATGACCATATATGATATCATATCAATATGTATGACTATAGAATAAGTCAATAACATTATTTAAACCATTATACAGGAGCTTCGGACACGTACAACGGAAATTGGCCCTAAGGTAAGGGAAATGTCACAATCTCATTTTATCCGAGATTGTTTATACTTTGGTATTTACTGGGGTGTATTTTATCATCCACATCCATGTTTCCCCAATATGTAATATTTATATCCTTCTACAATAGTTTATATCAAATTTTACCCTTCGGTGAGATTTTAGTAAAAGATATGAAATGAATCTTTTGGCGTTTTTCGTATGAGGTACTTTTTGACTTTTCTGACAAAAGTACGAGAAGAATGTTTTTTAACTTATACGGCATGAATGGATTTTTAAAACATTATTTCCAAGAATCTTCCTTTAAAAGTTTTCAAGCTTATTTTTAATCATCTTCTTTTAGATTAAAATTGTATGACATTTTAAGAGAGGAAAAAATTATTTGAAGTAGAAAGGATATTTTACTCAAGAATGGAGTTCAAATGTTTTATCAAAATTATTTTCCATCTAAGATAATATAGGGTTCTGTTTTTATATCTATTATTACATTGATTTGATTATGTTTTGAGGAAATTATTTTTATGAAGTCATTTACCTTATATGATTTGTTTTATGATGTCATGATGTTTCAAGAATCCCATTTTTGTTACATGTGTTATGCGATGATGTATGATTTATGATTGTGTGGAACACATAAGAAATGATTCATTATAAGATGGGTGGGACCTATATCTACCTCCAATGCATTGGGTAAAGATTTTATATCTCATGAGATAGACATGGCTGGAATGGTAGGTTTTACCGGTTCAGTGAAACAGGACTGAAACGAGGGTGACTCGGTTCAGAAATGGACTTTGTCCACTAAGATAGTCTTGGAAATGAGTCTTGACTAACAAGAAATGATTCTCTATGATTATATGTGTATGCCACAAAGTTTCATGTTTTAATTTATGACATTTCACTACTATGATTTACCCATGTTATAATATTATGATCTCTTTTACAGGTTAAAATTTCCAAAATGTTATGTTCTTATGAATATGATGTGATTGATATGTGTTTTGTTTACCCTTACTGGGCATTTGAGCTCACCCTTTTATGTTTTCTTTTCCCCAGGATATAAAGAAAGGTTTTAGGTAAGCAAAAAAGGGGAAGATATTTATGGGAGATATTGAAGATCTTTCACTATGATTAGAAGATTACATTCCGAGTTTCCAAAGACACTAAACTATTACAGTCCTTGTGTGTGTGTTTTTGTTATGTACTAAGTATTCCTCAAATGTAATGTAATGTCAATGTATGTCAAGATACAGGTCTCTACAGTTGGTATCAGAGGAAAGGTTTAGTCAACCTTTGGAAACTAGGATGCGAGAACTTTAGTGAGATTCCTAGAGATATTTCTAAGGTATGTCTAGGGATGTTTCTAAGGTTAAGTATACGTATAGGTTATAGTACTAGAATTTCACTAACGATCTTAGAATTTAACCTATGATGTTAGATATTGAGGGTACTCCCCCTTTATAATGTTGTTTTCCCTAGCATGATTTTTTCCTCTCACACTATTCTTTTTGGGTTTTAGATGATGGCTGGAACCCGAAGGAACCGTGTTGATCAATCCAATGGAAAATGCAATGATTGTCCTCCTGAACAAACAAATGTTATGGGAGATGGAGTGAAAAATATTATTGCTATACTTACACAAGCTATGAATCATTCTGGACTTCCAAATGAGCAGAGAAGGGAACAATATTCTATTGAGTCCTTCATGAGGAAACGTCCACCTTCTTTCAGTGGGACTTCCGATCCACTTGTTGTTGAACAATGGACCAGTACCACTGAAAAGATATTTTCAGTTCTTCAATGTTCTGAACATGATAAAGTCATCTTAGCAGTATATCGTTTGGAAGGTGAAGCTGATCAATGGTGGAATCTTATAAAGAATTCGAGGCCAAGAGATGAAATTGAGTCCATGGAATGGGAGGACTTCAAGAACATGTTTTTCAGTAAGTACTTCCCTCGTATTCTTCGAACAAAGATGGAAAAGGAGTTTCTTGAGCTCAAGAAGAAGGATGATGAATCTGTTGGTATATACGAAGCGAATTTTACAAGACTTCCAAGGTATGCATCTGGCATTATCATCCAACCTGAAAGTAATGTTGATCGATTTTTCAGTGGCTTAAAACCAAGTCTTCAAAGAGAATTAGCTATAAGAGACTTCAGTATCTATGAAGAAATTGTGCATTGTGCTCTCAAGGTAGAAATGGAAGTTGGTGTTACATATCCATCTCATGGTTTTGAGAAGAAACGAAAGATGGAGTTTAAGGAGAAATCTCAGAATAATGGTGAAAAGAAGATGAATGTTTCTTTATGCACAAAGTGTGGAAAGAAGCATGGTGGAGATTGTCTTAAAGGGACTAGAAATGTTTTAAGTGTGGAAAAGAAGGTCATCGAGCAGCTGAGTGTCGAAGTAATGGAAAAAGGGTTTCTAATGATGTGAATAAATCAAACACTGCAGAGAACGCACCACCAACACTTCAGTGATTCAAGTGCAAGGAGATGGGACATTATGCCAATAAATTCCCTAATCCAAGGGTTAGTGATGATCGACATGAGCAACCTCTTAAGGATAAAGACAAAGGAATGTCACATGCAATTTCTATCTGCAATGTGGAGTACGACAACGATGTGGTGGAATGATTAAGTGTTTATGTAATGGGATTCCAAAATAGTGTTGTATATAGTATCGTGGAATATTGGAATATTTATGTATCGGTTTATTATGGTTTTCAATAATTTTATGGTACCAGTATCCATGGAAAGTGATTGATATTTTTTTTGGAAAAAGAATGATATGCGCATAATGAAGGGAAAATGAGAAAATGAAATAATTGACAGTATTCATGAGCTCATGATTGATATAAGGACTAAGTGATATCATGGTTTGAGTATTTAGAATTTGGAGGATTTTGGTATGTGGAAAGTGTTAACTTTTAACAGCACTCATGTTTTCAATAAGGTTCAATGGGTATTCAAGAGAGTACAAGATTAAGGCCTTTGAATGTTTGGAATGTGGCCAACAATATATATATAATGATATATGGGGATCAATGATGGTATTAAATCTCTGAGAGTGGATGACAATATTATGGGTAAGCCTAAAGATTGGAATGGATTATGTTGGACATATGTTATTATTATTGATGGGATGTTATAGTAATATAGTTTTAGAAAAAGGACAACCTGCAGGACGGGCGACAACCCATCGCATCAGACAAGGCTGTGGGAATCGAACCCACAACCGAAGTGCGACTGGCATTTATCGCCTACCACTGTCCTACAGGAAGTCCCTGGTTAGTAGAAACTAGTTTTATTTTATTAAGCGGTATGATATATGAAGTATACGTTCATTTTGGAACCATATACAATTAACCATAAGATGGACTTATAACTTTTGCTAACCTTTTGTTTGAAAGAGAAGGAATGATCCATAATTCTATCACATGATATGCTAACACATCACAAATGACAAATTCAACTTCATTTCTTTAAGAGATGAAGTTTAAATTTTCTAAAGAACGACACATGGTGAAACTATACCAAAATCACGAAAGTATATCTTCTAATTCCAATTTCATCAACTTTAGGGAAATGATCTTGAAAACCAAAAATGTTGTCTTAGTGCTCTTATATCTGATGAATCTTTTGGTACCTTAGATTGTTACAAATTTATGGCTTTGTGTTTGCTAGCTTTTTCATAGCCATGTTCTCTACCACTCTCAATCAGAACATGATGGTTAGAGTTCTCTTCCATATCCATATTTTCACCTATGTGGAAACCCAATGATTAGTTTATTTGGGTAACCGTTACGTTTCATACTTTTGTTTTTAAATATTGGTTTTGGTATTTTTTTACGATGTGGGTTTCGATTAAAGAAACTTTTGAATAGTAAACCATTTATAATCCCGACGAATTTCGAGGGCGAAATTCATTTTAAGGGGGGTAGAATGTAACACCCCGAGATTTTATGAAAAATATTCTTTTTAATTTCATTAATGTCTTGTGTTGTACACTACACCAAAAGGAGCTTGCACAACATGCATCCTTGACTTGCCTTTCATTACACGCAATCGTGACCTTCCTTGATCGCGTGTGTAGTACGCAATACCGAGTTTTACTAAACAACGATATGCTATGAAAATATTATTAAAACTAGCCGTTATGAATAGTAATAACCACTTTTTGAAATTTTTTAAATTTTATCTTTCAAAATGGACCACATTTTTGGATTCGGAATACTGAAATTATCCTAGGGTGAAATTTTGGTATTTTTCTGAAAACTTTCAATTTTTGATGAATAGTGAAACCACAAAGTGGTAGGTTAAAAACTGAATTTTGCATAAAACTTAATTTTACCACTTCTGTGAATGGAATTTCGAAAAACCGACAGACACGGTTGATATTAGTAAGTAAAATGTTGTTCAATGAGATAATTTTTTTTGGTGAATAGTAACTTTTTACTTTTTTTTACCGCGGTTAATAGTAAATAGGGTAACTAAGGGTAAATATGATATTACTATTACCCTAACACATGTCCTAATTCTATTGGATAAGTGTAATTCGACAAAAATCAACCTTATGAATATAATATGACCATTTAGCTCCACTTGGATTAGATTATGACATTTAATATTATTTTATTTAATGAATAGTTAAAATAGTTAAAATCAAAGTTTAATAACTAAAACATTTTTAATATGGGGTTATACATAAGATAAATTCGACTATAAATATCCATTAGAAATATAAAACGATTTACTACATAATGATATTTTATTTATAATTTTTATACATTAAATAAATTAATTTATTTATGACACAACGATGATTCATTAATTACCCTTTTAAGGAAATGTTAACATAATTGATGTAATAAATGCTCAAATAAATGTAATTTGAGACTTTTTATGAAGTACACTAATTTTCAAGGTTACTATGATATATTATTGTTGATTTAATGAACTTGGTTCGAACATATAATTCTGTTATGACTTTTAGAAAAATCATATATCATATAGTGTCAAAATTGACACAAAATAGTTTTTAAATCAAATATTATATTATTAATTGTTATTTTATTCTAAAAAATCTAAGGTTCAGCCATATGACTTATATAATGATATATATATTAATAATAAACAACTTGGGGTTCTTTTGGCATGTTATAGTAAGTGTATTAACCATATAGTGTAAGAAAACAAAAAGTCACGGTAAAAGTTAAATTATTTAACTTAGAGTTAAATCTAATTGATAAGGTTAAAATAATAACCAAAACATGTCTAAATCCTATTGGTTGATAATATTTCGACCCATCCCCACTTTACCTTCGAAATAAGACCCTTTGGAACCATTATAAACCGATTTTGACTTTAATATAAAATAATATTTTGAGATATTCCAAAGGTGCCCCTCTCCTCCCTTATAAAAGGGCACCTCCTCCCCCTCCTCCTCACACCAATTTGAGCACTCAAGCTCGGACAACAACTGCCAAAATCCCTTCTCCACTTCCCTAGAATAATCCTAGAGGTCCTGGTCTTCTTCAAAGACCAATCTTAGTTCCCTATGTGGATGATTCAAAGATGCGTTTCAAAGAAGAGGTAATATCCATTACCAATCTTTTCAATTTCTTTCTTCTTCAACTTCATCTTCTTTATTTTTTTCATGATAAAGTAATAAAATCAGTATTACTTACATACTGATATGTTATTATAAATATGAAACAAACCTAATTCACTTTCTATCCATCATACGGAAAAATGAAATCACCGCGCGTGCGTACGTACGGAATACCGTCTCCACGCCGTGGTGTAATCTATTTTCCACCATCACCTTACAAGGATGGGTATAATGGTGTAATGAGTAACTATATATTATTATAATAAAGTTATATTGATACTGAAATAGTATAAATACACTTAAATACCATTCCACGATCATGGGAACAATATCATTGCTCGTGCGTACGTACGGAATACCGTCTCCACGATGTGATGCGACTCGTTCTACATGATCATCATTACATAGTAATAATATAAATGAATTGAATGAATAAATATGATATATGTTACACTAATACCATTCTGGATATAAGGTATCTATAACCTTAAAAGAAGAATAAGAATTTATTCGGCAAAACACGCATAAGAACAAAAGGCAATAAAGACCCGAGTAACAAGTAACAATGAAATATTACTAATAAGAAGATAAGAATATGACCATATATGATATCATATCAATATGTTTGATTCTGGAATAAGTCAATAACATTATTTAAACCATTATACAGGAGCATCAGACACATACAAAGCAAATCAGACCTAAGGTAAGGGAAATGTCACAATCTCATTTTATCCGAGATTGTTTATACTTTGGTATTTACTGGGGTGTATTTTATCATCCACATCCATGTTTCCCCAATATGTAATATTTATATCCTTCTACCATAGTTTATATCAAATTTTACCGTTCGGTGAGATTTTAGTAAAAGATATGAAAGGAATCTTTTAGCATTTTTCGTACGAGGTACTTTTTGACTTTTCCGACAAAAGTACGAGAAGAATGTTTTTTTAACTTATATGGCATGAATGGATTTTTAAAACATTATTTCCAAGAAGATTCCTTTAAAAGTTTTCAAGCTTATTTTTAATAAACTTCATTTAGATTAAAATTGTATGACATGTTAAGAGAGGAAAAAAGTATTTGAAGTAGAAAGGATATTTTCCTCAAGAATGGAGTTCAAATGTTTTATCAAAATTATTTTCCATCTAAGATAATATAGGGTTCTGTTTTTATCCCTATTATTACATTTATTTGATTATGTTTTGAGGTAATTATTTTTATGAAGTCATTTAACTTATATGATTTGTTTTATGATGTCATGATGTTTCAAGAATCCCATTTTTGTTACATGTGTTATGCGATGATGTATGATTTATGCTTATGTGGAACACATAAGAAAAGATTCATTATAAGATGGGTGGGACCTATATCTCCCTCCAATGCATTGGGTAAAGATTTTATATCTCATGAGATAGACATGGTTGGAATAGTAGGTTTTACCGGTTCAGTGAAACAGGTCTGAAACGAGGGTGACTCGGTTCAGAAATGGACTTTGTCCACTAAGATAGTCTTGGCAATGAGTCTCGACTAACAAGAAATGATTCTCTATGATTATGTGTGTATGCCAAAAAGTTTCATGTTTTATGTTATGACATTTCACTACTATGATTCATCCCATATTATGATATTATGATCTCTTTTGCAGGTTAAGATTTCCAAAATGTTATGTTCTTATGAATATGATGTGATTGATATGTGTTTTGTTTACCCTTACTGGGCATTTGAGCTCACCCTTTTATGTTTTCTTTTCCCTAGGATATAAATAAAGGTTTTAGGTAAGGAAAAAAGGGGAGGATATTTATGGGAGATATTGAAGATCTTTCACCATGATTAGAAGATTATGTTCCGAGTTTCCAAAGACACTAAACTATTACGGTCCTTGTGTGTGTGTTTTTGTTATGTACTAAGTATTCTGCAAATGTAATGTAATGTCAATGTACGTCAAGATGCGGGTCTCTACACCAAGACACAAGTATTTAGATTTTTTTATTATGTACAATGTTGTTGGGAATGGTTTTGGAAATTTCAATAGGTTTTTATATTTAATTTGAGATTTATTGAAGGGTGTATAAATATCCCATTTTATAGAGAAAATATATAAAATACCATAGAAACTATTAATAGGTAATTATAGGTTTCCTTTGAGGAACATTTTTTCATGCATGGTTTCTGTAAACGGTGTGAACATTTAGGAAAATATGAAAATTTTAATGTTTTATGTTTCATAATTTTGGAACATAATCTTTCACTCCATTTATTATAACTGGGGTATGATTTAATAATCCAAAAAAATTACCTTTTATATTTAAATATCAAACCAATATACTCATATCATCCCTTCTAGAAATGTATATTAGACATAAATTCAATATAGTTCTAATTTAGGAATCCTATTCTTTGTAATTATCTCTCTCTTAAAATAATATATATTATTAACATGGAATTTAAGGAAAAAATTGAATATCATTTTTCTTTCTATCAATTTTGAATTTTCAATAGGATAATAACAAGACAAGGGCTATCATTCGTACATAACTTGGTTGAGGAGTGTTTTGATTGAGATTTTATTCTAAATGAATGTAGGTGGGTTTTAGAGTCATGATATATGAAGAGATGATTTTATTTTATATCAATGACCATGTTAGGGGAATGTTTATTTTCTAAACCCAAATTCTATTATGAATATAACAAATTTAGTTTGTTAAAAATTTACTAATCTATTTAATGACATTTTTAAATTGGTAATAAATTATTGTGTATTACCGAGTTTTTGTTTTGTTTTTATAAATATTGGTTATGTTATTTCCAAAAAATTTTGTGTAAAATGAACCATTTGTGTGTTTAGGTTATAGGTATTGAATACTATTTTTCATAAACATGATCTTAAATGGGATGGTGTCTGTTCATCATATATTTTTTGGGTAAATTACTAATTATAACATATAAAATAAAATTTTTATAGGACAATATATTATACGACCTAGTGATGACTTTATTTAAGAGGAATACATTTCTTCTAGAAATTATGGGACATTTTTTATCCAAACTGGAGGAAAAGATACATTTTATTAGATAATTACATTGGTGTGAGTTTTCATGGTGAGGGTGACATTATTATTGAGTGAGTTTTTTATATAGGTTATATTTATCTTATTTAGTATATTTTATTTGTTTCTAATTCTTATATATAATGTTATCTACTTTTACCTTTCATTGCATATGTGGTGGGTTATTGAGGGAACAACTAATATGTTAATATATTCACCCCTGGTATATTCATCTTGGTTATCATGTACATGTTGTTTTAGTTTTTTTATAAATAATACCTATCATGTCTTTATAATAGAACATATATTGAAACTGGGACAGAAGCATGCAGGTTGTAGTGGAATAACTATTAGAGCGGTCTCACTTAGAGTACTGTATTTTCAATTTTAATATATAATTATTACATATTTAATTGATGATTTTTCATATTATATGATTTTAGTTACTTTTCATTTTATTTCATTATAGTTAGGTCTTTGTTTTCCATTGGAATTATATTTATATTATTCAATTAGAGTATTCATGCTACAAGTTTTATCATATTAATGGGTGAATAATACACCAAATAATTTTATGACCATATGAATTTATTAACATCATTTCATATTATTAGGATTTAAAAAATATTAAATTAATTTTGATTCAATCCTAAAAATTGGATAAGGATTATGATTTCACCATTAGTATATCTTTAGTATGGCCAGTTGGTTGGGAATTTAAGAATGTTGATAAAATGTTCCAATATATGAAATGTAGGGAACTAAATGGTTTATGAATTGAAATTATGTAAAATTTCATGTATTAGGTTAGTTATGTAATAAATTTGTTATTATGCACATCATTTCATGTCATCAACTCTTCATTGTGGGTTTAGTTAACGAGTTTTGGGTAATATTCCATCTAAAACAAATTTCCCACAATGAAATCATCATTAAAAATAACATTCATGGCTCATAGATAAAGAAATTTTATATCATTATCGTCATTATGTAAAAAAATATATTCTAAAATAATATAAATAAACATGGGTTCAGAAAATGTTGTGTTTTTAAATATCATTATATAAAAATTCCACCTATCATGAGATAATAAAATAAGTAGGAGAGTCCCACTTAAAAGGTAGTTTAACACAAATGAATAGAAAATATCAAATTTAAAAGAATAAAAAATGAATATATTATGGAAGAAGAAAAGGGAAATCAATCGAAGGATCAAAATTAAAAGAATTACTTTGTAATTTCAAAGTAAGCCCCCTCCAAACATCTGGACTATCACATCATAACTATAAGTGGAGGAATAGATCTTAAGGAAAAAATATATCATTAATTTATTTGAAAATATAGTTTAGAATACTATAAATTTAATATTATATATACAGCATGGACATGAATGAAAAATTACTATTTAGCTTCCCATGAAATGGTAGATCATGGATATTGATGATAGATATTTGATTTGAGGATTAAAAATTAAATATGATCAAATTCCTTATTGGGATTATCAATAAATATTTTTGAATTATTGAAATGTTATTTATTATTTATATATTATGGATCAAATTTATTTTCCCTGATCTATTTTCACCTAAATTTGGGGTTAATGAATCTCTCAGTGAACATATGACAAGGTCAAGTTGGGAAACATAACATTTCACTAATGTTGTGTTGTGATTAATTAAAAACTATATTCAATGATCGAATACATTTATGGTGGTTGAAAAATAAATTTTAACGACTACTTGTTAATTGAACACATTCATCCACCCATGTGTTGGTTTAAACTCCATTATTGGAAATATTTTCATAATGAAAAATTAATATAAATTTAATCTGGAACTATATTTTCAATCTATGAAGATGGTTTATTTCCACTATATTGTAATAAACA
This sequence comes from Viscum album, assembly GCA_963277665.1. Taxonomy (NCBI): domain Eukaryota; kingdom Viridiplantae; phylum Streptophyta; class Magnoliopsida; order Santalales; family Viscaceae; genus Viscum; species Viscum album. The sequence continues at coordinate 1,845,600,568 of OY728156.1, forward strand.
ATCCTCTAAAATTCATGATTAATTTTTGATCAAAATAAATGTGATTCTATTGTTGTACATTGGGGATTTCAAAATGATGGTAAATGTGATATATCCAATATTAATGTCCATATCCTCTAATTCCATTTGGCTGAGATATTTATATTCAATATTATGACTCACTTTCTCAACTAAGGAGAACTATTTAAGGAAGTTATCTTTCTCAAAATTGATTTAGTTATTATTATTCCACAAAAACCTTGACATACTAGTAGGAACGTTATTAGCATGGTGTAAATAATCATGAAATAGGGGGTGACTAATATCAATGCAGTGACAAGATGGATTTCAATTATAATGAACCACATCTAATGATAGGTATTATATTTCATAGATAAAATATAATATCTGATATTTTAACACTGTTTCATTAAAATATTTTGTATCCTCTCATGTAGTATAAAAAATTAGATTACAAGTTGGAATTATAACTCTTGTCATAAGCATCGGGGAACCACTCAAACAATAAAACTTTAATGAATCTTTGTCTCCAACATGTTAAATCTCAGTAGATACATTTATAATGTGTGGATGTTTTTTTCATAACCATGATAAATATTAATATAATTTTAGTGATGGGTCATTTTATATAAATGATATTTTATATTTACTACTATTCAAATCATATAACATTCATATATCCTTATAGAGTTGTTTATATTTTCTAGGTAAAATGAAATTTGAATTTTAGAAGTGTATGTCCTATAATGAAATATTTTTCCTCTATAGTTCTCATTTATAAATAATAACATTAAATGATATTTATGAAATCTATGGTATAGTATTTCCTAATTTATAAGATCATAACAGTGATATTTTTTACAAAACCAATGAACAATGCAACCTAAAAGGCATGTGAAATGTTTTATTAACCTTCTCCAATGAATGAATCTTATTTCGTTTCACTCATATAAAATGACTCCAAAGGGACTACATGAATTATAGATCCAATTATGATATTAAAAAACATATGAATTTTTTATATAAAGTTCATTACCTAAGGAAATTATTAATTTAGTTTTATAAATTGCATTGACTACTCTATAAATTTATTGATATTATACCAAATAAAATCATAAAATAGTTAAAAAAATATATCCTTTTTATAGAAATGAAAAAATTATTGATCAAAATTTATGATCTATGTGGTTATCTAAATTTTATCTACAATTATAATAGATATAACCAAAATTCAAGGAAGAGGATCGCCTGAATATATAATTATAAACCTAATTCTAAATCAATAAGTACATAGTCATTCCTTTTGGTCCTAAAAATGATCTTTTGGTCTTCATTGAATTGATGAGTTGTATCATTTATAAGAACCATTAATTTTATTGGTGTATTGATTGGTGATAGCCTTTTATATGATTTTATATTTAATGATCTATAAGGGCCGATGGAAATTATTTTGAGTGGATTCTAATACAACATCATCTATGAAAATTGTTTTATGTGTTAATTTTTAGGCAAGAAATTTTTTTCCATGTAAATATAATACCATTATATGCCATTTCATTATTCCGTAGAAATTTATTATGCCATAATTTCAAGTTATATTCATAAAAATTTATTCAAGGTATAAATATTTCTTGGATTGGTAGGTTATTATCATTTATTAATATTTGATTTCAGGTCTATAACTTCATAAATGGAATATTTATCCAAGAAACACCACACATTTCATTTAGATAATAGTTATTAAGAATCATTCAATGAACCTACAAAATTTCTTACACTATAATAGTTTATAATTTCAACAACCCATGTCACTATTTAATCTTATTTGATGTAGTAATTTGTTATATTAAAAAAATTATATGATGGGGAAATTTATATTTTTGTAGTATATTCCGCCATCATTTGATTTATGATCTATTATGTAAAAATATTTTAAAAAATTAAAAAAATGAGTATGGTATAACAATGAGGTTTTACTGGTGGTTCGTGGATTGGTAAATAGTGTGGCTAATGAATGAAACATTACTTATGTGTGGGGTGTCATTATGTTGTTGGTTATATATTTCTCCTAACAATGTTAACAAAACATGATAGGTATTTACCCAATTATAGTTTGATCTCCATAGTTTGAAATCCATACATCTAAAAGTCATGGTTGAATCTTATTATTATTATTATTATTATGAATCTACATCCTCTAATAGTTTTTTTTATGTCTCACCACGATTTTGTTCCCCTATCATCTCCAATTCGTATACCATTTGGTTTCTAATGTGACTTTATCATTTCTATTTTTCCTACATTATTATTCTCTTAAAATAAATTTTAATTTACATTAAAATTATCTCATTAATATTATATTATATTTTTATTGACATTAGGGTTTTGTGTTATCATAATATCTAGATTTTCATGAATGGGGTTTTTTATAGAGGTTTTAATCCACAAATTCGGTCCTCTATCAAAGCTGACTCATTTACACATGATGAGGTAAGTTGTTATATATAATTATTTTATTAATAACATTATAAAGTAATGGGGATTCTTAATTACATTTTATTTCAATAATATAAAAATATATGATACACATGTTTCATTTATAAAATTAATTAATTGACTTTTATAATTGGGAAAATATATTTTTCTATATATTTGATGCATTTATTTTCAATTTTAATTAATTTCATTCTATGTAATTTTTTGAATTAAAATAAGGATGTACCGTGATTATTTATATTATTAATAAATATACATTAAAATTATTTTGTTATTAAAATGGGTATCTATGATGAAAAAATAGTTTTTCATTCTATGTAATATGAATGTTATATTTTTTTGATATAGTATTGCGATTATATACTTATTTTCCATGATTTTATAAAATAAGGATCATAACATGATAAATAGACTCCTTGGATATTTACATGTATTTATTTGTAGATTAAAAATATTTTTTATTCCTTTTGACATTACTTTTGAAATTCTGTAAAATGAGTTTTGTATCATTTTTTCAGAACCCTGTTTGTTACCCTTCTATATACCTCATATAGAAAGTAACATTTTCTAGAAACATAATACAATATAGTGGTTGAATTATTGAAATATGACCATTTTATTTATGTATTTTAGTTTTTGTGATGTGAGTTATTGATTTTACTTATGATTCATGCGATAATCCCAACATAATTATTCTAAAAACATTATTTTGTATTGGTAATTGGAACATGGTTGATGAGTGAGAGATCTTTATTTGACCTACAATATTATATATTATGAAATTACATATTTCTAATAGTTATATAGTAAAATATTGATAATTGGATCCATCTATGAGAATAATGAGAGTAATATGAATAGTTTTTTCTTCTTGGTTGTATTATTGGATGGAATTTAGTACCACTATTGTATTTCTAGGATTATATAAATTTTTGACCTATGAATTTTCCATGAAAATTAATTTTTAATGGGAAACTTTTATCGGGGGACTATAAAATAAACAATTTATTACATCCCCTTAATAATTTTTTTCTAGAAATGTTATTATGAATGTAGTCAACATTCATTATTTGAATTTCCTTGCAAATTTGATACATTTTTTCTTTTTATTTCCACTTGTTCATAGTTGGGTAAATTTTAATAATGGTTTATAACTATGGAAACGAATTTATGAATTCATATGAAACATTATTTTTTCATGTATTCCATTTCATGTAATTCTATTCATATAGTGAAGGGATGTTACATTTTTTTTATAAATTAAACATATATATTTTTAGGTTTCAATGTGTTTTCTATAAAATTAGGCAAGGACCACATTATGAATTAAAGAAGGGAAATTAAATTAAAATATTTCTTCTCATATGTGAAAACATTCTATAGTAATTGTTCAAAAAATAATATCTATGTAATTGTTAATAGAATTTGATTGAGACATCTGTTGAATTCTCTTGGGAATTATTATCTCATACACTACAAAAAAAACTGATGTACTTGAATGTAGAAATATTATTACTTTTGATTAACCATTTATGATTTATTATTATTTATCACTATATTAGTCTTTTTATTTATGTTTTTACATTGATTGAGATACAATTTAGTTCTTAGTGGTTATTTTTAGTTTTTCTAGTTTTCCATTCATATAGGTGATTAATGTATCGGCTAATTTTTCTCACAATTTCATTGTAAAAATTTACTCTATGTTTTATGTTTTATAAATATTGGTATCAATATTTATTTGAAATATGGTGTTTCATTTTAAAATTGAATAATGAATATTCCTTTCTAAAATCATTTCTCGGGGAAATTCATTGTATGGACACAACATCACATATTTTTCGTAACGATCAATTAATCATTTATTATTTATCATAAAGGGTGAAACCATTTACACATTATTATGTTTTGATAATCGATAACTAGATTATAGCTAACTGATATTAGGAACAAGCATTTGGGCTAATTGCGTTCCCGGTCAATTGAAGTGATTAGTTTTCTTAAGATGGATTTTAACAAAATGGTATAAGAGTTTCCTCTTTTAATTTTTTTTATTAGTAGTATGTAAAATATAACAATCAATAAATATATATTTAGTCATGATGATAGCATATCATTATTTATATATTTATTCCAGATGATTCCATGGATTTATAAGATTTGAATCTTCATATTTGATTCTATATTGTTTATATATATAATTGATTTTGTTATGATATGGTGGGGTTTGTTGTCCAATTTTTTTATTATGATATGTTTTTATTTTTTATTCATTTATTGAGATAATGTTGAAGATGAATTGGGACATCATAGTTAAGCAAAAATTTCTACTGAATCATATAATTTATATACACATTGTTATTAGGACTCTATTGGGTATGTTTCTTCGTTGAAACATGGTCTACAAAACTACATTACAAAAAAATGTACAGTTCAAATCCGCTTTTATTTTATTTGATTCACCACCATGAATTATTAAATTTATTTCATTATGTATTATTATCAATATACGGAACTTATATGGAATCTGGATTTAAAATATAATCTTTTCATTATATATTAATAAATTTTTAAAAATTTTATGTTTAGTTTTCATATTTCAATATTGTTTTTATATGAAAAGTACAATTTCATGAGATTTTTTGTTTTTATTGTCAAAAATTAAATTTCACAAATAAATTGTTTTAATGTTCGATAATTATAATATGGAAAACCTATAGGCAGTTTGACATTTCTTCAAAGGGTGAATTGTTTATAATTTTTTCTTACAAAAAAATGTAATTTTTGGAATCTTATTTCATTATTGATGGTTGTAAAGGGAAATATTTCATTAATGGACAAATTTTTTAAAAACAAATTCCCTTACGCCATACCATGTTGTCGTATAGGGATTATATAATGATATATTTAATTAATTATTTTATTTAATTCATTTCCTTGTTATTTTACATATTCATCTAATAATAGTGTTGATTCGTGGTGGATTTTTTTATTTGTGATATGATCATTTGGTTGATCACTCTTATATGAAAATTTTGATTCATAACTATTTTTGTACTTACAATACCTTGGAGAAGATCAGATCTTCAATTCTGTTAATAATTTTCTCTGAAGTTTTGAGTTAATTTATTTCCCTTTTCTATAATTCTGAAGATATAAATTTTTATATTTAGTGTCTAGATAAAATTTACTTGATCTTCAATATTTTTGAGACTCATAATGATTAACGGTTATAATCGTGTTTATTCTTATTGAATGTTCATATCTCAATTTCCATGAATAATATTGTCCTTTCTTAAGGTTAATGATTGGATGAATATACATTTAATTTAGTTGATATTCACATTGTAGTTTAATCATGATAATATAAATGTGAAAATGATTATGGTTTATTTATTATTAATCAGAAAATGTGAATGGTAAATGAGTATGCCAATAAATTCATCGAATTAGTGATATTTCTATCTGATCCGGTCAATAATGATTCGATAAAAATATAATTTTTTCAATAATGGTATTCTAAAGAACCATAGATCATAAGTTATTAATTATATCATAACATATTCTGGGTAAATTCTTTATTTTCCCCTGGTTTATAGAATTCAACATTATGAGGAAACTTATTGTGTGTCTTTCTTTAATTTTGTTTAGTGTGGGTCATGATGTTCTATTTGGTGTAAAGAAAGAGGATGATGCCATGTATTCTATGGTCCACCTATATTATCTAAATAAAATGATTCCTCTCAAGTTATTATTATGTGTATAAACCGGGAATGGTAATCCCACTTTCATAAATTCTATGAGGGCATTTCTGCATTGTGTCACACTAGGACATCTTCATAGGGTTTGAATTTTTTTATTAATATAAGTCTTGGGGGATTAATTTTTCAATGACAATATTTCATTATATTTATGATAAATGGGTTTATATAGATTTTATATTTTCATTTAATTCATGTTGGTATTTTCTGGGATCTTCTAAACTGACAATTTTAAGGAAAATAATGTTTGTTAACTTATACAATAAGAAACAATGATATAATATCTACCGTGAATATTATTTTATTATCATCTGGTCATTAAATTGGTGCATCTTAATATGATTAGCCACATTATATAATTTAAAAATATAGTCCACACTCAATATAAATTTAATGATTAATGATTAAGAACTAAGCACAAATATTTATATTATAGTCTTTTTATTCTTCAAAAAAATATATACTTTATAAAAATGATTACAATATTTTTTTTTAGAAATTATAATAATTATTTTATTTAATATCCATCAATTTTATTGGATAAAATGGCATTCATATATCAAATAATAATATTAAAAATATATATATGGTGAATGTTTCTTCATTTTCTAGAAATATTTTTTTTTCAATGAATAATAAAAAATATATATTTTTATTTGAAATATTATTTTTATTTGAACAAAACACACCATAAAAATATATTTTAGATTAATTAATGAAAATATTTGATTCATTTTATTAAAATAATGAAATAATATTTTTTGTATGGTTATTTATATATTTTTATTTCATATAAAAATCTTTCTATACATAATAGGTATTTTTTTCTAAAAAAACTACTTCCCAAGGGTTTAGAATTTATATCTCAAATTATTTTCTATTACATTCAAAAATTATATCATGATTAATTTATTCCATATTTTTTATAAATAGGTCCAAATTTGATTAAAAATGCTCTTTTGTTTCTGATCATTATCACTAACAACCATAGTAAATAATTGTCACCATGGTATGGGTAAACCAAATAATTAAAGATAAAAATAATATAATAAGGACTTAAAATTAACCACAATAATTTTTTAGAATTTATTATAATGTTTTTTTATAAATTTTTATAAATTCTTATAAAATAAAGCCACTCGGTTCCACAGTTCTTTAATTTTTACTATTATAATATTAATGTAAAAGGAAAATTCATAAAAATAATCATTTTTATTTTCATTTCTATAATTTTTTTGATATATATATACAAATATTATATTATTTTATATTATTTAATTTTTATGATAACTTATTTTCTATTCAGGTTAATATTATAAAAATGGTGAAATAATTACTGTAATTGTTATTAAACAACCCATTTAACAATTTTCCAATAAAAAGAAAAATAAAATATATTATTATAAAAATGATAAATATAATATAATTTGATTGAATTTAGGAATTTATGAATTTTTTGGATAATATTAACATATAAGAGATATATTAATATAATATAATTTAATTCATTTTGGCCATCTTATTTCAATGTAAAATGAAATGTATAATTAAAAATTATTATAATGATATTTTATGAAAACTTATATATGTTTTAATGATTTAAAATTAGAATTTTTTTTGAGGAAATTCATTTGTATATGTTATTAAATATCAAAGATTCTCCATTTATGTGGAAATTTTAAAATTATACACACTATTTTGACATGTATATTATAAAAAACATTGTTATCATATTAATTGTCAAAAGGGTAAAAGTGTTTATTATAGAGAGATAAGGCTAAAGACCTAATCTAATCATAGAATAATTATATTGGATGATACTATTTTGATCGATAATCATCCCATATTTCAATATTAATAATTTATATTCAATATTCAATTAAAATATTTTGTTATTAATTTCATAGATTAAATTATTCCAAGAGTGCCTCTCCACTCACTTATAAATGGGGGCATCCTAAAATTTTTTCTTCTATGTCCAATACACGTTCATGTTGTCTAATACCAAAATAAATATATTCTTAAATCTTTAGACACATTTTCAAGGGCTTGTTTTATTAATGATTCCAACCTTATTTTGTTTCAGTTGTAAATCAAATGATGTTGTCCATAGAATAGACATAGTCATAACCAAATGTTTTAATTTTTTTAATTTATTCCTCTCCCAAATATTCTTAAAAAATTATAAAATAATATTAATTTTATATTTAATATGATTATAAAATATTAATTTTATCTAATACCCTATGTGGATGTCAACTTCTGACCTATAAGAAATGAAATTGTTGTTTGTGCATATAAGAAACTACTTCCTGGCGAACCGATTAAATTTTGTTACATCGTTGCGTCTCCTAGATGAATGTTATTATGTATTTAATAAGTATATATATATATATTAGATATTATCTTATTAATATTATTATTTATACTGTAATTTTTAATTATGTCTACTTCTATCCATCCATAAAAAATAAAAAAATGTCACTATATAAATATGACCAACCATCACTATAAACAATGTAATTTATTTTTATCTACATTTTATGGATGACATTAAATAAATTTTAATATATAAAATTAATATATATATATATATATAATTATATATATACAATATTAATATCCAGATGAATATTTTTGGTATGACAGATCCGTGATTAGTTTAAAAATAAAATTATTTGCAATAATAAATCATAAAAAATGAATTAACTATCTTATAGACAATGGTTTACATAGATAATTTATTATTAATAGGTTTTAAGAATATATTTTCATATAAAATATATATTTTATATGTTATTATGTTTTATCATTAATTAATATTAAATATATATTTATTATTTATTATATTTTAAATTGTAAGAATAAATAAAATAATTACTCTAAAAGACTTATATGAACATCCTCTTTCATCCGATTATGACCATTATCTATGTAACTCACATTATCTTACCCTTTAACACAATGTAGGTAATATATATATATATGTCTAACACATATACACATATCTTTTACCAATCTTATAAATAGGTAATATATATGATAGTTTCAATTAAAAAATTTATTCTTTAAAATCAAACTCGATCGAGGGTAACTTTTATATCACACAATCCTTTGGAAAACCCTTAAATAAATTTATCATTCAAAAAAAACTATTTTGACAGCTTTTAATATATCCACATATATAAACATCCATAATATTTAATTCATTATTTTCATTGTGATATTTATGATATATCCTTTTCTGTTATATGATCCAATATTATGAAACCCATTTTTTCTCATTGGGAATTATTTTCATTATGACCAATTATTTATATTTTTTTTTCGAGAACTGGATAATAAAAATGTTATGATGGGTAGAATTAAATAGAACATTAATGAATTAGGAAATATTTTGGTCTGGTAATACATTATATATGGGATTAGGGATTATTCGTAATCCATGATGAGACATTTTCCACCATGTGATTTCCTTATAAACCAGCCCAGGATTCTATCCAACCCTACACACATCCAAGTCCGAGGAATGACCCAAATGATGCTTTGGGTCCCCATGAGTTGGAAACTGGTGTTAATGCATCAAATTACTCCATGGGAGTAAATTTATCATGAACATAACATAACATTCATTCCACATAATACACTCATTAAACACTCGAAAAAAACATTCACATAATAATCACAACCCATATTTAAAAATGGTAGTAAATAAGAGACATATATCCATGAAATTTATAAAATTATATTTTCATCCCAAACAAAAATGAAAAAATAGAAATAAAACTATCAAATTAAACACCATATTCATAATTTCATTTAAATAAGTCAATCAAAACAAGATCTTCATATACCAAATTGGAAATATTTTGTGTGTTGGGAAACTATTATAGTAGGATTTCACCATAAAATCCAGGATAATCCATTATAAGAAAAATAATCATGTTTTATTGAATTTAAAATTGTTTGGATATCAATTTTTTTATATTTTGGAAAACTGTAAAAGTTGTGAAAAAGATTAAATGTTTGCAATCACAATATTTCTGACCCTTGAGAATATTTTTGTAACACCTCGAGATTATATTTTATATATTCTTTTTAATTTATTTGATGTCTTATATTTTACACTACACAAATCATATTGTACTATACGTAACACTGTATTTTCTTGCAGTAAACGTAACGCTATTCTTAGCTCGTGTTAAACCCAATTTCAAGTTCATTTTGTAGATATTATTCTACACAACATTAAGTATAGATTTTTTTAATGTTTAAATGAAATAATTTATGATTTTGTTATATGCATCACCAAATGGATCTTTCACTACACCCACCCCGGACTTCCCTTACATTACACGCAATCACGACCTTCCCCGATAGCATGTTTAGTACGCAATACTAGGTTATACTAAACAATGATATATTGTTATAATATTATTATGAACTAGCTGTTATGAATAGAGTTAAATAAATTTTTAATTTTTTAACATTATTATTCATCTTACACATTTTATAGATCATGGTATATGGACAAAATAAACTTTTCGATTAAATTAAGTATTTTTTCCAAAAATTGCAGTTTTGACGCCTTTTGATGGAGCACCCACATTAAATTTGGTTTTTTACATGTTTATAATTTCAATTAGAAAAAATAAAAAACTTTTTTGTCATCAGGATTTAAAAATTTACTTTGAATAAATTTTTTATATTATTCTGGTAACTTTCATATTTTAATGAATAGTAAAAACACACTATATTTTTATGAAAACATCTTTTTTCATTATAATAATTTATATGGTTAAATTATAATATTAAATGGTATTAAAGTATAAATATAATAAATTTATACCATGTAATATAATGTATGTCATTAGTATTTATTTAACATTGAATTAATAGGTAAAATCATTTCAATCTTTTGCAATGTTTTAACTTTTAAAAACTCATTTTCGTAACAATGAGATTAAATTTAAATTAATTTCTGAAACTTATGTGATTTGAATTTGGAAAATTTTATACCATATTTTAAATTAGCAGGTGCAAATTATGTAAATATGCTAATTTTTTTTGGGCACTATGAATAGTAACTACGGTAAATTTTATTTACCATAGTTAATGGTAAATCATGTAATTATGGATATATATAATATTATAAAATTACCCTAACACTTGTTTTAATATAATTGGATGATTATATTTCGTCATAAGGAATATTTGGGTTGAAATGGAATCCATTGGAACACACTTGGATGTGATTAATACCTTTATTTTATTTTATATTAATGAATGTGAAATATGTCGCACTCAATCATTAATAATTAACATATTTTTAATATAATGTTATACAGAATATAAATTCAAATATAAATAATAAATTAAAATATAAAATGTTTTTATTTGTTATGGTAATTTATTTGTAATTTTTATAAGATATTTAATAACCTTAAAATCTTATACAGTAATGATGTAGAAATTATTTATTTAGTGGAAAAATAGTATTATATTTTTTAATAAAATAATAATTCCCATTAAAAGGCCCAAAAACATGACCTAAAATTATTGGTATTATATATATAAAGCATAACCATCAAATGGTCGAATTGTTGACCATTTGGGGCTTTATAAAAGCAAGTATGCCACTTATATTATTTTACTTCAAATGATGTCAATGTTGTCAGATTCATAATTTAATAAATATAAAAATTTAAATGTTGTGATTTTAAGATGTTAAATTCGAGTAAAATAATTATTTTGGAATATATTTACTCATAGTCCTCATAGTATTTTAATTTTAAATTTTATGAAACTAATATGTATATAAAATGATTATACAAAAATAATTTAGTAATTGTTTTACTAAAAGAAATAAAAAAAATATGGTTTTATAAATATTTAGGTAAATATTTTATTATTAAACTAATGTTCTCAACAAATTTACAAGATTTATATGACATGTTAAGAGTCTATTAAATTATTTGGATCAAATATATCCTCTTTGGGGATTTTATTTAAATTCAAAAAAACGAATAGTGTCTATATTCACACTATTGTTATTTTATAAAAATACCATATTATATAATTATAAAAAAATCAAAAAAATATTTGAAAATAATAAATTTAAATTTATATGGTCAAAATTGTCATAAAGTATCCAATTATGGACAATTAACCACACACAAGTAATTATTTATATCAATTTAAAATTTATAATATTATTACCATAAATAAAATTAAATAGATTTAATAATGATAAATCAAGTTGATAATGTTTAAAATAAATAAACAACATGTATAAATCATATTTTTCGATGATATAACAAACCTATATCATCTAATAATTGTATTTGAGTCATTTTGGAGGTTTTTAAGTTGGTTTTGAGGTTATTATAAATTAATATTTTAGTGGTTTCCAAAAGTGCCCCTCTCCTCTCTTATAAAAGGGCACCTCATCCCTCTCCTCCTCACACCACATTGAGCCTTAAATCTCAGCCACAACCTGTCCATATCTCTACTCAACTTCGATAGAATCATACTATAGGTCCTTTTATTCTTCAAAGACCAACTTTAGAGTCCTAAGAGAAGGTTTAGAAGTGGTGCATCGAAGAAAAGGTTAGAACCTTTACAGAATCTTTTTAATTCATTTCTTATTCTACTTCTATTATTTTTTTGTTTCAAAAAAATTTAATAACATCTGTATCAAAAATAAATAGATATATTATTATAAATATGAACCAAACTTATTTCACTTTATATCCATACATCAGAAAACAAAATCACCGCACGTGAGTACGTACGGAATATCGTCTCCACGTCGTGGTGTAAACTATTTTTCAAACACCACCTTACATAGATAGATATAATGGTGTAAAGAATAACTATATATGGTTATTATCAAGTGATACTAATTCTATGATATTATATCATCTACTCTTATTCCATTCAATATTTATGGGAATGATATCATTGCTCATGCGTACATATAGATTACAGTCACCACAACGCAATGTTATTCATTCCCCAAGTTAACCATTCAAAAATGATTATAAAGTATATATAATATATAATCATGAAATATATGACATATTAATGATACTGGATTTATGTTATTTACTTACTTACAGTCAATTAAATAAGGAAACGAAAACAGCATTCATGCGTACGTACGACCTACCGTCTCCATGAATGGTGTACTTCTTTCCATTTATCGATCTGTTATATATATGTATATTATTAATATATATTATATCTAAATAAGGTTTTACATTATGGAAGTATGTAATCATGATCTATGTAATCATATGAATAATTACATGTCAAAAGACGAACAATAAATGAAACTATTTTACCCAAAACGCTGCTTTAACATGGAATTGACAAATGAATGGGTAATATAAGTCATAAGTGAATCATATATTAAATCATAAAAATTATTATGGTCATGATACAAGTTAATAATATTTTTAAAACCACTATACAAGAGTCTTAGACACATACAAAAGAAATTGGACATAAGTTAATCGATTATTTCGTCTCACTTTTCTTTTTGTGAGACATATGCCTCAATCACCATCTATTTATTTTGTATGGTGTCTATGCTTCCCATGAAAGCTTTATGATTATTATTCTGAAGGATATTATATTTATATATGCGTGTAGTTTTATTTATTTTAATATATATATGATTCCACTGATTATAAATTGTAAGGGATAATTATTCAAATCTTGTTCTTATCTGGGATTGTTTATTCATTACTATTTATTGGGGTTATTGTCATCATCCATGTCCATGTTTTCTAAAAATGTTTTCATGTATGATTAAAGTCCTTTTTCTACATTTTTTATTTTTACCACATGTTTTGGAAGGAATATTTTTTGTGTTTACCATACATGTAACCTTTTTTCATTTCTAACAAATGTATGAGGAGAATGTTTTTTTAACTTATACAGCATGAACAAAATTTTATGGTTTCATAATGACTTATTTCAATGAATCTTCCTCCACAAAATTTTATAATTATTCTCCAAAAAACACTTACATTTTAAAATTTCATGGCATTTTGATCAAAGAAAATGATTTTGAAGAAGAAATGATTTTTTCTTCAAGAATTCATTTGAAGTGTTTTATTAAAAATATATTCCTTCTAAGATGACATTTTGTAGTATGATTATGTTTCAAGTATAATGTATCAATTATTTACATGGTTTGATTTTTATTCTAAATAAATGATATCCATTTTTTTATGCATTATGTTATGATGAGATGATGTTTATGAAACCCATTTTATTTTTCTGGGATATGATGAATGATTTATGTTCTGGAACAGAAAAGAATAATTCATTATGAGATGCGTGGAACCTATATCTCCCTCCAATGAATTGGGTAAAGATTTATATCTCATGAGATAGACATGGCTAGAACAGAAAGTGAATCATGTTCTGTAATACAGGGATAGAATGACAAGTAAACCTAGTTCAATAATGGAAATTTTCCACTATGATGGTCTTGGAAACAATGCCTTGGGAATTATAGAAATCATGAAATGTGCTTAATGGTTTCCCCAATTACATGATTCTTTACCACACTATTTTATCATGGTTATTGTTAACTTATGATATATGCCTTATGAACTGCAAAGATTTAGGTCCTTACTCATGATTTTGGTGTTTTATATTCATGTTCTCCATGTTTACCATTACTGAGAATTTGATCTCACCCTTTTTAGGTTTTCTTTTCCCAAGGATATAAATAATGGTTTTAGGTTACAAAACAGAAGGGGAAGATATTTATAGGAGATGTTGAAGATCTTTCACCATTATTATAAGATTATGTTCTGAGTTTCCAAAGACACTGAACTAATACGGTCTTGGGGCGTTGGTTATTGTCATGTATTAAGTATTAAAAAAATGTAATGTCTATGTACGTCATGCTTTGGGACTATACAGTTGGTATCAGAGCGAAATTTTTTTCAACCTTTGGAAACTAGGATGCAAAAACTTTAGTGAGATCCTTATAGATATTTCTAATGTATGTTTAGGGATGTCTCTATAGATAAGTATATGAATAGGTTACAGTCCTAGGATTATGGTATCGATCATAGAATTAATCCTAAGATGTTAGATATTGAATGTACTTCCCCTTTATTATGTTGTTTTCCAACCATGTTATTTGCCTCTAGCACTATACTTTTTGGGGATTATATGATGGATAGAACCCGACGGAACCGTGTTGATCAATGTAATGGACAATGAAATGACTTTCCTCTTAAACAAAACAATGTTCTTGGATATGGAGTGCAAAATAATATTCCTATACTAACAAAATCTATGAATCATTATGTACTTCCAAATAATTAGAGAAGGGAACAATATTCTATTGAGTTTTTCATGAGGCATTTTCCACCTTATTTTAGTGGGTCTTATGATCTACATGTTGCTGAACAATGGATCAATACCATTGAAATTATATTTTCCATACATCAATGTTCGGAACATGAAAATGACATACTGTCTATTTACCATTTAGATGGTGAAGAAGACTAGTTGTGGACTCTAATTATGAGAATGAGTCCACAAGATGAAATTGAATCCACGGAATGTGATGAGTTCAGGAACGTATTTTTAAATAATCTATTCCCTCATATTCTTTGAAAAATGATGGAAATGGAGAACATTGAGATTTAGAAAAAGGATGATGAATATGTTGGTATATACGAGGTGATGTTTACAAGTCTTGCAAGGTATGCATCTGGCTTTTCATCCATCACAAAATTAAAGTTGATCTATTATTCAGTGGCATAAAACCAAGTCTTTTAAGGGAATTATATATAAAATACTTCAATAGCTATGATGAAATTGTGAATTAAGCTATCAATGACGATCTGGAAGTAGGTGTAACATATCCATCTCAAGGTTTTGATAGGAAATGAAAGATGAAGTTCAATGAAATATATCAAAAAAATGGTTAAAACAAGACGAATGTTTCTTAATTCTCAATGTGTTGAAATAATCATGGTGAAGATTGTCTGAAAGGGACTAGAAAATGTTTTAAGTGTAGAAGAGGTGGTTATTGAGTAGCTGAGTGTTGATATAATGTGAAAAGGGTAGCTAATGATGTGAATATTGAAAATACTACAGAGAAAGAACCACCAACACTTCAATGAGACAAGTGAAATAAAATGGGGCATTATGATAATCAATACCCTAATCCAAGTGTTAATGATGATAGACATCAACAACCACTTAAGGAAAATGACAAAGGGAAGTCACATGTTTTCACTATTCGCAATGATGAATATTACAATGATGTGGTGGAATGAAAAAGTGTTTACGTAATGGGATTAAAAAATAATGTATTATATAGTATCATGGAATATTGGAATATTTATGTATTGGTCTATTGTGGTTTTCAATAAATTAATTTTACTGGTAACCATAAAAAGTTATCAAAATATTTTTGGAAAGCAGATGATATGCACATAATGAAGGGATAAATAGATAATGAAATGTATGACTGAGCTCAAGAATTATATAGGAATTCACATGTTTGTAATTTGACCAATAAGATATATGTTATGATATGTGGGGGATAAATGATGGTATTCTCATGCTTGTTATGTGACCTTTCAAATAATCATTTTCTTTATGCTATGAGATTGGAAAAATGTATTTTGGATAATCCTAACGATTGGAATGGATTACGTTGGAAATAAGATAGTATTTTTTAATGATATAACTTTTTTTTGATATTATTTCTCAAATGTTATAATAGTGCAGTTTTAGAAAAAAGTAAAATTTACAGGAAAGGAGACAACCCATCACGTTGCACAAGGTAGTGGGAATCAAACCCACGACCGAAGTGTGACATGCCTTTATCACAAACCATTGGCCTACAGGATGTCCCTGGTTAGTAGAAACTAGTTTTATTTTATTAAGTAGGATGATAGATTAAGTATAAGTCCATTTTTGGAACCATATACGATTAATCTCATCATAGATGTACTTATGTATATAAATTTTACTAACCTTATGTTTGATAAAGATGGAATGATCTATCATTCTATTGCATGATATGTTATCACATCGCAAATGTCAAATTCAACTACATTTCATTAAGAGATGAAGAAGAAGTTGTTCATGGCACGAGAAATGGTAAGATTGTACCAAAATCAAGTAAGTATATCTTTTAATTCAAAAATATCTCAACATTTTTGAAATTATCTTGAAAAAAATAGTTTTTCTTTTTCCATCATATCAGATGAATCATATGGTACCATAGATCATCACAAATTTATGGCTTTGTGATTTTTTTCTTTTTCTTAGCCATGTCCTCTGCCAGTCATCATCAGATGTTGATGGTTATATTTCTCTTCCAAATCCCTATTTTCACCTATGTTCTTTGATGTGAAAACCTAGTGATGAGTTAATTTTGGTAATCATTATGTTTCATCATTAAATTTTTAAAATTAATTTTAGTATTCCTTTTTACAATGTGGGTTTCTATTAAAGAAACTTTCAAGTAGTAAACGATTTCTATCTCCGACGAATTTTGAGGAAGAAATTCCTTTTAAGGGGGGTAAAATGTAACAAGCTGTGATTTTATGAGATAGATTCTTTTTAATTTCTTCGATGTCTTGTATTGTACCCTAGAGCATGATTAGATTTTACTATATGCAACAGTGTATTAGCTTGTAGTATACTCAACACTATTCTTGCCTCTTGTTACACCCAATTTTATGTTTGTTTTGATGAAATTATTCTATGCAACATTAAGTATATATTTTGTTTATTGTATTAATACAATAATGTTTCATTATGTTATATACAACACTAAAGGGGACCTGCACTATACGCTGCCCTGACGTGGCTAGCATTGCACACAATCACAACCTTTCTCGATATCGTGTGTAGTACAGAATACCTGGTTTTACTAAATAAAGATATACTATTATAATCTTATTATGAAGTAGTCGTTATGAATATTATTAACAAAATTTATAACTTTATAACATTATTATTCATCTTAAGCATTTTCTAGAACATGGTATGAGAACAAAATAATATTTTGGGGTAAAATAATAATTTTTAAAAAAATGCTATTTTGACGCTTTTTGATAGCACACACACATTAAATCTAGATTTTGACATGTTTATATGTTCAATTTGACAAAATAAAATTCATCACTGGAATCAGGTAATAAAAATTTAATTTGGGTAAATTTTTTATATTATTTTGATAACTTTCATATTTCAATGAATAGAAAAAACATGCTATATTTTAATTAAAAACAACTTTTTTCATGGTAATAACTTATATGGATAAATTATAACATTGAATAGTTTTAAAGTATAAATAGAAAATATTTTTACCATTTATTATAATGTATGTAATAAGCATTGATTTTACATTGAATTCATTGGAAAAATAATTTAAATCTTTTGAAATGTGTTACCTTTTTAAAAATAAATTTTTAACAAACGAATTATTTTTAAATTAATTTCTGAAATTTCTGTGATTTAAATTTGTAAAAATGGATTCCGTATTTGGAATAATTAGGTCCAAATTCTGTTAATAGGCTACTTTTTATTTGTGGGCACTATGAATAGTAACTACGGGAAATTTTATTTACCATAGTTAAAGGTAAATTTGGTAATTAAGGGTAAATAAAATATTATAAAATTACCCTAAAATGTCGTAATATAATTGGATGATTATATTTCGTCCAATGTCATATTTGGGTTTATATGGAATCCATTAGAACCCACTGGGATGTGATTAAGACCTTTAATTTATTTTATTTTAATGAAATTGAAATATGTCTCACTCAAACTTTAATATTTAATTAATTTTTAATATAATGTAATACAACATATAAATTAGATTATAAATACTCATTTTAACGATAGAATGATTTTCTTTGTTATGGTAATTTATTTGTAATTTTTAAGAGATATTTAATTACATTAGTAGCTTATACATTAATGATGCAGAAATTATTTATTTAGTGAAAAATCAGTAATATAGTTTTCATTAATATAATAATACACATTAAAAGGACCAAAAACCTAGCCAAAACATACTATTCATATATATCTAAACCATAAAAATCCAATCGTTGAATATATGACCTTTTGGATCTTTATAAAAGAGATTATGATACTAATATTTTTTTAAATGATGTCAATGTTGTCAACTTCATAATATAATAAATATAACAATTTACATGTTGTGGTTTTAAGATGATAAATTCGGGTAAAAGTATTATTCTGAAAAATATTATGTTTTAAATCCTCATTGTATTATATTTTTAATTTTTATGCAACGAATATGTATATTGAATGATTATACAAAAATGATGTAGTAATGTTTTTATAAAGAGAAATATCAAATTATTGGTTTTATAAATATTACAATAAATATTATATGAACTAATTAATGTTCACCCAAATTTTCTAGATGCATATGAAATTTCATGAGTCTATTAAACATTTTGGATCATATATATCCTCTCTGTGGATTTTATTTAAAATCAAATTAATTAATTGTGTCAAAATTGACACTATTGTTATTTTATAAAAATATTATATTATAAAATTGTTTAAAAATAACACATATATTTAAAAATTATAAAATGATATTTATATTGTCAAAAAATGTTATAAAATATCCAATTATGGACAATTCACCATACATAAGTCATTATTTATAACAATTTAAAATATAGAATATTATTACCACAAATGAAATTAAATATATTAAATAAGGATAAATCAAGTTGATATGGTTTAAAATAAATAACCATCATGTCTAAATATTATTGGTTGATGATACTACAACCCTATATCATATAATATTCATATTTGAGTCATTTTTTGAGGTTTTTACGTGGAGTTTGAGTTTATTGTATATTAATATTTTAGTGGTTTCCAAAAGTGCCCCTCTCCTCTCTTATAAAAGGGCACCTCCTCCCTCTCCTACCCACACCACATTGAGACTTCAATATCATCCAAACCTTTCCCATTTCACTTCTCCAATTCCCTATAAATATAATAGAGGACTTATACTTCTTCAATGACCAACCTTTGTTCCCTTAGAGGATGTTTAAAAGAGGCGAGCTGAAGAAGAGTTAATATCCTTTATCGATTCTTTCTAATTCATTTCATCAGATAATTCCTTTTATTTTTTTGTTTCATAATAAATTAATAACATCCGTATCACAAATATACTTATATTTTACTATAAATATTAACAAACCTTATTTCACCTTCTATCCATCCTATGAAAAAGAAATCATCGCACTTGGGTACGTACGAAATACCGTCTCCACACCGTGGTGTAATCTATTTTTTCAACACAACCTTACTTAGATGGGTAAAATGGTGTAAATAAAAACTATATATGGTTATTATAATGTGATAATAATTCTGAAATATTATATCATCCACTCAAATTCCATTCAATAATTATGGGAATGATATCATCGCTCATGCGTACGTACAGAATATTGTCTCCACGACGTGATGAGAATCATTCTCCAAGTTAACCATTCAAGAATTATTATAAAGTATATATAATAAATAATCTAGAAATACATGACATATTAATGATATTTGTTTTATGTTATTTACTTACTACCATTCAATTTAATAATGAAACTAAAACATTGTTCATGCGTACATACGTCATACTTCCTCCATGAACTGTGAATTTCTTTCCATTTATCAATCTATTATATATATGTATATTCTAAATATATAATATATATATATATATATCATGTTTTAAATTCTGGAATTTTTTAATCACCATCTATGTAATCATATAAATAATTACATGTCCAAACCTGGATGATAAATTAAATGATTTTACACAAAACGATGCTTTAACATGGATTTGACAAATGAACTATTTATATAAAGTTGTAAGTGAATAATATATGATATAAAAATATTATTATATATTGTTACTAGTTAATAATATGTCTAATCACACTATACAAGAGTCTTGGATGCATACGGAAGAAACTGGACTAAGGTAAGGGATTATTTAGTCTCACTTTTATTTCTGTGAAACATATTCCTTAATCACCATCTATTTCTTTCGTATGGTGTTTATGATTCCCATGAATGCTTTATTATTTTTATTATGAAGGATATTATATTCACATATTCATGTAATTTTCTTTATTTTATGACAAATATTATTCCACTGATTATAAACGGTACGAGATAATTATTCCAATCTCGATCATATCTGGGATTGTTTATTCATTAGTATTTATTGGGGTTATTGTTTTCATCTATGTCCATGTTTTCTAAAAATGTTTTCATGTATGTTTAAATTAAATTTTACCCATTATTTATTTTTACCACATGTTATGGAATGAATATTACTTTTGTTTACCAAACGAGGAACTTGTTGACTTTTCAGACAAATGTATGAGGAGAATGTTTTTTTAACTTATACAACATGAATGGATTTTTAGGGTATAATAACAAATTATTTCAATGAATAATAATCTAAAAAATTTCATGATTATTTTCAAAAAAATAATTCTCTTTCAAAATTTCCTTCCATTTTGAGAAAAGAAAATTAATTTAAAGAAGAAAAGATATTTTTCACAAGAATTCATTTCAAGAGTTTTATCAAAACTATTTTCCATCTAAGATGATATTATTTTGAATATTTTTGTTTCATGTATAATGTATCTATTATTTACATGGTTTGATTTTTCATATGATTAAATGATATTCTTTTATTTTATATGGATTATGTTATGATGGGATGATGTTTATGAAACCCATTTTATTCATTGGGGTATGATGAATGATTTATGTTGTTTCAGACGAAAAATGATTTCATTATGAGATGGGTGGGAACTATATATCCCTCTAATACATTAGGTAAATATTTATATCTCATGAGATAGACATGGATGGAATGAAAAATGAATCCAGTTTAGTAATTTTGGGATAGAACTGCAAGTAAACCCAATTAAATAATGGACTTAGTCAACTATGATAGTATTGGCAACAATAATTTGGCTACTATGGAAATAATAACATGTGATTAATTTTTTTTCCACAATTACATGTTTTATTTCAATGATATTTTATCACGGTTAATTTCCCATTATGATTTATTCCTTATGAACTGCCAGGATTTAGGTCATTACTTGTGATTTTGATGATTTATGTTCATGTTCTCCTTGTTTACCCTTACTGAGAATTTGAGATCACCCTTTTTTGTTTTCTTCCCCCCATGATAAAAATAATTGACTTAGGTAAGAAAAAAGAAGGGGAAGATATTTATGGGAGATTTTAAAGATATTTCACCATGATTATAAAAATATGTCCTGAGTTTCCAAAGACACTAAACTAATATGGTGTTTGGGAGTTTGTTTTTGTCTTCTATAAAGTATTCCTCAAAAGTAATGTAATGTCTATGTATGCCATACTTTAGGTCTCTACAATTTTTCACCTAGGTTTTTCGATCTTCATACTCAATGCTATTAGTCACATCCATATCTCTCATATGGATGAGCTAATTGAGAGGATTTCACCAATTTCATAGTCTTACTGAAAATATAATCTTCATTTTTAGTTACCATTGTATCATTATAAATCATTTAGTATAATGTTTCAACCTTATATATCAACCATAATAATAGTACTTATCCCACCTAACTATATACTAAGGGTTTCAAAGTTCTCTATTTAATTTAAAAAACTATTCAAAACCATTTCAAAACCATTTTTATATGCCAAAACATCACATGTACTCAAAACATTCTCTATGAATCAACACAATGGAATACCATTTAAAGAGTATTAAAAAACTCTATAAAAGGAAAAGCACTGCATTCAAAGGAAAAAAATCTGGTTTTAATAAAATTAATGGAATCATATTTTACTCTTCATATAATGGTACAATATAGAACCACATGACATTCCTCATAAGAAAACAACCATTTTGGAATGATACCGAATAAAAAGAAATAGAAGATCTAATTGATTAATGAAAAATACACAATAATAATGGTACATGAAAATAATGTAAAATTCATCCCAAACTAATTCAACACATCCTAAAAAGGTAAGGAAACAAAAGAACACATAAAGAATGGCCATGTATGAAATAGAGGAAGGACTAACTAGATGATTCCATGATGAAGCATGATCATGTCCAACAAAAAATAAATTCCAATTGAAGTGGATAAGACCAAAATACATGAAAATATATATTGATGTCTAATGGATTTAAATAGTTCATGTCTTTTCATAATAGTGGAATAATTGAAAAGGGAATTCCTTAATTTTAAAAGATATAGTTTGCACATGTCTTGAACAAAGAGACTATAAGTACTTGCTATTAACCTATGATACATCCATTCAGTGATTAGGGGAGGCCACATGGGATATTTATGGCCCCAACAAGGTCATTAAGATACCGTTATGAACTTCATAGAAGAACTATTTTGGATTCATGATTTGAATATATAGGGTGAACTATTTCATATAATCATGTGTCAACTATGTGACACCATCTATATGGCCAAAACAAAACAATTTTCAATTAAAATTCAATTATTAGCTACGATATATGGGAAAAAAACAAAAAACAATTGGTTTTATGATTCTCCTCATCATGAAAACATTGAATCCACATAAAATAAACATTTATTTTGATTAGAGGTAATTATTGTATACTAACCCTCCCACACTCTTCATTCTCCCATGTCTCGTTATAATGATTATTATGTTTTCATATGACTAAAAATAATGGAATATAATTTCTCCAAAAACGTTTTCCCATTTAAGACCACAATATGAATTCGATGTCTAGTCACTATTATATCATGTTCCTTCTCAATATCATCCCTACATAACATTATAGAAGGAGTTATTTTGTACATTCTCATCTATTAAAAATTTTAAACATCAGGAATAAAAATCATTTTAGAAACATAATCCAGATGGTATTCTAACTTTTTGATCATAAAACAGTTCACTAATGGTCCAACATACTTTGGTAGGATATTTTTCTTCATACCAAGATTTGGGTAACCCATGGTAAATGTTACATTTTAAAGAACCAAATAAAAAATTCACTATGAAAAATTTAATTAAATTTGATAAATATATAAATTATAAAAACAATAAATAATTAGAAACCACTAATATATATTCTTGAAATTTATTATATTCCTTAATGTGATTATTGGTCATATCAAGGAAGAATAACCTAATTTTTTCTATAATAGAGGAGGCTGACATGGTGAAACACATAATTCAAAAAAATAATCCATTATAATCTTGTATTGTTATCTATTATGGTATGAGAATTCCATAAATCCAATATGTTAATCTGCTGATACTATGATGTCTATGAAGTAATCTTGATTCATGTCTTCAAGAATATATTTTTCATGACTTTTATGATCACTAGTGTTGCAATGGTATCTCGTGCAATGATTGAATCAGGACCCCATTCCTCTTTGAGGTAAATATCAAAAGAAATAGGTAATTAAGATCCCATTGGGTTGACTTGTAAGAGGCAATTTTGGAAGAAGTGAAATAGATAGAGTTTCTCATACATTCTATGGAATTGAAGGATGTAGAATTTTATATAATAAATGCCTCATCCAATATTTCTGAGAGGTTATAGGAAGGATTATTATTGTGGAAAAAAATATTGAACATAATTATTAGATTAAAAATATAACATTATATTATTATGTGGATTTTATGAAGATAATAACAACCAAGATTAGTACATGATAGCATGACCAATTATTTCGATTTTATTTGATGACCATATAAATAATGATAAATAAACATTAGTAACCTCTATTTTCAAGAAATATCATAGGTATCAGAAGGAAAATACAGTCATTTTTTCATTTAATAACTATGTTTTTTAATTAGTTATTGTTACATGTGATATTGGGGTTTATTAGTTTTTTAAAAAATCATATTAAAAAATTATATTTTACTCTTTGTGGTGTTATTAGTAATATGATGATGAATTCTATTGACACCTCAACCAATTTAAAATATTAATGGGATGTTGTTTTATTAGGCATGTTGTTATCTTGTTTTTTCATTTAACAAACATAAAAGTACAACACTATGACATAATTTTTCTCTGCCATGTTTAAAACCTAGAATCTGAACTTGTGTTACATATCATAAAACGACGTAGTATTTACATAGGGATAACACATGTATGATGATTGTTGTCTATCATGAAATCCATTAATATAGATAATGGAATGATTTATAAAACATGAATTATAGAAAACACGGATAATACAACACTCACTTACAGGACCCTCTCTAAAATATAGAAACATTATTGTTTTCAAGAATAACTCATCCTTAAAATTGATCATCATGAAATACATATGGTTGATAATGTCTCTTCTTTACACTAGAAAATAAAATTCCAATACTATATTCCTTGGATTCATAATATATAAAATAAAAAAATAAAAAAATTGTTATCATGTATCCATACAATCCTTTAAATATTATGTTGAATTCCTCTAAATAAAATTTCATTTAACTACATTTCAATTACCCTTTTGTATAATATGTAAATGTTGAAGCCCTCATTGTATTAAATCTATCATTACTGACGCGGGTTCAAGAATTTTAAGGAGAATATGTAGCTTATGAATTTGTTGTTCCAGAAACAATATAAACATATTATTGAAGAGATAGTGATGCCATTATTTACGGTAATACATCACTTATACCATATTAGTGTTATATGTTGGTTAATTCAACTCATCTAGTTTACAATTCCATGAATTATACGAAACCACATGGTCAAACATAATCAACACATATTCCATAACTATTCCCAATGATTTTAAATAAACCACATAACCCTAGAATTCCCCAAGTGAAATCAAAATAGGAGTAGTACTCAACCTTATCAAATGATTTTTGAACAGAAAAAGAAATTTAAAAATCCTCTAAATCATTTACTATTATAGTAGAGATCTATTATATTTTATGAATGTAATTATAAGTCCATGAATAACCATATTTAATATCATTTTAGGTCCACAAATCTCTTAATATTTAAGAAATTACTCATATCCACACATGAATTCAATGATATAGAATTATAAATATATAAACGGAAACCCCTATTTCATAGATCACAAAAACCAAGAAAATAACATCTTTTATCCTTAAAAAAGAATAATTACAGTTATCTTGTAGGGTTCCAAGATCTAAATTTAAATGGTTAATATATTATTATTTTCGAATTGATTAAACCAATATATCATCCACAGAGACCAAAACAAATTAATGATATCTATAATGCAGACGGTTCATCATACCAATGAAAAACAGAAGAGAGTTTTTCAATCTGAACTCCAATACCAAATACTCTATATTTTCAAGACTATATTATATGTTAGTATTTAGAATGTATGATTCTATCATAATTACATGTTGATACCCTGACTAATGAAAAATCATGGAGAACCCCATTTCACAATTAAAAATAATAATTTGATTTGTTATACAAGGAAAATGGTATTTTTTTCATGACTTTGACCCTATTAAACATATTATAATTTATACACTACTAGAAAAATTCATCATCCTATTTGTCATAATGAACTAGAGTGGACAGATGAGTGATGACATGGGGAATGGACCCTTTCAACTGAAAATTATTCAAAAATATAAATGAATCCCCAAAAATATATGGGGGTATATGATATGAGAGATTTTTTATTTGATGTGCCCCCTTCAAAAAATTGTTGGTGAAATACAAATCTAGTTTTAGAGGAAAAAATTTGAATCCTTAGGTAATACATCATCAATAACATCTATCATTTAAGGAAACACACTCTCAGATCCCTTCTCACCATCCTTGAATAAAAGGTATGCCACTTGAAATGAATTACTTCCTAGATCTTTATGTGGAGTAATACTAAAACCTATCCACAAAATCTATTCTCCTTGAACAACATGAGGCCCTCAATCAGGGTAAGTAATAGGGACCTTTTGATTATAATAATTGATTTCTTCTATGAAATATATAATATGACCCAAACCTAGTATCACATCAATTTTTTCATTTACCTAAATTAAAACATTCAATTTTAGCATATTTTCATTCAAATTGATAACATAAGATGGGAATATAAAACGTTTAATCTAATATGACCAAGAGATGTTATGAACTCCATTTCCTATTGAATAATTTAAGTTGGGAGTTTCAACATATTAAGAAGACCACCACCAATAATTTGTTATAAGAGTCCTAATTAAAACATAGAAATTACATTGGATGACTCAATAAGAAAAATATGTCGAATAGTCATGGGAGTTTCTTCAATCTTCACTACTGTTTGACGAATATATTCTAGGTATATTTCCTATGTTTATTACTTTGGATGACTACTAATCCATGGATCTACCTTTTTCTGACTCTATCTATAAAAATATCTAACCATGCCCCCACATCAACTCAATTAACAACATACATCCATCAATGTTTTTAAATTGTCCACATGATCCTATGGGAACTAAAAAGAGTCCAATAGATTATGGTTGGACAAAATCCTAAATTAAAATCAAAACCAGTGCCTACATTATTTCAACAAAAGGAAAAACATGGATGAACTCAAATATAAGGATCATATAGGTACATATTACCTTTACTAATAGAACATCAACGATCCCACTGCTATAACAAATAATCGAAGTAGTCAGGATGGATATCTAGAATAATAACAACCCTTTTCTGATCTCTACATGCTTCAACTTCCTCATTGATGATCCATCCAAAATATAGATTATTGTTTTAAGAATCCAAATCAACCATAGAAATCAATATTTTGGAATATCCAAATGTATATATACTTGATGAACCATATTATATGTATTTGGTTTCAAAAATAATATGTGAGGCCAAATATCTGTCAACAACCCCTTTTATCCTCTATATTATCATACATTCATTGCAAACTAGTTTAATAAAAATGTCCACCATCTCCATGAAGGGGTTGGTATACTTCAACACTAACTATTCTCTGTAATGGATATATAAGAATCCCATGTTCATTGAACATTGAGAGGATATTTATGTCATGTTATCTTAACTACCCACGATTCTCTTCCTAAACCAATGACTCATATAACTAGATATACCGAAAATCCAATAAAAATAAATTAGTCTTCACCCAAATAGAATCCATCTTCTCATTGATCTAAACCATCTGTTCAACCTTTTACACTAAGTATTCCACTCCCTTAGGGACCATTCTTATTTATAAGGATGTTTTATTATTTTAAGGACTCTATTGATAATGCTAATTTCGCTGAATGTTTTTGTATTTCATAAAATGAGGAGGACCACAACATGGTCCCTAATACATATCCTAAATAAACTGAAATACATCATCAAATAATATGTGGTCAATTATTGGGTTATAACTCTATATATCATTCTATCATGATAGTATACGAATTATTTGAGGAGTCATGTTACATCAAAATCCAACAATGAATAATAAGGAATTGTCAGTACATTCCCCCTGAGTATCCATTAAAAATTCATAAAAATACACCCACATGTGTCATCATGAATACAAAGGGTCCCAAACTAGAACTCAAACGATTTTACCCAACCATGTATTTCATTAACATGCAAGAGCTTATAGATTACTATTGATGAATTTTTATAAATATATTCCCACCATCACATGGTTACATGACGCATATTCGAATGTTTTTTGGCTATACACCAAACATTTAACTGAATATAATAATCGCTTGAAAACCTTATCTTACCTATCCCAAATAACCAAATTTAATTTACTAAATTAAATTGAAAAATCACTGATATTACATTATCATGAGTTACTCAAGCCTTCAATCTGACATGACCCCCTACTAGACATTTTGAACTACGCTAAGAGTGTACCAAATCTCATTGGTGAAGAAACTAGTTCTTGGATATAAAATAACTCCTTAAGAGTTATTTTACCATAAAAATCACTCAACATCACTACCACATAAAAAGTGAAATAAGTTCTAGAACTAGATTTTCACTTAAACGTCACAACCAAAATCAATACAAGGAAGTGACAAAGGGGAAATTTATTTTTCAAATGTTTTAATTTACATTATTAACCAAATCCAAAAGGTGAACAAGTAAATGTAAATTGCCTATTTTTTGGAAGATGGAAAATTCCCTCTACTACACCACCATTATCAAATTATAGAATAATTCATCACCAATATGAGTATTCATACCCACTATCATAGAGGGAATTTAATTTACCTAAATCATATGAAACATGATTTATATATACCTATACATTTTATGTAATTACTGAGTTAAGATTTCATGTATAATTCTTTTATATTTTCCATGAATAGATATTATTTGAAATATAAAATAAAATTATTAAAATTCAAATAAAATTCATTTTAAACCATGTATTTTTTTTGTATGAAATATAATAATTAAAAAAAAATGTGTAAGAAATTCCATAAGAACCAAGGATAAACCATATGTTCAATATTTTTAGGGGTTCTAGTATCCTCATTCTCTTATTAACTAGTAGTAATGGTATCTATCATCATGAATGATAATCATGAGAGGCCATCAATAATCTTCCTGTGGTTCCACGCACATTCTCATCTAATATAATTACTATTATAAGGACATATTTGTTGGAATACCTGGATAATGTCACCATCTTGTAGTGTGTAGTAGTCATCATCCCCTGCCTTAATATAATATTTTTACATTTCCCTAATCAATTTTCAAATCCATTAAACATTATCTTAATCTCCCATCTACATGAAAATATTTTACATTATACAATACACCATCTCTATAAATAAAAAAATGGGAAATCATTTTAATAGTATGAACATTATGAAACCATTGAATATAAGCACATTCTCACAAAACCATTTTTAGGAATTCAAATTATTAAAAAGATAATTATTTTAAACTCATAAAAAATATCACTATAGGGTTATTAATACATTTCTTCATGATAAAACCACTAACCCAATGACAACCACATTTAATATAGGAAGGATATCCTATATATGAGTGAACATAACACTATTATAATGAAAAGTGGAAAACATTTGACATTCTACCAATAATAGGTCATAAAAATCATTATAGAGAAATAAATTTAAGTGGAAAATAAAGTATATTCCAAGGAATGAAGAAAAATTTGATGTACATAAAGATTAAATTAATGTCCATGAAAAATTATAATAATAAATATTTTCTGATGAAGATATAGAAATGTGGGATATGTTTCTAGTGATTTGGAAGTCAAATGGGTGAAAATGGTTTGTATTTTTGGATAAAAACAATGTGAGTAGAAAACAAAAGTTTACATTATTAAATTAATTGTAAGGTCACAGGATTTGTCTACACGGTCTTCATGATCATTAAAAAACCAAGAACCACTTCTAAAAATATTATATTAAAGGACCTAGGGGATACTAGGGGTTAGGTTAGGGATATATTCCATTCCTTGTGACGACCACATACTAAATATCTAGTACCAATTTTTAAAGGGATAATGCTTAGTTTTTAATGCCCGAAAAACAACCATTATCCACCCTTTTTTTGTACCCAAAACCAATCATATCCCCATAAAATGTCAGATGAACTATTGAACGAGAGAATAAAAAACATTTCAGAAAAATTTCTAAAATAATACCAAGGTATGGAATATTTTTAAATGAAATCAGAAATAAAACATTATTATGTCATATGATTTATTTCAATAATATTTCTTATGATTTCATGATCCAATTAAACTATGTTCATTATGTAATGATCCCATGTTATTACCCATTGTCCTTATATTTTATGGTTTCCACTAATACCTTTGATGCACATGTTATGCTTCATAATTAGGATTTTTCCTTACTGATATTTATATTCATTACTATTTATCAATGTATATTAAATTTTATCCAATATTGTTATAAGATATCAACATTATTTAGGAGGAAATTTGTGAGAATAAAATAGAATAGTTTTATTTATTGGGTTGAATTATTATTTTATTGTTCTTATAATGACATTTGTCCTTTTGATTCATTCATTGAACTTAATGGATATTTATGTTATAATCATATAATAATATTACTGAAAATATTGTATCATTATAATTGATATAATATAATGGTGTAGTTATTATTGGGGATTATATTTCTAATTATTTTTTGAGAAAAAAATGTGATATTTTTATTTTTTAAAAAATATTATATTTTATTGGTGAAGTATATAGGAATATGTTTCCAAAAAATTACATCAATGGAATGATACTATAAGTGGATGTTTAGCCCACACAATTATACAGATGGGTAATAATTATAAAAATTACTGTGTGGGTACTGACTATATCATCAACGAGTTAATTCTATCGATTAATTGTAAATAATTAGGTTGGACTCTCTTGTGGTGTATGGAATATAAAATGAAAAAAAATAATTAAAAACAATTATAATGGTAATAATATATTATGTTATTAATTAAAAGGAAAAATAAAATTATCATGGAAAACTAGGATATAATATCAATGAATCCTAATATAGGATAAAATTTTAAATTATCAGTTATTAATTTAACTATAACAATTTCTATTTTAATTTTTTTTAAGAGAAAGATTCCTCATTGAATATTTTCATTATTATAGATAATGGTGGTAAATAAATTGATCCATTACTAAAAATTATGTTATATTAAATTTTATAGATTTCCAATTGAGATTTCTGACATTATGGGAGAAGGGGATTAAAACATCTTAATAGTAATAACCTAAAAAACTGATGCTATAAATAGTAACATGAATCATGTGCAGAACCATCCACATAAAATTATATTTAATATAGGGTTTGACTCTTTTATATGATAATAGCCCCATATAGTTAGGGTATCTTATTATCCCCTCAAAATATTTATAAACTATATTGGGGATACATTCTCTATCCACCAATGCTGAGAATTTGATAAAAGATATCTTTCTATTTATTAATTGCTCTGGGAATCCAATAATTGTTGGATGGTAATCAATAAAATGATTCACTGTGATTATGATGATTCTATTCAATGGGACAAATTTATGAAAATATTTTACCAAAAATATTCTCCCCAAACACCATGCATTAAAATCTAGAGGGAATTCCTTGGAATAAATTAAAAAAATGAAGAGTGTATCATAGAATATATACAATAATAACATTGGTTTCTATGTACCCATTGAATAAAATTCAATAATAATGGGAATTCTGAATTATTTTTTATTGTATTAAAACCATGCTTATGAAATTACTTTATGATTGAATATATTGATATATATTAATAAATTAATCATTTTCCATCTAGATCAACACAGTGATTGGAGAATCTAAATGTCATCATAGGATAAGATTAAAAAATATTAAAATGTTGTTTAATAAAAGTGGACCAATAGATAAATTCCATTGATTAAATAAAACAACACATCCCATGATTCAATGGTGTCATAAGAAACATCTCAGAAAATTTCCAAAGGGGACCAGATGATGCTTCAGGAATTGTAATAATGGGAAATATGATAGTCCATACTGAAGAGATATTGGGAAAACTTGGAATTTAATGGAATAATATATGGTTTAGATAAATACTCAATATATTATATAGACCTTAAAATATAAGTAACATGACGATTATTTAAAATAATTCCCTAAGAAATGGGTTTCTGAAGGAATTCAATGACAACAACCTCTATAGAAATAATATAATTGAAGGGAACATACTGTTATAACTACTAAGGATGATCCTGAAAGTTATTTGGTTATAGGTATGATGTTAATTCATTCGATAATACTTAATTTACAGCTTAATTCATTTATGACACATTATTTCATTCCCTGATTGTATAGTAATACTATTCAAACACCACCATAAAAAATTATGGTGGAGTTATCTATTAGTATAGAAAAGATATAAATTATTTCAAACCAATTATATATCATTTTAACGATCAATTTTTCAAGACTTGAAAACCCATGAAATCATATCATACATCCTATATTAGATTGCTATTCTAAATTTATAATGAATTTGTTTCCATACATAAATACAACATCAATTAACAATAGTGGGTGATAACTCTTCAGATTCCATGGACTCCTCTGATCTTGGAAATTTGTATTAATGTGTATGAATTTACCTTGTTATGTTCTCCTCATCCATGGATATTATTTTCATATGAGTAAGCAAATATAAATATTGAGACAATTGAGGGAATTATTCGGGATGACTTTCCAATAATGAGGGATTATACTGTTATATTCTATGAATAGTTTTTATCTTCCTTTTGTTTAATATGTTGATTTATGAAACAATCATATACCTAGAAATCACCCTTATTGAAAACTTATAATATAGAT
The DNA here is from genome assembly GCA_963277665.1 of Viscum album. Lineage (NCBI taxonomy): Eukaryota > Viridiplantae > Streptophyta > Magnoliopsida > Santalales > Viscaceae > Viscum > Viscum album. Next base: position 1,845,634,275 of record OY728156.1, read on the forward strand.
CCCACCATCGTGTTAATTTGTTTAAAAAATATAGTTCAAAAAATAATCAATAATATTATACTATATGTCATAGTGCTTCATTGTAGGGTGTGTCTATCATCAATGTCAATTAGTATGAAGGGTTAATGATCTGATATATATATTATAATGATTTAATAAATTCATTATATATATAAATTATCATATACTATTGAATTAAAACATGTTCGATCAATTATGTGGGGCCAACTATTTCCCTAAGATATCATATTTTTAGAAAATCACTAATTAATGGTGAATAAAGATTACATTCCAAAAATTATCATTAAAAAAATAAATTATCACGATGATTTCATACATATATCCTTTGTACTCATTATAGATCCATTAATCATTATAAAATTATTGAATGATATAATTGTATGTTACATTGAAAAATTTGAGATAGTGTTTATTATGATATACTATATAATTAAGGATGATTAAAAAAAGAATAAGATTATTATGATAACAAAATTATGAGAGGAGAAGATATATGTATAGTAATCTATGATTTTTGGATGAAGGAAGTATCATTTTGGGATAATTTATCTTCCACTATGGGATATTTTTTCGACTCATAATAGTCAAAATAAATTTATCACTTGACTGGAAAATTATCTGTCATATATTTCACTAATTTACTAATATTATATTGGTATTATTGATTATTTTCAGGAATATTATCATGATTATCTATCCATCAATCCAAGATAACTCTAAATGGAATAATTTTTTGGAACTAATGAAAGAAACGATTTCTTTAACAACATGAGAAACATGAGTAAGATTATCCCAATCATGATGTTTCCATCAAGTGGTGAACTTCATATTTTATATTTTTTATCTTAAAAAATAAATCTTTGTTATTTTATAATGAAAAATTACCATGTTATATCCAATACCTGGAATCAATTAAATGTTTGTGGGAAGAAATTTCCATCACATGATATGGTGTTGGCTGTAGTGGACATTTCATTGAGAATATAAATAAATTATCATTATGGGGAGAAGATTAAAATATATATAGATCATATGAGCCTAAAATATATATAAAATTAAAATGAACATAATATGTTCTTTTCATGATAGTTATAGATGATCAGAGACAGTTAATGCTAAACCCCTTAAAATTGTGAAAATAAAAAAATGTGGGACATAACCTATTTTGAAATGATCAAAAAATATCATAAATTGTGACAATTGATAAGTCTCCAATCATCTTTTAAAGTATGTGGATGGACATAGAAGTAATATATTTAGATGCATCACCATTACTTTCTAAAAATAATTCTCATCAATCACTTTTGGTGAAGGTATATGATTCCAAAATAAATTATTATGAAATTTTGAAGAAGGTAGAAGTTATAGAGAATGAGAGACCCAAAGTGTATAAAAAAATATTATAAAAGATTTTTATGATTTGTTTAATATCATTCTATATAATCAAATCGTGATATTAACCAGGAAATTTAATAATTCATATCGCATGTCCTTCTCTATCTATCAAGGATCATAAAAATGTATCAATATCACTATGATCTCCATTAGTGACACAATTTGATTATGATGATCATAAAATATACATAAATATATATTATATGGAATCATGTGAATTATAAAAGTATAATTTCAAATAGTATGTTTCAATAATTATATATTATTACATAGAAATGTCAAAATATCACTATATACTTTTTCATAAATTTTCTAATGGCATAAATCTTATATAATACTAAAAGGGTTAGAGAGGATCATCTTAGAAAGACTTTTCCCTTAAAAAGTAGTTGAGAGGAGTTCTCCATAAATATATTTAGAAGTATATATATATAATATGGGGTGAGTTTACATGCAACATGATTAATGATTGTGAATAACTGAGATTTTAAATTTTCATCATTTTACGGAAGAGTCTCCAAATCACTCTAAATACTGAAATAAAATTTAGTTTTAATTATCATCCCCAAATCAATGTCAAATATGAGGGCAATATATAATCAATATATATCATTTTGATTGAATTATTGATGTACTTCAATGGATGATGATATCAAAATCCTCCTCTAAAAGAGTTCCCATATAATAAAAGTTCCTAATAAAGCATCCGAATGGATCCCAATGGATCCCTTATAGGGTGTAGATTTAGAAATCATTCATGATGGTTTGAAGTTAATGAAAAAAATAAATTTTTACCTGTAATGGTTAAGGAAATAGTAGAAAAATTATTAACCATTCTGCAACACATCAGGTGTTCTCAGAGATGAGAGAGGACATATAATGACAATCATCTATGATAACTAGAGTATGACCGCATAGATAACGTGTTTCTTTACTAATTTTCATTGATAATAGTAATGGTATTTGGAATTAATTTTAATCTATATCTCATTATTATCATCCTATTTTATAATCCTGATCGCCTCAGTGTTTTCATGTATCAACTAGAACTCCAACCAATACTATTTCATGAATACGATTTATTACATTTATCCATCATGAGATTCTGCATACCATATCCTTATCATGTAATAAATTAATCTGTGTCACATCTATAAAATGGTATCTCTTAGGAGGAGATTCAAGTCAACATGTTGGACAATAGGGATAATGTTCATTATAATAAGAAACTACACATTCTCAATATAATATGGATAAATTATAAATGAGAGTAGGAAACATGGGAGTTTGGAGGAAGCCATGATTCAAAATTAAACTCACCTATAATCACCTTAAAATCTAATACTTAATTTATATGGTTGTATTTATTTAACTGATAATAATTTAATAGGAGAATATTTTAAAACAACTTGGCATTTTATATTGTATACAATATGCAATACAATGTTGAACAAAACCAGGATATATTTTAAAAGATAAAATATAAATAAAATTACATATTATGAATACGATTTAAAACATATATATATATATATATTTTCATAAAATAAAAATCTATTGATAAATTATATAAAAATAACCATTCAATTTTAATTAATGTGAATTTATTCTTCAATAATTTTATTTTCTTCAAAAAATAATTTTTTTAATTTTTTGAAAATATTATGAAAAATTTATTTACTTTTATTTAGAAATTAAATGATAAAATATATATTATATCATATACCATCATATTAAAATTTTTCATATGTTGATTTCAAGGGATTTTTCTAAAAAAATCATTTTAAATTAATAGCGAGTGACTACTACAATTTGAAATGTCATTTTATTTTCTAAAATTTACATATCAAAATTCTATTTGAGATTAGTATAATAATTCCATTAGATTATTTTTTATTATTCTCAATCCAATTATGGTATTTTGAATATAATGTAGTATTTAATATGGAATAAAATATTATTTATACATATAAGTTAATTTTATGAAAAATAATTTATATGTTAATTCTTCACATTAATCATAAAATAATTTCGACAACATATATAAATTAATTAATGATAAATTATTTCCTTATATTGAATCAAGATGTTTATATGTCATAAATTTTTTCCGTTTATTTTTTCCTGTTATGAATAGTTACTATCTTATGTCATTATCAACATGATTGTAATGATAATAAAAAGAGACATCCACATAGTGAATCTCTAGGGCCTAAAATTAAAAGAAAAAATTAGGGGATATTAAAAGCTTCACTAAACATAAAATCCTTAATTAATTATAATATATAAAGGTACCCATTATATTTCCATGATCGAACACCTTAGTAATGGTAGATCAAGAAATTATATTACAAATTAATTTGATATAGAATAAAATGGGGAAAAAAATTTCTTTATTATATTTGATTATTGTAGATCAACCATGTAAATAAATTAATATAAAATATGTCAATATTTTTCCATTTGTCCTTGATTTTTACTTTTATAATATTTAGGTAAAATATTATAAAAAAAGCAGTTTTTTTATAATAATAATATTTCATGACAGTGATAAAGAGAACATATTTTCAAATATAAAAATTTAGTTGGAAGAATAATATTATTTTATCATGGTAACATAATATAATTTTAAGGGAATAAATAACTACATAAAATTCTTACGCAACACCAGTATAATCATTATTAAATTATTGTAAAAATAGAATAATTAAAATTAAGAATTTTAATGGGATTATAACTATAATGAATTATTATGTCCTAATAAATATAATGATAATAAAATTGATCTTGATACATTTTCATGATCAGGAAAAAAAATTATTGTAACACAGAATGTGGGTTTTAACTACAATTTGTTATAAACTTTTGGTAAGATATTTGAATAAAATTGTATATTGAATGATATATATGATATTTTTTTGTAATATATGTAACACCCAAACCCTAGTTACCCAGAGTCAGTGCATTATTACAAAACAATGGCATGATAAAAAAAATCATGTCTCAATAGACCGATCAGTTTAGTAGCCTTGAATGTTCTAGATACATTCATTAGGTTTACATTAGTTCACAAAATGAAAAACAACAACAACATTTTTTCCATAGACCACACTCATATCCCCTCAGACTATCCCTGCAGGTTAGTCATAAAATACTTCATCACATCCAGGGAAAAGTAAAACATAGAATGGGGTGAGCTCAGATGCTCAGTAAGAAAAACAATATAGAGGAAACATTCATAAATAACCCTACAAATTTAAGGCAATGTATATGACTAAAACAAAATCCTTTTAAATTTTAACATCATCATAATATAATAATGATAAAATAAAATAATTCCAATTACATACTCACATGGATATTCTAATAGTCGAATAATTACATGAAATATTAATAGCCACATTCATAATGATGGAATGCATAATATCAGAGTCAAATTTCTGTGTCAAGGTCTCATTTCAGGACCTAGGGGCTAACTGTAATAGGACCCAATCCCGGAGAGCCTCTATAACTGGAAACCATCCTATAGATCCATTGTAACCGGACACCTACCCGGAGAGCCTCTCTAACCGGACTCCATCCCGAAGAGCCTCTACAACCAGACTCCATCTCGAAGGTTCTGTGGTAACCATACTACAACATGGAGGGTATACTTTTACTGGTCTCCAACCCCAAATATACTAGTCCAATACATTCATCATAAGAAGAGGCTGAAATATAACATAAACATTCATCTTAAAACATGAATATGAAATGTCAATACATTATTCAAATACTATTAGTGGTATGAAATAAAACATCCACAATCATACATATCAAAAAACCTTCATTACAATATGGATTTTTGGTATCATAGTAAATCAACTTAAAATAATCTTACAATCCATCAAAGGATGTTTACATAGGTGAAATATTTTTTTTGAGAAATACCTCTTTCTATTTTGAAATAATTTTCGAGTCATATAATTATAAAGGTAACATTTATTTTCTAAAAAAATCTTATTAGCATGTAAGGGAAGCTTTGATGATTTTAAAACTACAGAAAATAGTCTCACCTGTCGTATAAGTTAAAAAAAGACATTATTACCATAATTTCGTCAAAAATGTTAAAAAGGACCTAGTTTTTAAAACACTGGAATAATTACTTTATAAAAATCTTATAAAAAGAATAAACAAGGGTATAAATGACTTTAACACATTGTATATAAAATAGTATGAATGTTTTGAAATAATCTTTTTGAGAAACATGGATTTTGATGATAAAGAGGTCCTATTAGATAATTATATAAAAACAATCTCGGATAATGAAGAGATTATGAAATAAACCATTACCATGTACATTTACATTGGTGGAGGGTAGGTTAACCACAAGTATAATGGTGAAATAATTGTTATTAAGTTATAAAATAATCATATTCAATAATATGATATCATATATGATCTATTAACATATCTTTGTTAATAATATCTTAGTATTATCATTGTTTAATGTGTTAACATATTCATTTTCATATATATTATTTGTTATGTGAGTCATATATGTTATGTATGGGAGGAATCTTATTCATATATAGAATGATATCATGTATTTGAACCATATTTTTTATCATCTAATGAAAATTAGTCTTGAATGTATATGATGGGAAATTAATCTCATCGTGTTTGTGGAGACGGTAATACGTACGTATGCACGAGCGACAATATCATTCATTTAATATTAAAATAATATATAATTTGAGGTTATATCATATATATATAATATTTATCATGTTATATTTATTATTTAAATCAATTACACATTATTAGTATACCCATCCAAATTATAATACATTGAATAACAATTACACCACGACGTGGATACGATAAGTCGTACGTACACACGTATGGTGACATGACATTTAAAGGATGGATAGAATATTGAATTTGGTTATACATTATTTATAATTAAATCTCAGTATATATTTGATACTATAGTTATTATTTTAGAATGGAAACAACAATGAAAAAAGATGTTGAAGATGAATGGAATTTGAAAGAGGTGATTAAATATTTTCATCTTTTTTGGGTTCTTCATATTTATTTAATCAAACTGGCTCCATAGGTAGTATTTTTGACTAAAGGAAGGCCTCCTGGATGAATGGACAGTTTAGAGGGTATTTTTGTAGGGGTTTTCCATTCCAAATGGATTTGGTGGTGTGAATTTGAGAGAATGTGATTTTTTCTTTTTTAATAGGAGTGAGGGCACCTTATGAAAATCTAGAAATATTATTTTATAATAAAAAATTTTCTATTTATAATTTATCAAAAGTAGATAATTTAAAGTATAAAGTGTGGATGGGTGTAAAACCACTCAACTAATAGGTTTTATATAGGTTTGTGTCCCTATATTAACATTATCATTGAGATTTAATTCTTAGTTAAATAGTTTGACATTTACTATGTCTCAATGTATTTTTGTATTATATTGTTAATAAACATACTATATACATTCATGTGAACCCCAGGTGGATCATTAATGATTCAAATATCATTATATAAGTCATCTAGTGCAACATTAGTTTTTTAAGAAAATAATATTAATTAATAATAAAATATTTTTTCTAAAAACTATTTTATGTCAATTTTGACACTATTGGGTATTTATTTTTATAAATTCATAATAGCATTATTACATTGATAAAAATTCATCTAACCAACCCTAATATGTCATATTAACCTATAAAATTAGTTTAATTTATAAAAAGTCTCAAATATCATTTTTTTGGATATTTATGATGTCAATTATTTTAATCATTCATTAATTAGGTAATTATTGCATCATCATTGTGTCATAAAAAATTTAAATTATATAATATATAAAAAATATAAAGAAAATACAATTATGTAGGAAATATTATTATCTTTATATTGAATATTTATATTCAAATTTATCTTATGTATAACCATATATTAAATTTTTTTATTCATTAAACATTGATTTTGTCTCTATTAACTCTTCTTTAAATTAAAAAATAATAAATGTCCTAATCTAATCCAAGTGGACACAAAGGATCATATTATATTAATATGGATGTTTATATGGAATTACACTTATCCAATAGAATTAGGACATGTGTTAGGGTAATAATAATATCATTTTTACACTAAATTGCCATATTTACTTTTAACTGTGGTAAATAAAAGTAAAAAGTTACTTTTCACCAAAAAATATTTTCATCTTATTGAAAAAAATTTTACGTACTAATATTAACTGTGGCTATCTGATTTTTGAAATTCAACTCATAGAAGCAGTAAAATTAAGATTTATATAAATTTGAAAATGCACCTAGGATGCGGTTAAAGAGGGTAAAAAGTTCGTTAAAATTTATATATATTTAAAATTATTATAAACTAACTCCAATGAATTGAATTGAACTAATATAGGTATTATGTATATATTTTGATCTCAAATAAATTTTTATAATATAAATAAAAATAAAAATAAAAATTCCATATTAAACTATAACTCAGTGTTTTTCACAATTCGTCAAAATTTGAATGTTTTTAGAAAAATACCAAAAATTCACCTAATCTTATTTCGATATTCCTAATCAAAAAATAAATTCCATTTTTAAACATAAATTTCTAAAATTTAAAAAAATGGGTATCACGATTCATAATGGCTAGTTTGATTGGTTGTGTTGTGTTAGAACTCGAAGTTGCGTACAACACATGCTACTGTATTATTCAAAGAGAAGAATATCCTGGAATCATGGGGTGTTAAATTATTCTCTCCTTAAATAAATTTCTTCCTTGCAATTTTAAATTTTTCTTCGAAAATAAATGGATGAAAATAGAAAATACCTTTGTGGGAAAACCCACATAAAAAATTGGATTAATAAAATTTTGTCTTAAAAAGAGGAAAATGGGAATGATAAAGTCACCACCAAATTATGATCTCAATTAGTAGAACATTGGTGGAAATAAGAGACACATAATTGGATGAAAAATGTAAATATTTACAGGGAGTGATTGAGTTCATCAGTCACAAACAATTGCAGAATTTATGGCCTCAAAGCCTTCAATCTATGATGATTTAAAATATCATCATTTTAATAAAACATAAGGTATTACGATAACACATTTTTAGTATTATGATCCTTTAAATCTAGTTTAAGAATTAATTTTTTCATAGAATAAGAGAAGATAAATAATAAAGATAAACTTGACAAGTATATTTCTATACATTAACTAATTTCTACTACAAACTCATCTTTCACTCTAAATGATAACAGAACATAAAAAATATTATTTTTATTTTATTTGTATAGTGTTAAAAAAATGTTTTTATAATTCATCTACAAGACCTTTAAAAAAATTACATTATTTAATCTAGGATATCATGTCGGCTGGTGGTAGGTGATACACCTGTGTCTCCCTTCAATTCGGAGTTCAAGTCTCACTGTCTAGCCGGACAGGAAGGGTAGCCACCTGACCTCCGGGTTGTCTTTTTATAGCAATTCAAAAATAATCTAAAACCAGAATTATCCATAATACATCTGTCCAAACTCAATATCAAAAATTTATAAGGAAGGTAAACACAATAAAGATTCTTTTTTCCAGGTACTAATATATGAACAACTTCATCAGGTATTCTATTAAAAAACTGCAACATCCAAAGTTACCATAAATCATTATTGATTACATTCATGCTCCCTCATCCCCTATAGAATACAGGATATACACCTTCTATCAAAAAATGATGTAAAATCCGACAATGAAGGAATATACAAATCATTAATCAATTTCATGGTAGTCAAGAATATCAAATATATCTTATCCAAATCAACTATCTATTATTCCAAAATCACCACTTCATTATCCAGACCATATTAATGATTAACTTTCCTTCATCCATGTATATTCATAAATCTGTAGCTTACTATTGAGGCACATTTCATAGAACCATATAATCTCAAATCTTCAAATAAATAGTACTGCAATACAGTCCTTATTTATCTCTATAATTAATATAACCAGTATATTGCTGATGCAAAACTCAAGTGAAATAATTCTATAATAACAACATATTAACATTTGTCATTCCTATTCATATGAGGTAGTATCATAACGTGATAATTTTAAAATAGCATCATTTGTGGTATAATCTGATGATATAGACATTGATTCACGATCTGTGACAACGCCTTGAAAATGATGATTTTACATTTGAATTCTTTTTCTTAACCTTTAAATCACATACTTGGTGTCTTTTTTCTTCACATTTATATCAAACTATCTTTCCCTTCAAGCATTTACCAAGTTGATTCTTTCCACTATTATCACATATGGGAAAATCCTTCATTTCCTTCTTCCCTTTATCCATATATCTCTCTTCCATCCTTTTATTTTCTTGCTTCCCTTCAATTCCATATGAATCAGATACTTCTTTACTTCTCTTATTAACACATGTTACTATTTCTTCATATGTCGAAAATACATGGGAGACTATTTCAGTTCTAAATGTTGTCTTAATACCATGAATGATATGATCCTTATTACTCATTAGATCATACATATTTTGGAGATCAAATTCCTTTCACAGTGCGCCATTACTATACAATGGCATAAAATAGGTCAGTTTTTGAATCACAATATATAAATTCAAAAATGTAAAACACTTTACATAAATTGAACAGTTTGTGGATATAATCCATAAACAGGAAAATATTTCCATTAAGGATGTATATACTCATAAACCCTTCGTAATGGTTTGTAATGAAAATGATAATTATCGTAAGTATATCCCACGGGTGTGTCATAATGTAGAGTGAAGCAAGGCCCATTATCGTGCATCAGTTCCCATTTGAGTATATATCAAAGCGGTGTTTTCAGGATATACCCCTAGTTACATCTGTGCTAGAGCTGCCTCTACCTACTCGTATCCAGGCATGGATGTAATGCTTAGAAAACTAACAAAATTTCAACCATATGAAAATTCTAGAATGTTATTCTATAGAAATCCTCAATGTCGATCTGAGGGTTCTGTGCTCTAATCAGAGTTGATCTAAATCTAGATTTCATGGTTTGTACTAATATTCCCTTGATAACAACTATAACGCCCAAACCCAAGTTACCCAGATTCGGTGCATTATTACACAACATCGACATGATCACAAAAGTTCATGTCTCGAATTTTGATTATTTTAGAAGCCTTGGAAGTACTAGATACATTCATATGGTTTAAATTACATAATAAAATGATAAACTAAAACAACATTGTTTCCATAGAACACACTCATATCCCCTCAGACTATCCCAGTTGGTCAGTAATAAAATATTTCTTCGCATCTCAGGTTAAATAAAACATAGAAAGGGGTGAGCTTAAATGCTTATTATATATAACAATATACCTGAAAATTTCATAAATAAGTATAAATATTTACGACAATTTATAAGACTAAAAAATCCTTTTAAATTGGAACATCAGCATCATATGGAAAATATAAAATCAAATAATTCCTTTTAATTACTCACATGGATATTCTACTAGTCTAATAATCACTGGCAATATCAATATCCATTTTCCTAATGAGGAATGCATAATGTCGAACAATAATTTCTCTATCAAGGCCTCGTGCCAGGACCTAGTGGCTAACATTAATCAGACCCAAACTCGGAGATCCTCTATAACCGAACACCATCCTAGAGAGCCACTATAACCGGACTCCAATCCAGAGAGCCTCTGTAGCCGGGCTCCATCCCGGATAGCCTCTACAACTAGACTCCATCCCAGAGGTTCTATTGTAACTATAACCCAACCCAGAGTGCTTACTTTTAACGATCCCCAACCTGGAACATACTTGTCCAATACATTTATCATAAGAAGAGGTTAAAATATTACATAAAGATTCATATTAATACTAGCACAAAAACTGTCAATAAATTATTCATAAACAATGAATGGTTTGAAATAGCACATCCATAATCAAACATATCACAAAACATTCAATATAATATGGATGTTTGGTATCATAATACATCAACATCAAATAATCTTATATTCCATCAAAGTATATTAACCTATATGACATCAAAATATTTTTTGAGAAGTATCCCTTTCTATTTTGAAATCATTTAAGAGTCACATAATTATAAAAAAACATTTATTTTGAAAATATTTTTATAATCTCGTATGGGATGATTCAATGATTTTATAAGGGTGGAAAATAGCCGCATCCGCTGTATAAGTTACAAAAAATACATTCTTAGCATAATTTTGTCGAAATGATTAAAAAGGACATTGTTTGGAAAACACCAAAAATATTCCTTTACAAGAATCTTATTAGAAGAAAAACAAATAAATAAATGACTACAAACAATAGAATATAAAATATTAAAATGTTTTGAAAAACATTTTTTTATGAAACATGGATGTAGAAGATTATGAGGTCCTAGTAGATAATTACGTATATAAAACCTCATTTTATGAATAGATTGTGAAATAAACCATTACATTGTACTTTTCCTTGGTCGATGGTTGGTTAACCTCCATTATAATTGTTAAATAATTATTGTTACATTATACATGAATAATATACATTAATAGGATATAATATATGATCTTTTAACGTTGGTCTGTTAACAATATCTTAGTATTATCATTATTTCGGGTGTTAACATATTTGTTTTCCTTTATATTATTTGACATGTGATTCATATTGGTTATGGATGGGATGTTTCTTATTCATATCCAGAAATATATCAAATCATTGACCCTTTTTTTATCATCTAATGAAAATTAGTCTGGAAAGGATATGATGGGGAGTGAATCTCATCACATTCGTGGAGACTATAATCCATACATATGCACGAGTGAATATATCATTTTTTGAATTTAAAATAATATATAATTGGATGGTATAACATATTTATAGAATCATTATCATGTTATTTTTATTATTCACATCAATTAAATATTATTATTATATCTATCTAAATAATAATAAATTAATTGACAATTACACCACGACGTGGAGACAGTAAGTCGTACATATGCACGTATAGTGACATGTCATTTAACTAAGGGATAGATTAATGAATTTGGATGTACCATATTTATAATAACATCATAGTATATAGAAGATACTGGAGTTATTATTGTAGAATGGAAACAACAAAGAAAAAATATGTGGAAGAAGAAAGGAACATCAATGAGGTGATTAAAATATTTACCTCTTCTTCGAGTTCTTTCTTTTGATTTGATAAAAAGGGATCTGTAGGTTGGATATCTGACTCATGGAAGGACTATAAGATTTAGGGAGGATAGTAGAGATAGTAGTTGGGAAGGGTTTGGAATAGAAAAATGGATTTGGAGGTGTGAATTTGAGATAACGGTATGATCCCTTTTATAATAGGAGTGAGGGGAACCTTAGGAAAAGTTAGAAATATTATTTTATAATAAATATAATTTCGTTTTTTAATGGCTCAAAAATGGATTATTTGAAGTCTAAGGTGTAGATGGGTCTAAAAACACTAAACCAATAGGTTTTATAGAGGTTTGTGACACTATATTTACTTTATATTTTTTACTTAATTCTTAATTAAATAGCTTGACATTTACAATGTCTAATTGTATTTTTATATTATATTGTTAATAAAGATACTATATACTTCCAAGAGAACCCCAAGTGGTTCATTAATGATACAAATATCATTATATTAGTCTTTTTACCAAACCATATATTTTTATGAATATAAAATTAATTGATAATAAAATAGTAGTTTTAAAAACCCTTTTATGTCAATTTTGACACTATTTGGTTTTTTGTTTTTTCTAAATTCATAAAAACAATATTACTTCGAATAAAATTCATCTAACCAACCCTAATATGTCTTGTAAAACAATAAAATTATTTTAATTAAAATAAAGTCTCAAATTACATTTATTTGGATATTTATAGAGACAATTATTTAAATCATTCATTAATTAGGTAATTATTGCATCATCATTGTGTCATAAATAATATAAAATTTTTAAAGTCTAAAAATTATAAATAAAATACGATTATGTAGTCAATATTTTTATCATTAGGATGAAAATATATAGTTGCATTTATCTTATGTGTAACCCTATATTAAATTTTTTTTAGTTTTTAAACATTGATTTTAACTCTTTTAACTCTTCTTTGAATTAAAAAAAATAAATGTCCTAATCTAATCGATGTGGACCTAAAGAATAATATATTATTCCTAAGGATGTTTTTTGTCGAATTAAACTTATCCAATAGAATTAGTACATGTGTATGGGTATTAATAATATCATTATTACTCTAAATTACCATATTTACTTATAACTGTGGTAAATAAATGTAAAAAAGTTAATATTCACCAAAAATATATTTTCATCTTATTGGACAACATTTTACTTACCAATATCATCCGTGTCTCTCAGATTTTTTAAATTCATCTCATAGAAGCATAAAATTATGTTTTATGTCAATTTACAATTTCTCCATGGAGGTGGGTAAAGATGTTAAAATTTTTATTAAAATATTTATATATCTAAAATTATTATAATCTAACTCCAATGAATTAAATTTAACATATATAGAAATCCTGTATCTAATTATACCTAAAATAAATTTAAATAAAATAAATAATTATTTAAATAAATATATTGTTTTAAGCTGTAACTCAGTGTTTTTCACTATTCATCAATAATTAAATGTTTTCAGAAAAAATACCAAAAATTCACACTTAGCTAATTTCGATATTCTGAATCTGTAAATGTAGACCATTTTGAATTATAAATTTTTTAAAATTTCAAAATGTGTGCATTAATATTCATAACGGCTAGATTAATTGGTTGTGGTGTGTTACAACTTGAAGTTGCGTACTACACATGCTACTGTATTATTCGAGGATAAGTATATCGTGGAAGCTTGGGGTGTTTCAAATATATATATAATAAATATATATTTATATTATATGTGACTATATCATATATGATGATAAAAATGATATAAGGTATTGTAACTTCCATAATAACCCTTATAATTGGGGTATTACCACCATCTCTCAAACTCAATTTCTATATCCCTTTGATGTTATGGATTTATTATATATTAAGAATATCCATCTCATACTAATAAATAATGATAATTATACCTTCCTATAAGTTTTAATATATTATATATGATTATTTTACAACATCAATCATGAAAATATGACCCAATTGATGAGATATTTCATTTCATCGAGTCCTCTTCTATAACACCCATTTTTTAAAAAAATTGTATAATTTATTTAGAAACTAATTCATAGGTAACGAAAAATGAAGAAACACAATATATATTTTCATATAATGATTTTTGGCTTTATAATATTTCCTTTGATTATGACATGGGGAATCATTATTTAACTGAAATTTTCCTTATTTTTAAATCTTATGAATAAACATTATGATTGATATTATTTTTGAGAACACAAAATCATGAACATGTGAAGATTGTTATGCTAATATATCTCTCTAATTCCGTGGGTATTTTTCTTGTCTCATAATAAGTTATGTATGATATTAATGAGTAACCCTAACCAAAATTTTGACTTATTCCTCCAAGATCAGTTTCCATGAATGTTAGCCTAGACATATACTTCACTAATTTTTTGTGTTAATACAATATTTAATTTCATTCCAATATCATATGAAACCATGTTCTTAATGTTTTACTCGAATGTTAATACTCGTAACCCATCACCTATATGATATAATATCATAACATTGACTCACATGTTAGAAATGTTTATCAAGATGTTTCACTTAATGGGATTTTTAATTCATACATTTAGTCTATAAAAATCATAGGATACCCCAAAAAATTTTAGAGATGAAAGATATTTTCAACTCATTATGAATATTAAAATAATAATATTTAATTTTCATGATAATGTTTTATATAAATTGTTTTAAAATTAATATATTATTTTAAAAATTGTATTATATTATATATATATGTATATGTATATGTTATAAAATATTTGAAAATGCATATGAAAAGGCTTGGGTCACTATATTTGGTTATTTTTCACGTATTATTTGGGACATGTTCTAAATAATGTGGTTATGCACAAGGAGTAATTTTTTTCAATATAGATATGATTGTCATGTTTTCCTTGCATTATGATATGAATATTGGATACATCCCATGGGTATAATTTTGTAAATTCTTTTATAAATATTATGAGTTATACATTTGTCTAGATTTTGTACTAGTAGTATATTAGTTGGTGTTTTAGGTTCCCAATTAATCCGTATTTTTTGAGAGACATACCATGTTACATTTCAATAAATTTCATTAACTGTGAGTTGATCCCATAGTGTTATTATTTGTGGTTTTCAAGGATTACATCCCTTATATGAATATAAGGATTCAATGGGTTATTTGGCATAATTTTTTGGTATTTTGTGTCTTCTTCTGGGTTATATTACTTCTTGGAGTTTCAAATTCCTTTCCTCGTTGGGTTTTTATGGTTTAAAAATACATTTCATTTTTATTTATGATTCTCGGAGTTATTTGGACAGTGTTTATAGTATCTATATAAAATTATATAACACTTTTATCACCATATTATATGAATTCTAAATAGTTTGGAGAACTATTTTCACTCTGTATTTAGAGTGACATGTGATTATTGTTGATTATATGGTTTTAATACATATAGGTGGTTTTTTTATGATATGAACAATTGGACTTAATTAATTTTGTTTAATGTCTAGATTTTCCTTTAATTAATTTATTACCAAGTTAATCAGGACCCTACACAATTTTCAATGGTTTAGTGAGATTTTTAGTTGCAAATTCTTTCTTATATTTGGGGTGAATTTTAGGGGTTAAAATGTTTCATGTTAGGGAGAATTGTAAATCCACATGTGGATATTTTATTTAATAAGGTGAAATTTTGTATTATTTTAATTTATTATTATTTTATGTTGTGAAATTTGTTTTTTAGTTTTTCACAATTTTATATTGTTTTTACACTATTTTGATTATCCATGTGAGAAATCCTTGGGTAGTGTTTATATTTTTGAGCAGGGTCTATATGGTTAGAACATGGTTTTGTAAACCAGGTGGCCAAACTTTTGAGGATTTCCTGTATGTGGGAGAGCCTAAACATTACATGAATCGACCCCCCTAACAATACCACTAGATGTTTTGTGATCAATTATTATTATTATTATTATTATTATTGAATCCTGATTTCAATATGTGGATGATATGATATAAAAAAATATAAGGACACTATATTCATTCGTAGATTGTAAATTACAAAAAAAAAACAAAAAACAATGTACTCTACAAAAATGATTTTTACTCCCAATGGATTAAATGAATCCATTTGTAGTGCATAAATAAACAGGGGATGATATATAGAAATGGATAAAATATCTTCATTTTGGAAATCTATATGATCATCTTCCACCCTACGGAACCCCAATTTACAAAAGGAAACCTATAATGAATTAGATCACCATAAATGGAGAATGAGTTACGGAGAATCTATAATATGGATTAATAATTCCACCCTACACTATGAGAGATGATTGAATTAATGACTAACTATGTCTATCTATAGTAATTAAATATAGTAGTTATAAAAATTTCACCTAAAACATATGTAACTTTATATATAGTCATTTTCAATATAGTTATTATACATATCATTACTGGTCATATTAAAAATAGGTACTTAGTTTTTTTATTTTTCTGGTATTAATTATAAAGTAATATAACTCATAATTAAATAAAATTATGATATTAAAATATAATAAATACATACATTTATATATTACTTGAAAATATTAATATCATTTCTAAAAAAATGAGATTATTTATTTTTATAAATATAAAATAATAATTTTAACATAAATTGAATATTGAAATTAAATTTTAGAAATTTAATAATAATTTTATCAATGTTCATTAATGAGTATTTTCATAAAAATTAATATTTTTATATATATAATAATATTATTTTCTTATGTAATATTTAATTTACCTTCATAGATTTAATTTAATATTTATCAAATATATATATATATATATATAGAAATGTTATTATCACATTTTTAATTATTTATCGATATGAAATATATTAAGTACACTTAATGGTTGAATATGAAAATTTTCAATAATATACTTTTTTATATATTTTATTAATCATTCAGAAAATATTTTTATAAATATTATGAAATTTATTAAATAATGTGAAAGTTATTATATATTTAAAATATCTAAATTATAATAGAATTATTTTTTTATATTTTTTCTAGAAAATTATATTATACATAAATAGTGAAAATATTTTTTTAATTAAAATGGATTTTATGACAATATAAGTAATGAATTGAAAATAAAAAATTAATAAAACTTTTTTTTAAAGAAAAAATATATATTTTATATGTTACTTTATAATTTCATATATTTTTGTTTTAATTTACATGTTGATATGTAAAATTTTAGAACTGTAAATTATTTAAACAGAAATAAAACATCATTCCTTTAATATTATAAAATTATTTCCTATACCTTGTAGATGGTTCATATCCAATAACATCATTAATTTTTAATTAATTACTATAAATGGTACCCAGAATACTTTTCATGTTTTTTAAAAATTGATTGTTTTTATATATATAGTGAAAAATAATATATTCTCCACGTAATGAATATTTTTAATTTATTAGTATATTATAGAAATTTATTGTTCAAGAAAACTTATAAATTGAAAAAAAAATTATAAAAATATTAATTTTATGCAATATTAATATATCTTTCTGAAATTTAATTTCGTATGAATGAAGTATAATATATAAATTATAATAATAGTACACTTTTTTGATATTTTCATTTATTTAAATAACCTCTCAGTAAAATTTGGATTTGGATTTAATTTATTTCCATATAAGTATTCATTTTTAATTAAAAATTCAATTTATGAATTTAAATTAAATTTTATACAATTTTATCCAATACATAATTCTAAGGTTTAAAAAGAACCATTTATCAGAATGAGTAATTTTTTATTATTATTTCAATCAATAAAAATAATTTCTATAAATCATATAACTTTTTATATATTTATTTTTATTTATATATTTAAAATAAATAATTTAATTACTATAAAAAAATTTAATGATAAATTTTCTCTTAAAATTAATTTCCAGGGGTGAAACTAGATTTACAACTATATGGATTAATTAGGCGAAAAGTAGTTTTACATAGTTGAAATGGTTATATCATGTTTAAATAATGAGTGATATTGGTTAATGGAGGGATTATACACCGTATATACTTCAAAAAAATATCTACGTTCCATATTTACCTATTTCATTGAATAATTTAAAGAAATTATTGAAAAATAATGATTATTTTGAAATGTTTCCTTTTCTTTAGTAAAAAACATACCAACACCCACCATTTAACAACCCATTAAAAATAATTATCTCACTAAAAATATTATCCTCATGTCTTTTCAATGACCACACCACTCAATTGAATTCTTAGTATCACCAAAATATCATTCTATGGATCCTTAACGATTTACTAAATAAAGACCATCCATAGGAGAGGTAATATAATCTATAAAAACTTTAATAGTTATTTTCTACATAACAATAATGAATTCCACTTATATCCTTGATGTTAATATAAAAAATAATTTTAACTATGTTTTAGTGTTATTATACTAATAGATTAACAATTTTATATCATTCTTTATAATTATTGAGAAAGAGGAAAAAATTATCTTACAATTGTAAATACTACTCTATCCATGAATCGTGTATTCAATTTTCAATAACCACATTAAATTATAGGTTAAAAACATTCCTTAATTAATTGAATTTTTAATTTTAAAATAATTTAATATTATTTAACAATATTATACATAGTTCATTTTTTTGTGATTAGTATGCAATAGTCAGAATAGCATTAACATTGTTAAATGAAACTATCAAGGTGCCTATCCTTACATGGATATATTTTAGGATAAACATTGAAATTGTATTTTTATTTTTATAAATAAATTAAAATAACATAAACATAGAAAATTATAGAGATGATAAATTTTTTTATAACTTTTTTCCTTTATTAAAAAACATCAATTGTTAGAAGGAATATTGATCAAAATACTCCAAATAATCGACCTAAGAATAAACAATACTAGAAAACATAATATAAATGGACCCTATAAATTTAATATAAATAATGAGGATTATTTGTTAGTTGTTTCTTGAAACGTATTAAAATCTTATTTAATTTTAGAGTATGTGTGGATCACATTAATGCATGAAGTAATATATCTTCTACACGTATATATTTGACTTTCAGATACATGTTCACTTTAATTTTCTCCATTTATTATAAAATATTAATATCATTAAAGTATAATTCTTATTTAGAACCCATAAATATTTTTCTAGTAAAATATATTTATCATTTATGTGGTAATTGATGTTTTCACCTCTATTCGTGATTTTTTAATTCGTAATTTTAGGGAACATTCCACATCTTATTCTCATGTCACAAATCACGACAACAAATTTTTTTTTAAAAAATAATAGCATCTAAAATTAATCAGTTGATTATAAAGAATACACATCATTCAATTTTTGTTTTATACAAAACTGTAATATCATTCCTTTTCAAAATGATTTGTTACTTATATCACAAATCACAACCAAAGTGTTTTATTTTTATTCATTTTACACGTATAATATTCTCCAGAAATAAATATATTGGTACTATATGATCAATTCCAATGTCAATATTTTAATTTTAAATATTATCAATTATTCAATACCATTTTATCATAGTTATCAATATAAATTATTCGTCGGATAAGCCTTTAATTAAAATTGTGAAACCCAGTAGCTTCATAAAATTTTGATAATTTTTTGGATTTCTAAATATATTCCTTTTCCCATGGGTCATTCATATATATCATTTTTATTATATTAAATATGTTCAATATTTTATATAACTGTAAATTTAATCATTTAATATTATGATATTATTTGATAACATTAATAGTTTATGAATTGCTATCCTTATGACACTTGGTTATGTTATAGGTGGGCCTAAAATTATAAATCCTTCCAATGAAATAAAAAAATAATTATATGTCAGTATTTGAAAGGAATTTGGTAGTGAAACTAATCCAAAAATATTAATTTTTATGTGTGTTTATTGGATTGTATAGTGAATTCAGTCAACCATGGAAACTTTTCAACATTATAATGATGTTGTTGGGAGTTAAACATTGAAAACGTTTATAATTTCATTACTTATATTGATTGAACATATTATATATATTCATGATCTTGTAATTTAATTTCATTAAACCACAATTAAAAGCATATAATGCAATGCTATTTCCTTGTACACAATTTTTTATGTTAATATTACATTTAATCCTTTCATTATTTATGAAAAACTCTTATTTTTAGATGTACTTTTGACAAGTCATTTTTAAAAAATTATGTATTCAGAAATTATTATGTTATAACAATTTATTAAAAATCGATTTATATTCCTTTACTACATATCTGATCTAAACCATTTCTTATGATGCACTTTCACATGTTGTTAGTACTAGTATAACATATAAGATGATTTAAATGCTATTCTAGAAGAGCTTCATTATAGCGAAATTCTGAAATGTTTTTTTTAAATAAATTGGCTATATAAAAGGTATTCAAAGAAAGTGAAATAAAAAATTTATAAGATATATTTTATTATTTTGATATGTAATGATTAAATTTTAAAAATACTATAAATATAAATCTATGTTTAACTCTAGTAATCATTTTTAATATTAGAGGATTATATAGTTATTTTTTAGCATTTACTATGTAATTATTATTCATTTGGATGAGTTAATAACCGTGAAACCCCTATGAATTAGTATAAGGGATAATCATATGTATATGAAAAATTATGTCATTTTAGAAAAAAATTGTTTTTGTATTACCATTAAAATACATAATTATATTGATACTGAAAATTTGATGCAGTGAAATTTAAATTCACATAGGGGTAGTCACCTTCCAATGGGGTTTTAAAGAATTGTATCAATCATCACCAGAAAAATTAAATTTTCATAAAACTATACATATAGTAGGAAACCCTCATGGAATATGATTTAGTAATTTATAGTATCATTAAAACCAAATATAAATAAATAATTCTATGTTCCTATGAATAATAGTTTTGATATGTATAAAATATACCAACATAAATTAAAATCAGGTAAACATAGATTAATATATGATTAACTACTGAAGCTATAGTCTAATAACATAATTTTATAGATCAATATGTTTTAAAGATGAAATATTATTTATGGTTATAAAATTCCAACGCATTTTAATAATTTTTTCATTCATATCATCTGTTAAGGTATTTTTTGTGGATAGGACTATAAGTAAACCTTATAGTGAAGGACAATGTCGGTCATTCCAAAACAAATAAACAATCTGAATGGCTTATCAAATAGTAAACAATTTTATTATTCAAATGAAATAATAAAAATATATGACATAATAATTTGAACATATTTGAATTGTAAAATAAAGTAAAATATATATGTAGGATCTTGAAAAATCTGGAATAGAATATGTTAAATCCAAAACATTTCAATTTCATATATGTCAAAAAATAATGATAAAATTACCATGTTAATTTCATATAAGGGATTAAATGATGATTCACATAAGAAAGAAGGGGCCATTGACCATCAAAAAATCATATTGAAATAAAGATTATATTTAGAAGTACAGCAGTGAAAATGTGAAACAAAAAACACAACTAATAATCCATTTTATTAATTCAGGAAAAAATGTGAATTTTCGAAGTGAATTATCTAAACCATGGTCTGAATTTGATGGATAAAATCACCAAACAACAATATGAAGAAAAAAATTAAATCTTTATGCAACCAATACTCATGATGAGGATCATGATATTTAATGTATGAACTCCCTTCAATAAAAAGTTGTAGATGTCTTCTTGGAATTTCATTATTGCATGTTTTGTATATATAAAAATTTATCTTTTTTCTATAAATAACCCAAATAATTGTTTAATAATAAATAAATCATCTAGTGGAAAGATCCAACTATTTTAATGTCAATTGTGTTGGAATGTGGCATATAAAATTTCTTTATCCACCCAATAGATAAATCTAATGTGATTTTGTTAATGGTTTTGGATCACCCAACATTGTCATAAAATTAACTAGGGCATGTAAATAAACATTATTAATATCTTATGATATTATATAAATGAATTGATAAAAACCAACGCACAACTGAGAATAATTTATAAAATATGGTTCTTTATAAAAATAGTTGTATATAATTAGATATATAATTTGAAAAATAAAAAAATTTTATAGATAAGACTATTCAGGGGAAATAGGCATTTTCCTAATTTTATATGGTTTTTTTCCATCTTGAAATTATAGCTTTGTTTTTCTCTCTAATTTAGATCCACATGTTAATTTAATTTCCATTATGATTATTGAAATTTAAATTTATATATATATTTTAGTAAGGGGGAATGTAATGAATCTAGTTTTATGATCTTTTATTAATAATAATATTTACACTATAACAGTAAAGACCTATTATCAATTATTTTAATATGACTGAAACATGTTTAGAAAATTTCTCCAATATGATCTAAACCAATATGAAGACATTTTTTTCAATCTTAATTGGGGAATTAAAACAAATGCATAGAAAACTGGAAACTATAAAATATTGATTATTACTCATCATAGATAAATACATCCTTTTAAAGGGAATAAACTTATATCAGATAATATAAAAGAGAGAATATATTCTTCACAACATTAAAATATGGAGGGTCATCTTCCACAATTATTATCACTAATATTTTTTCAAAACCTATAATGACGATGAAAATTATGAATGTAGGATGTGTTATAAAAAAATAGTTAATATATATACGAATAGTGAATTGTGAAGTGTGAATAGAATACATGAATTATTTAGTAATTCTATTTATTGGAATGAAATTTTTTCTTATAAATACTTTATTTTAAAATTATATTTATTTAAAATATGGTGGTTTTTAATATGTTCATTTAAGATATTTTTATTATTCCTATATCTAAAAGGATTTCAAAATTCAGGTATTGGTGTTATTTAATATAAAAAAATAACAATGAATGAAATAATAATATTATAATATAATATTATAAATATATATATTTTTCTGTTTCTTGTCTATAAATATTTATATGGTATATAATAAATAGTTATATAGAGTATAATAATATTAAAAATTGAATATAATATCATATATAGTGGTAGAAATAATGTTTCAAATATTAATAAGGTGTTTTATGTTTATATCTCATTTCAAATTTTATACAATAGTTATATTATTGTATTCCAAATCATAATTTTAAAGAGTATTTAATATTAGTTACAAAAATATTAAGTTAAAAATTATTAAAATATTAAAATATATGATGTAAAATATTATCATCATTAAATTATAAATTAATAGGAAATAATATGATGAACATTTAGCGTTTAAAACCCCCATTTTTAATAAAATTTATTTTTCATTATAATTATAATATTTAATAAAAGAAAGAAAATTATATTTTAAAATCATATTTATATAAATATATATTATTCCATGGTGTTATATTTTGAAAATTATCATATCATTATTTTTTTAATTCTTTCATTAGATATTGACTTTTTGGATGAACACCGAAAAATAATATATTTATTAAAATTTTGACTATTATCAATTTTTTTGTATATAAGTATGAATATGAAATAATAAAAAAGTATTTATATGAAAAAATATAAATCTAATAAATAACTTTATAATATTGAAAAATATAATTTTATTTTACAGAACCATAATTTAATATTTTCAACTTTACATAAGGTTTTAAAAAATTATAATGCATTATAGAGTTTTTATTTTCAAATTAAATTTTATAATTATTTATAATAAAAATCACAAAATTAATTACATCTTTTCGTTATTCATATAAAAATGATCATATAATAAATAATTTATTTCCAAAAATAATAGATTTTTTGATAAAAACAGAAAATAAAATTTTAATCCAAAATAGTTACATTTATTTCATTGTTTGTAAAAAAGTGAGGATTATAATTTTTTTAATCCTTTTAATTTATAAAATATTTAAGTATAGAATAAGTTCATTTGTTTTAAAAATAGTTTTTTAAAATAGATTGAACCAATAAAATATATGTCATATTTTAAAATTAATAACAATAATTTATTTACAGATAATTTAATTAAATAATTTTTTTTTTAAATTGAGATTTTATTTGATTATAAATACACATAAAATTAATTTATTTAATATTAAACCCATTAATGTTTTGATGAACAAAAAAATTTATATTTTCATACCACACTTAATTTTTTTTAAATTATATTTTTTACAAATGAATTTTTATAATCTATGTACACTATTACTAATACTAATTTCTAAAACTATTAGAATTATTTAAAAAATTTATTAATTTTAAAATATTTTTTTTAACATTTTTCAATAATTTAAATATTCATTTTATAATTATATTTATATTTCATGTGTGAAAGTTGAGTTACCTCAATCACTATAAATGATTTAAATAGTGTATTAATGTAGTAAAAAAGGATTAAAAAACTGAAAAACTGTGTGATTATAGTACCCTCTATTTCATACTTGGGATAAATATCCCTCTCAAGATGGAAAATTTTCATAAAAATCTCAAAGAATTATAGTGAATTTGATTCATCAGAATTTTGATCAAAGGCATGATCTATAGAATAGTAGTGATGTCTATCAACTTCACTATCCATTGAGATGTAGATGGATTCCCCCTCATGTCCGCATGATATTATAATTTTATTTTGTCTATTAAACAATATTATTTAATTTTTTGTGAAATTATTTTTTCATTATTGATTGATACCAAATTTTTTAATCTCTTTTGCATCATGGAATATTGCACATCTATCAAAAAAACCATTGTTATAAAAATAAAATAATTGTATTAAATGTTTGGTTATGTTCTGTAGTACAAAATAGGTTCCATGAAATGTTTCCATTAATAAATTGTTCTATGTTACTTGGCATGACATGAATTTTTGAATATTTGGTTCTATTTTGTTCATTTCTTTTCGCGTGACCCTATTAAATGGGTGTGTACTATTGGGGTATAAATACAAGATCGTCGACCCCCCGAAATCCTCTATTATGGAATATGGTAATTTTTCGCCACATGAGAACATGATGGATCAATTAGAGTCCAACCATTAGTATAAGACAATAAATGGGGATTTATTTCATTGGGTGTGTGTAAAAAACATTTCTGAGTATGAAAAATCAATGATAAATGTTTTAAAATATTTTTTTATTATTTCTATTTTATTTATTCAAACATGATATAAATTTTATTACTAGATTTAATAGTTTTATATAGAATTTAATAAATCATTTTTTCCTTTTGTAATTAGTTGTGATTTTTTTGTAGATATCCGGATGAGTTTAGACTCACCACCTTATTGGGCATAATTGTGAATTTGAAAATTCATATGTCGATACGTAGGTAAATGTGAACAATCCATGTTATTTAGTAATGAATCTTGATACTATGAGAATAAAATGTGGATTTCGATTATGGACTGATTTGGATGTTTCTTATTTTTATTAGAATTTAATGATTTTGTGTTTTTTTATATTTTGGTTATCTTAGAGTATGTATTTTTTTGTTCTACATGTATTCTAATATTGAGTAATATTTTAGTTTTATAATGAGTTTTATTTCATACCAATAAATAATATACTGTAATGGATTATTATATTTATGTTAGAAGGGTGTTTTATCTTATAAAATGGAATATCATTCCCATAATTTTCTTATGTCCCTTTTTTTATACAACATTTAGTTTCTTGAGAAATTCAACAATGGATAATAAGACCTAAAATATTTTCTGGAAAATGTGGAGAGTTAAGATGTTACAAATGGTATCAGATTGCTCAATCCAAATGTTGGTTGAGGTATCAGTCTATCATTGGGATTATTGTATGGGTATTTTATCATCATAACAAAAAATGAATTTCATATAAATATGAACATAATAATTTTTTGATAACAACATGTTATCAAGTTATTTGCGTACATATTTGTCTTAAGGAACATCTTATTCAGTTTAAATATCAAAATGGTGGGTTTTGGAATAGAAAATTTCATTTTTTTTAATTGAGTGTATTACATCCTGGTTGGAATTTGTTACTAACTGTTTGATTAATGGTTTGTGAAATGATAGAAAAGAGATAATTTTTTAAATAGTTAAATGAGTTGATTTGAAAGATAGTATTTTTAGAATTTTAAAAAAAAGTTATGTGATAACAAATTATTGATATATGAAATGTATGGTAGTCATAAATGTGTTGGTATAGTAAATTAGTATTTTGAAGCCTCTATTTTCTAATGAATGATTACAAAATGATTGATCATGTTTCTAAAATTAATGGCAATAGGTATATATTATAGGAATCAACTGGAAGATGATATTAATAATGTGGTCGGATGTGGGGATATGTTAATCAATGAGTAGTCTATTGAAATTTACAAGATTTTCAATCCACAAATATACAAAATTTGAATTTATTTCCTCAATACATGGACAATTATTTTTAGTTCCTTAGGAATAATTCGCCCATATTCTAAGTAGATTAGGGTTCTTGGATAGTAGATGATTGATTAAATAGGATTACGTAGATATTTGAATTCAATGGAACACTAGATTATATGAATAATATGATGGAAACATAAATGTGATAGGATCTAATATTTCAATGGTAAGATTTTTCTATTTAGGATAATTCTTACCTGGGAATGAAATTGTTTGAAATTGATGAATTTTTGAACTATAAATTATAACCACACATGTTTAGAATTTCGATGATTAAGGAGTTCTTCATTTTGAACTTAGAATCCTTTGACAATAGAGTATGTTGTTAAATTTTTGAATTGATTATATTTTTTTCATATATTATTCAGTATGTGTTTCCTTATAGGCACCCATTTCTATGTCAGGGTTACTACATGATATTCACAAAATGACCATTTTATGTTTAATTGTAGACTAAACAGAAGTAATAAATAGATAAACTATAGAAGAAAGGGGTATCTATGAGAATAAAGATACGGGGAGCATGTTTATTGCAACCAGAACAAGATAGTTCCCTAACACTAAGAATAAGTGTAAGATGGGCACCTACATAACGAGTGTTTGTTTATCTTATAATAAGGACATGAGATCAGTAATCATCAAATCTTTGAAAAAAATGTCAATATGATTTAGCATGTTTATTCCAAGAAAACAATGTAATATTATATGAAAACACTTATGTATTCTAACAATTTTAATCATATGGTAATGTATCATCTATATTTTCATAGTACTTTATATGTTAGAGAATTATTTTCTTCTTCATTTTTAAAGGCATCATATGATTTAATATGATGACTGCAATATAATATTTATTTTTTGGAATCGAGAGAGAAAAGAAAATTCTATTAACAATATGATTCTTCTACCTACGCAATCTAAAAGGTTAATAAATAGAAAAGTAAATAGAGTATGGATATTCATCGATATGAGTAAGTGACCTGGGATAATCATTCAAATCCTTTAATAATTAGATATAGAGTATTTTGAATTATATTATCATAAATTATTTTTAATGGAACAAAGTACTCATTTATTATTTATTTTGATAGTGATTATATGGGTTTTCATGTGGATGACATTACTTTTATTTTAAAACATCCATGTCCTTTAGAAAAAATAGATTTCGTATAGATTGTGTGTAAATACTAATATATAACAATCTATAAGGATTTATTTATTCAATTCTTCTGTTTGAGATGGAAGTCTATGAGTTAATATTGTGTATGAATTCGATGATATCATACTATCACCACATCAATTATTATGTCAGAATGGTTAGTTTCATATATCATGATGGAATAAAAATCCTATTTAATGGATATTGTAACATAAATATAGGTAGAGTATAAATTTTACACTGATGGTTGGAACAATATAGTTTCACTAGGGACTGTAAACTTTAGAATATTTTCATTATATCATAAATAGTGATTTTTTAAACATCATTAACCAATTTTTCAATATTGTTACAAAATGTTTGTAAGGGATTCATACAAAAAGTGAAGAGTATTATATGATTGATCTACTAACATGGAAAATTTCTACATAAAATCCTTTTTATTAGATAGAACTAATCGAATTAAAGGAATAAAATGTTCAATTAAAATAGGTGTAATGTAAAAGGATCATAGGAGTATGAAAATCTATTTTGGGAGAAATATTTTTTGTATGTGAAAATGGTTGATAAACCACTGTGGATATTTTGTAATTTTTTTGTATGATTAACCATGTTTTGTTAAAGAATCAATATCTGATTCCTATAATCAATTACATATTTTATCATATAACAGGATCTTAATTGTTCCCTAAAATGTATTTGTGTTCATGATATCACCAAATATGATTTTAGAATGATTTTATTTTGAAGACAGTTATTAGGGATATATATGTATAATATGTGTTTTTGGTTACGTACGTTGGTATTAAGAACTCAATTGTGTTATATATGGAATTATTGAATGAGTTCTATCAATGGAATATAAATTCCTTTGTGCTAGTTTTAGTAGATGTTATAATTATATATTTTATAAAAAACCATATCTGGTAGAACACTGGATGAATATTTTGTTTATCAACTTGGAGGATATTTTTATTTTATGTTATTAAGGTTTGGTTTTCAGATAAATCATACCATTTTCGTAAAAATTTAATTTTTTATAAATCATTTAGTTTATCCTGAAATGTTATATGATGTTATCTTTTGGGAACCGCCAAATAATGTCTTTTTTATAATCCACTACCTTGTCATAGCAGAGAACTATATCTATTTTTCGGATATTTTACATTTGGGATCATCGATTAAATTTTTATGAGGAAAGGGTTACCATTATAGTGAAATTATGAGTTCTATGAATATTTTCAAAAACATATGGTTAAAATTTAATCAATTATATTAATTTTTTCTAAATTATAATTAATGATATGTTTACTATTTTGATTCATTATGAATGGGATATTACGTATTCTCATATTGGGATATCATGTCATTTATTATGGTTAAAGGTAGTAATGAATGCCTGAGAAGAAACCCTTGAAACGTGATTTATAATTCTCCACTATAGTTCATGACATAATGATATATATTCATTATCAATAATGTGTGAAATTTATGATATATATGTATCATAAAATATTGAATCACATTTTCCCATAATGATATTTTAACCTAATGAAAAGTATATGGAAGGAATATAATCAAATTATTCAGATAATCAAGTAATATTAACTTGGAAAATGAAATTTTGTAGGATATTTCTTGAGTTGGAAGAATTGTTTTTTTGAAAAAAGTTGTTTCAGATTGATGATTTCTAATTTTATTCATATGTGAAATGACTACAGATATGAAAAACAATGTAATGATAAAATTTTATATCTTGTTTTATTCATAATTTGGTTATGATAGTTAAAATTATTAATCAAATTATATAGAATATGTTTATAAGAGTTCAAAACATAATGGTGGGGAGACCATATAGGGATGAAAGATAGATGGAACTTCAGTTCTATAGTCTATAACATTAATTGTTCTCACACTGGAATATCATGAACGACTTCATATATTCTTCCACCATTAATGGTAGATTTTTATCCTATAATTTATTAAATGTAGAATCAATTTGGATAATGGTTTTGGTGGGTTGTAATAAAAATAGATTTAGTGGAGTTTATCTAGATATTGTCCACATATTTTAATGTCAAGGAACATAATCATTAAATAATAGGCATATATTAGTATTTAAATTTTTTTGGGTGGAAATGGGTGAAAATAGACAATGAATATGTAACAGTGCTACCTATGATTGTTATAAATCATAGTGACAAAATGGAGATAATGGATTGTCTCAAAATTAAATGTCAGATAATATGTGTTCATGAAAGTAATATGGTAGAATAATTGTCAAAAGTAAATATTAATAAAATTATAAATATTCAAAATTAAATAATATTCATTATATCTGATTAGTACCCCATGATTTTCTCTATTGTTTTGGATGTCCATATAGAAAACCATTCGAACTATATTGACTTTGAGAAGGGATTATCAGCCTCAAAATTGTGGATAATCAGAATGTATGATTAGAATCTTGGAAAATAGTCTTAGGTCTTTTTTATGGGTTTTTTTTCTCTTGGGAGGGTCATATTCAAAGAGTAGATTATTTATACAAATAAATTTATCAGATATGGCTACATATATATATATACTTTTTTTCATTGTTTGGATTTTTTTGTGATCAATTTTTTTAGAGATTGAAAGAATGAATTCTCTAATTTTACCTAGCCTTATTGAATAGACAATAAAGAATATTTAGTTTCTCTGAATGTGGATATGTGAATAACATATTTATGAAATTTTATATTTCGATCGAAATCTTTGACCATTACTATATGAAGTAGTTGTTAATGATTTTGTTAGAAAATTAATAAATATTCAGATTCATCATTAGTTACCTTTTGAATGTTTCCCCATGTAATATTGACACTTTTGAAGTATTGGAATGCATTAGTGATGCCTCTTATCAGTTATAATTACAAAAATAGTTTAGTCATGTGGATATTTTGTTTTATGTATATCGATTTATTTAACACCAATCTAACCCTATCTATGTGATTGGGTGGGAACTTGTTGATATTGAACTAGATTTTATGTTGATTAGTTTTCAATTATAGAGTATAGATAGGAAAGATAAACTCTTACATAAGAAAATAATTGATTTAGTGCATTTGTTATGGTTATATGGTTGTGATTCAACAGTAAATGTTAAAGCACAAGATGGAAATGTGGGATAAGTGACTCGAATCTTCTTGGATAACACAATTTTTCTACTTTAATATAAGTTAATACCAATGGTGGGGAGAATATATCAACCCTACATTCAATATTAAAATATGATCCCTATTTATCATGACATGGTTTTTAATTATAGATTCACTAGAAACATGATTCAATAAAGTTTCTATAGATTCATATTTCCTTTTAATAGTTATCACCAGCCATTGATATGTTTTTTGATTCAATCTCATGTCCACATGAAATAAATCATGAATGATTATTTTTAGTAAATTATTTAACTAATATTTTTGTGATTGTATTGTGACATTATTTATGGATTACTTTTAGGGTTATTACTATAGAAATTTTGAATATTGTACATACTCTAGAATAAATGGTTGTCAAAATTTAAAGATGGTAGTTTGAATAGCATGGTATAGTTTGGAATCAAGAATATAGTTTGAATAATTTTTTTATATAGAATGATTTATTATGAATAGGATTGTAAAATATTTTTTTCATATAGAGTGGGAGTGTGATCATTGATTTCATGGTGAACATGAACATGGATAATGTACCATTAGTACAAAATGACACTAAAATTGGATAAGGGGTGTGTTCCTATTTGGAAAATGGTCATTGGTCACCATATCATGACTTCGTGAATCAAGAAGAGACTCTTCATGAGTGTGTAACTCTCAAGGAGCATGCAGTTATGTCTGTTTTTTTGTGAAAACATTGTATTATGTTCCAAATCAATGCCACAAATTTTTATGTCTTTATTTATTTATTTCAAGGAACTACATATAGATTGATAAAAATATATTATTTTATTTTATCATTTGTATTAAAAAAATGGTTCTAGCCATTTTCTTCTCAATGTTGTTTTATTTTGAATCTCTTTTGGGAAATCAGAATTAGTTTAAAGTTTACCCAATACTATGATTTGTATTTAATTTTTATAAGTTATATATTAAGACATAGAAAAATTAAATATATTTAACTTATTTAGTTATGAGTCATGAAACCAGGGAAATAAAATTGTGGGGGTTGCTGACTGGATCAATTTGGCGGGGTAATTGTTTGATTAATCGTTTTTTTCAATGTTTCTGTAATTTTGGTTCAATTAGAGTATTTATTTTGGTTTCTTATTATACTATAATATTGATTAATGTTTTGGTTACCTTTTGAGTTTAATAATATACTCATCAATAATATACATTATTGCATGTTTGTTTTTATGTTTTTTAGATGTCTTATCTTTAAAAATGTAAAATCATCTCACAAATGATATTTAGGCCCTTGGTATGTAATAATTTGGTGTCTTATGGATGTCACCTATGGCTAAAGTCTCCTCAAACTCATTTTAATCCATTTATTAGGGATGGGATGTAACTTTTACATTTAATTATAGAGTGATTGTCAATGTTATATGTTTGCCCAATCATTATTTTCCATTTTTATCTTTTTTACCAACAAAAAATGGTATGGTATTATTTAAAAATAATTGTTATAACGAAATCTCCCATTTTTTCACATTAAAATAGATACAACCTCCTCCCCATTTATAAACACACTAAAATGATTTGGATAAGCAGAGACACTACAATATCTTCAACACCCAACCTAAGCCATTGGATCCTATATTTCAACACATTACCTCCTATGGAGCCTTAATGAGTTAACTATAGGAGAATATCAAAGAGAGCTATAAATATATTATCTAAACTTTTTTAGTATTTTTTTTTATACCATTAAATTATCCCCTTAATTAGAAGCTCTTATAACACCAAAAATTTTCCACTAATCATTTATTATTATAATAATTGAATATAATTTTTATAACTTCCTCATAAATAATTGTGAAAATGGAAAACGTTTTCTTGCATGTCTACAGAATACCACATCCACGAATTTAATCTCTAATTTTCCATCAATATATTAAATAGAAGGATAAATAATTTAAATAATTAGTTATTATTATAAATTTGAAAATATTATTATTATCTATAAATTATATGTGTAATTTTTATATTGAGATAAAAAAATAAATTATTGTTGTAACTTTAACCACCTTAAATGGACTTATCAATGAATCTTCCAAAATTTGTGTTTATTTTAGGATGAACAATAAAAAAAATATAACTATTGGTTTAATGAAATAATTATTAGAAATAAAACTAAATAAATTTAGTGTTCATGAACATATTTTATTACAATAATTATCAAATTCAACAAACCTTGAATATTATATTTAAAAATAACAGTACAACCCCATCTAACCAATGTAAGATGAAACAATGATAAAAATAAATACAAAGTAATAATAAGATGAAATTATTAAATAATAAATTGATGAATTTAATTATTTATAGTGTAAAATATTATCATAATTTTATTTATAACAACTTCTGTGCAGTTGTAGAGCACATTTGTACATTAAATAACGAATCTTATTTACTATCATCATTACTTTTGAGTGAAATAATTGAATATTTTTTGATTTTTATAAAATTATCATCTCATAATCATATAATATTTATTTATATATATACATTTATAATATACCTAGAAAATATAATTTTCATTTACAAGGATATTTTTTTTTCATTTCCCTTAGAAATTATAACTTCTGTATAAATCTCATTTTAGGGAATGTTTAATCTTTTTTCTCATTTCAATAACCACCTCTAGCTGGTTTCTTTTTTATTCTGTCATCTAAATGATCCTTATCATCAATATTATAGATTTTTATCCTTTGTTCAATAATTATTTCCACATTTAAATTATTTTTGATAAACATTTGCAAATCCCTTCTATCTTCTGAATCCTTTTGATTTTCCCTCTAATTATTCCATGATTGATAATTGTGAAACCAACATTATCCAAATGGGTTTTATCATTTTTATGATTTACATATCATTTATTTTCCTCATTTTGATAACATATGAATAATTTTGATTATGTGATGGTTGAGATTTGAATAATATACCCCACCAACACATTGGGTGATGTTACGAACTCTTGATATACAATGTTTGATGCATGGGTGTCCATACTAAAAACCTTATGTTATTTGATGGGTGGGACTAAAATTATACTATGATATATTATATTAATGAAAATATTTATATATCCTGAGTTGTTGTGTATGTTATTACAGCATGAATAGAATAAACCTTTCTATATTGTCAACTATGTTTATATTAAAGTTGAGAAAACTCAATAAAACATTTGAATTTTTTAACAATATCATTATGGTCATTAGATATAACGTTAATTTATATTTATTAGGTAATTTAATATGATTTTTCCACATATTTTAGAGTTCCATGATAATATAAAATCATTCTCATATACCATTCTTACATGTTTATTTTACATTATTATTTAATAGTCAATGTTTTCTCTTCTGATATTACATATAAATCATTCATGGTGTATGGGTAAATTATTATTATTAATTTTATTTTATTTTAAAGAATTATGCTCTTTTTTCATATGATTCTGATCTATACTCTGAATCCATGTTGATATGTTTTCACTTATTGAGAATTTGGGTCACCAATTTCTTTTGATTAACATTCCCTGTTATGAATACATGTATATAATATGATAACTATATAAAGAGGTTCAATAAGAGTGTTATTATGCGTAATTGTCTATAGGGATCATAAAAAATGTTTCCTATGTTACACATACTCATAGATACTAATTTTTTTCCACATAGGTACTTGTGGTTAATGTGAGAGGTAATAATTATTTTATTCAAATAAAATAAAATAATGATATTTTTTATCAAGTATTTATACTAATAATGTATCAAAAAATGTAATATATATACACTACATATTATTTGATATATATGGTTTTGGTAGAGATATAAAATCAATGTTATCAATTTGTTTAGGTCCCCATAAATTTTTAAAATGATAAATTTTCTATATTTTCATATTCAATTTTATGTTTAATTTTTCATTTTTAACTATAATTTATTCAAATGAAGGGTCTGCTCAAGGAAGCTTCCACTCTAATACGAATTAATTTTTATCATATTGTTCATTTCATTTAAAATTATTTTCCATGTTAACTATATCTATTCTATTTATTCTGCCATTCTTCATCCCTCGTACCCTTTTTATCAATTATGTATTCTATAACAAGAATTCCAATATTTGTTTTTTTGGGATTACATTGTGAGAATTTAGGTTTTTATTGTTTTATGAGGTGTCGTTAATCCATAGTTATGCTTCAACCATTTATGTGTTATTGTTTCCAACCGATTTGAGATTGTTCTTATATGTAATCGTCATATTAATAAAGTAATTATAATAATTGGATTCTTAAATTCATTTTAAAAAATTAGATATATATATGTGATACTCATTTGTGGAATATAAAATTTATTTTTTTATTTTTTATATCATAATAAGATCTTTTTATAGAGATTTCAATAATTTAATTTGAAATTTTTTTTATCATGTCACTTGTTTAATCAAGTATCAATGGTACCATTTATTAATGATTTTGATGATCTAATAATGTCACAATACATTAATTATTTCAAAAGGGTTTTCAAATAATAATTTTTTTTATTTTCATGTCATTTAAAAATTATATTTTTTCTGTTTAGATTGAAAATGGTGTTTTTATATGTGTTTTATATGAATAAAAAATGCCCATTTAGAACATAATAAAGTATTTAAATGATTATTTACAAGAATTTATTTATTTATATTCATTCTAGGTCATTCTTTTAAAAAAAAATTTTTATCATTATAAATTTGGTTTTGTGAAATTTCGTAAGACCATTATTTTCCCCCATTTAATTTCCTTTTATAAAATTTTCGTTCTATGATTAGTTTAATATTTTTTTACTCAAGTGTGATATAAAAATGTGCTGTTCATTATGTTAGAATGGGAGGGGAGATGATATTTATTATTTACTATTATGATGCATGTGATGAACATTATTTGACTGTTTCCCATATTTACATTGTTTTTATCATTGAAAAATTTGTTCTATATAGTAATTTTCCTATAATAGGTTCGATTATACCCAAATTAGACTCCAATATTATTATGATGCACCAAGTTAAGGGGGTTCCTAAGATTCTAGTGATAGTGATTTTAGTTGTTTTGATTTTACAAATGCATCAAATTATATAATTTTCTTAATATATAGAATTTCTATGATCATTTCACTTTTTAAACATAATTATTTTATGAAATTTTTATCTTGGGGGTATGAAATGTATACATTATAGACCCCTCTTATTCATTTAATTGGTGAAACAATTATTACAGTTTTTGTTCATTTTCCATTTTGATAATTTCTTAAAATAGTTGTTAATTAAAATGTTGATTGTATATTAATTAATTTATGTGTTAATTTTCACAATATATCAAAAATAACTATTTATTTTTTAATTTTTAATGTAAAATGATAGATTCATGTTCCAAATTTGGTAATAATTTTTAAAATGTTGGAAGTACATTTTAAATTTTTAAATAATCAAAATTCATTATTTTGAGGATTTAATGTGATTTCTATTGAAATACGATGTATATTATTTATTTACTAAGTCATAGTAGTTGGTTTTCACTATTCCCTAATATGGGAAAACAATAATATCTTTTTTTAGACTAAACTATAATCAATTAAATGTTTTATAAAGGTAATTTCAGATGCTCTTTGGTTAAATCCAAACAAGTGTGTTTAGTTCACATCTTAAATCCACAATCATATATGTATATATAGAACATAAGGTTATTTTGAGGTATCATTTTTTAAAAAAAGTCAATTTTAATTCTATAGGTTCATTATCGATGTTTATAGATGTTCTAATTGACTATGGGTTATATGTATAATTTTGGACATTATTGATTTTTGGATTAATCTTTAGGTTTTAATGGATTAATAACGTCATCGATCAACTTATTTTTTATTTTTAGATCCACTATGATTCAAATTTTAGTTATGTAAGGAATATTATATTTTTTCCTATTGAGGAAGAGTATTTTTTTTTAATTATGTATCATCTGAATTAGATATTTATTGAATTGAGATGTATTGAATCAACTTGTTGGACATTCATTAAGGATTTATTTCTCATTATTTATTTCATATCATGGTTGAAATAATTACCAAATATTTAATGAAACTATTTATAATGATACTCAACCCTATTAAAATCAGACATGGTCTTCAATTATTACATTGGGAGTGATTGGGAGGCAAGTACCTTTGACCAATAATAATTTTTTTTGATAAATATGGATTTATAGTGGGATTTACTATCATAAAGGGATACAATATTATAGTTTTTATCAAACCAAATATATGGTAATGTGAAAATAATTATACATGGAATGATTTAGAAATATCTATAATGATCCCTGTGTTTACATTATAAATATATGATCTATTTTTTTTGGATGTTCATCTATTTACTGACCACAAGATATTGAAGAACATATTTTCACTAACATGATTGAACACGGTGTATTAATTTGGGATTTAGTATCTTGAAATGTTTTATATTAACCAAGAATAGACACATGTGAAATAGATTCTAATTATTTATTCCTTAAGCCATATGTCTTATAATCATGCTGTTAATAAACCATCCGATCATTTTAAAATTACAGGTGTAATCATTGTATAATATTTAATTATAATGTGTAAATTTATTCCTTTGAATTCATATACAACACCATTTTTCCTATCTAGGTTGAACAATACATGGAGTCCAAATGGTCATAGTTTGACTACCATACAATTAGAGAAAACCATAATATCCATGTGGCCATTGATAATTGGACATATGTAATAAATTCCATATTTTACTTTTAATAATAGATTCTACAGCCTCTTTTATGGATAGGGAGACTCTATTGTAATTATCATCACCCAAGAATTGTATATCCATCTATGTATTTAATTTTTTAAAAAAATTAAATAAATATTCATTTTTTAAGATCTATAATTTGGTCAGGAGTGTGTAAATATTAATTTATATGTCACAACAATCAATTATTGAAAAACAAAAACAAATTGAAAGCTGGAATATTATAATAATTTCGTATTTAGAAATTGAAATATGAGAAAATATCTATAGTATATTTCAGATAATTTACTAAGTTGATATAGAGTTCATATTGTATCTGGGTAATTATTGACCAACTCACAATGTTTTCACACTTAATTCCAATATGGTAGGGTAATATGTTTGATGAATTGATAATGTTATATATCATTGAAATGGAAAAGAAACCCGGGGTTTCATTTAACATTATCTCTAACCAATATCCTAGATTAACCTCATGGGTCTGGTAGTCTCAGATAGATTTTTTAAATCCCATTATATAATAAGAACATAATTCTATCCATAAATATATTGGAAGATAGAAAATAGAAGGCTATCAATAAAAAGCACGATTGTTGCATTTTTTAAGAGGGAAGGATTCATTGGAAGACCATTTATTATTATTTGATTTTTAATATAACAATATCTATCAAGAAATAATTAATATATATTAGTATGTGTCATTTTATATATTCCCATGTTACCCACTACCATAATTTTATATTTTCTGGAAACATTACTTCTTTTATTAGGAATTCTTCATAAAAAACCAAAAAAATTAATTAACCTTAAAAAAAAATACAAAAATACATTCTAAATCATAATCATATCACAATGTCCATATTATAGCATATTGTGTGGGATTAATTTATTCCTATGATTATATCGATGGTTAGGGTACCACCACCGGGGTAATAATGTGTAAACACCTCATTAAAATATTATACGATTTGAGATTCCCACATTTATTGAAATTATTTCATATTGGTATAATCTACTATTAGGATTCTAATATATTTATGATATTTTTTATACAACTGAACTAAATAATTATAATCCATGATATGTCCATTTGATTCATTGGGATGATGATACACATGATCCAGATAATATATTTATTCATAACTCGATATTTATTATTAATAATTATGTAATTTTTTTTGAGTAAAAAAATTATAATTGATATGGGAATAGTGGTACATTGTCCTTTTCTTTTAGAATACATCAGAGAGGATGTTCAATAAGAAAAATAATTTTCCATTGATTTTCCAAAGACACCAAAATTCAATAAATCTACAAAGATAAAAAATGATATTTTGGAGAGAATACAATTTCCATGGTTTGAGATATATTATTCATTATATTATTTTTTATTCATAAAAAGGATTAAACTAAAATTCTGATGTTTTATATTTGTTTATAGGGATTTGATGGTTTTTAATGGATCATAGTGGGTGAAAATTTAAGAGAAAACATGAACGATTAATAAAAAACTACGAATTGATAAATAAGGGTCTCATATAAGGTATATAGTTTAACACAATATTTTAGTTTACCAAATTACATGTCAAGTGGAAATGAATGTTTTCATAAATAATGTGTCACATGACTAGTTCCATGTTCTCTAAACCATGGTCTACCTTAAAAATAGTTTACAACAATACATTTTTTTAAAGAAAGGATCCTTCCCTTTTGTCTATAGACCATGAACCTAGAGATATCCTTCGGTGATTTTAGTGATCATATATATTTCATATGTCCCTATAGATGTATCATATATCCAAGAGCCTAGTGAAGGAATTAGAGTCTTATATAACTCCATCTCTTAACATCACATCATGTTTTTATTTTTTCCAAACATTATTTAATGTATTACATTACTTAATATTCTGCATATGGAAAATTTGAATGGAGATTTATTTTTCCATATAATACTGGAGCTTATTAAGAACACATATATACAAGGTTATAGATTGATTGCATCCTAACATCATTGTTTTATATTAGTTAATTTTCCATGTGTTAATTTTATTAAAAAACATTAAGAATGGTTTATATTAAAATAAAATTTAATTTTACCAATTCTTGGTCCATTTTAAATTTTTTATGGTATTACCATGTTATTATTAAAATTTTGAAAAAAGGATGTGGGTGAATTATATAAGGTGTTCGATAATATACATATGTTTTTTTGAAATGAATTAATTTTTTATGCAAAATGTTTTATTCGAAATTGATGGTGTGAGTTTTTGATACCTATGGATGTAGAATATTTAGTTCAAAATTGTTTTCTTGTGTTGTTAATTTGGGATCATGGATTATTCCACAAATTGGCCACTAGCATGAGGGGTATATTTTTTTAATCGATTGGCATAGTTGATTTGATTGATTCCTTCATAGTAGATGTAAAGGTTCATTAAATTTCATATGTTTCTAAGGTGAACATTAAATAGTTTACAATATGGTTTAAGTTATTTATATTGGTTATATTTATCTTTTTCAGTCACTTTAATTCTTCAATCATGTACAAAAAAAATGTCCCAACATAATGTGGGTTTAGTAGTGTTTATGAAAAGAGTTATGGGTATTTTTTATTTTTTAAATTTAATATACCTTTAAATATGAGTGTTATATTTTATAAGTAATGAAGATAATGTGATATAGGTTAGTGTAATAAAAATTAAATTCATAGTAATGAACCTTGATCTTGTGGTCGTTGAAAATGGTATAGGTATTTTGATGATTACATTGTCTTGGAGCATGGTGCAGTGTCACATATTTTACCCAAATTCCCATTATATTTTTTAGTATGGTTTTATTATTTTCAATATTTTGTTTGTTTTAACATATTTAATTATTATTATGTTAGGTTATTGATGTTTTTCATATTTTATGCATCAAATTTATATTTTCCCACATTTTTTTCTTCACTGTTGATTTTTTCACATGAATGATTTAACCCCCCCCCCCCTCTGCAACTGACTTCATTCATCCAAATATTTTTTTATAACCTTTATTATTATAGCAATACCCCTATGGTTAGTTGGATTTTGGCATTATCAAAGGAAATGGGATAGTGTCAGGATGTTTTAGTTATATCTGTACAACCAACCTCTATATCACAACAATGAGACTATAATGAACCTCTTATGAAATTAAACTATATACATGATATTTATTTTATTTTAAAAATCATATACATACAACCAAAGGATGTAAATATAAGATAAAATAATTACAATTAATATGAATTATCCACTGATTTTAAATTATTGTGTTTTATAGTAAAACCTCCTAGATAGATATAACAAAATGATTAAATGTTCATTATGGAAACATGAAATTATTAAATATTAATACACTTAATTCGTGTTATTGTTTCCCAAATAAAATTTTGATCAAACCCGTTTTAGGATATAACATTTCATCTCGATAATGCCTAAAAATAATTAACAAATGTACATCTATAAAACAATGTTTTCATAAATTGGACAATTCTATTAAAATACAATAAATAAAATTAAAGAAGTAGACAAAATTTAACACTTATTCTTATAAAAATTTAATGAAACCTATATCTCAATATGAATGATAATTTAAATAATGGGTTCCTAATAACTCGATATACAATTATTTTAACAACACACTCAATACTTTGAAGCTATATCTGGATGAAATATTTTTACAGAAATTTTCTCTTATAGATTTTTCTGATCCTAAATGATAATTAAATGAAGAAATAGAATACAATTTTATTTTTAATGCACTTGAGTAACTTAAAAAATAGTATCATAGAGAATAAAAATATTTGAAATGATAATATGTCACATAAATACCTAAATCCCATAATAGATATTAATAATTATCAAACTTTAATATGATTTGTCAACATTTTATAGATTTATTAACATGATATAAGGTATTATTTTTTTCTATGGTTAGAAAATAGAGATATTTTCAAATTTTATTAATGATTTATGAGACATTTGGTTGTGTCTGAAGACAATTTGTGTTAAAATTTAGAATCTGTATGAAATTCATCTTTTATTATATGATAAAAGATACCATATAAATTGACCATTAAAATTGAGAATTTTTAAGAATATTAATATTTATTTTTCATAGAACCATCTAGATGACCGTTCTAGATGACAACATAGAGTTTAAAGTATAAAAAATATAATATGAAGGACTCATGAATCATACAGAAGACCTTATGATTTGGGCATGTATTATATAAAAAGAAATCCAAAATTATTTATTTTCACTAGAAGCATATGATAAAGCATTAATTTTCACCACCAGGTGGTAAAAGCCCACATTGTAAAAATTTTATAGGATTATTTGGTAGTTTTATAAAAATTATAATTAATTGATTTACTGAAATTTCCTATACTATTCTTATAAATCCACTTCAATAATATTTCTCAAGTTAGTGCATTGACAAAGGAAATATAGGGTAAATTTTTAATGGATTAGAGATACCCTTGTAATATTTTATTTTATTATTATATGGACTAGGAGAGTCTATAGTGTGTAAATTTAATTAAAATGGCAGTGACCTTTGGTAGTATAATCTAAATATTATGAATTTCTAAATTGATTTTTAAATTATTTAAATTATTAGTTTTTGGTTAAATTTGAGTATTTTGGGTTTATATCTCACATGAGGAAAATGAAATTAAAGATTATTATATAATTGATAAATATTTTCCTAATATTGGGATTGAGGTGTATGTTTTCACAAAATTGCTATGACATAATATATTTTATTATCCTAAATTTTTTAATTTATATTAGAATTTTAAATTATTTTTAAATTGTAAATATATATTTTATTTATTTATTGAAGATATTTTTTATGTCTATAAAGTTTTGGAATATTTTATTTTGGTGATTAATTTATAGAAAATATTTCTTTTTGGTAAATTTTGGTCGTGATTGGTTTGTTGTTTTAGTAAATAGTTGTTGTGATGTTTCTATGAATATTAATGGTAGAATTTCTTGGATGTAGTGTTGGAATTATTGATGTGTTTGATTAATATATAAATGTCACATGATAGTGTGGTCATTCTTAT
Source organism: Viscum album (assembly GCA_963277665.1). NCBI lineage: Eukaryota > Viridiplantae > Streptophyta > Magnoliopsida > Santalales > Viscaceae > Viscum > Viscum album. The sequence goes on from OY728156.1 coordinate 1,845,677,698, forward strand.
GTATGATTATTATGGTTTTATAAAGTAAAAATTTCATCATGAGACTTACTATGAGATACAAGGACAATTTTGAAAGACCACATGAATTTTTAGGCCTAGTTGTTGTATTGGTATTTTCACATGAATGTGGTGCTAATGAAAAATTCAAGGTTTTTCATGGGTTTTTAATATCTATGATTAATAAATATAAATCAATATTAGTTTATTGTAATTAATATTATGGGTTTATAAAATTTTTGGCTTCCATTTATAATAAGTTATTTATATTTATTTCGACAGATATATTTCATTATTTTTATAGATGCAAAGAAAATATTTTATGTTTGTAGAAGAAAATTGAAAAAAAAATTAAAATTTGATTCATTTTATCAATCCAAACCATAAATATTTAATATAATGATGATGCATGAAACATTTTTTAATTTTCCTCTATAAAATTATTCAATCCTATGATTTATGAATAACAATATGAGGTGGAATTAAGATTCCCACCCATATTGTGTTATGATGTTTGAATTAAATCACAAAACAACTATGTGGTATCCAAATAACTCCAATTATATATGTACATTTCACAATTATAAAGGATTATATGAATAATATACTCAGTATAGAAGAGTTATTACATTATTGGCCCAAAAATTAAAAGATAATTTAAATTGATGCTCTTATTTTTATAAACACCGATGATATTTCTATATATATATATTGTAATTTGTATGAATGATATATAATTTTCACAAAAAACATTTAATTAAAAATAATTATTACTCATAATTCAATTGAACTATGACATGTTTCTTCATATGAAATTTCTAGACGGATGATTTCCATAATAATAATAATTTATTCATTAACATTTAATGATAAACTTATAGTACAATCCTAGGATGTTATTATTATCATACACTACATTGTAAATATTAATACACAATCAATTTCATATTTTTATACTAATTTTTTAGTATCACGATATCATATATTAAGGATTCCTATACACCTATATTTTATCAAAATATATAGAAAAAATAACACAACACAAGTATATAAATTTAGGTTATATTTCAATAAATCACTGACAATATGTAATGACAAATAAAAATTATTTCATTTTATATTTTATAATACAATATTAAATAACATATAAATTCATTAATAACAATTTTTCTATATGTTTGACAATATTTTAGAAATTAATTTAACATAGTTAGAATATATTACATCATTTTTAATTACATATGAATATTCATCTTTAAAACTATTTTGATAAACTCTATTTTCTATTTGGGAAGCTCACTCATTTTATAAAACACAATCCCAATCAATTTATGAAAGAAGTGTTATTGGATGGGACATTGTAGAACTGATAACTGTTATAGAATCTTTAATTAAACATTAAAAAAATTTCCTTATAACATAGAATAAGTGCAACAAAAGATACAAATGTAGTTATATTGATCGCAACTAAACACATATAGTACTATAACATTTTCAACCTATTGAATCATATGAAATCATGCATAATAATAACATAAAATTATCTAATATGAAAATTTACTATGGGTAACATAGTATGTCAATAACTAATAAGAAATCAAAAGTTATTGATAATTAAATTATCAACAGACAATTTCAATAAATAAATCACCCCTCACTCACCCTTATGAATGGTAACATCATATGATGTTCAACTGATAGGTAATAAAAGAACATGTATTATAATTTAATATTCATAATCATTCATAGTCTACATTAATCGTGGACCAAGGGTTAATAATCATTATGTAGGGGAGGTATTAATTATTTGTTCATCTCTATCTAATGAAATTATCAATTAAATACCAAACTACTATATAATTTGAAAATCATCTTGGGTTTTGTAAAAAAAAGATATGATTTTATTAAGATTAACACAATAAGTATATATACAACTAATGTATAGGAAGTTGAAATTGATGAATGAACACCTAGTACACTAATGCTAGATTATATGACACTCCATGTGTTATACTTCATGGGTCACCCCTCACACAAAACAAGTATTGTTCTATGTGACTATATTTTTTACACAATAAGAAATGAAACCAAATTATATTTAATGTACTGTAAATATATATAATAATTCATGTTGAATATCCATTAGGTAAAACTCAATGAAATTATTTTTTGAGGTTATCTTCAAAATTCAACAACTTTTATATCCAACGTGAATGAATGATAACATCTTGTATCAATATCAAATAATAATATATATATTATTTAATTAATAATAGTATATAATTATAAAATTCATAAATATTTTTTTTATAATGATAAAATATAATATATATTTTAACATCAATATTATGTTAATAAAAAATTTTGTTTCATATTATAATTATTACATCAGTTTGTAACTTCTTCACACCTATACGTTGAAATCTAATAAAAATATTTTTATAAACACATTATTATGTAAATTAAATGATTTATTAATGCTTTAATAATTGTGAGGCATAGGACTAAAATTTAATTTTGTAATGTATTTGAACATTGTTTTCATTATCCATTACTCCATAACATGTAATGAAATGATGTTAACATATTATATTTTCTATATGGTGCAACTTATATGTCCACCAACAACATCATTATTTTTCCCCATACTAGTAATTTTTTTCGATGATATATTTTATGTAAATATGTAATAACACTTCAGAATAAATTTATGTTATTATTTGACTTTATAATTGTATCATGTTTAAAAAATCCATCATTTGTTACATTAGAACATTTTTATGTCCAAACATACAGTCAAATGATTGTTAGACACTATAATCCTTTATAAATAAAATTAATAAAAAATAAACTCATCCGATTAGGATATGTTGATCCTCATTATAGCTCATGAATATCATATGAGATTTATTTGTAATATACATAGTTTCAGGCCCCATTAATGCTAATGAAAAAAGGTGGTGATACTGATATATCTTATAAGAAGGATAGTGACCTTATATAATTTATGAAAGATGGGTGAGCCCGATGTAGCTTATACAAAGGGCGATCACCATTAATGGTCTATAATGAATTGTGTAATGATTAATTTATTTGGAGAATTATTTTGATGTCAGTTTTATTGTTATTCCATTATAAATGGTATTGAATGGGTTTTATGAATGTGTTGTTATAATATTCCAAAAGTCTTTTTGATTTCTTTTTATAGAATTTAATGGTTTTATTTGTGAAAAACGTTTTTTTAATTATTTATTATGATATGATTTAAAATATATATGAACAAACAATTTTTTTCATTTTGTTCAGTCAAAAAACATACTTCATCTTTAATATCCTTTACTGATCATTTTTTTCTTAACTTATGGGTCTTCAAATTATATTCACATGATATTAAGGATGTATATGAGAAGGATAAGGTAGATATAAAATGTTTTAAGATATTTCATGAATAGAAAAGATGATTTATTTTAAAAGGTTTTGCTATGTAGAAAGAAAATTGACACATATTATAATTGTCGACTGTTAATTTATATATTTACTATGTAATCTTTTCCCTAATTCAATAAAATTTAAACAAAACAAATATTTGGAAAAAGAATGTGACAAACATTTATAGAATACATGAATATGTATTTATTAAGGATGGGTCATCATAGTTTGTCTTCAAGAAGGGTTTAATTATCCTTATATATTAGTATTTTTTCTTTGAGTTGATTAATTAAGTGTTTTAGATGACATTATTGGTTAATAATCATAAGATTTATCTTCTGTTCAATGTATTATAATCCCATTTTGAGGATACATGTTTTCAAATTTTATGGTGACTAATGATATTTTTCAATAAATTTTACTTTTTGAGGTAATTATGGGAGGATTAAATCTTCGAAAAATTGTTTAATCAGATATATACCATTGGGAATGGAAAATGACTTATTGATTATCTGATTAATGTAGTTTTGTAAGACAATAAATTTTTTCAGAACACAACAAGATTTTTTTAAATAGATTAGTATGAAATTCTATTGATGAATTATGTTTATTATGTTTATTTAATTAAAATCATATCATATTTGAAGATAATTTGATTTAGGAAATTAATTTTTGTTCATGATATATTAAGATTGGTTAATGTTATTTTGAGAGGAAAAACATAAGTATATATTGGATGATTATGTGATAAAATCCTTCTGAATATTGGGATTAAATCATATTCTTGTGTATTTTGATAAATTGTCAGGTTTTTTATTTGTTTAATGATCAATGTCAAACAATGGGTATTTTTGTTGAATTTTTGATATTAATGAATTTGTTCATCAAATAAATGGTTCATTCATCTTGGAGATTTATCTTATCTTATTGTCACAATTACTATTTTTGTTGATATCTATGTATATGGAAATAAATATCCATCCTTTTTTTAATTTAGTGATCTATATAACAAACTTATAATAAATTATGCGTGAATAATTCATTTTAAATATAAAATATTTTATGAAAAAATATTAAGTAATGGTGGAAAATTAATATCGTATGAAATAATACATTTCAAGTATGTATATATCCTTTTGATCATAGTCGAGGTAGTAAACAATTCAGACAACTCTGGGAAAATGATCTTGAATGAAAATTTTTTTCTATTTAATTTTCAAACTATGAAATAAATGACCTTTTTACCCATAATTGGTTTTTAGTGTTTTGATATATCACTTTGTCATGACGATGGTGTTTATAAATCTCTATCCGTTATTTTTTGTAATTTTTTCTCTTCCGGGCCCATTTTTTCTATATGGATTATTAGTATGTGTTATCTCATTTGACTTCCTAATTCGCTTTTCTATCTTATTAAGATAGTGTTTTTTTCAAATGTGTGTTTTTAATACTGATATTTTTAAATGGAGTATGATGTCCTTGATTGTTGTGGATCGACCCTTTGCATGTTTAAAATGACAGAAGGGAACTATGGTGGATTTGAAGATAATTGTAGAAGTTATGTTAAGTAACAGATAGGAGGAGGGAATTACAAATCATTTAACAACATTAAATGATGTGCCATTTTATTTCATGGGATTCCATAGAAATCATAATGATGTATATAATTTGTACAAGGTGTGAAAGTGGGATCCATGTCATGAAATACTTTGTAGTTCCATACATAAAATCAATCATTTTGGTGATGTGTTTTTTGGAGATATTGACCTCAAGAAATTACATACATTAAAGGGTATTACACATCATTTAATTTCCCGAAATTGTATGTATAATCTGTTTTTTCATCCACCTGGGTTTTGTCAGACCAATGGTTGCAGTGGCTCTCCCTTAGACCCAGGTGATTCGATGACCCTCTTGTTAGATATTTGGGGATTCTTTCATCACATAATGATCCCTCTATACCTCCTTCGATGCTCAGTTGGTTGTTTTCCATATAATGTTTGATCTACCTACATTATTGTGTTTTCTTTAATCCATTTTTTCTTATTTCACTATTCCTAGAAATGGAATGTGGTCTCCATGTTTCTAATAGAGGTTTTATGGTGGTTTGGAAGCAAGAATATTGTTTGAATAATTTTATTAATATAAAATGTTTTATTATGAATAGGATTGTAAAATATTTTTTCATATAGAGTGGGAGTGTGATCATTGATTTTATGGTGAACATGAATAAGGATAATGTATCATTAGAACAAAATGACATAACATTGGATAATGGGTGTGTTCCTATTTGGAAATTGGACATTGGTCACCATATTATGACTTCATGAATTGAGAAGAGACTCCTCATGAGTGTGTAACTATCAAGGAGCAAGCCGTTATGTCTGTTTTTTTGGAAACATGGTATTATGTTCCAAATCAATGTCACAAGTTGTTATGTCTTTATTTATTTATTTCATGGAACTACATATAGATTGATAAAAATATTTCATTTTATTTTTTATTTTTTATTAAAAAATGGATCTATCCATTTTCTTATCCATGTTGTTTGATTTTGAATCTCTTTTGGGAAATCATAACGAGTTTAGAGTTCCCCCAATATTATCATTTGTATTTTATTTTCATAAGTTATATATTTATTCATTGAAAAAAGAAATAAATTTTACTTATTTAGTGGTGAGTCATGAAACCATGGAAATAAAATGGTGGGGGTTACTCTCCGGATCAATTTGGCTGGGTAATTATTTGATTAATCTTTTTTGCAATATTTCTGTACTTTTGGTTCAATTAGAGTATTTATTTTGGTTTCTTATAATACTATAATATTGATTAATTTTTTGGTTATCTATTGAGATTAATAATATACTCCGGAATAATATACAAAATTGGATTTTTATTTTTATGTTTTCTAGATGTCTTATCATTAAAACGGTAAAATCATCCCCCAAATGATTTTGAGGCACTTGGTATGTAATAATTAGGTGTCTTATGGATGTCACCTATAGATAAATACTCCTCAAACTCTTTTTAATCCATTGATTAGGGGTGTGATGTTACTTTTACATTTAATTATATAGTGATTGTCAATGTTATATGTTTCCCCAATCATTATTTTCCATTTTTATATTTTTTCCCAAAAAAAATGGTATGGTATTATTGAAAAATAATGGTTACTTACAGAAAGCTCCCATTTTTTCACATTTAATTTGATACTACATCCTCACAATTTATAAACACGCTAAAATGATTTGGATAAACAGAAACACTACAATATCTTCAATAACCAACCTAAGCCAATGAATCCTATATTTCAACAAATTTACCTCTTGTGGAGCCTTAATGAGTTAACTATGAGAGAATATCCCAGAGAGCTGTAAATATATCATCTAAATTTTTTTTGGGTTTTGTTTTTTAATACCCTTAAATTATCACCTTAATTAGAAGCTATGATAACACCACAATTGTTCCACTAATTTATTATTATTATTATAATTGAATATTATTTTTATATATTCCTTATAAATAATTGTTAAAATGGAAAATGTTTTGCTGCATGTTTGCAGAATACCACATCCATGAATTTAATATCTAATTTTCCTTCAACATATTAAATAGAAGGATCAATAATTTAAATAATTAATAATTATTATAAATTTGAAACCATTATTATTATCTAGAAATTATATGGGTAATTTTTATATTGATATAAAAAAATTAAATGATTGTAGAAACTTTAACCACCATAAATGCACTTATCAATGAATCTTCCAAAATTTGTGTTTATTTTAGGATGAACAATAATAAAATATAACCATTGGATTAATGGAATAATTATTCTAAATAAAAATAAATTAATTTAGTGGACATGATCATATTTTATTACAATAATAATCAAATTCAATAAACCTTGAATATTATATTTAAAATTAACATAACAACCTCATCTAACCAATGTAAGATGAAAGATTGATAAAAATAAATAAACACTAATAATAAGATGACATTATTAAATAATAAATTGATGAATGTACTTATTTGTAGGGTTGAAATTATCATAATTTTATTAATAACAACATAGGTGTATTTGTAGAGAATATTTGTACATTAAAGAATGGATCTTATTTACTATCATCCTTACATTTGAGTGAAATATTTGATTTTTTTTTATTTTTATAAACTCATCATCTAATAATCATATATATATATATATATCCATTTATAATATACCTAGAAAAAATAATTTTCATTTACAGGGTTATATATTTTTTTCATTTCCATTAGAAATTATAACTCTTATATAATTCTCATTTTAGGGAACGTTTAATCTATTTTCTCATTTAAATAACCACCTCTAGGTGGTTTCTTTTTTATTCTGTCATCTTCATGATCCTTATCACGAATTCATAGATTTTTATCCTTTTTTCAATAATGATTTCCACTTTTAAATTATTATTGATAAAATTTCGTAAATCCTTTATGTCTTCTAAATCCTTCTGATTTTCCCTCTATTTATTCCGTGATTGATAATTGTGAAGCCAACATTCTCCAAATGGTTTTTATCATTTTTATGATTTACATATTTTTTTCTTTCCATCATGTGGATAACATATGAATAATTTTCATTATTTGATGGTTGGGATTTGAATAATATACCCCACCAACACATTTGGTGATGTTACGAATTGATATACAATGTATGATGCATGGGTGTTCATACTAAGAACACTATGTTATTTGATGTGTGGGATGAAAATTATACAATTATATAATACTTAAACGAAAATATTTATATCTCTTGAGATGTTGTGTATGTTATTACAAAATTAATAGAATAAACCTTTGTAATTTTTCCACTATGTTTATATTAAAGGTGAGTAAACTCAATAAATCTTTTTAATTTTTTCACAATATCATTATGGTCGTTAGATATAACCTTCATTTATATTTATTAGGTCATTTAATATGATTTTTCCATATATTGTATAATTACAAGATAATATAAAATCATTTTCTTATACCATTATTACATGTTCATATTACATTATTATTTTTTAGTAAATGTTTTCATTTCTGATATTTCATATAAATCATTCATGGTGAATCAGTAAATTATTATTATTAATTTTATTTTAATTAAAAAAATTATGCTCTATTTTTCATATGATTTTGATCTATACTTTTAATCCATGTTAATATTTTTTCACTTATAGATAATTTGGGTCACCCATTTCTTTTGATTAACATTCCATGTTTTGAATAAGTGTATATAGTATGATAACTATAGAAAGTAGTTTAATAAGATTTTTATTATGGGTAAATGTCTGTAGGGATCATAAAATAAGTTTCCTATGTTACACATACTCATAGATACTAATTTTTCTCCACAGAGTTACTTGGGATTAATGTGAGTGGTAATAATAATTTTATTCAAATGAAATAAAATAATGATATTTTTTCTCATGTTTTTATACTAATAATGTATCCAAAAATTGAATATATATACCCTACATATGATTTTATATTTATTGTTTTGGTTGAGATATAAAATCAATGTGATCAATTTTTTTAATTTCACATAAATTATTGAAATGATAATTTTCCATATTCTCATTTTAAATTTTATGTTTTATTTTTCACTTTTTTAACTATCATTTATACAAATTAAGGGTCTTCTAAAGGGAGCTACCACTCCAATAGGGATTCCTTTTTATCATATTTTTCATTTCATTTCAAATTATTTTCCATGTTAACTGTATCTATTCCATTTATTCCCCCATTCATCATCCCCCATACCCTTTTTATCAATTTTGAATTCTATAACATGAATTCCAATATTTATTTTTTTGGGATTACATTATGAGGATTTTTTTATTGTTTAATGAGGTTTCTTTATTCCATAGTTACACTTCCACCATTTATTTGCTATTGTTTCCACTCGATTCGAGATTTTTCTTATATGTAATAATCATATTATGGAATTTATTATAATAATTGGATTCTAAAATTATTTTTTAAAAATTAGATATCTATATTTGATTCTCATTTGTAGAATATAAATTGCCTTTTTTTTATTTTTTTTATCATAATATGATATTTTTATAGAGATTTCAAAATTTTAATTTCAATACAATTTTTTATCATGTCGCTTGCTTAATCATGTATCCATGGGACTATTTATTAATGATTTTGATGAAATAATAATGTCACGATACATTAATTATTTCAAAAGTGTTTTCATACAATATTGTTTTGTTTTCATGTCATTTAAAAATTATATTTTTTTGTTTATTTGAAAAATGGTGTTTTTATACGTGTTTTATATGAATAAAAATTTCCCATTTAGAACATAATAAAGTAGTTACATGATTATATACAAGATTCTCATTATATATAATCATTCGAGGTCATTATATTAATAATATATTGTGATCATTATAAATTTGGTTTTTTAAAATTTTGTAAGACCGTCATCGTCCCCCATTTAATTTCATTTAATATACTTTTCTTTTTATGAATTGTTTAATATTTTTTTGACTCAACTGTGATATAAAAATGTGTTATTTCTTATGTTAGAATGGGAGGGGAGATGATATTTATTATATACTATTATGATGCATTTATTTGACTGTTTTCCTTATTTACTTTGTTTTTATCATGGGAACCTATTTTCTATATAGTATTTTTTCCTATATTAGAATCGATTATACCCTAATTAGACTCCACTATTTTTATGATTCACCAAGTTACGGTGGTTCCTAAAAGAGTCTAGTGATGGTAATTTCAGTTGTTTTGATTTTACAAACGCATCACATTATATAAGATTCTTTATATATAGAAATTCTATGATCATTTCACTTTTTAAACATAATTATTTTATGATATTATTATATTAGGTGTATGAAATGTATACATTATAGACATCTCTTATTCATTATATTGGGGAAACAATTATTACAGTTTTTGTTCATTTTCCTTTTTCATAATTTCTTAAAATAGTTGTTAAGTAAAATGTTGAATGTATAATAATTAATTTATGTGTTAATTGTCAAAATATATAAAAAATAACTATTAATTATTTTATTTTTAAAGTAAAATGATTTTTTTATGTAGAAAATTTGGTGAAAAAATTTAAAATGTAGGAAGTAAATTTAAAATTTTCATACATTCAAAATTCATTATTTTGAGGATATAATGTGATTTCTATGAAATATGGTGTATATTATTTATTTACAAAGTCACAGTAGTTGGTTTTCACTATTCCTTCATATGAGAAAACAATAATTTATTTTTTTAGACTAAACTATAATCAATTAATTTTTTCATAAAGGTAATTTCCTATGCTCTTTTGTAAAATCTTAACAAGTGTGTTTAGTTCACATCTTAAATCCAAAATCATATATATATATATATATCATAAGTTTATTTTGTGGTATCATTTTTTATAAAAAGTCAATTTTAATTCTCTAGGTTTCATTATGGATGTTTAGAGATGTGTAAAGTGACTATGGGTTATATATATCAGTTTAGAAATTATTGAGTTTTGAATTAATATTTAGGTTTTAATGGATTAATAACATCATCCATCAAATTCATTTTTATTTTTAGATCCACTATGATTCAAATTTTAGTTATGTAAGGATTATTATATTTTTTTCATATTGAAGAATAGTAAATAAATTTATTAATTATGTCTCATCTGAATTAGATATTCATTGAATTGAGATGTATTGAAAATAATTGTTGGACATTCATTAAGGATTTATTTCTCATTTATTGTAACATATCAAGGTTGAAATAATTACCAAATAATTTTTAAAACTATGTATAATGATATTCCACCCTATTAAAATCAGACATGGTCATCAATTATTACCTTGGGAGTTATTGGGAGGAAAGTATCTTTGAACAATAATAATTTTTTTTATAAATATTAATTTATAGTGGGATTTACTCTCATAAAGGGATACAACATTATAGATTTTATCACACAAGATATATGTGAATGTTGAAATAAATATACATGGAATGAATTAGAAATTTCTATAATGATCCTTGTATTTACATCATAAATATATGTTCTGTTTTTTTGGATGTTCAAATATTTACTAATCACAAGATATTGAAGAACATATTTTCCCTAATATTATTGAACACGGTGTAGTAATATGGGATTCAATATCTTCAAATGATTCATATTAACCTAGAATAGACACTTGTGAAATAGATTCTAATTATTGATTCCCTAATCCATATGTATTATAATCATTTCGTTAATAAACCATTCGATCATTCTAAAATTACGGGTGTAATAATTGCATAATATTTAATTATAATGAGTAAAATGATTCCTTAGATTTCATATACACAACCCTTTTTCGTATCTAGGTTGAACAATACATGTAGTCCAAATTGTCATAGTTTGAATACCATAAAATCAGAGAAAACCAAAACTTCCATGAGGCCATTAATTATAGGACATAGGTAAAAAATTCCATATTTTACTTTTAATAATATATTCTACAACCTTTTTCATGGATAGGGAGACTCCATTATAATTATCATCACCCAATCATTGTCTATCCATCTATGTATTTAATATGTTTTTAAAAAATAATAAATATTCCTTGTTTTAGATCTATAATTTGGTGAAGAGTGTGTAAATATATATTTATATGTATCCCCAATCAATGATTGAAGAAAAAAATCAAATTGAAAGATGGAATATTATAATAATTTCGCATTTAGAAATTAAAATATGAGAAAATATTTATAGTTTATTTTAGCTAATTTACTATATTGATGTGAAGGTAATATTGTATCTGGGTAATTATTGACCAAGTCACAATGTTTTGACACTTAATTCTTATATTGTAGAGTAATATGGTTAATGAATTGATAATTTTATATATCCTTGAAGTGGAAAATAAACCTGGGGTTTCATTTTCCATTATCTCAAACTGATATCCTAGATTAACCTCATGGGTATGGTAGTCTTAGAATGATTTTTAAATCCCATTAAATACTAACAACATAATCCCATACATAAATAGATTTGAAGATATAAAATAAAAGGATAACAATAAAATGCACGATTATTGTATTTTTTAGGAGGTAAGGGTTCATTGAAAGACCTTTTAATTTTATTTGAGTTTTCATATAACAATATCTTTCAAGAAATAATTCATATGGATTAGTATGTGTCATTTTATATATTCCCACATTACCCACTACCTTAATTTTATATTTTCTTGAAACATTACCTCTTCCACTAGGAATTATTCATAAAAAACCAAAAAATAATAATTAAAATTTTAAAAACAAATATTACAAAAATACATTCTAAATCATAATCATATAACAATGTCTATACTATATCCTTTTTTTCTGGGAAATAATTTATACCTATTATTATATCAATACTTAGGGAACCACCACCGGGGTAATAATGTGTAAACACCTCCTTAAAATATTTTACAATTTGAGATTCCCACATTTATTGAAATTATTTCATATTGATATAATGTAATAGTATGATTTTAATCTATTTATAATATTTTTTATAAAACTGAACTAAATAATTATATTCCATGATATGGACATTTGATTCATTGGGATGATAATACACATGATCGAGATGATATATTTATTCAAAACTCGATATTCATTTTTAATAAATATGTAATTTTTTTGGGAATAAAATAATTCTAATTGATATGGGAATAGTGGTACATTGTCCTTTTCTTTTAGAATACATGGGAGATGATGTTCTATCGGAAAAATAATTTTCCAGATATTTTCCAAAGACACCAAAAATCAATGAATCTACTAAAATGGAAAATTATATTGTAGAGAGAATATAATTTCCCTGGTTTGAGATAAATTATTCTTCATATTATTTTTTATGCATAGAAAGGTTTAAATTTACATTATGATGTTTTATATATGTTTATAGGGATTTGATGGTTTTTTAATGGAGCATAGTGGGTGAAAAATTAGTAGAAACATGAACGATTAATAAAAACTATGAATTGATAAATAGGGGTCTCGTGAAAGGTATATATTTTATCACAAGATTTTAGTTTACTAAATTACATGTCAAGTAGACATGAATGTTTTCATAAATTATGTGTCACATGATTGGTTCCATGTTTTCTAAATCATGGTCTACATTAAAAATAGTTTCCAACAATACATTTTTTCTTAATAAAGGATCCTTCCCATTTGTCTAAAGACAATGAACTTAGAGATATCCTTCGGTGATTTTAGTGATCTTATATATTTAATATGACCCTATAGATGTATCATATGTCCAAGAGCCTAGTGATGGAATTATAGTTATAAATAACTCATTTTCTTAACATCACATCAGGTTTTTATTTTAGCAAAACATTATTTAATGTATTACATTACTGAATCTTCTAAATATGGTAAATTACAATCGAGATTTATTTTTCCATACAACACCAGAGCTTATTATGATCTCATATATATAAGTGTGTAGTTTTATTACATCCTAACATCATTGTTTGGTATTAGTGAATTTCCCATATGTAAATTTTATCCATAAACATTAATGATGATTTATATTAATATTTAATTTAATTTTACCAATTCTTGGTCCATTTTAATTTTTTTAAGGTATTACCATGTTATTATTAAAATTTTCAAATAAGGATGTGGGTAAATTATATAAGGTGTTTTATAATATACATATGTTTTTTTGAAAAGAATTAATTTTTTCTGCATAATGTTTTATCCAAAATAGATGGTGTGAGTTATTAAAACATATGGATGTAGAATATTTAGTTCAAAATTGTTTTCTTGGGTCGTTTATTTGGGATCATGGATTAATCCCCAAATTGGCCACTTGCGTGAGGGGTATATTTTTTCAATCGATTAAAATAGATGATTAGATTGATCCCTTTATAGTATATGTAAATGTTCATTAAATTTCATATGTTTTTAAGGTGAACATTAATTAGATTACAATATGGTTTGAGTTATTTATATTGGTTATATTTATCTTTTTCACTCACTTTAATTCATCACTCATGTTCAACTAAAAAATGTCCCTACTTATTGTGGGTTTAGTAGTGTTTATGGGAATTGCTATGGGTATTTTATATTTTTTATATATAATATCCCTTTAAATATGAGTCTTAGAGATTATAAGTAATGAAGATAATGTGATATTGTTTAGGGTAATACCAATTAAATTTCTAGTAATGAACCTTGATATTGTGGTTGTTGAAAATGGTATAGGTATTTTGATGATTACATTGTATTGGATCTTGGTGTAGTGTCACATATTTTACCCAATTTCACGATATATTTTTAGTATGGTTTTATTATTATCAATATTTTGTTTGTTTGAACATATTTTATTATTATAAAGTTAGGTTATTGATGTTTTTTAATATTTTATGCATCAAATTTATATTTTCCAACATTTTTTTCATAACTGTTGATTTTAAAACATGAATGATTTAACCACCCCCCTCTGACACTGACTTCATTCATCCAAATATTTTTTTATAACCTTTATTGTTATAGTGATACACCAATGGTTAGTTGTATTTTTCCATTATCAATGGAAATGGGTTATCTTCAGAATGTTGTCGTTATATCTGTACAACCAACCTCTATATCATACCAATGAGACTATAATGAACCTCTTATCAAATGACACTATATACACAATATTTATATTATTTAAAATATTATATAAATATAACCAAATGATATAAATGTAAGATAAAATAATTACATTTAATATGAATTATCCATTAATTTTAAACTATTGAATTTTATAGAAAAACCTCCTAGATAGATATAACAAAGTGACTAAATGTTCATTATGGTATCATGAAATTATTACATATTAATACACTTAATTAAAGTTATTATTATCCAAATTAAATTTTGATCAAACCCTTATTAGGATATAACATTTTATCTTGATAATGCCTAAAAATCATTAACAAAAGTACATCTATAAAACTATGTTTTCATAAATTGGACAATTCTATTAAAATACAATGAATAAAATTAAATAAGTATACTAAATTTAACAATTATTCTTATAGAAATTAAATGAAACATATATCTTAATATGAATGATATTGTAAATAATGGGTTCCTAATAACTCGACATACAATTATTTTAACAACAAACTCATTACTTCTAACTATATCTGGATGAAATATTTTTACAGATATTTTCCCTTATAGATTCTACTGATCCTAAATGATAATTAAATGATGAAATAGAATATAATTTTATTTTTAATGCACTTGTGTAACTTACCAAATAGTATCATAGAGAATAAAAATATTTGAAATGATAATATATCACATAAATATCTGAAACCCATAAAAGATATTAATAATTATGAATCTTTTATATGATTTGTCAACATTTTATAGATTTATTAACATGATATAAGGTAGAAATTTTTTTTATGGTTAGAAAATAGAGATATTTTCAAATTTTATTAATGATTTATGAGACCTTGGGCTGTGTCTGAAGAAAATTTGTGTAAAAATTTAGATTCTATAGAGAAATTCATGTTTTATTATAGGCTAAAAGATACAATATAATTTGATGATTAAAATTAAGTGTTTTTTAGAATATTAATATTTATTTCTCATATAACCATCTAGAAGACCGTTCTAGATGACAACATAGAGTTTAAAGTATAGAAAATATAATATGAAGGACTTATGCATCATACAGAATACCTTATGGTTTGGGAATGTATTCTATAAAAAGAAATACAAAATGATTTATTTTCACTGGAAACATATGATAATTAATTAATTTTGACCACCAGGTAGAAGAATCACACTTTGGAAAATATTTATAGGATTATTTGGTAGTATTAAAAATTTTATAATTAATTGATTTGGTGAAATTTCATATACTATTATTATAAATCCACTTCAAGAATCTTTATCAAGTTGGTGCCTTGACAAATGAAATATAGGGTAAATTGTTAATGGATTAGAGATACACTTATAACATTTTAGTTTTTTATTATATGGATTAGGACAATCTATAGTTTGTGAATTTAATTAAAATTGTACTGACCTTTGGTATTATAATCTAAACATTATGCGTTTCTAATTTGATTTTTTAATTTTTTTAATTATTAGTTGTTGGTTAAATTTTGATATTTTTGGTTTATATCTCACATGAGGAAAATGGATTTAATGGTGATTATTATAATAGATAAATATTGCTCTAATTTTGAGATTGAGGTCTAATTTTTCATAGAATTGCTACTACATAATATATTTTATTATCATAAAGTTTTTCATTCATAATATAATTTTAAATTATTTTTAATTTGTAATTATATATTTTATTTATTTATTGAAGATATTTTCTATTTCTATAAAATTTCGGAATATTCTATTTGGGTGACTATTTTCATGAAATTATTTATTTTTGGTAAATTTTGGTCATGATTGATCTGTTGTTATAGTAAATAGTCGGTGTGATGTTTCTATGAATATTAATGGTAGAATTTCTTGGATGTAGTGTTGGAATTATTGATGTGTTTTGGTAATATATAAATGTCACATGATAGTGTGATCATTCTTATGTATGATTATTATTGTTTTATAAAGTAAAAATTTCACCAGGAGACTTACTATGAGATACAAGGCCAATTTTGATACACCACTTGAATTTCTAGGCCTAGTTATTGTATTGGTATTTTCACTTGAGTGTGGTGATAATGAGAAAATTCATGGTTTTTCATGGGTGTATAATATGTATTATTAATAAATATAAATCAATATTAGTTTATTATAATTAATATTATGGGTTTATAAATTTTTTTGCATTCCATTTATAATAAGTTATTTATTTTGATTTCGACAGGTTTATTACATTATTTTTATAGATGCAATGAAAATCCTTTACGTTTGTAGAAGAAAATAGAAACAAAAATTTAAACGATGATTCATTTTATCAATCAAAACCATAAATATTTAATTTATTGATGATGCATGAAATTTTTTTTAAAGTGCCTCTATAAAATTATTCAATCATATGATTTATGAATAACAATCTGAGGTGGAAGTAAGAGTCCCACCCATATTGTGTTATGATGTTTGAATTAAATCACAAAACAGCTTGGTGGTATCCAACTAACACCAATTATATACTTATATTTTACAGTTATAAAGGATTATAAGAATAATATACTCAGTATAAGAGAGTTATTACATTATTGGCCTAAAAATAAAAAGATAATTTAAATTTATGCTCTTATTTTTATAAACACCGATGATATTTATATATATATATATATATTGTAATTTGTATGAATGATATATAATTTTCACTTAAATAATAATGATTAAATATAATTATTACTCATAATTCAAATGAACAATGACATGTTTCATCATATGAAATTTCTAGAGGGATGATTACCATAACAAGAATAATCTCTTCATTAACATTTAATGATCAACATAAAATATAATCCTCGTATGTTATTATTATCATACACTACATTGTAAATATTAATATACAGTCAATGTCATATTTTTATATTAATTCTTTAGTATCATGATATCATATATTATGGATACCAATACGATTATATTTTATCAAAATATATAGACAAAAAAAACACATCACAAGTATATGGATTTAGGTTATATTTCAATAAATCACTAAGAATATGTAATGAAAAATAATAATTATTTCATTTTACATTTTATAATATCATATTAAATATCATATTAATGCATAAAAAACTATTTTTCGACATGTTTGAAAATATTTCAAGAATTGATTTAACATAGTTAGAATATATTACATCATTTTTAATTACATATGAATATTAATCTTTAACACTATTTTGATAAACTCTAATTTCTATTAGGGAAGATCAGTCATATATATAAAACTCAATCCCAATCAATTTATGAAAGAAGTGTTACCCGATGGGTCTTTGTAGAACTGATAACAATTATATAATATTTAATTAAACATATAAAAAATTTGTCCTATAGCATAGAATAAGTTCAACAAAAGATACAAATGGAGTTATATTGATCGCAACTTAACACATATTAGTGTAACATTTTTTAACTATTGAATCATGTGAAATCATGCATAGTAATATCATAAAATTTAATGATAATAAAAGATAATATGGGTTACATAGTATGGAAATCACTAATAAGAAATGAAAAGTTATTGATTAATAAATTATCAACGGAAAATTTCAATAAATAAATCACACCTCACTCACCCTAATGGATGATAAGATCAGATGTTGTTTAACTGATAGGTAATAAAATCACATGTATTATCATTTAATATTCATAATCATTCTTAGTCTACATTAATCTAGGACCAAGGGTTCATAATCATTATTTAGGGGAAGTATTCATTATGGGTTCTTCTCTATCTAATGAAATTATCAATTAAATTCCAAACTACTATATAATTTGAAAATCATAATGGGTTTTGTAAAAAAGATGCGATTTTATAAAGATTAACACAATAAGTATATATACAACTAATGTATGGGAAGATGAAATTGATGAATGAACACCTTGTACACTAATGCTAGATTATATGACACTCCATGTGTTCTACTACGTTGGTCACCCCTCACAAAAAGCATGTATTTTTCTAGGTGAGTATATTTTTTAAACAATAAGAAATGAAACCAAATTACATTAATATAATGTAAATAAATATAATCATTCATGTTGAATATCAATTAGGTAAAACTCAATGAAATTATTTGGGAGGTTATCTTCAGAATTCAACATCATTTATATCCATCTTGAATGAATCATATAATCTTTTATGAATATCAAATACTAATATATATATTATTTTATTAGAAAAATTAAATAATTATAATAGTCATAAATATATGTTTTTATAATCATTTCATATAATATATATTTCAACATCAGTATTATGTTCATAAAACATTTTGTGTCATATTATAATTATTACATCAATTTAAACTTCTTCACACCTACACGTTGACATCTAATAAAAATATTCCAATAAACACATTATTATGTAAATTAAATGACTTATTAATGATTGAATAATGGTGAGGCATAGGACTAAAATTCAATTTGGTAATGTATTTTAACATTGTTTTTTATTATCCATTACTCCATAACATGTAATGAAATGATCATAATATGTTATTTTTTCTATATAGTAAATCTTCTATGTCTACCAACAATATCATTATTTTTCCCCATACTATTACTTTTTTCCATGATATATTTTATGTAAATAAGTAATAACAATTCAGAATACATTTATTTTATTATTTGACTTTATAATTGTATCATGTTTAAAAAAATCCATTTTTTGATACATTAAAACTATTTTATGTCCAAACATACTTTCAAATTACTATTAGACACTATAATCCTTTATAAATAAATTTCATAAAAAATAAACTCATCCATTTAAGATATGTTGATCCACCTTATAGCTCATGAATATCATGTTAGATTTATTTGTAATATACATAGTTTCATGCCCCATTAATGCTCATGAAAAAAAGTGGTGATACTGATATATCTTATATGAAGGATAGTGCCCTTATAAAATTTATGAAAGATGGGTGAGTCCGATATAGCTTATAAAAAGGGTTATCAACATTAATGGTCTATAACGAATTGTGTAATGATTATGTTATATGTAGAATTATATTTGATGTCAATTTTATGGTTATTCCAATTTAAATGGTATTGAATGGGTTTTATGAATGTGTTGTTATAAAATTCCAAAAGTCTTTTTGATTTCCTTTTACGGATTTTAATGGTTTTATTTGTGAAAAATGTTTGTTTAATTATTTATTGTGATATGATTTAATATATATATATATAAACAAACAATATTTTCATTTTGTTCAGTCAACTAACATACATTATCTCTTATGTCATTTACTGATCGTTTTTTTTCATAATCTATGGTAATTGAAATTATATTCACAGGATATTAAGGATGTATATGAGAAGGATATGGTAGATATAAAATGTTTCAAGATATTTTAGGAACAGAAAAGATGATTTATTTTAAAATGTTTTCCTATATAGAAAAAAAATTGACACATAGTATAATTGTTGAATATTAATATATATATTTACTATGTAATATTTTCCCTAATTATATAAAATTTAATCAAAAAAAATATTTAGAAAAATAATGTGACATCTATTTATAGAATAAAAGAAAATGTATTTATTAAGGATAGGTCATCATAGTTTGTCTTCAAGAAGGGTTTAATTAACCATATATATTAGAATTTTTTCTTTGAGTAGATTACTTATGTGCTTTGGATGACATTATTGGTTAATAATCATAAGATTTATAATATGTTCAATGTATTATAATCCCATTTTGAGGATATATGTTTTCAAATTTTATGGTGACTAATGATATTTTTAATAAATTTAACTTTTTAAGGTAATTATGGTTGGATTAAATCTTGGAAGCTGTGTTTAATTAGATATATAAAAATGGGACTGGAAAATGACTTATTGATTATGTGATTAATGTAGTTTTGTAAGACAAAATTTTTTTTCAGAACATAATATGATTTTGTTATATAGATTAGAATGAAATTATATTGATGAATTATGTTTATTAAGTTTATTTAATTAAACTCTTAGCATATTTGGAGATAATTTGATTTGGGAAATTAAATTTTGTTTATGATATATTAAGAGTGGTTAATGTTATACTGAGAGTAAGAACATAAGTATATCTTCGATGATTACGTGATAAAATCCTTCTGAATATTGGGTTTTAATCATATTCATGAGTATTTTGAAAAATTATCAGGTTTTGTATTTGTTTAATGATCGATGTCGAACAATGAGTATTATTGTTGAATTTTTTATATTATTGAATTATTTCATCAAATAAATTGTTTATTCATCTTGGAGAGTTATATTATCTTGTTGTAACAATTATGATTTTGGTTAATTTCTATGTATATGAGTAATAAATATCCATCCTTGTGTGAATTTAGTGATCTATATTACTTCATTATAATAAATTATGTGTGAATAATTCATTTTAAAAATACAATATTTTATAAAAAAAGATTATGTAATGTTTGAAAAATTAATATCGTATGAAATAATACATTTCAAGTATGTATATATCCTTATGATCATAACTGAGGTAGTAAAAAATTCCGACAACTCTGAGAAAAGGATCATGAATAAAAAACTTTTTCTATTTAATTTTCAAACTGCGAAACAAATGACCTTTTTACCCACAATGGGTTTTTAGTGTTTTGAAAGATCACATTTTCATGACGATGGATTTTATAACTCTATAAGTAATTTTTTTTATTTTTTCTCTTCCAGGCCCATTTTCTCTATATAGATTCCTAGTATGTGTTATCTCATTTGACCTCCTAATTATCTTCTATATCTTATTAAGTTATTTTTTTTCAAATGTGTGTTTTTAATTATGATATTTTAAAAGGGAATATAATGTCCTAGATTGGTGTAGATCGACCCTTTGCATGTTTAAAATGATCGAAGGGCTCTATTGTGGATCTGAAGATGTTTGTAGATGTTATGTTAAGTAACAGATAAAAAGAGGGCATTGCACGTCATTTAACAACATTAAATGATGTGTCATCATATTTCATATGATTCCATAGAAATCATCATGATGTATATAATTTTTACAAGGTGAGAAAGAGGGATTCATGTCAGGAAATACTTCGTAGTTACATACATAAAATCAATCATTTTGGTGATTTTTTTGGAGATATTGTCCTCAAGGAATTACATACATGAAAGGGTATTACACATCATTTAATTTCCCGAAACTGTATGTCTAAAGTGTTTTTCCATCCACCTGGGTTTTCTCAGACCAATCGATACAACGACTCTCCCTTAGTACCAGGTGATTTGATGACCCTCTCATTAGACTTTTGGGGATTCATTCATCTCATAATGATTCCTATATACCTCCTTCGATCCTCAGTTGTTGGTTTTACATATAATGTTTGATCTACCTCCATTATTGTGGTTTCTTCAAGCAATTTTTTCTTATTTCATTATTCCTTGTAATGAAACTTGGTCTCTATGTTTCTAATAGAGGATTCATGGTGGTTTGGAAGCAAGAATATTGTTTGAATAATTTTTTTAATATAGAATGGTTTATTATGAATAAGATTGTTAAAGCTTTTTTCATATAGTGTGGGAGTGTGATCATTAATTTTATGGTGAACATGAACAAGGATAATTTAACATTAGCACAAAATGACATTACTTTAGATAAGGGGTGTGTTAATAATTGGAAAAAGGATATTGGTCACCATATTATGGCTTCGTGAATCGTGAAGAGACTCTTCATGAGTGTGTAACTATCAAAGAGCATGCAGTTATGTCTGTTTTTTTGGAAACATGGTATTATGTTCCAAATAAATGTCACAAGTTTTTATGTTGTTATTTATTTATTTCAAGGAACTACATATAGATTGATATAAATAATTTATATTATTTTAACTTTTTATTAAAAAAAGGTTCTATCCATTTTCTTCTACATGTTGTTTGATTTTGAATCTCTTTTGGAAAATCATAACGAGTTTAGAGTTTCCACAATATTATGATTTGTATTTTATTTTCATAAGTTATATATTAAGACATTACAAAAGGAAATATATTTATCTTATTTAGTGATGAGTCATGAAACCATGGAAATAAAATGGTGGGGGTTACTGTCTGGATCAATTTGGCTTTGTAATTATTTGATTATACTTTTTTTCAATGTTTCTATAATTATGGTACAATTAGAGTATTTATTTCGATTTCTTATAATAATATAATATTGATTAAATCTTTGGTTATCTTTTGAGTTTAATAATATACTCATGAACAATATATAGGATTGGATGTTTATTTTTATGTTTTATAGATGTCTTATCTTTAAAATGGTAAAATCATCTCCCAAATGTTTTTGAGGCACTTGGTATGTAATAATTAGGTGTCTTATAGATGTCACATATGGATACAGACTCCTCAAACAATTTTTAATCCATTAATTAGGGGTGGGATGTAACTTTTACATTTAATTATAGAGTAATTGTCAAGGTTATATGTTTCCCTAATCATTATTTTCAATTTTTATCTTTTTTCACCACAAAAAATGGTATGGTATTTCCTTTATTTTATATTGATGAATTATGTTTATTATGCTTATTTAATTAAAATATTATCATATTTGAAGATAATTTGATTTGGGAAATTAATTTTTTTATGATATATTATGATTGGTTAATGTTATTTTGTGAGGAAAAACATAAGTATATATTGGATGATTATGTGATAAAATCCTATTGAATATTGGGATTCAATCATATTCTTGTGTATTTTAAAAAATTATAAGGTTTTTTATTATTTTAATGATAAATGTCAAAAAAATGTGTATTATTGTTGAATTTTTGATATTAATGAATTTTTTCATCAAATAAATGGTTTATTCATCTTGGAGAGTTATCTTATCTTGTTGATACAATTACAATTTTCGTTGATTTTTATGAATATAATAATAAATATCAATCCTTTATTCAATTTAGTGATCTATATAACTTCATTATAATAAATTATGCATGAATAATTCATTTTAATAATACAATATTTTATGAAAAAGGATTATGTAATGGTGGAAAATTAATATCGTATGAAATAATACATTTCAAGTATATATATATCCTTATGATCATAGTCGAGGTAGTAAAAAATTCCGAAAACTCTGGGAAAAGGATCTTGAATGAACAATATTTTCTATTTAATTTTCAAACTGTGAAATAAATGACCTTTTTACCCATAATTGGTTTTTAGTTTTTTGATAGATAACTTTGTCATGATGATGGTATTTATAACTCTCTATCAGTAATTTTTTATAATTTTTTCTCTTCTAGGCCCATTTATTCTATATAGATTATTAGTATGTGTTATCTCAATTGACCTCCTAATTCTCTTGTATATCTTATTATGATTGTGTTTTTTTTCAAATGTGTGCTTTAAATACTAATATTTTTAAAGGTAATATGATGTCCTAGATTGTTGTGGATCGACCCTTTGCATGTTTAAAATGATCGAAGGGATCTAAGGTGGATTTGAAGATGATTGTAGAAGTTAAGTTAAGTAACAGATAGGAGGAGGGCATTACACATCATTTAACAACATTAAATGACGTGCCATTTTATTTCATGGGATTCCATAGAAATCATCATGATGTATATAATTTTTACAATGTAAGAAAGAGGGATTCATTTCATGAAATACATCATAGTTCCATACATATAATCAATCATTTTAGTGATGTGTTATTTGGAGATATTGACCTCAAGGAATTACAAACATGAAAGCGTATTACACATCATTTAATTTCCCGTAATTGTATGTATAATGTGGTTTTCCATCCACCTGGGTTTTGTCATACCAATGGCTGCATAAGCTCTCCCTTAGACCCAGGTGATTCGATGACCCTCTTGTTAGACATTTGGGGATTCTTTCATTACATAATGATCCCTATATACCTCCTTTAATACTCTGTTGTTTGTTTTCCATATAATGTTTGATCTACCTCAATTTTGTGTTTTCATCAAGTCATTTTTTCTCATTTCACCATTCCTAGTAATGGAACGTGGTCTCCATGTTTCTAAATGAGGTTTCCTGGTGGGTTGGAAGCAAGAATATTGTTTGAATAATTTTATTAATATAGAATGGTTTATTATGAATAGAATTGTAAAAGATTTTTTTTTATATTGAGTGGGAGTGTGATCATTGATTTTATGGTGAACATGAACAAGGATAATGTACCACTAGAACAAAATGACATAACATTGGATAATGGGTGTGTTCCTATTTGGAAATTGGACATTGGTCACCATATTATGATTTCGTGAATCGAGAAGAGACTACTCATGAGTGTGTAACTATCATGGGGAATACTGTTATGTCTGTATTTTTGGAAACATGGTATTATGTTCCAAATAAATGTCACATGTTTTTATGTCTTTATTTATTTATTTCAAGGAACTACATATAGATTGATAAAAATATTTTATATAATTTTATCTTTTTTATTTAAAAAATGATGTAGCCATTTTCTTCTCTGTAACACCCCAATATTTTATGAAAAATATTATTTTTAATTTCACTAATGTCTTGTGTTGTACACTACACCAAAAGGAGCTTTCACAACACGCATCCTTGATTTGCCTTGCATTACACGCAATCACGATCTTCCTCGATAGCATGTGTAGTACGCAATAACGAGTTTCACTAAACAACAATATGCTATTAAAATATTATTAAAACTAGACGTTATGAATAGTAATAACCACTTTTTGAAATTTTGAAATTGTATTTTTCAAAATGGAATTCATTTTTGGATTTTTAATATCGAAATTAGCTTAGGGTGAAATTTTGGTGATTTTCGGATAACTTTCATATTTTGATGAATAGTGAAAATTACTAAATTTTAATTAAAAACATCTTTTTCAATCGAAATAATTAATAGTGATAAATTATTAATTTGAGTGGTTTTAAAGTATATTTAGAATATATTTTTACAATTTAATACAATGATGGTCATTGGATGTAATTTCACATTTAAACCAGACATAAACAAGTGTCAATCTTTTGATAGTTATTATCTCTTAAGAACACGCTATTTGTTTTGACGACGGGAATTAATTTTTAAATTAATTAATGCAACTAATATGTTTTGAATTTTGTAAAATAGAAAACATTTTTGAGTTCATAATATCAAATATAGCTTAGGCCTAATTTTTGGTATTTTTCTGAAAACTTTCAATTTTTGATTAATAGTGAAACCACTAAGTGGTAGTTAAAAAAACTGAATTGTTCATAAAACATAATTTTACCGCTTCTGTGAGTGGAATTTCAAAAATCAGAGAGACACGGTTGATGTCAGCATGTAAATTGTGGTTCAATGAGATGAAAATAATTTTTTGGTGAATAATAACTTTTTACTTTTTTTTACCACGGTTAAAAGTAAATATGGTAATTAAGAGTAGAAATGATATTATTATTACCCTAACACATGTCCTAATTCTATTGGAAAAGTGTAATTCGACCTAAAACACACTTAGGAATTTAATATTACCATTTAGTCCCACTTGGATTAGATTAGGACATTTATTATTAATTTATTTAAAGAAGGGTTAAAAGAGTTAAAATCAATGTTTATTTACTAAAAAAATTTTAATATGTGGTTATACAAAATATAAATTCGACTATAAATATTAATTAGAAAGCTAAAAAGATTTCCTACATAATTATATTTTATTTTTAATTTTTAGACATTAAATAAATTAATTTATTTATGACACAACGATGATGCAGTAATTACCCTTTTAAGGAAATGTTAACATAATTGATGTCATAAATGCTCAAATAAATTTAATTTGTGACTTTTTATGAATTACACTAATTTTCTAGGTTACTATGATATATTATTGTTGATTTAAGAAACTTGGTTCGAACATATAATTCTGTTATGACTTTCAAAAAAATCATATTTCAAATAGTGTCATAATTGAAACAAAATAGTTTTTAAATAAAATATTATATTATTAATTGTTATATTATTTTTAAAAATCTATGATTCGGACGAATGGCTTAGATAAAGATATATATATTAATAATAAACAACTTGGGGTTCGTTTGGCATGTTATAGTAAGTGGATTAACCATATAGTCTAAGAAAACAAAAATTCACGGTAAAAGTTAAATTATTTAACTTAGAGTTTAATCTAATTGATAAGGTTAAAATAATAACCTAAACTTGTCTAAATCCTATTGGTTGATAGGCTTTCGACCCATACCGACTTTAAATTCGAAATAGGACCCTTTGGAACCATTATAAACCGATTTTGAATTTAATATAAAATAATATTTTGAGATATTCATAAGGTGCCCCTTTCCTCCCTTATAAAAGGGCACCTCCTCCCCCTCCTCCTCACACAAATTTGAGAACTCAAGCTCGGCCAAACCCTGACAAAATCCCTTCTCCACTTCCCTATAATAATCCTAGAGGTCCTGGTCTTCTTCAAAGACCAATCTTAGTTCCCTAAGTGGAGGATTCAAAGAGGCGTTTCAAAGAAGAGGTAATATCGATTACCGATCATTTCAATTTCTTTCTTCTTCAACTTCTTCTTCTTTAGTTGTTTCATGATAAAGTAATAACATCAGTATTAATTAAATAATGATATGTTATTATAAATATGAAACAACCCTAATTCAACTTCTATCCATCCAACGGAAAAATGAAATCACCGCGTGTGCGTACGTACGGAATACCATCTCCACGCCGTGGTGTAATCTATTTTCCACCATCACCTTACAAGGATGGGTATAATGGTGTAATTAGTAACTATATATGATTATTATAAAGTTATATTGATACCGAAATAGTATAAATACACTTCAATACAATTCCACGGTCATAGGAACAATATCCTCGCTCGTGCGTACGTACGGAATACTGTCTCCACGACATGATGCGACTCGTTCTACATGATCATCATTACATAGTAATTATATAAATGAATTGAATGAATAAATATGATATATGTTACACTAATACCATTCTGGATATAAGGTATCTATAAACATAAAATAAGAATAAGAATTTATTCGTCAAAACACGCATAAGAACAAAAGGCAATAAAGACCCGAGTAACAAGTAACAATGAAATATTACAAATAAGAAGCTAAGAATATTACCATATATGATATCATATCAATATTTATGATTCTGGAATAAGTCAATAACATTATTTAAACCATTATACAGGAGCTTCGGACACGTACAAAGCAAATCAGACCTAAGGTAAGAGAAATATCACAATCTCATTCTTATCCGAGATTGTTTATACTTTGGAATTTACTGGGGTGTATTTTATCATCCACATCCATGTTTCCTCAATATGTAATATTATTTCCATCCTAGTACAATTGTTTAAATCCAATTTTACCCTTTGGTGATTTTTTAGTAAAAGATATTAAAGGAATCTTTTGTCGTTTTTCGTACGAGGTACTTTTTGACTTTTCTGAAAAAAGTATGAGAAGAATGTTTTTTTAAACTTATACGGCATGAATGGATTTTTAAAAAATTATTTCCAAGAAGCTTCCTTTAAAATTTTTCAAGCTAATATTTAATCAACTTCTTTTAGATTAAAATTGTATGACATGTTAATAGTGGAAAAATGTATTTGAAGTAGAAAGGATATTTTTCTCAAGAATGGAGTTCAAATGTTTTATCAAAATTATTTTCCATCTAAGATAATACAGGGTTCTATTTTTATCCCTATTATTACATTTATTTGATTATGTTTTGAGGGAATTATTTTTATGAAGTCATTTACCTTATATGATTTGTTTTATGATGTCATGATGTTTCAAGAATCCCATTTTTGTTATATGTGTTATGCGATGATGTATGATTTATGATTATGTGGCACACATAAGAAAGGATTCATTATAAGATGGGTGGGACCTATATCTCCCTCCAATGAATTGGGTAAAGATTTTATATCTCATGAGATAGAAATGGCTGTAACGGTAGGCTATACCGGTTCAGTGAAACAGGACTGAAACGAGGGTGACTCAGTTCAGAAAGGGACTTTGTCCACTAAGATAGTCTTGGAAATGAGTCTTGACTAACAAGAAAATATTCTCTATGATTATGTGTGAATGACACAAAGTTTCATGTTTTAATTTATGATTATTGGGATTTTATTTCACTACTATGATTTCTCCCATGTTATGAAATTATGCTCTCTTTTGTAGGTTAAGATTTCCAAAATTTTATGTTCTTATGAAAATGATGTGATTGATATTTCTTTTGTTTACCCTTACTGAGCATTTGAGATGACCCTTTTATGTTTTATTTTACCCAGGATATAAAGAAAGGTTTGAGGTAACAAAAAGGAATATCTTTATGGGAGATGTTGAAGATCTTCCACCAGGATTAGAAGATTATATTCCGAGTTTCCAAAGACACTAAACTATTACGATCCTTGTGTGTGTTTTTTTATGTACTAAGTATTCCGCAAATGTAATGTAATGTCCATGTACGTAAAGATACGGGTCTCTACAGTTGGTATCAGAGGAAAGGTTTAGTCAACCTTTGGAAACTAGGATGAAAAAATGTTAGTGAGATCCCTAGAGATATTTCTAAGGTATGTCTAGGGATGCCCCTAAGGATAAGTATACGTATAGGATATAGTCCTAGAACTACGATAAAAATCTTAGAATTTAACCTATGTTGTTAGATATTAAGGGTACTCTCCCTTTATTATGTGGTTTTACCTAGCATGTTTTTTGCCTCTCACACTATTCTTTTTGGGTTTTAGACGATGGCTGGAACCCGAAGAAACCATGTTGATCAATGCAATGGACAATGCATTGATTGTCCTCCTGATCAAAAAAATGTTATGGGATATGGAGTGAAAAATCTTATTACTATACTTACACAAGATATGAATCATTCTGGGCTTCCAAATGAGCATAGAAGGGAACAATATTTTATAGAGTCCTTCATGAGGCAACGTCCACCTTCTTTCAGTGGGTCTTCCGATCCACTTGTTGCTGAACAATGGATCAGTACCACTGAAAAGATAATTTCAGTTCTTCAATGTTCTGAGAATGATAAATTCATCTTAGTAGTATATCGTTTGGAAGGTAAAGCTGATCAATGGTGGAATATTATAAAGAATATGAGGCCAAGAGATGAAATTGAGTCCATGGAATGGGACGAGTTCAAGAACTTGTTTTTCAGTAATTACTTCCCTCGTATTCTTTGAACAAAGATGGAAAAGGAGTTTCTTGAGCTGAAGCAGAAGGATGATGAATCTGTGGGTATATACGAAGCAAATTTTACAAGACTTGCATGGTATGCATCTGGCATTATCATCCAACCTGAAAGTAAAGTTGATCGATTTTTCAGTGGCTTAAAACCAAGTCTTCGAAGGGCATTAGCTATAAAAGACTTCAGTAGCTATGAAGAAATTGTGCCTTGTGCTATCAAGGTAGAAATGGAAGTTGGTATTACTTATCCATCTCATAATTTTGACAAGAAACGAAAAATGGAGTTCAAGGAGAAATCTCAGAATAATGGTGAAAAGATGATGAGTGTTTCCTTATGCTCAAAGTGTGGAAAGAAGCATGGTGGAGATTGTCTTAAAGGGACTAGAAAATGTTTTAAGTGTGGAAAAGAAGGTCATCGAGCCGCTGAGTGTCGAAGTAATGGAAACATGGTTTCTAATGATGTGAATAATGAAAAGACTGCAGAGAATGCACCAACAACCCTTCAATTCTTCAAGTGCAAGGAAATGGGGCATTATGCTAATAAATGCCCTAATCCAAGGGTTAGTGATGATCAACATGAGAAACCACTTAAGGAAAAGGACAAATGGAAGTCACATGCGATTTCTATTGGAGATGTTGAATATGACAACGATGTGGTGGAATGATTAAGTGTTTATGTAATGGGATTCCAAAATAGTGTTGTATATAGTATCGTGGAATGTTGGAATATTTATGTATTTGTCTATTGTGGTTTTCAATAATTTTATGGTACCAGTAACCATGGAATGTGATTGAGATATTTTTGGAAAAAGAATGATATGCGCATAATGAAGGGAAAACGAGAAAATGAAATATTTGACAGTATTCATGAGCTCATGATTGATATAAGGACTAAGTGATATCATGGTTTGAGTATATAGAATTTTGAGGATTTTGGTATGTGGAAAGTGTTAACATTTAACTACATTCATGTATTCACTAAGGCTCAATGGGTATTCAAGAGAATACATTATTAATGACTTTGAATGTTTGGAATGTGACCAACAAAACATATCTTATGATATATGGGGATCAACGATGGTATTAAATATCTGGTAATCGTTTTCACTATGTTATGGGAGTGGACTACAATTTTATGGATAAGCCTAAAGAGTGGAATGTATTATGTTGGACATAAGTTAGTATTGTTTAAGGATAGAAGTTTTTTCGATATTATTGATGGGATGTTATAGTTGTAGAAAAAGGACAACCTGCAGGACGAGCGACATCCCATCGCGTCGGACAAGGATGTGGGAATCGAACCGACAACCGAAGTGCGACTGGCCTTTATCGCCTACCACTGACCTACAGGAAGTCCCTGTTTAGTAGAAACTAGTTTTATTATATTAAGCAGTATGATATATGATGTATAAGTCCATTTTAGGAACCATATATGATTAATCTCGCTATAGAATGAATTATGTATATTTAATAACTTTTGCTAACCTTTTGTTTGAGACAGATGGAATGACCTGTCATTCTATCACATGATCTGCTAACACTTCACGAATAACAAATTCAACTTCATTTATTTAAGAGATGAAGTGGAAATTGTTCAAGGCACGAACAACAGTGAGATTGTACTAAAATAAAGTATTTATTCTAATTCAAATTCTTCAACATCAGGGAAACGATCTTGAAAACCAAAAATGTTGTCCTGGTGCTCTTATATCTGATTAATCGGATGGTACATTAGATCGTCACAAATTTATGGATTTGTGATTGTTGGCTTTTCCATAGCCATGTTCTCTACCACTCTCCATCATAACATGATGGTTAGAGTTTTCTTCCATATCCATATTTTCACCTATGTGGAAACCCAGTGATTTGTTTATTTGGGTAACCGTTACGTTTCGTACATTCGTTTTTAAAGATTGGGTTTGGTATTCCTTTTTACGATGTGGGTTTCTATTAAAGAAACTTTCGAATAGAAAACCATTTATAACCCCGACGATTTTTGAGGGAGAAATTCATTTTAAGGGGGGTAGAATGTAACACCCCGAGATTTTATGAAAAATATTTTTTATTATTTCACTAATGTATTTTGTTGTACGCTACACCAAAAGGAGCTTTCACAACACGCATCCTTGATTTGCCTTGCATTACACGCAATCGCGACCTTCCTCGATAGCGTGTGTAGTACGCAATAACGAGTTTCACTAAACAACAATATGCTATTAAAATATTATTAAAACTAGCCGTTATGAATAGTAATAACAACATTTTGAAATTTTTTAATTTTATTTTTCAAAATGGACTTCATTTTTGGATTCGTAATATCGAAATTAGCTTAGGGTGAAATTTTGGTGATTTTCGGATAACTTTCATATTTTGATAAATAGTGAAAATTACTAAATTTTAATTTAAAACAACTTTTTCAATCAAAATAATTAATAGTGATAAATTATTAATTTGAGTGGTTTTAAAGTATATTTAGAATATATTTTTACAATTTAATACAATGATGGTCATTGGATGTAATTTCACATTTAAACCAGACATAAACAAGTGTCAATCTTTTGATAGTTATTATCTTTTAAGAACACGCTATTTGTTTTGACGACTGGAATTAATTTTTAAATTAATTAATGCAACTGATATGTTTTGAATTTTGTAAAATAGAAATCATTTTTGAGTTCATAATATCAAATATAGCTTAGGCCTAATTTTTGGTATTTTTCTGAAAACTTTCAATTTTTGATGAATAGTGATACCACTAAGTTGTAGTTAAAAAACTGAATTGTTCATAAAACATAATTTTACCGCTTCTGTGAGTGGAATTTCCAAAATCCGAGAGACACGGTTGATGTCAGTAAGTAAAATGTGGTTCAATGAGATGAAAATAATTTTTTGGTGAATAGTTACTTTTTACTTTTTTTTTACCATGGTTAAAAGTAAATAGGGTAATTAAGAGTAGAAATGAAATTATTATTACCCTAACACATGTCCTAATTCTATTGGACAAGTGTACGTCAACCAAAAACAAACTTAGGAATAAAATATGACCATTTAGGCCCACATGGATTAGATTAGGACAATTATTATTAATTTATTTAATGAAGGGTTAAAAGAGTTAAAATCAAAGTTTATTTACTAAAACATTTTTAATATGGGGTTATACATAAGATAAATTGGACTATAAATATTCATTAGAAAGATAAAAAGATTTATTGCATAATGATATTTTATTTATAATTTTTATGCATTATATAAATTAATTTATTTATGACACAACGATGATGCAGTAATTACCCTTTGAAGGAAATGTTAACATAATTGATGTTATAAATGCTCAAATAAATGTAATTTGAGACTTTTTATGAATTCCACTAATTTTCTAGGTTACTATGATATATTAGTGTTGATTTAATCAACTTGGTTTGAATATATAATTCTTTATGACGTTCCAAAAAATCATATATCAAATAGTGTTAAAATTGACACAAAATAGTTTTTAAATCATATATTATATTATTAATTGGTATTTTATTCATAAAAATCTACTGTTCGGCAAAATGACTTATATAAAGATATATATATTAATAATAAACAACTTTGGGTTCTTTTGGCATGTTATAGTAAGTTTATTAACCATATAGTTTAAGAAAACAAAAAGTCACAGTAAAAGTTAAATTATTTAACTTAGAGTTAAATCTAATTGATAAGGTTAAAATAATAACCTAAACATGTCGAAATCCTATTGGTTGATAGGATTTCAACCCATCCCCACTTTACCTTCGAAATAAGACCCTTTGGAACCATTATAAACCGATTTTGGCTTTAATATAAAATAATATTTTGAGATATTCCTAAGGTGCCCCTCTCTTCCCTTATAAAAGGGCACCTACTCCCCCTCCTCCTCACACCAATTTGAGCACTCATTCTCGGCCAAAACCTGCCAAAATATCTTCTCCCCTTCTCTAGAATAATCCTAGAGGTCCTGGTCTTCTTCAAATACCAATCTTAGTTCCCTAAGTGGAGGATTCAAAGAGGCGTTTCAAAGAAGAGGTAATATCCATTACCGATCTTTTCAATTTCTTTCTTCTTCAACTTCTTCTTCTATAGTTGTTTCATGATAAAGTAATTACATCAGTATTACTTACATACTGATATGTTATTATAAATATGAAACAACCCTAATTCACCTTCTATCCATCCTACGGAAAAATTAAATCACCGTGCGCGCGTACGTACGGAATACCGTCTCCACGCCGTGGTATAATCTATTTTCCACCATCACCTTACAAGGATGGGTATAATGTTGTAATGAGTAACTATATATGATTATTATAAAGTGATATCGATAATTAAATAGTATAAATACACTTAAATACAATTCCACGATCATGGGAACAATATCATCGCTCGTGCGTACGTACGGAATACCGTCTCCACGACGTGATGCGACTCATTCTACATTATCATCATTACATAGTAATTATATAAATGAATTGAATTAATAAATATGATATATGTTACACTAATACCATTCTGGATATACATTATCTATAACCTTAAAAGAAGAATATGAATTTATTCAGCAAAACACTCATAAGAACAAAAGGCAATAAAGACCCGAGTAACAAGTAACAATGAAATATTACTAATAAGACGCTAAGATTATGACCATTTATGATATCATATCAATATGTATGATTTTGGAATAAGTTAATAACATTATTTAAACCATTATACAGGAGCTTCAGACACATACAAAGAAAATCGGACCTAAGGTAAGGGAAATATCACAATCTCATTCTTATCCGAGATTGTTTATACTTTGGAATTTACTGGGGTGTATTTTATCATCCACATCCATGTTTACTCAATATGTAATATTATTTCCATCCACGTACAATTGTTTAAATCCAATTTTAACCTTTGGTGAGTTTTTAGTAAAATATATTAAAGGAATCTTTTGTTGTTTTTCGTACGAGGTACTTTTTGACTTTTCTGAAAAAAGTACGAGAAGAATGTTTTTTTAACTTATACGGCATGAATGGATTTTTAAAAAATTATTTCTAAGAAGATTCCTTTAAAAGTTTTCAAGCTTATTTTTAATCAAATTTTTTTAGATTAAAATTTTATGACATGTTAAGAGAGGAAAAATGTATTTGATGTAGAAAGGATATTTTCCTCAATAATGGAGTTCAAATGTTTTATCAAAATTATTTCCCATCTAAGATAATATAGGGTTCTGTTTTTATCCCTGTTATTACATTGATTCGATTATGTTTTTAGGGAATTATTTTTATGAAGTCATTTACCTTATATGATTTTTTTTATGATGTCATGATGTTTCAAGAATCCCATTTTTGTTATATGTGTTATCTGATGATGTATGATTTATGATTATGTGGCACACATAAGAAAGGATTCATTATAAGATGGGTGGGACCTATATCTCCCTCCAATGCATTGGGTAAAGATTTTATATCTCATGTGATAGACATGGCTGGAATGGTAGGCTATACCGGTTCAGTGAAACAGGACTGAAACGAGGGTGACTCGGTTCAGAAAGGGACTTTGTCCACTAAAATAGTCTTGGCAATGAGTCTTGACTAACAAGAAATGATTCTCTATGATTATGTGTGAATGCCACAAACATTCATGTTTTAATTTATGATTATTGGGATTTAATTTCACTACTATGATTTATCCCATGTTATGAAATTATGCTCTCTTTTGCAGGTTAGGATTTCCAAAATGTTATGTTCTTATGAAAATGATGTGATTGATATTTCTTTTGTTTAACCTTACTGGGAATTTGAGCTCACCCTTTTATGTTTTCTTTTCCCCAGGATATAAAGAATGGTTTTAGTTAAAAAAAGGAAGATCTTTTTGGGAGATGTTGAAGATCTTCCACCAGGATTAGAAGATTATATTCCGAGTTTCCAAAGACACTAAACTATTACGATCCTTTTGTGTGTGTTTTTGTTATGTACTAAGTATTCCACAAATGTAATGTAATGTCCATGTACGGCAAGATACGGGTCTCTACATTCTACATGTTGTTTGATTTTGAATCTCTTTTGGGAAATCATAACGTGTTTAGAGTTTCCCCAATATTACGATATGTATTTTATTTTAATAAGTTATATATTAAGACATAGAAAAAGGAGATATATTTAACTTATTTAGGGATGAGTCATGAAACCATGGAAATAAAATGGTGGCGGTTACTGTCTGGATCAATTTGGATGGGTAATTATTTGATTAATCATTTTATCATTATTTCTTTAATTTTGGTTCTATTAGAGTATTTTTTTGGTTTCTTATTATACATTAATATTGATTAATGTTTTGGTTATCTTTTGAGTTTAATAATATTATCATGAATAATATACAGGATTGGATGTTTAATTTTATGTTTTCTAAATGTCTTATCATTAAAATGGTAAAATCATCTTCCAAATGTTTCTGAGGCACTTGGTATGTAATAATTTGGTGTCTTATGGATGACACTTATGGCTACAGACTCCTCACACTCTTTTTAATCCATTGATTAGGGGTGGGATGTTACTTTTACATTTAACTATAGAGTAATTTTCAATGTTATATGTTTCTCTAATCATTATTTTCTATTTTTATCTTTTTTCCCAACAAAAAATGGTATGGTATTATTGAAAAATAATGGTTTCTTACAGAAATCTCCCATTTTTTCACATTAAATTAGATAATACATCCTCACCATTTATAAACACACTAAAATAATTTGGATTAACAGAAACACTACAATATCATCAACACCCATCCAAAGCCATGGAATCCTATATTTCAACAAATTTACCTCCCATGGAGCCTTAATGAGTTAACTATAGGAAAATATCCAAGAGAGCTGTAAATATATCGTCTAATATTTTCTAGTATTTTATTTTTTATACCCTTAAAATATCCCCTTAATTAAAATCTATTATAACACCACAATTGTTCCACTAATTTATTATTATTATAATAATTTAATGTAATTTTTATAACTTCCTCATAAATAATTGTGAAAATGGAAAAACTTTTCCTGCATGTTTGTAGAATAACACATCCACGATTTAAATCTCTAATTTTCCATCAACATATTAAATAGAAGGATCAAAAATTTTAATAATAAATTATTATTATAAATTTGAAACCATTATTATTATCTAGAAATTATAAGGGTAATTTTTATATTGAGAAAAAAAATAAATTCTTGTAGTAACTTTAAACACCTTAAATGGACTTATCATTGAATCTTCCAAAATTTGTGTTTATTTTAGGATGAAAAATAAAAAAATATAACTAATGGATTAATGGAATAATTATTCGAAAATAAACTAAATAAATTTAGTGGACATGAACATATTTTATTACAATAATAATCAAATTCAATAAACCTTGAATATTATATTTAAAATTAACAGAACAACCCCATCTAACCAGTGTAAGATGAAACAATGCTAAAGATAAATAAACACTAATAATAAGATGACATTATTGAAGAATAAATTAATTAATGTTGTTATTGATAGGGTAAAAAATTATCATAATTTTATTAATAACAACTTATGTTTAGTTGTAGAGCACATATTTACATTAAATAATGGATCTTATTTACTATCATCATTACTTTTGAGTGAAATATTTGATTATTTTTTGATTTTTATAAACTCATCATCTCATAATCGTATAAGATTTATATATATTTCCATTTATAATATACCTATAAAATATAATTCTAATTTACAAGGTTATATTTTTTTCATTTCCATTAGAAATTATAACTTCTATATAAATCTCATTTTAGGGAACATTTAATCTTTTTTCTCATTTCAATAACCACCTCTAGGTGGATTCTTTTTAATTTTTTATCTTCATAATACTTATCATGAATTTTATTGATTTTTATCCTTTGTTCAATAATTATTTCCACTTTTAAATTATTATTGATAAAATTTTGAAAATACCTTCTATCATTTGAATCCTTCTGATTTTCCCTCTATTTATTCCATTATTGATAATTATGAAACCAACATTCTCCAAATAGTTTTTATCATTTTTTTGATTTACATATTTTTTCTTTTCCTCATGTGGATATCATATGAATAATTTTCATTATGTGATGGTTGGGATTTGAATAATATACCCCACCAACACATTGGGTGATGTTACATACTCTTGGTATACAATGTATAATGCATGGGTGTTTATACTAAGAACACTATGTTATTTGATGGGTGAGACTAAAATTATACAATGATATAATACATTAAAGAAAATATTTATATCTCATGAGATGTTGTGGATGTTATTACAGAATGTATAGAATAAACCTTAATTTTTCCACTATATTTATATTAAAGGTGAGTAAAATCAATAAATCTTTTCAATTGTTTCACAATATTATAATGGTAATTAGATATAACCTTCATTTATATTTATTAGGTCATTTAATATGATTTTTCCACATATTGTTGAATTCCAAGATAATATAAAATCATTTTCTTATACCATTCTTACATGTTTATTTTACATTATAGTTTTATAGTAAATGTTTTCTCTTCTGATATTACATATAAATCATTCATGGTGTGTGTGTAAATTATTATTATTAATTTTATTTTAATTTAAAAAATTATGCTCTTTTTTTATATGATTTTGATATATACATTGAATCCATGTTGATATGTTTTCACTTATAGAGAATTTGGGTTAGACATTTCTTTTGATTAACCTTCCATGTTATGAATACGTGTATATAATATGATAACAATAGAAAGTGGTTCAATAAGAGTACTATTATGGGTAATTGTCTATATGGATCATAAAAAAAGTGTCCTATGATACACATACTCATAGATACTAATTTTTTTTCATAGAGGTACTTTTGATTAATGTGAGAGGTAATAATTATTTTATTCAAATGAAATAAAATAATGATATTTTTTACATGTTTTTTTAATAATAATGTATCCAAAAATTGAATATATATATCCTACATATTATTTATATTTATGGTTTCTGTAGAGATATAAAATTAAAGTGATCAATTTTTTTAGGTTCTCATAAATTATTAAAATGATAAATTTTCTATATTCTCGAATTCAATTTTATGTTTTATTTTAAATATTTTTAACTATCATTAATTCAAACGATGGGTCTTCTCAAGGGAGCTTCCACTCAAATACGAATTAATTTTTATCATATTTTTCATTTCATTTCAAATTAGTTTCCATGTTAACGGTATCTATTCCATTTATTCCCCCATTATTCATCCCCCGTACCCTTTCTATCAATGTTTTATTCTAAAACATGAATTACAATATTTGTTTTTTTGGGATTACATTGTGAGAATTTTGGTTTTTATTTTTTAGTGAGGTGTCTTTATTCCATAGTTATACTTTCACCATGCATGTTTTATTGTTTCCACTCGATTCAGGATTGTTCATATATGTAATCATCATATTAAGAAATTATTTATAATAATTGGATTCTTAAATTAATTTTAAAAAATTATATATCTATATGTGATACTCATTTGTGGAATATGAAATGTATTTTTTTATTTTTGATATCATAATAAGATATTTTTATAGAGATTTCAATAACTTAATTTGAATACAATTTTTTATCATGTCTTTTTTATACGTGTTTTATATGAATAAAAATGCCCATTTAGTACATAATAAAATAGTTACTTGATTATTTAAAAGAATTCATTTATTTATAATCATTCTAGGTCATTCTTTTAATAATATTTTTTGATCATTATAAATTTGGTTTTGTGAAATTTTGTAAGACCATCATTTTCCCCCATTTTAATTTCTTTTATATAATTTTTTTAGGATAAGTTTAATAAATTTTTGACTCAAGTGTTTTATAAAAATGTGATATTTCTTACGTGATAGTGGGGGGGGAGATGATATTTATTATTAACTATTATAATGCATGCGATGAACATTATTTGACTATTTCCCATATTTACTTTGTTTTTATCATGGGAAATGGTGTTCTATATAGTAATTTTTCCTATAATAGGATCAATAATAAGCTAATTAGACTCCACTATTTTTATGATACACCATGTTACGGTGGTTCTTAAAACATTCTTGTGAATGTGATTTTAGTTGTTTTGATTTTACAAATGAATCACATGATATAAGATTATTTTTATATAGAATTTCTATAATCATTTCACTTTTTAAACATAATTATATTATGAATTTTTTATATTGGGGGTATGAAATGTATACATTATAGACCCCTCTTATTAAATTAATTGGTGAAACAATTATTACAGTTTTTTTTCATTTTCCTTTTTCATAATTTCTTAAAATAGTTGTTAATTAAAATTTTGAATGTATATTAATTAATTTATGTGTTAATTTTTTATATATATCAAAAATAACTATTACGTTTTTTATTTTTAAAGTAAAATGATTGTTTCATGTTGCAAATATGGTGAAAAATTTTAAAATATAGGAAGTAAAGTTTAAAATCTCATATAATCAAAATTCATTATTTTGAGACTTTAATGTGATTTTTATTGAAATATGGTGTATAGTCATTTTTTTCTAAGTCATTTTAGTTTGTTTTAACTACTCCCTCAAATGAGAAATCCATAATTTCTTTTTTTAGACTAAACTATAATCAAATAAATGTTTCATCAAGGTAATTTCCTTTGCTCTTTGGTAAAATCCTATCAAGTGTGTTTCGTTCACATCTTAAATCCACAATCATATATGTATATACAGAACATAAGTTTTTTTTGAGGTATAATTTTTTATTAAAAGTCAATTTTAATTCTATAGGTTTCATTATTGATGTTTACATATGTGTTATGTGACTATGGGTTATATATATTAGTTCAGACATTATTGAGTTTTCGATTAATATTTAGGTTTTAATGTATTAATAACATCAACCATAAACTTCCTTTTTATTTTTAGATCCATTATGATTCAAATTTTAGTTATGTAAGGATTATTATATTTTTTTTCCTGTTGAAGAATAGTAAAAAATTATTAATTATGTCTCATCTGAATTAGATATTCATTGAATTGAGATGTATTGAATCAACTTGTTGGACATTCATTAAGGATTAATTTCTCATTTATTATTTTATATCAAGGTTGAAATAATTACCAAATAATTTTTGAAACTATTTATAATTATATTCCACCCTATTAAAATCAGGCATGGTCTTCAATTATTACATTGGGAGTTATTGGGAGGCAAGTATCATTGACCGATAATAATATTTTTGATAAATATTGATTTATAGTGGGATTTACTTTCATTAAGGGATACAAAATTATAGATTCTATCTCACCAAATATATTGTAATGTGAAAATAAATATACATGTAATGATTTAGAAATTTCTATAATGATCCTTGTATTTACATCATAAATATATGATCTATATTTTTGGATGTTCATATATCTTCTGATCACAAGATATTGAAGAACATATTTTCACTAACATGATTGAACACTATGTAGTAATATGGAATTCAGTATCTTCAAATGTTTTATATTAACCTAGAATAGACACATGAGAAATATATTCTAATTATTGATTCCTTACGACATATGTCTTATAATCATGCTATTAATAAACCATCAGATCATTCTAAAATAACAGGTGTAATCATTGCATAATATTTAATTATAATGAGTAAAATGATTCCTTGGATTTCATATACACCACCATTTTTCCTATCTAGGTTGAACCAAACATGGAGTCCCAATGGTCATAGTTTGAATACCATACAATTAGAGAAAACCAAAATGTCCAAGAGGCTGTTGATTATTGGAAATAGGTAAAAAAATTCATATTGTACTTTTAATAATAGATTTTATAGCTTCTTTCATGGATAGGGAGACTCCATTGTAATTATCATCACCCAAGAACTGTCTATCCATCTATGTATTTAATTTATTTTTAAAAAATATTAAATATTCATTGTTGGAGATCTATAATTTGTTTAAGAGTCTGTAAATATTAATTTATATGCACCACCAATCAATGATTGAAGAAAATAAAGAAATTGAAATATGTA
This sequence comes from Viscum album, assembly GCA_963277665.1. NCBI lineage: Eukaryota > Viridiplantae > Streptophyta > Magnoliopsida > Santalales > Viscaceae > Viscum > Viscum album. The sequence continues at coordinate 1,845,720,077 of OY728156.1, forward strand.
ATATTATAATAATTTCGCATTTATAAATTGAAATATGAGAAAATATCTATTGTCTATTTCAGCTAATTTACTGAGTTGATTTGGAGTAATATTGTATCTGGGTAATTATTGACCGACTCACAATGTTTTCAAACATAATTCTGATATGGTGAGTAATATGGTTGATTAATTGATAATGTTATATATCATTGAAGTGGAAAAGAAACCTGGGGTTTCATTTACCATTATATCTAACTGATATCCAAGATTAACCTCATGGATCCTGTAGTCTCAGAAAGATTTTTTAAATCCAATTAAATACTATGAACATAATACCATCCTTAAATAGATGGGAATATTGAAAATAAAAGGCTAACAATAAAGAAACACAATTATTTAATTTTTTTAGGAGCATGGGATTCATTAGAAGAACGTTTATCTTTATTTGAGAATTAATATTACAATATCTATCAGGAAATCATTCATATGGATTAGTTTGTGTCATTATTTATATTCCCACGTTACCCACTACCTTAATTATATATTTTCTGGAACCATTACCTCTTTCACTAGGAATTCTTCATAAAAAACCAAAAAAATTAATTTACCTTTTAAAAAATAAAAATTACAAAAATAAATTATAAATCATAATCATATCACAATTTCCAAAGTATATAATTTGTTGTGGGAAATAATTTATTTCTACGATTATATCGATGGTTAGGGAACCACCACCGAGGTAATAATGTGTAAACACCTCTTTAAAATATTATTCAACTTGTGATTCCCACATTTATTGAAATTATTTCATATTTATATAATCTAATAGTATGATTCTAATCTATTTATGATATTTTTTATACAACTGAACAAAATAATTATAATCCATGATATAGACATTTGATTCATTGGGATGATGATACATATGATCCAGATGATATATTTATTCAAAACTCGATATTCATTTTTAATAAATATGTAATTTTTTTTGGAATAAAAAATTATAATTAAAATGGGAATAGTGGATATCTTCCTTTTCTTTTAGAATACATGGGATAGGATGTTCTATAGGAAAAAAAATTTTCCATAGATTTTCTAAAGACACAAAAAATCAATTAATCTACTAATATAAAAAATGATATTGTGGAGAGAATATAATTTCCATGGTTTGAGATATATTATTCTTTATATTAATTTTTATTCATAAAGAGGATAAAATTTACATTATTATGTTTTATATATTTATCGGGATTTAATAGTTTTTTAATAGATCATAGTGGGTGAAAAATTAAGAGAAAACATGAACGATTAATAAAAAACTATGAATTGATAAATAGGGGTCTCGTGGAAGGTTGATAGTTTAACACAATATTTTAGTTTACCAAATTACATGTCAAGTGGACATGAATGTTTTCATAAATTATGTGTCACATGATTGGTTCCATGTTTTCTAAACCATGGTCTACATTAAAAATAGTTTCCAACAATACATTATTTTCTTAAGAAAGGATCCATCCCTTTTGTCTATAGACCAGGAACCTAGATATATCCTTCGGTGGTTTTAGTGATCCAATATATTTCATATGTCCCTATAGATGTATCATATATCCAAGAGCCTAGTGATGTAATTATATCCTTATATAACTCCATCTCTTAACATCACATCATGTTTTTATTTTAGAAAAACATTATTTTATGTATTTCATTACTGAATCTTCTATATATGGTAAATTTGAATAGAGATTTATTTTTCCATACAACACCAGAGCTTATTATAATATAATATATATAAGGGTAGAGTTTTATTACATATTATCATCATTGTTTGATATTAGTGAATTTCCAATATGTTGATTTTATCAAAAAATATTAAGGATGATTTATATTAAAATTAATATTATTTTTAACAATTCTTGGTCCATTAAATATTATAAGGTATTAACATGTTATTATTAAAATTTTTAAATAAGGATGTGGGTGAATTATATAAGGTGTTTGATAATATACATATGTTTTTTAAGAATTAATTTTTTCTGAATAATGTTTTATTCGAAATAGATGGTGTGAGTTATTGAAACAAATGGATGTAGAATATTTAGTTCAATTTTTTTTTTCTTGGGTCGTTTATTTTGGGATCATCGATTATTCAACAAATTGGCCACTTGGGTGAGGGTGTATTTTTTCAATCGATTGGCATAGATGATTAGATTGATCCATTTATAGTAGATTTAAAGTTTCATTAAATTTCATATGTTTGTAAGGTTAACATTAAATAGTTTACAATATTGTTTGAGTTATTTATACTGGTTATTTTTTTCTTTTTAACTCACATTAATTAGTCACTCATGTACAAATAAAAAAAGTCCCAACTTATTGTGGGTTTAGTAGTGTTTATGGGATGTTTTATGGGTATTTTATATTTTTTATATCTAATATCCCTTTAAATATGAGTCTTAGAGTTTATAATTAATGAAGATAATGTTATATAGGTTAGTGTAATACTAATTAAATTTCTATTAATGAACCTTGATATTGTGGTCATTGAAAATTGTATAGGGATTTTTATGATTACACTGTCTTGGAGCTTGGTGTAGTGTTTCATATTTTACCCAATTTCCCATTATATTTTTTAGAATGGTTTTATTATTATCAATATTTTGTTTGTTTTAACATATTTTATTATTATTATTTTAGGTTATTGCTATTTTTTCATATATTGTACATCAAATTTATATTTTCCCATATTTTGTTTATTCACTGATGATTTTTTCACATGAATGATTTAACCCCCCCCCCCCCCGCCCACCACCCTCATCCACTGACTTCATTCAACCAAATATTTTTTTTATAACCTTTATTGTTATAGCGATACCCCAATGGTTAGTTGAATTTTGGCATTAACAGTGGAAATGGGATAGCTTCAGTTGTAGTTATATCTGTACAACCAACCTCTATATCACACCAATGAGGCTATAATAAACCTCTTTTTCAAATGGAACTATATACACAATATTTATTTTATTTAAAATATCATATACATATAACCAAAGGATGTAAATATAAGATAAAATAATTACGATTAATATGAATTATCAATTGATTTTAAACTGTTGCGTTTTATAGTAAAACCTCCTTGATAGATATAACAAAATGATTAAATGTTCATTATGAAAACATGAAATTATTACATATTAATACTATTAATTCAAGTTATTATTTCACAAATAAAATTTATATAAAACCCTTATTAGGATATAACATTTTATCATGATAATACCTAAAAATCATTAACAAATGTACGTCTATAAAACAATGTATTCATTAATTGGACAGTTCTATTAAAATACAATGAATAAAATTAAAGAAGTAGACTAAATTTAACAATTATTCTTATAGAAATTCAATGAAACCTATATCTTAATATGAATGATATTTTAAATAATGGGTTCCCAATAACTTGATATAAAATTATTTCAACAACAAACTCATTACATTTAGGCTATATCTGGATGAAATATTTTTACAGATATTTTCCCTTATAGATTCTGATGATCCTAAATTATAATTAAATGAAGAAATAGAATAAAATTTTATTTTCAATGGACTTGAGTATCTTACAACATAGTATCATGGAGAATAAAAACATTTGAAATGATAATATATCACATAAATACCTAAAACCCATAAAAGATATTAATAATCATCAAACTTTTATATAATTTGTCAACATTTTATAGATTTATTAACATGATATAAGGTAGAATTTCATTCTATGGTCAGTAAATAGAGATATTTTCACATTTTATTAAGGATTTATGAGACCCTGGGTTGTGTCTGAAGACACTTTTGGGTAAAATTTAGAATATATAGAGAAATGCTTCATTAATTATGGGATAAATTATACCATATAATTTAACCATTAAAATTGAGAATTTTTTAGAATATTAATATTTATTTTTCATAGATCCATCTAGAAGACCTTTCTAGATGACAACATAGAGTTTAAAGTATTGAAAATATAATATAAAGGACTCATGCATCATACATAATACCTTATGGTTTGGGCCTATATTCTATAAAAATGAAATCCAAAATGATTTATTTTCACTGGAAGCATATGTTAAATCATAAATTTTGACCACCATTTGGTAAAATCCCACTTTGGAAATTTTTTATAGGATTATTTGGTAGTTTTATCAAATTTATAATTAATTTATTTGATGAAATTTCCTATACTATTTTTATAAATCCACTTCAAGAATATTTCTCATGTTGGCACTTTGACAAAGGAAATATGGGGTAAATTTTTAATGGATTAGAGATACCCTTATAATATTTTAGTTTTTTTATATATGGACAAGGAGAGTATATAGTGGGTGTATTTAATTAAAATGGTTGGGACTTTTGGTAGTATAATCTAAAAAATATGCTTTTCTAAATTGATTTTTGAATTTTTTTTATTATTAGTTGTTGGTTAAATTTGGGTATTTTGGGTTTATATCTCACGTGAGGAAAATGGAATTAAAGATGATTATTATAATTGATAAATATTGTTTTAATATTGGGATTGAAGTGTAATTTTTTACAGAATTCCTACTACTTAATATATTTTATTATCGTAAATTTTTTTATTTATATTATAATTTTATGTTATTTTTTTAATTTTAATCATATATTTTATTTATTTATTAGGGATATTTTTTATTTCTATAATATTTTGGAATATTCTATTTGGGTGACTATTTTCTAGAAAATATTTTTTTTTGGTAAATTTTTGTCATGATTGGTTTGTTGTTTTACTAAGTAGTCGGTGTGATGTTTCTATGAATATAAATGGTAGAATTTCTTGGATGTAGTGTTGGAATTATTGATGTCTTTGGGTAATATATAAATGTCACATGATAGTGTGGTCATTATTATGTATGATGACTATGGTTTTATAAAGTAAAAAGTTCATCAGGAGACTTACTATGAGATACAAGGACAATTTTGAAACACCACTTGAATTTCTAGGCCTAGTTGTCGTGTCGGTATTTTCACTTTAGTGTGGTGATAATGAAAAAATTCATGGTTTTTATGGGTTTATAATATATATGATTAATAAATATTAATCAATATTAGTTTATTATAATTAATATTATATGTTTTTAAAATTTTTGGCATTCCATTTATAACAAGTTATTTATATTGATTTCGAAAGATATATTACATTATTTTTATAGATGAAAAGAAAATCATTTAAGTTTGTAAAAGAAAATAGAAACAAAAATTTAAAATATGATTCATTTTATCAATCCAACCCATAAATATTTAATATAATGATGATGCATGAAACATTTTGTAAAGTTCATGTATAAATTTATTCAATCCTATGATTTAGGAATAACAATATGAGGTGGAAGTAAGAGTCCCACCCATATTGTGTTATGATGTTTCAATTAAATCACAAAATAGCTAGGTGGAATCCAACTAACTCCAATTATATACTTATATTTAACAATTATAAAGGATTATAAGAATAATATACTCAGCATAGGAGATTTATTACTTTATTGGCCCAAAAATAAAAAGATAATATAAATTGATGCTCTTATTTTTACAAACACCGATGTTATTTCAATATATTTATTGTAATTTGTATGAATGATATATAATTTTCACTTAAAACATAAAGATAATAAATAATTATAACCCATAATTCAAATTAACTATGACATGTTTCATCATAAGAAATTTCTAGAGGAATGATTGCCATAATAAGAATAATTTCTTCATTAACATTTAATGATCAACTTAAAATATAATCCTATGATGTTATTATTATCATACACTACATTGTTAATATTAATATACAATAAATGTCATATTTTTATACAAATTTTTTAGTATCAAGATATTATATATTATGGATAACTATACAACTATATTTTATCAAAACATATAGACAAAAAAAGATATCACAAGTATATGGATTTAGGTTATATTCCAATAAATCACTGACAATATGTGTCACGACCCGTCCTTGGGGCCCATGTCGTGACTACCCCAAGCCCGCCTTCCATAGGCCAGGGGCTGGCGACTAGACCCAAGGTGTAAATCCGAGTAAAAAGGGAAGGAATTGCCTTTGTAAAGTAAAAAAACACCACAGAGGAAGTATGCAGTAGAAGTAAACACTAATTAAAAACCGAGTACAACAGTAAGTGAAGAAAAGTAAGTGGGCCATAATACAAACCCAAACTGAAAGTAAAGTACAACTGGAAAGGGGAAACAACAACTGAAAGTAAAGCCGCAGCGTCAAGCCGTCCACTAGAAGTCCCACCTGAAGGGTGCATACAGATAGCCTCCACAACTCCTCCGGTCCAACCATCCACTCCGAGTACATCCCGCCCAGTGGTCCACCTCTAGGTACCGTCCTGCTCTGGAAGCCTCAACCACGATCAGCACTGTCCGTCGTCTGCAACCAACACAACGTAGTGCGGGCATAGCCCATGTAGGGGTGAGTATAAACTACTCAGTAGAGACCCCGAGACCCCTGAAGGTCTCCCAGAATCCACAAAAGATAATCCACAAAGGAAAGATACAATCACGAAGTAACATCCGACACTGCTTATGTATATGCCCATACATATACCTAAGTCACCAATTCTCGTTCGACTCCATCATCCTAGCCCAAGTACAACCCAGTCCACACAAGAAAGCAAAACATAAATCCACACAGGATAGCACAACACAATCTACATAGGAAAGCAATACAGGATTCAGCTCACACAGGTATACTTCTTCGCACGACGATAGAGATGATCAGATATATCCACTGATGCATCTAATTCATCGGACCCACAAAAGATCGATAGGTACTAATCCCCGCAAAGACCCACACTGGATCAGACCCACACAAGATCTAACCCACACAGGATCTATAAGCGCTGGATCACACAAAACCACTGAGCGTTGAACCACACAGGATCGGACCCACACAGGATCGGTAGCACTTATCCACGTAGGATCGCTTAGTGTTGTATTCGTCGTCATCGAAGTCGCATCCAACAATATGGTTCCCGCACACAGCAAGCTCGTTCGGGAGGGTCCGCTCCACGAGCCAAGAGGCTGATACATCAACTGACACATATTCCAGAGTAGATGTATCCAAAAGTCCCGTATCGTCAACAGAAAATCAACGTCGTAGACGGCGCGTCAATCGGACACCCGGTTTGAGAGTTATTGGCTTTTTCGTCCTAGGGGCGCGGTTGGTCTTTAAGTAAAAACCAACCCGACCGTACTCCACCAGCGTCCAAACCTTGGGTGGAGTAACCCAAAAGATCCTTCTCACATAGAGAAATACATCAAAGTCGACAGTACGTCAATCGGACATCTGGAGCTCAAGTTATAAGCGTTTCCGTTCCAAGGGCCCGGTTGGTTTCGTGTACGAACCAACTCGGCCGAACCCAAAGAATACCGAAACCTTGAGTGTAATATACCAAAATGACTTTCTCGATCAAAGGATCTCATCGCCGCTGACGGTGCGTCGATCGGAGGCTCGTAGCCCAAGATATAGGTAAATGACCGAAAAAGGTCCCAAAACGGGGGGTCTGGGCCCGGATAGACCCGGCCCACCCCCCCTAGGTCGGCCCGAACCGGGTTGACCAGACCCGGGTCTGCGGACCGGCCCGGTCTGGGTGGCTCGGCGCTGGCCGAGCGGCCGCCCTAATGGAGCAGCAGCCCCCGCGTGGGGGCCGCTCCGTGTCAACGGATGTGGCGTAGGGCCGCGTCCCTTTCCCGCGGTCCCTCGCGGCCGCGGGACCGGTGCTAGCCGCCGCAGCTTCAGCTGCGGCAGGTCTTCCCGGCGGCGCGCCGGGCGCCGCCGCTTCCTGGCGGTCGTCCGCCGCATCTGGTCGTCGGTACCATCGTGCCGGTGAGGCGCGCCGGTGGGAACTTCCACAGACCACCAGACGCGCTCCGGTGGTCCTTTTTGCCTACGGTTTGTGCCTACGACTCTCCCGGGATCCCAAACTTGTTGCGAAGGCCTCCAATCGCCATTCCGATCCCATTTCGTAAACTCCGTTAATCCACGCATCAACGAAAAACTGCGGAGGGTTGTTGGCTATGTTTGTTTGGGCCGCACCCTCCGCGTTAGGTGATAAGAATTGGGAATAATAATCAAAACATGAAATCATAAAAAGGCATAATTTTAATAAATTAAAATTGATCCTAGTTCCCAAATAAAATACTCACATAAATAAAAATTCTTGTCCCGCATATAAAAACAATCACGGATCAACATGATGATGAGTTGATCCGGGTTCTTTTTTTTAGAAGGAAACGACCATGGGAATAAATATTATTCTCAAATAAAACCCCTAACTCATCGTAGTCGTCGAACATGTGTTCTTCACGGGATTGACTGTCGTGGAAGAAGAGGATTGTCGCGTCGCGGAAAGGGGCATCGCGTCGTCGCGGTACACGGTGTCGCGTCGACAATCTCTGAGGGTTAAAGAAAATACACAGATTTAATTTCACGAATTAAATCTATGTTGAGGAAAAAATCCAAAAAGAAAATAGAGAACCATAATCTCCTACCTCAAGCAGTTGATCGAAGATTGTCATGGGGAAGGAATTTCACATAAGAATGTCGTCGGAGGAGAATCATCGGCATCGCAGTTCACGATGTCGTGTCGTGGATCTCCGAGGGTTCGGTGTTCTTCGTCGCCTTTCGTCGAAGGCTGGCGTTCTTCGCATTCTTCACATTCTTCCTATTCTTCGCATTCTTCGCAAATGAGTATGAAGATAGAACTTCTCCAAATCCTCTCAACAAGTAACCTGTCAACAAAAATGGTGTTGGCCTTATTTTATTATTATTCCAACAGTTTGAAAACAAGTTATGAAACAAACCATTAATTCGGTGAATTAATGGTAACGTCTTAACTATCCAATTAATAGGAGCGTTAATAGTTTAGAAAACACACCAGTTGACATTCATTAAAGAGGAGTATCTGCGGGTGTGTTACTTTGGGGTAAGGAAACTATGGGGATTGTGTGGGCCCCACCTCACAAATATCCTACCGTGAGGGTAGGATATTTTGGGTTCCACCCTATCCGCTTCATCTTAGCTTATGTGGATTTTAAGTGGCTTTAAGAGAAATAAAATAAAGTTGTCGCATCACTTTATTTTATTTTCTTAGCTTATCCCCAAAAATTAAAAACCACACCCGAGCAAACACAACTCAGGAAAAAGCGTTTAAAAGAATATACCGGTGCTGCGATTCCATCGGTGCCCTTGGAGATCGATTCCGAGCACCGGTTCAATGGTTAGAAAAACCCGCTCGTTATTTCACTGAACATACACGAGACAAACTTTGGAAAATGATTCCAGGCTCACCGGGCATTGCAATCAGGTGCCATCAGAAACGACGTTCATTAAAAATTCCAAAGAAAATTAAGAAAAAAATTCCTGGAAATTTACAGGTCTTTACATCACTCCCACCTCCTCTCTTTATGCCCCTGTAATGATACATCAAAAACTAGGGAAACATATGTGGGTACTGAGCACGTATCTGAGTCTGCCGCTCCCAAGTGGTCTCCTGGAGGTTCTTGTGCTGCCATCTGATGCGCACTCATGGAATCAACCATCCACGTAGGACCTGATCCTGTTGATCCACGATCTCCATCGGGACCTCCGCAATAGTCGCCCCATAATCAACGTCTAGCTCCCCAGGGACAATTATATGCGTCGGGTCATGCATGTATCTCCTCAGATGAGATATGTGGAAGACGTCGTGCACCCGGTGCAACTGAGGTGGTAGAGCCAGGTGATAAGCCACCTCTCCAATCCTGCTGAGGACCTGGAATGGTCCGATGAAGCGTGGAGACAACTTGCCGCCTCAGCCAAATATCAGTAAACCACGTCGAGATGAGACCCGCAAGAAGACGTGGTCGCAATCCTCGAACTCTAGTGGCCTCTGCGTTCTGTAAGCATAAGACTTCGTCCGGCTCTGAGCTGTCCTCATCCGCTCCTGGAGGACCTGGACCTCCTTTGTCGTGGCCCGGACCATCTCCGGTCCCACAAGTGCTGACTCCCCAGGGTCTGTCCAGCACAAAGGAGATCTGCAAGGTCGGTCGTACAACGCCTCGTATGGTGCCATCCCGATGGTGGAGTGGTAACTGTTGTTGTACAAAAAATCCACCAAGGGTAGTTGGTCCTCCCAGCTGCGACCAAAGTCGAGGACACAAGCGCGGAGCATGTCCTCGAGAGTCTGAATCGTCCACTCCATCTGACCATCCGTTTGAGGGTGAAAGGCAGTGCTCAGACGTAGCTGCGTCCCGAAAGCCTCCTGCAACCCCTTCCAAAGCCGGGAAGTAAGGTGAGCATCTCGATCGGAGACGATAGATGATGGCACGCCGTGAAGCCGTAAAATCTCCTAGACGTAGAGACGTCCCAAGCTCTCCACTGATCCCTACTCTCTAATGGGTAATAAGTGTTCTGACTTGGTGAGTCGGTCGACAATCTCCCATATGGAGTCGTGACCTCTGGAAGTGCGTGGAAGCCCCGGGTGAAACACTGGGTCGGACGAAACCCCTGCCCTGCAAGACCTCCAACTGTACTCGTAGATCTCGAAGCATAGCTGGGGCCATACGATATGTTGGAGTGGATATCGGGGCTGTCCCGGGGTACAGATCAATATAAAAGTCTACCTCTCTGTGAGGAGGTAGCCCTGGGACATTGTCGGGGAAAATGTCCGCATACTGATCCACCACTGCAGGAAAACCAGGACTCTGCATATCAACTACACCTAGGATGAGGCTAGCCAACTCATGAGTAAAGGGTTGTCCTCTCCTCTGCGGAAGTCCATCCTGTGCTGTGAAGGCTCCCTTCTCGCCGGTGAACGTGAACCTGCTCCCGTTGGTGCGTACAAATCGCACCTTGTGCCTAATACAGTCGATATGAGCATGGATTGTAGATAACCAATTCGTGCCTAAGATGACGTCGTAAGGACTCGACACTGCTATAAGAAGATCTCAGCCGAAGCTCTCGCCTCCTAGAGTAAGCTCACACTGTCGGCACCAGTGCGTAATCGTCGAGTCTACTCCCGTAGGAGTCTCTAGCCGTAAGGATCGAGCCAACAGCTCTGTCGGAATCTCCGAAATCCGAAAAAGGGTAGCGGTTATGAAAGAGTCACTCGCTCCTGTGTCTATAAGAACTGCAGCAAGGGTGGAATAAACACAGATAGTACCTTGAATCATCTCAGGCGCACTATGGTTGTAGGCCTCCACTGCCTGGAGTTGTGCCTGTCTCTACCCGCCAGCTCCCTATGGTCAGGGTGGACCTCTTGGTGGTGGTGGTTGTAGAGCCTCAAAGCGTCGCCCACCACCTGCTGCTCAGCCATCTCCTCTGCCTCGTCCGCCTGCTCCCTGCGAACCGCCATGGTCGACCCTCTCCCTCTGACTAGGTGGTCCCTCAACCGTCTGCTACTCCACGGTACGGTGGGTCGGGTAGTCATGAGCCATGTGCCCCTGCCTACCGCATGTGTATTACTACCTGCCTCTCGAATGACTGGCTCTGCGCTGTGTGCCCCGCACTGCTGAGCCAGTGTCTTGTGGTCGTCTACGTGAGGGTCTTGTATGTCTAGGCCCATGAGTCATCCGTCGACTGCCTGCTGTCGAAGTCTCTGCTACGTGTTGTCCCACAGTAGGCCTCGCTGCTGAAGAAGGCTCAGCAAGAAAGCTCACGATCAAAAGGGCCCGATCTAGTACTCCTGCCTGAGTCGGAATGCTGAGGGAGATTAGCGATGTGCTGATCTCAAGCCTCAATCCCTACTCAAAGGTCCAGGCTCGGAAGAATGGGTCTCGTACCATGTCTGTCGAGTAGCGCGAGAGATCGGTAAATCTCGCCGAGTACTGGGCGACCGTCAAACTGGCCTGCCGCAGATGAAGAAGCTCCTGGATGCGCACCTCACCGAGGGTGGCCAGGATGAACTTTGAGCAGAAGAGGCTCTCAAAGTTTGTCCAGAGAAGAGATGCCTCATTGTGCACATAGAGCATCAAGCTCCACAATCAGCCCGCTTTCGCGTGTAGTAGGCTCGTTTCGAGGATCACCATGAGGTTTGTTGGTTTCCTCACTAACCGAAAAACCTGTACCACTGCCTCCAGCCAGTCCTTGGCTTCCTGGGGGTCCGTCTCCCTGGGGAACCTGGGCGGTCGCTGGCGCTGGAACTCGTGCAGTGCACTAAGGCGATGTGCATCGTCAGCGGCTGGGGGCTGGAAGCATCAGTGGCTCGGCGGGTAGTAGAACCGCCGGTGCCTCAGCTGTCAAAGGGCCTTGTACCGAGGCCTCGTCGCTCGGTGGGCTGTCGTCATGCTCAACTCTTGGAACCCTAGCTGGCTGCTGTCTTGGGGACATCCTAAAAGGGAAACAGGTGCGCCACGTTTAGAACGGTATACCTAGTGAGCTGACACAAAGTAATCACAAAGAAAACTTAAAACACATATGCAATCAATGTTTTCACGCATTATGTCAGAAATCTGAAGTCAGGGTCCTGGTGTACGGATACGTCAGCCACCACACTAGCACTGGACTCCCTGAACTGATAACCACACCCAATACTCTTAACACTATTACTTTACATCAAAAAAGATTAGAGTCCCAAGTTCTGCGGTAAAACTGAACTCCTTTGATACCAATTTGTCACGACCCGTCCTCGGGACCCATGCTGTGACTACCCCAAGCCCGCCTTCCATAGGCCATGGGTTGGCGACTAGTACCAAGGTGTAAATCCTGGTAAAAAGGGAAGGCATTGCCTTTGTAAAGTAAAAAAACACCACAGAGCAAGTAAGCAGTAGAAGTAAACACTAAGTAAAAACTGAGTTAAATAGTAAGTGCGGAAAAGTAGAATACAAACCCAAACTGAATGTAAAGTACAACTGGAAAGGGAAAACAGCCACTGAAAGTAAAGCCGCAACGTCGAGCCTTCCACTGGAAGTCCCACCTGAAGGGTGCGTACAGATTGTCTCCACAACTCCTCGGGTCCAACCGTCCACTCAGAGTATGTCCCGCCCAGTGGTCCACCTCCAGGTACCGTCCTGCTCCGCAAGCCTCAACCACGATTAGTGTTGTCCGTCGTCTGCAACCAACAAAACGTAGTGTAGGCATAGCCCGTGTAGGGGTGAGTATAAACTACTCAGTAGGGACCCCGAGACCCCCGATGGTTTCCTAGAATCCACAAAGGATAATCCACAAAGGAAAGATACAATCACGAAGTAACATCCGACACTGCTTAGGTATATGCCCATACATATACCTAAGTCACCAATTCTTGTTTAGCTCCAACATCCGAGCCCAAGAACAACCCAGTCCACACAAGAATGAAAAACTTAAATCCACAAAGGATAAAACAACACAATCCACATAGGAATACAATACAGGATTCAGCTCACACAGGTATACTTCTTCGCATGATGATAGAGATGATCAGATATATCCACTGATTCATCTAAGCCGTCAGACCCACAAAGGATCGATAGAACTAAACCCCACAAAGACCCACATAGGATCGAACCCACCCAGCATCTGACCCACACAGGATCTGTAGGCCCTGTCTCACACAGAACCACTAAGCGCTGACCCACATTGGATCGGACCCACATAGGATCGGTAGCACTGATCCACGTAGGATCGCTGAGTGTTGTAGTCATCGTCGTCGAAGTCGCAGCCAGCACTACGATTCCCGCACACAGCAAGCTCGTTCGGGAGGGTCCGCTTCACAAGCCGAGAGGCTGATACATCAACTGACACATAGTCCAGATTTGATATGTCCAAAAGTTTCGTATCTTCAACAGGAACTCAACGTCGCAGACGGCGCGCCAATCGGACGCCCGGTCTGAGAGTTATTGGCTTTTTTGTCCTAGGGGACCGGTTGGTTTTTAATTCAAAACCAACCCCACCGTACTCCACCTACGTCCAATCCTCGGTTGGAGTAAGCCGAAAGATCCGTCTCACTTAGAGGAATCAATCAATGTTGACGGTACGTCAATCGGACGTCCGGAGCTCAAGTTATAAGTGTTTCCGCTCCGAGGGCCCGGTTGGTTTCGTGTACGAACCAACCCGGATGAACCCAAAGTATACCGAAACATTGAGTGTAATATACTGAAACGACCGTCTCAATCCAAGGATCGCATCGCCGCTGATGGTGCGTCGATCGGAGGCTCGTGTCCCATGATATTGGAAAAAGACCGAAAATGGTCTGAAAACGGGGGGTCTAGGCCCAGACCGACCCGGCTCAACCCCCCTGGGTCGGCCCGAACCGGGTCAACCCGACCCGGGTCCGGGTCCGACCTGGAAGGGCGCGACCCGGCCCGGCCGGTGTGGCCCGGCCCGATCTGGGCGGCTCAGCGCTGTCCGAGCTGTCGTGCCGAAGGAGTCGCGGCCCCCGCGCGGGGGCCACTCCGTGTCATCGGACGCGGCGCAAGGCCGCGTCCCTTCCCCGCGGTCCCGCGCGGCCGTAGGACCGGCGCTCTCCGCCGCGGCTTCAGCCACGACGGGTCTTCCCGGCGGCGCACCAGGCGCCGTGGCATCCTGGCGGCCGCCGCCTCCGGCCGCCGGCGCCGCCGTGCCGGCGAGGCGCACCGGCTGGAACTTCTGTGGACCACCAGATGTGCTCTATTGGTCCGTTTTACCTGCGGTTTGCACCTACGGCTCTCCCAAGATACGAACCTTGCTGCAAAGGCCTTCAATCGCCATTCCGATCCCATTTTGTAAACGCCGTTAATCCACGCATCAATGAAAAACTGCGGAGGGTTGTCGGCCGTGTTTGTTTGGCCCGCACCCTCCGCATTACATGATAACAATTGGGAATAATAATCAACACATGAAAACATAACAAGGCACAATTTTAATATATTAAAATTGAACCTATTTCCCAAAAAGAAACTCCCGTAAATAAAATTTTCCGTCCCACATATAAAAACAATCGCGGATCAACTTGATGATGTGTTAATCAAAGTTCATTGTTTTAGAAGGAAACAACCATGGGAATAAATATTGTTCTCAAATAAAACCCCTACCTCGTCGTAGTCACCGAACGTGTGTTCTTCGCGGGATTAACCGTCATGGAAGAAGAGGATCACTGCGTCGCGGAAGGGGGCGTTGAATCGTCGGGGTACATGGCGTCGTGTCGACGATCTCTGAGGGTTAAAGAAAACACGCAGATTTAATTTCACGAATTAAATCCATGTTGAGCATAAAATCCACAAAGAAAATATAGAACTATAATCTCCTACCTCAAGTAGTTGATTAATGATTTTTTCGGGTAAGGATTATCGCAGAAGAACGTCGCAGGAGGAGAATCGTCAGCGTCGCGGTACACAGCGTCACTTCGTTAATCTCCGAGGGTTCGGCGTTCTTCTTCGCCTTTGGTCGAAGGTCGGCGTTCTTCGCGTTCTTTGCGTTCCTCGCAAAGGAGAATGAAGATAGAGTTTCTCCAAATCCTCTCAACAAGCAACCCATCAACAAAAAGGGTTTTTGTCTTATTTTATTATTATTCCAACAGTTTGAAAACAAGTTAAGAAACAAAACATTAATTCGGTGAATTAATGGTAACGTCTTAACTGTCCAATTAACAAGAGCGTTAAGATTTTAGAAAACGTACCAGTTGACATTCATTAAAGAGGAGTTTCCGTGGGTGCGTTACGTAGGTATAAGGAAACAGTGTGGCTCGTGCGGGCCCCACCTCAACAATATCCTAACAAGATGGTAGGATATTTTGGGTTCCACCCTATTCACTTCAACTTAGCATAAGTGGCTTTTAAGTGCCTTTAAGAGAAATAAAATAATTGTCACATCACTTTATTTTATTTTGTTAACTTAACCCCAATAAATTAAAAACCACACCAGAGCAAAAGAAACTCTGGAAAAGGCGTTTCTAAGAAAACTATCGGCGCTGCGATTCCATCGGTGCCCTCATAATTCGATTCCAAGCACCGGTTCAAAGGTTAGAAAAACCCGCTCATTCGCTAACTAAACGTACCCGAGCCAAACTTCAGAAAATGATTCTGGGCTCACCGGGTATCAGAATCAGGTGCCGTCAGGAACTGCGTTCTTGTAAAATTTCAAAAAATATTAAGAAAAAAATTTCCATGAAATTTACAGGTCTTTACAACATGTAATGAAAAATAAAAATTAATTCATTTTACATTATATAATATCATATTAAATAACATATTAATGCATAAAAAACTATTTTTCGAGATGTTTGACAATATTTTTGGAATTCATTTAACATAGATAGAATATATTACATCATTATTAATTCCATATTAATATCCATCTTTAACACTATTTTGATCAACTCTAATTTCTATTAGGGAAGCTCACTCATATATATAAAACTCAATCCCAATCAATTTAAGAATGAAGTGTTACTAGATGAGACTTTGTAGAACTGATAATAGTTATAAAATCTTTAATTAAACATATAAAAACTTTGTCCTATAACATAGAATAAGTGCAACAAATGATACAAATGGAGTTATATTGATCGCAACTAAACACATATATTAGTGTAACATTTTCTACCTATTGAATCAAATGAAATCATGCATAATAATAACATACATTTTTCTAATAAGAAAAGATACTATGGGTAACATAGTATGTCAATCACTAAAAAGAATTGAAATTTTATTGATTATTAAATTATCAACGGACAATTTCAATAAATAAATCACAACTCACTCACAATTATAGATGATAACATCAGATGTTGTTGAACTGATGGGTAATAAAATCACATGTATTATCATTTAATATTCATAATCATTCTTAGTCTACATTAATCTAGGACCAAAGGTTCATAATCATTATATTGGGGAAGTATTCATTATGGGTTCTTCTCTATCTAATAAAATTATCAATTAAATGCCAAACTACTATATAATTTTAAAATCATCATGGTTTTTGTAAAAATGTTATGATTTTATAATGATTAACACAATAAGTATATATAAAACTAATGTATAAGAAGTTGAAATTTATGAATGAACACCTAGTACACTAATACTAGATTATCTGACACTCAATGTGTTATACTTCATGGGTCACCCCACACACAAAACATGTATTGTTCTTGGTGAGTATATTTTTTACACAATAAGAAATGAAACCAAATTACAACAATATTCTGTAAATAAATATAATAATTCATGTTAAATATCCATTAGGTGAACCTCAATGAAATTATTTGGGAGGTTATCATCAGAATTCAACGTCATTTATGTGCAACTTGAATGAATGATAAAATCTTCTATGAATATCAAATAATAATATATTTTATTTTATTAAAATATTAAATAATTATAATAGTCATAAATATATGTTTTTATAATCATTTCATATAATATATATTTCAACATCAGCATTATGTTCATAAAATATTGTGTGTCAAATTATAATTATTACATCAGTTTGTAAATTCTTCACACCTATACGTTGAAATCTAATAAAAATATTCCAATAAACACATTATTATGTAAATTAAATTATTTATTAATGATTGAATAATTGTGAGGCATAGGACTAAAATTCAATTTGTTAAAGTATTTTAACATTTTTTTCATTATCTATTACTCAATAACATGAAATGAAATGATGTTAATATATTATATTTTCTCTATAGTACAAATTCTATGTCCACCAACAACATCATTATTTTTCCCCATACTATTAATTTTTTTCCATGATATATTTTATGTAAATATGTAATAACACATCAGAATTAATTTATGTTGTTATTTGACTTTATAATTGTACCATGTATAAAAACTCCATTATGTGTCAAATTAAAACTTTTTTATGTCCAAACATACTGTCAAATGGCTGTTAGACACTATAATCCTTAAAGAAAAATTCAAAAAAAATATACTCATCCGTTTATGATATGTTGATCCCCATTATACTTCATGAATATCATGTCAGATTTATTTGGAATATACATAGTTTCAGGCCCCATTAATTCTCATGAAAAAAAGTTGTCATATTGATATATCTTATACAAAGGATAGTGCCCTTATATAATTTATGAAAGATGGGTGACCCCGATATAGCTTAACAAAGGGTGATCACCATTGATGGTCTATAATTCATTGTGTAATGATTAAGTTATATTGAGAATTTAATGGATGCCAGTTTTATGGTTATTCTAATTTAAATGGTATTGAATGGGTTTTATGAATGTGTTTTTATAAGATTCCAAAAGTCTTTATGATTTATTTTTCTAGATTTTAATGGTTTTATTTGAGAAAAAAGTCTGTTTAATTATTTATTTTGTTATGATGTAAAATATATATGAACAAACAATTTTTTCATTTTGTTCAGTAAACTAACAAACTTCATCTTTTATGTCCTTTACTGATCATTTTTTTCTTAACGTATGGTTTTTGAAATTATATTCACATGATATTAATGATTTATATGAGAAGGATAAGGTAGATACAAAATGTTTTAAGATATTTCAGGAAAATAAAATATGATTTAATTTAAAAGGTTTTTCTAGGTAGAAAGAAAATTGACACATAGTATAATTATCAACTGTTAATTTATATATTTACTATGTTATATTTTCCCAAATTATATAAAATTTAACCAAAAAAATATTTGGAAAAATAATGTGACATCTATTTATAGAATACAAGAATATGTATTTATTAAGGATGGGTCATCATAGTTTGTCTTCAAGAAGGGTTTAATTAACCTTATATATTAGGATTTTTTCTCTTTGAGTTGATTACTTAAGATTTTTGGATGACATTATTGGTTAATAATCATAAGATTTAATATATGTTCAATGAAATATAATCCCATTTTGAGGATACATGTTTTCAAATTTTACAGTGACTAAGGATATTTTTCCATAAATTTAACTTTTTGAGGTTATTATGGGTGGTTTAAATCGTGGAACATGTGTTTAATCAGATATATAACAATGGGAATAGAAAATGACTTATTGATTATGTGATTAATGTAGTTTTGTAAGAAAATAAAACTTTTTTTAGAACACAATATGATTTTTTAAATACATTATTATGTAATTCTATTGATTAATTATTTTTATTAAGTTTATTTAATTAAACTCTTAGTATATTTGTAGATAATTTGATATGGGAAATTAATTTTTGTTTATGATATATTAAGAGTGGTTAATGTTATTTTGAGAGGAAGAACATAAGTATATCTTTGATGATTATGTGATAAAATCCTTCTGAATATTGGTTTTCCATCATATTATTGAGTATTTTAAAATATTATGTGGTTTTTTATTTGTTTAATGATCGATTTCGAACAATGGGTATTATTGTTTAATTTTTGATATTAATGAATTTTTTCAACAAATAAATGGTTTATTCATCTTGGAGAGTTATCTTATCTTATTGTAACAATTATGATTTTGGTTGATTTCTATCTATATAAGTAATCAATATATATCATTTTTTCAATTTAGTGATCTATATAACTTAATTATAATAAATTTTGTGTGAATAAGTAATTTAAAAATTAAAATATTTTGTGAAAAAAGATTAGGTAATGTTGGAAAATTAATATCGTAAGAAATAATACATTTCAATTATGTATATATCCTTATGATCATAGATGAGGTAGAAAAAAATTCAGAAAACATTGGTAGAAGGATCATGAATAAAAAATGTTTTCTATTTAATTTTCATACTGCGAATTAAATGTCCTATTTACCCATAATTTAATATTATATTATTGATAGATCACTTTGTCATGAAGATGGTATTTATAACTTTCTATCAGTAATTTTTTGTTATTTTTTCTCTTCCAGGCCCATTTTTTTATATGGATTCCTAGTATGTATTATCTCATTTGATCTCAAAATTCTCTTTTATATCATATTAAGTTAGTGTTTTTTTTCAAATGATTGTTTTTAATACTGATATTTATAAAGGTAATATAATTTTCTATATTGGTGTGGATCAACCCATTGGATGTTTAAAATGATCGAAGGGCTCTAAGGGGGATCTGAAGATTTTTTTAGAAGTTAAGTTAAGTAACAGATAAAAGGAGGGAATTACACATCATTTAACAACATTAAATGATGTGTCATCCTATTTCATGGGATGCCATAGAAATCATCATGATGAATATAATTTTTATAAGGTGAGAAAGAGGGATTATTGTAATTAAATACTTCGTAGTTCCATACATAAAATAAATCATTTTGGTGTTGTGTTTTTTTGGAGATACTGAACTCAAGGAATTACATACATTAAAGGGTATTACATATCATTTATTTTCCCAAAACTGTTTGGTTAAAGTATTTTTCCATCCACCTGGGTTTTGTCAGACTAATGGCTGCAGCGGATCTCCCTTAGACCCAGGTGATTTGATGACCCTCTCGTTAGACTTTTGGTGAGTCATTCATCACATAATGATCCTTATATACCTATTTCGATCCTCTATTGTTGGTCTTCCATATAATGTTTGATCTACCTCCATTATTGTGTTTTCGTCAATCCATTTTTCCCTGTTTCACCATTCCTAGTAATGGAACGCGGTCTCCATGTTTCTAATAGCGGTTTAGTGGTGGTTGGTATGTAGTTTTGTGTTGTGACATCCAAGGATAGATGCAGTTTATGTGGGATTTGTGACTGATATCCATTTCTTTTATCTATTCTCTCTTAAAGAATGTTAATGGATTATTTTGGTAGGGGATATGCTGCTTCTCAATTTACATATTTGAAATTGTATAACTGTCATGGTTTATCCCTTTAGATAACAATTATATTGACCTAATAATTATATAAAACTAACTAAACAATTTGTATCTATCGTTTGTTGTTTCATTATACTATGATAATGATTTTCCACTTTATTTCCTAGATAGTGTTATATCTATTCATTTCATAGTAAGCTAGAATTATTGATGTAAATTTGTAATGAATGTAATGGTTGAATTAATTGATAATTAATATGATCAAATATAAAGAGGAAAGTTTAATGATTCTTTCTATTTTTGTTTTAAATTGATGATAATTAAATTGGTGAATGTATAAATTTTTAAATGAATTGATTGATGAACCTAATGAATATTGATGCTTGTAGATATTGTATTAAATTAATTTTAAATTAATTTTCTTTTTAATTTTGTGAAATATAGTGACAACTTATTACATAGGTTACCCATATATGGAATTTGTGAAGAATGAATCTGTAAATTCAAAATGTAATTAGAACATGTAGTGTGATAATGATAATACCTTATGAGGCCTGATCTTCCGGCATTAATTTCAATCATGAGTATCTTTTGCTTTAGATCCATGAGGTATTGATCTGTGTGATGGATATTCCTTATCTGTGAGATGAGTGTTCATTTATGTTTGTGCCTATAAGTTTTGATTTGCTTTGGTTATGAGACTTGTGGTTATAGGGGATGGGAGGGCCATATGAGATGTGAACCTATGATGGCTATTCCTAGTAGGATGTTGTGATGTTACTGGGTAGGAAAACCTAGTGTTTATGCTTCAAATTCATGCATAGAGTGAAAATATGCCTCATTTAATGAATGTGGGTGTCAGTTGGGACCCTATGGATAATGTAACCTGATTAACATGGGATTACCTATTGATTTGAAGGTGTTTATTATTGAATATATTCTTTTTTTCTACTTTAATTTACCCATTTCTTGTGGTGGGTGGTCTTTCATATTCTCCTTCAATAGGAGGAGAATATGTGTGGGGTATTCCACATGATTCATATATATTGATTATCAAGTATTGAATGTTATAAGAACCTAATATAGGTGTAAATAACACGATAGGTAGCTCATCTACCCACCATGTTGTGTCCCTTTGTTTTTGGTATCTTATAATGTTTTCCAAAAATACCTAGAAATATGGAAATATTAATATTATTAAACAAATGAATAAATTATGTTTAACTCATGGTCTTGGAGAATGCTGGAATGAAATGCAGAGGTTGTGACATTAGGAAGTCATGGAAACTGTTATGTTTTTCATCGAGGGATACTAACCTATTGGGATGCTAATGTAATGTCAGGTGTAATTGATAATAGTTAATTAGTGGCTAATGAATTATCTGATGTAATGTGAAATTAATGAAAATAGATTAGTTAATTCAATGTATCTATTCAAATGTTTGTGTACTTATATGATATCTAATATTTGTGATGGAAGTCTAGAGACTAATAGACGTTAGCTGCAGTTGAGTATAACACTATTTTATACCCATAGAGTGCATGTGAGAAATATTATATTTTGTAATATTGTGTTTCAATACTCTAGTCCTTCATGTCTGTTAGGGTAACTAAAACCCTATGGATTCAAATCCATAGAGGGGGTGTTTTCCCCTTCAATTTGATGGTAGGATGGATGGATGACAACCCCCTTTGGCCCTAACATCTTCTATTTTTTCACACATTCACACATATACATGGAGATTAGTATTCCCCATATTTGTGTTCCATGGTCTCTAATGGACTTTAGTTTTTGACACACATATTTTCTGGATATAGTTTCTTATCGATTACTATAGGTGTAACGTGTATAGGCTATGATGGATTGAGGATCCTTACTCAGTGTATTCGTTATGAAGAATTAAGGTATTATACCTAACATATGATATATATTATTAATGTTTTGGTAGCTCCTGAAAACTATCTGGAAATTTTGGTTACATGGACGTTGTGGTCTGATGCACGAGGTGGTTGTTGATGCATATGGATTGTGTTGTGGTGCTTTTCCTAGGTTTCTGAAGGGATGCCTTTTGGACGGAGGTGAATATGATGTTGATGTTGGGGAAAACTAAAAAAATATTGAGGATGTGGTATTGGGGTTCCCTTGATATTCAATATTATATAATAGACTATTGATCTTGATACATGGTGAGAGTATCCATGGTGATGCTGCGAATGTAGTATAAATATCATGGTGATGAATTATATTCACTAGTTTTTCATTGTTCTATATCATGCTTTCGTTATATTTTCATGAGAGGATATGGGTAGGATCTGTATGAATAAAATGTTACACTCAAATTATTATATATAAACATTTTCCAAGGTTACTAGTAGTAGGATGTATATCATGTTAGTTACTACATGCTTGAGTGTATTATAGGAATTATTTGGGATTCATGGTCGCTTTTGATTCACTTGCCTTCAGTACTTATATATTTATTTTTAGTTTTAGTAGTTTTTCATGAAATTACTTATGTGTAATATGGTTTTATTTAATCATGTAGTTTGAGATGTAGTTGGTGGTTTTCTGCCATATTTTTCCCTTTCACAAGTTTTCTCTTATAGGTAAATTCCTCCCTTCAATGTGTTTACTATACCCTTTGTGATAGTCACCATCCTCGGGACTACCAAAGCCAGGAATCAAGGGTTCATTATCTCTCTTCCCTTATTTTCGGCCAATGTGCAGTATGATTTGTGGGGAGGGTCATGATAGAGTTGTATCAGAGCTCTTTTTGTGGGATATGATGTATTTTCGAGTTAGGAATAAGTGTGGTTTCATGGGTTTATAGGGAAACGATGATAGTAATGTTTAGAAAAGGTTGTAAACATATGATATTTGCTGAGACACATTTACTTAGGGACTTCTATAATCCAATGCATAGACCATTATGATTACATTGGATACTAAATGGGGTGATACATATTATAGGGTAGATACCTATAAAAGGATATGCGTCATTATTCGTTTCTCCTACTTTTTAATGGGTAGAATTTTGGATATGATAACATAAAATGAAAAATATAAAATAATTACGTAATGCTAAAGCCTTCCATATTCTAGGTTTATGAGCTCTAGATGCTTTTCCTTTTCAAGTAATGGATCCTGGTCAACATCCTCATCACGTTCTCAATAAAAGATGTTCAGTAGGATATTCTAGTATATCACCATAGTGTTGAGGCTGACGATGATGATACATACATGAGGTACTCTGAGAGAATCAGTGCCAGAGTCTTTAGAAGAATTATAGATCCTTTATATTTGTATAATTGGAATACATATTGGCGGAGGTTGAGATATAATTTTGTTCGATCCGTGCACTTATAGAGATCTGGGTACTGTTAGTTGTGGTGATGATGTATTTGGTAGCGAGGCGGTTTTTGTTCTTATTCCTCATAAATATAGATGAGTGAACAGTCAAATGGTGATTTTACAAGAGTGGTTCCAAGATGAGTTTCATTATTTTCCATGAAGGGGCTACAGTTAATAGGAGATTCATACCCAATGAAAAGGGAGCTCTATTTTTGATATTTTTAATCTATTTCAGAAACCTTTGGAGATATTCTTTTTACCAATTTCTAGATGAAGAGTCATGCAAGAGGAATTATGAAGAGACATTTCATAGAGAGATCCAGTGCCTGGTTACCCCATTTATGATGATGAGTATTCAGAAGGTATTATGAAGAGATTAATTAATCAAGTACACATTAGCTAGAATCATACTACCATTATATGGGATCCATGGGGATTCCACATGAATATTTTCTAGGGTTTAGGGTTATTAATGTCAAGGAAGATGAGTTTTCGATCAGACAAGTGTAGGTCTCATCCCTTAGTATCTTGTTTCTCAATGGGTGGAAATATTAGGTCTATGATATGGAATTTGGTAATTGATTTCATGTAAAGAATGAGGTCCACAGAAGTGATACTGCCTGACATTTATGACCAATAATTGGGTCTTAGCTATTCTTATTAAGGTTCCTCTGTTGATGTAGTACCAACAAGGGCATCATCACCTGTTTGTAGTAGTTTTCTATCAAGATACAGGTGATGGGGCATGTAGATATTTGACCCAAGATTCTCCCCATATGTAAAGATAAGTTAATGGCAATGGAGGTGGTCATCATCAAAGTCATAGAGGACATGGATCATGTGGTGGTCCTCATTATGCTTTAGTGTATCAAGAACCATGTGAGCCAAACATCTTTCGAGGTACCATCTTCTTGTTTTCTACATGTGATCATGCCTTGAATGATTTAAGGGGAATATTATCCTGTATATTACCATCCCTAGTCTTTGATTTTGGACTTGAGTTATAGAGTCTTTGAGTTCCTGTGGCATTTACTACACTAGTAATAGGTCAAACTGACATGATTGAAATATATAGACACTATGATCTAGTGTTGGGGAAACATCTCACTTGGGGAGGTTTTTAATGTCTATGTACATAACCATATGATTTCAACCTCATCATTTATTATTTTTATTTAATGTAGGATATCATGAATGGATTTAGGAGGAATGTGTGGTTCATCAATGTTGAAATAGAGCCGGTAGTTTTTGTTTGCATGGGAGAACCTCGAACTGTTAGAGGCTTGTTTCATCTATGTCATCCATGATGAATTAGATAACAATGAGTTCATTAGTGATTTAGTAGTCATTGATTCATGTGGTTGTGCGATATTACCCATATGTCTTTCTAGAATAGGTTGTAGCATTACCCACTCGACCCGGCATCGAGTTCTAGATTGAGCTACAGTCAGGTGTGTCCCTATATAGATATCTCTGTATAGGATGGCACCTTCAATGTTTTGAGAGCTGCATATATATCTTGATGGTTTGTTATAGTGTGGTTTAGATTATCTATGTGTATCCATATGGGGTGAACATGTATTGTTTGTGATTAATGATTTTGATAGTTTGTAGTTGTTGGTCAATTATTATCTCTAGAACAATGTGAAAATGATGAAACTATATCTTATTCTACACATTGATGATTTATATGATCTAATAAATGGTTAAATATGGTTCTTGAAAATTGACATCTAGTTAGGATATAATCAGATGTTTTTGAAGGATGTAGATATCGGGAAGACTAATTTCTGATGATTTCATGTGCATTACAAGTTTATTGTGATGTATTTCAGTGTGATGAATACTCCCAATGTGTTCATGGGGTTGATAAAATATGATTTTCATTCGTTCATATATAAGTTCTTTATAGTTCTATAAGATGGATTTGTTGTGTACTCCATATCCAAGGATGATCATGTACATCATCAACATACTGTTTTGGGATTTTTGTATCAACAATAACTAATTGGGATG
Source organism: Viscum album (assembly GCA_963277665.1). Taxonomy (NCBI): domain Eukaryota; kingdom Viridiplantae; phylum Streptophyta; class Magnoliopsida; order Santalales; family Viscaceae; genus Viscum; species Viscum album. The sequence goes on from OY728156.1 coordinate 1,845,746,144, forward strand.
TCGTAAAATTTGAGTTTTGTGCTCGATAATTATGTTTCATTGGAAACGTTGTATCCATGCAGGGAGTAGCTGTGGAACAATAGAAGTTATAAGTTGTTGTCTCTTTAGAATACCCCAGGATGGTTGTGGTAGTTCGATGTTTCCAGGGCCTTTAGAACTATTAAATTAGGTCCACATCCAATTTCTCTCATGTTAAAAATACAATTATTGTTTTGACCAGAAAGGATCAGACATTTTTATGGGATGATCAGTGTCCGGAAGATTTTGTGTATCTGAAGGAAAAGATAGTCAATATTTTATTTCATTGTCTTATAAGAGAATGAGTTATTTAGAGTTTTTTGGAGATGGTTTTGGTCTGGGGTAAGGTTATGTTTTGATGCAGTTGAGATCATTCATTTCATATGGGTCTCAACTATTACGGCAGCATGAGAATAACTATTCCACCCAAAATCTTGATTTGGTACCAGTGGATTTTTCCCTAAGGTTGTCGATACATTACCACATCGGCAAAAGCCCTAGGGAAATCAATGATCATAAAATACTAAGGTATGTTTTCTCCCAGCATGTCCTGACCATGCGACATCATTAGTGTATGGATATATTTTATGATTACAACTTTCAAATTTTTTATACACCAATAAATAGGAATGTCGTAACTGATTGATTGTGTAGGAATTTTCATAGGGATGTAGTTTTGGAATCATGATATTCATGGAGGGTAATATAATAACATTCAAAATAACATCTAGAAATCAAGAAGCGGTGGGTAGAGGTTTTCTGTTTTAGATAACAGTGTAGTCACAGAAGATGCAACTTGTAGAGGAGTCCATGTTGGGCGACATTATGATGGAGGTATGGAGAGGCAGAGTTTTTTTTAAAGAGGACCCTAAAGTTTGGTTTGAGGATGAAAAACATTTAGAATCATGTCATGGATGAATTTTCATTCATTTAGAAATGCATGAGATTGTTCTCAAAGAGTTATATCTTTCACCCCACCCAGTACATCCTGTTGTGTAAAAGATGCATAGAGGATTGAGAGATATATTTTGGTTTCTTGGGTTGATTCATCCAGTTTCAGAGTTTTTTTCTTGAATGATTTTTCTTTAAGAAGGTAAAGCTAGAGAACCATGTTCCCAGTGGTTTTTTGTAGCCATTTTATGTTCCTCATAATAAGTGGGAGGAAATATTTCTGGACATTGTAATTAGTTTACCACAAGTTCATGGTGGCTATGATGGTTTATGGGTGGTAGTATATTGTATAGTGAAATAACCCCACTTCATAGAAATCAATGAGTTGAGCATAGTGGAGGTTCTATAATAGAAATATCTGGGAGAGGATTTGAGACTCCATATAGATCTATTGATGATCATTTTTATCAACATTGTCATTTTACCTTCAGGTTTATTAGTTGTCTTCAACATTATTTTGTTCCTAAACTATATCTTAACACTTCTTTTTCATATGTAGATGGATGGTCACTAAAAATATACCTTCCAGAATCTAGAAGGCATATTTCACTATAGTGTTTTAAATTTTGGATGTTCGTGGATAATGAACCTTTATTTGGTAGAATTAATTTAAATCAATATTTTTCACTCAACCATCTGCATGACAATATTTGAAGCTCTATCTGGATAAATATTCCATTCATGGTTGTGATTGTCTGGGTCAGAGAGTCAGTAATTATCTGGATGGAACTAGTATAGAATAAAATAGAGATTGTTCAAGTGATTCATAAGCAAATAAATGAGTTGAATATCATCAGAATTCGTATAACTATCATAGGATGTGACCACTAGAGTTTAAAATTGGGGTTGAAATGTTTTAGAAGGTGACTCCCCATCATGGGAAGTGAAGGTTTGGTCATGGGATTAAGATATATCCCTTGTTTTTGGGCCTTTAAAGGTGTTGTCTCCTGTGTCTGTGATGACTTATCGGGTAGTAAATCCACATAGAGGATCTATATACCTGATGATTTCATATTTCCTAGCTCTCTCTTTATCATTATAATGATTCCAACTTCATCGATTGAGGTGAGATCAATATTTATGTACATGTTACCTTCAAATATCATCCTATAGAGATCTAGGACTTCTAGGAGAAGTTGTTCTATTGGAATGATATCCCCTTAGTTTGTATGTTGTGGTTGAAAGGTGGCATTGAGTATGGAAGTTGGGAATGTGAGTCTCAGATACATGCTTAGTACCAAGAGTTTTTTGATGTCTGTATCTTATATTGTAACATCATTCCATTGGTGTTTGTAGAAATTTTTTTTATATCGACTTTTCTTTTTTACTTGTTGAATAATACACTTTTTAATGTATTTAGCCTAAAGGATTGTTTAGTTTTATGATGTGGTTTTGGTGAGGTTTCATTCTTGTTAATCTAGTGCGGAATTTCGTTTATGTGGGGTAGAAATCATTGATAGGAATCTCACATGGTAGTTTTGTGTATGATCAATTTATATTTCTTCTTTCGGTTTGTTTTAGATCATTGGGGTTCATAGGTTTTTTAGAGGTATATAATGTAAGGTCCTTGAAATGCGTTGATCGACAATTTTTAACTCTTCATTGTTTAATGTGATCGACGGTAGATCAGAATATGTTTATAGATGTTTAGTTAGTTAAAATATGGAAGGATGGGATTATTCATCATGTAACGACATTATGCAACATGTAATACAATTTCACATGATTTGTAACACCTCAAGCATTAACAGTATTCTTCTCTTTGAATAATACAATAGCATGTGTTATACGCAACTTCGACTTCTAACACACCACAACCAATCATACTAGCAGTTATGAATAGTAATACCCAATTTTTGAAATTTTATACATTTTATCATTCAAAATGAACTTCATTTTTTGATTTGGAATATCTAAATTATCTTAGGGTGAAATTTTGGTACTTTTCGGATAACAGTCATATTTTGATGATGAGTGAAAATTACTAAATTTTAATTAAGAACAACTTTATTTATTGAAATAGTTAGTAGTGATAAATTATGAATTTGAGTGGTTTTAAAGTATATTTAGAATATATTTTTACAATTTAATACAATGTTGGTCATTAGATATAATTTCACTTTTAAACTAAACATAAGTTAGTGTCAATCTTTTGATAGTTATTTTTTAAACACTCTATTTGTTTTGACAACAGGAATTAATTTAAATTAATTAATGCAACATATATTTTTTTTAATTTGGTAAAATAGACATAATTTATGAATTCATAATATCATATATATTTTTGGCCAAATATTTGGTATTTTTCTGAGAAACATCAATTTTTGATGAATAGTGAAAAACACCGAGTTATTGGTTAAAACCAATTTTTTATTTAAATAATTATTTATTTTATTTCAAATAATTTATGTCAAAATAGATAGATAATAATTATATAAGTTCATTTTAATTCATTGTAGTCAGTTTATAATATTTTTAGATATTTACAAATTTTATTAAACATTTCACCATCTTTTACCCACCTCCTATGAGATTTTGAAAATTCCCATAAAACATAATTGTACCACTTCTGTGAGTGGAATATCAAAAATCCAAGAGACACGGTAAATAACAAGGAGTAAAATTTGGTTCAATAATATGAAAATAATTTTTGGTGAATATTAAATTTTTACTTTTATTTACCACGGTTAAAAGTGGATAGGTTAATTAAGGGTAAAAATGATATTATTATTACACTAACACATTTCCTAATTCTATTGGATAAGTTCAATTCTACCAAAAAACAGAATTAGGAATAAAATATGACCCTTTAAGTCCACATGGATTAGATTAGAACATTTATTATTATTTTATTTAAAAAAGAGTTAAATGTGTCAAATTCAATGTTTATTAACTAAACCATTTTTAATATAGGGTTATACATAAATTAAATTTTATTATTGATATTTATTATAAAGATAAAAATATTTCATACATCATGGTATTTTATTTATAATTTTTAGACATTAAATATTTAAAATTATTTATGACACAATGATGATGCCGTAATTACATTATTAATGAAAGAATAAAATAAATTGTATTATAAATATTAAAATAAATATAATTTCAATGTTTTTTTTACATCCAAGAATTTTCTAGGTTAATATTACATGTTGGGTATTATTCAATTTATCTTGTTCGAAGTAATCAAGTTTTGATGGCTTTTACAAAAACACAATATCAAATAGTGTCAAAATTGACATAAATTAATATTTAAGACAAATATTATATGATAAATTGATATTCTAGTACTAAAAATCTAATATTTGGACAAGGGACTTATATCATGATATTTGAATCATTAATATACCACTTGGGTGGTCTCTTGGAAGTTTATAGTACATTTATTAATGATATAATATAAAAATACAATGAGACATGGTAAATGAAAAAGTAATTAACTAACGGTTAAAACTAAAATATAAGGTTAATAATGTGACCCAAACCTAAATAAAACCTATGGGTTTTGTGGATTTCAGCACATCCACACATTATACTTTTAATAATTCACTTTGGATCCATTATAAACTGAATATGGATTTATTATAAATTGATAATTTAAGTTTTTCATAAAGAGACCATCCTCCCACTTATAAAAGGACACCACTTATAACTAATTTTTCATACCATAAAATCCTTTTCGTTTGTACTAACCTTTCCCAAATACTCTCCCAATTTCCCTCACTTATAACTAGAGGCCGTAGTTTGATCATAAAGCCATCCTATGGATCCCTTTTGATAAAATCAACAGGAAGAACCCGAAGAATAGGTAATGTTTTCACCACCATTTTTCAAGTTCCTTTCTTCTTCAACTTCTTCTTTCATTGTTATTTACATTATAAAACAATATCTCCAAAATATTTTATATACTATGATGTTATTATAAATATGGTACAACCATATTCAGTATTCTATCTATCCTTTGAATGACATGTCACCTTACGTGCGTACATATGGCTTACCGTCTCCACGTCGTGGTGTAATTGTTATTCAAAAACATTATTATTTGGATGGGTATTATAATGATATGTAATTGATGTAAATAATAAATATAACATGATAATTATTCTGTATATATGATATAACATCCAATTATATATTATTTTAATATCAAAATAATGATATTTTCGCTCGTGCGTACGTACGGACTACTATCTCCACAAACGCGAAAAGATTAATTCCCCATCATTTCCATGAAATTATAATTCTCATTTGATGATTAAAAATAATTTTTAAGGACTTCATATAATTATGGATATGAATAAGATACAACCTATCTATAACAAACACGGCTTATGTAACAAAATATATAAAAGAAAACTAGTAAGTTAACACCCAAAACGATGATAATACTAAGATATTATTAACAAATCAATGTTAGAATATCATATATGATATCATATAAATGTATATGATTCTTTTATAATTTAATAAAAATTATTTCACCACTATCCATGAGGATAACCTACCCTCAACCGTGTAAAATTTAAAGGTAAGGGTTTATTTCACAATCACTTCATTATCCGAGGTTGTTTATACATAATTATCTACTGGGACCTCTTTATCATCCACATCCACGTTTCTTAAAAATGTATTTCAAAACATTAATACTACTTTAAAGAACATGGGTAAAAGTCATTTATACCCTTTTTGACTTTTTATAATATTATTATAAAGGAATCTATCTCTCATTTTCCAAACAAGTTCCTTTTTAACCATTTCGACAGAATTATGGTAAGAATATTTTTTTAACTTACACAGTGTGTGCGGATATTTTCCGCCATTATAAAATCGTCAAAGCTTTGCTTAAAAGATTATAAGAATATTTTTAAAGTAAATGTTTTATTTTATATTTATGTGAACTTTAAATAATATCAAAATGAATATTTTAAGAATTTATGAGAGGTACTGTTTATCAAGATCAGAATTTTAAATGATTTAAAGATTTATCTTTCTAAATATTTTGAATTAATGTCCATGTTTTCAAAATGATTTTATGGATTTATTTATATGGACATGAGTGTTTTGAAATGATAATTCTTATCAAATGTTTCAATGTTGTATGGGACAATTTGATTCAAAAATCTCTTTTAAATTACTTCCTTTATAAACTTGTGACTTTTAAATGATTTTACAAAAAGGATATTTCTCTCAAAAAGTTTTACGCATCATTTTCAACTATGTTAGTATCCTTTACTGGATATTATTTTTGATTGAGGTTGATTTATTATAATAAATTATTCCATATTGTATTGAATGAGTTATGATATGTTTGACTGTGGATGTTCTATTTTTATACAATTCATGGATTATGTTTAAATTATTGACATTTAATTTCCTAGTTCTAATATGAATGTTTATGTTATATTTCAATCTATTAATATGAGGAATGTATTGGAAATTGTTAGTGATGGTTGGAGCCCGCTATAGCTCCATGATGAATCAATAGGTCTCATGAGACAACTAGACGTGGAATTGGTCGAGGCCCTTTGCCAATTTGATATATTGTTTTGGCCGAGGCCTAAATCATTATTAGAAGTCTTGGAAGAGGAATTAAGAAATATTTTAGAATATATGGCATTATACATATCCTGATTATGAATATAATATTGATGGTTCTTGTGGTAATTCGACTAGTATAATACCCCTGATTATGTTTTATTATTGAATTATTTACTCAGCTCATATTCCTGCCATAAAAGTATTCACGTTTATTATTGGTAAAGGCATTGGTTTCAATTATTCGCCATGTTTATTGTTTATGTTATCTTTTGCTGTATTGCTCACCCTTACTAAGATTTTGAGCTCACCCCTTTCTATGTTTTATTTTTCCCAGGATTCCAAGAAGTTCATTTCGATTGATATGCAGGGTTAAGTGATGGGAATAATGGAGTTCATAACGTATTACTTATGTTGTGTTTTATATAATAAAGTATAATTTAAAATTAATGTATGTAATCTATTTTCCAAGATTGCTAAACCGATCGGTCCTTCGGGACTTGATTCCATGTAATCATGCCAATGTATTAAAATAATGCACCGACTCTTGGTAACTGGGGTCAGGTCATTACAGTGGGTATCAGATGAAGTTTAGCAATAAACATGTAAACTATATTTAGATAAACTCTGATTAGAGCACATTAACCTAAGATAGAATTTGAGAATTATTATAGAAGTACTTCCTATAATTTTGGTATTGAAGAGATTTTGTGAGTTTTTCAAGCAATACATCCCTGTCTAGATACGAGCAGGTAAAGGAGGATCTGGCACAGATGTACCTAGGGGTAAAACCCGAAAACACCACATTGAGATAGAATCGAACGGGAACTGGTGCACGACAATGGGCCTAACTGCACTCTGGGTTATGACACTCCCGAGGGATATTCTTAGGATAATTCCCATTTTATTTACAGACTATTATGAAGGGTTTATGAGTATATAATTATCAAGGAAAACATTTTTCTGATAATGGATTATATCCATAAACTGTTTAATGTATGTTAAGTGTTTTAAAAGTGTGAGATTAGGTATTTTTATTCATAAACTAATATAGTCTATGACATTGTTTAGAAATGGAACCCAGTAGAAGGAATTAAAACTCAAGCCATACGCATGATCGAAAGAGTAAGAAGGATCATATCTTTCATGGTATTATGAAAAAATTTGGAAGGGAAATAGTCCCCCACGTATTATCATCATATAATGAAATAATATCATGTGTTAATAATATAGGTAATGAAATCTCTAAGTCTTATGGCTTTGAAGGGAAACTAAAGAAGAAAAGGTTGGTAGAATGAAATATGGATAAATGGAATAAGGGAAAGAATGATTTTCCAATATGTGATAAATTTGGAATGAATCACCTTGGTAAATGCTTCAAGGTAAGGAGAGTTTGTTACAAGTGTAGGGAAAAAGTACACTATGTCGTGATTGAAAGGGTAAGAAAAAGTTCTCAAATGTACAATTCATCTTCTGCAAGGAGTTAGGATACTAAGAAAACCAATGATAAAATCATCAATGTATGCACCAAATGATGCTATTTAATAATAATGAAGTTATGATACTACCTCAGATGAATAAGAATAGCTAGTGTTATTATATTGTTATTATAGAATTATCTTATTTGAGTGTTGTATAAATAGTATACTGGTTACATGAATTATGGAGAAAAATACTGATTGTACTGGAGCACTATTTTATTGAGGATTTGAGATTATATGGTTCTAATAAATGTTACTTAATAGTAAGCTACACTTTTTTTAAAATACATGGTTGAAGGAAATGTAATCCTTAATATGGTTCCGATAATGATGTAGTGATTTTGGAATAAGAGATGGTTGATTTGAATAAATTATATTAGATATTCTTGACTACCATGAAACTGAGTAATGATTTGTCATTGTTGGAGTTTACAACATTTTTGTATAGAAGGTGTATATCTAGAATTCCATAACGAATAAGGGGGCATGCATGAAATAAATAAGGTTTTATGTTAATTCAGGATGTTAGCATGTTTTAAAATAATACGCGATGAAGGTGTTCACATGTTATTACATGGAAAAAAGGATCGTCATTGTCTTTAACATCCTTATAAATTTTAGACTATGTGTTTCGATAGTAGTATTTTGGATATTTCTAATGGATAGAATGAATTAATATTAAAAGGTAATTTTATTATTTTTATAAAATGACAACACAAAGGCCGTGTAATAACCTTTCGTGTCGAACAAAGTTGCAGGAATCAAACACAAAAACATAGTGCGATAGGGGTTTACCTCCAACCACTAGACTACGTGAATTCCCTAGACTGTATAATGTAGTTTCTTTTTTAAAGGGTCTGATATGTGAATTATAAATTCATTATATTTGGGACCCTATAAGATTATGATAAATAGAGTATTTTTGAGTTATATTATGTTTTGTAGGGAAATATGAGTTTGTGGTAGAAATTTATTAATGGATAAAACAATAATTATAAAGTAATTATATCTCATTATGATCACAGCCAATCTCATAAATAAATTCCTCAACATTAAGAAAATGAACTTTGAACAAAAACGTTGTCCTATATGGTAACTTAGATCATCACAAATTTATGGCTTTGTTATTTTAGGACTTTTCAAGGACATGTTCTATTCCACTCTCCATCGGATATTACTGGTTAAATTTCCCTTCCATATCCATATTTTACAACATGGAACCCTGGTATGTTTTATTTTCGGCAACCTTCATACTTACCACTTTTTATATTAAATAGAGGCCTCATTAATCCATTTTTCAATGTGGGATTTCAACTATGATATTTTGAAATTTAAACCCCAGGTTTACAATTCCAAGAATAAATTGTGAGGATGAAATTTATTGAAGGATGGGAGAATGTGACACCCCATGATTTCACGGTACGCTTCTCTTTGAATAATACATTAGCCTGTGTTATACGCAACTTCGAGTTTGAACACACCACAACCAATCATAATAGCCATTAAGAATAGTAATACCCACTTTTTGAAATTTTATACATTTTATCATTCAAAATAAACTTATTTTTTGGATTAGGAATATCAAAATTATCTTAGGGTGATATTTTGGTACCATTCAGAAAACATTCATATTTTGATGAAAAGTGAAAATTAATAAATTTTAATTAAAAACAAAATTTCTAATAGAAATAATTAATAGTGATAAATTTAGAATTTTAGTGGTTTTAAAGAATATTTTGAATATATTTTTACCATTTAATACAATGTTAATCATTAGACATAATTTCCCATTTAAAAAGGACATATGTTAGTGTCAATCTTTAGATATTTAATATTTATAAAAAACGGTATTTGTTTTCACAACAAGAATTAATTTTAATTAATTAATGCAACTAATATATTTTTAATTTGATAAAATAGGCATCATTTTTGAGTTCATAATATCAACTATAGCATAGGCCGAATTTTTGGTATTTTTCTAAGAAACATCAATTTTTGATGAATAGTGAAAAACACTGAGTTATTAGTTAAAACCGATTTTTTTTATTTAAATAATAATTTACTTTATTTAAATTAATTTATGTAAAAATAGATACGTAATACTTATATAAGCTCATTTTAATTCATTGGCGTCAGTTTATAATAATTTTAGATATATAAAAAATTTATTGAACTTTTCACAGTCTTTTACCCACTTCCTGGGAAAATTTGAAAATTCACATAAAACATAATTTTACCACTTTTGTGAGTGTAATTTTGAAAATAAAAGAGACACAATTTATATTAAGGAGAAAAATGTGTTTCAATAAGATGAAAATAATTTTTAGTGAATAGTAACGTTTTTCTTTTATTTACGACAGTTTAAAGTAGATATAGTAATTAAGGGTAAAAATGTTAATATTATTACCCTAACACATGTCCTAATTCTATTGGATAAGTGTAATTCGACCAAAAACATACATTGGAATAAAATATGACCCTATAGGTCCACTAGGATTTGATTAGGACATATATTATTATTTAATTTATTATTAAGTAAAACAATTTTAATATTTTGTTATACATAAGATAAATTCGACTATAAATATTCTTTATAAATCTACAAAGATTTCATATATCATGGTATTTTATTAAGAATTTTTAGAAATTAAATAACTAATATTATTTATGACACAATGATGATGTCGTAATTACCTTATTAATGAAAGAATCAAATAAATGGTATTATAAATATTAAAATAAATATAATTTCAAATTTATTATGACATACATGAATTTTCGTTGGTACTATGACATGTTAGGGATTATTCAATGTATCTTGTTCGAAGTAATCAAGTTTTGATGACTTTCACAAAAACAAAATATCAAATAGTGTCAAAATTGACATAAATTAATATTTAAAACAAATATTATATGATTAATTGATATTCTATTTCAAAAAATCTACGGTTCGGACATGGGACATATAACATGATAGGTTAATCATTAATGGACCACTTTGGGGTCTCTTGGATGTTTATAGTAAGTTTATTAACCATATAATATAAAAATACAAAGAGACATGGTAAATGTCAAACTAATTAACTATGGGTTAAAACTAAAAGATAAGGTTAATAATGTGACCCAAAAATATCTAAAACGAATTGGTAGAGTGGATTTTGACCATCCCCACATTTGAATTTTAATAATACACTTTGCATCCATTATAAACTAATTATGAATTTATTATAAATTAATACTTTAAGTTTTTCTTAAAGGGCCCCTCCTCCCCCTTATAAAAGGACCCCACTTATAACCAATTATTCATACCCTAAAAGACTTTTGGTTCAGCCAACACCTGCCCAAATACTCTCTCAACTACCCTCAATTCTACCTAGAGGCCTTATTTTGATCATAATGCCAACCTAAGGAGCCCTATTGATCAAATCAAAACGAAAGAACCCGAAGAATAGGTAGTGTTTTCACCAAACTTTTTCAAGTTCATTCTTCTTCAACTTCTTATTTATTTGTTATTTCTTTTATAAAATAATAACTCTAGTATCTTCTATATAATTTGATGTTATTATAAATATGGTACAACCATATTCAGTATTCTATCCATCCTTTTAATGACATGTCACCATACGTGCATACGTACGGCTTACCGTCTCCACGTCATGGTCTAATTGTTATTCAAAAACATTATTATTTGAATGGGTATGATAATGATATGTAATTGATGTAAATAATAAATATAAAATTATAATGATTATGTATATATGATATACCATCCAATTATATATAATTTTTATATCAAAATAATGATATTGTCGCTCATGTGTACGTACGGACTACCGTCTCAACGAACGCGATGAAATTCATTGCTCAACATATCCATGAAATTATAATTATCATTTGATGATTAAAAATAATGCTTGAGGACTTGATATCATTCTTGATATGAATAAGATACAACATATCTATAACAAACACGACTCATGTAACAAATTATATAAAATAAAATGAGTAAGTTAACACCCGAAATGATGACAATACTAAGATATTAATAACAAATCAATGTTAAAAGATCGTATATGATATCATATCAATGTATATGATATTTGAATAATTTGTTAACAATTATTTCACAATTATACAGGCAGTTATCCTACCCTCAAGTAAGGAAAATTACAAGGCAGGGGTTTATTTCACAATATCTTCATTATTCGAGGTTGTTTATACAAAATTATCTACTAGGACCTCCTTATCATCCATATCCATGTTTCATAAAAATGTATTTCAAAACATTCTTAATATTTTACAGAATATGGGTTAAAGTCATTTATAACATTGTTTGACTTTTTGTAAGATGTTTATAAAGTAATCTTTCTTTAGTTTTCCAAACAAGGTCCTTTTTAACCTTTTCTACAGAATTAAGGTATGAATGTTTTTTTAACTTATACTGTGGGTTCTGCTATTTTCCTACATTATAAAATCATTTAAGCTTCCCGGACAATCTTATAAGAATATTTTGAAAGTAAATGTTTCATTTTATAATTATGTGTCCTTTAAATGATTTCAAAATTAATATTTTAATAATTTGTAAAGGGTACTCTTTATCACGATTAGAATTTTAAATGTTTTAATGATTTATCATTATAAATATTTTCAATTAATGTCCACATTTTCAAAATGATTTTAAGGATTTATTTATATAGAAGTGAATGTTTTGAAATGAGAATTTTTTAAAAAGATTAAAAGTGGTATGGGACACTTTGATTAAAAAATATCTTTTAAATTTCTCCATTTATAAATTTGTAACTTTTAAATGATTTTAAAAAAAGGATATTTCTCTAAGAAAGTTTTACTCATCATTTTCAACTATGTCAGCATCCTTTACTGGATATTATTTTTGATTGAGGTAGATTTATTATAATACAATATTCCATATTTTATTGAATGAGTTATGATATTTTTGACTATGGATGTTCTGTTTTTATACCATTCATGGTTTATGGTTAAAGTATCGACATTTCGTATCCATGTTCTAATCTGAATGTCTATGTTAAGTTTAATCCTTTTCATATGAGGAATTTATTGGACATTGTAAGTGATATGTGGAGCCCACTATATCTCCTCAATGCATCGATAGGTGTCTTGAGACAACTAGATGTGGAATTGGTCGATGCCCTTTTCCAATTTGATATATAGTTTTGGCCGAGGCCTTAATCATTTTTAGATGACTTGGCTGAGGCCTTGAAAAAATGTTTTAGAATGTCTGTCATTATACATTCCCTCATTATGAAAATAATATTGATGGTTCAAGTGGTCATTTGTCTAGTAGAATACATATGATTATGTTTTGGTATAGAATTATTTACTTAGCTCATATTCCGGCCATAAATGTATTCATGTTTATTATTGGTAAAGGGATTGGATTCAATTATTCACCATGATAAATATTTATGTTATCTTCTGTTGTATTACTCACCTTTACTGAGTGTTTGATCTCACCCCTTTCTATGTTTTATTTTTCCCAAGATTCCAAGAAGTGAATTTTGATTGATATGTAGGGTTAAGCTAAGGGAATAATAGAGTTCATAAAGGATTAATTATATTGTGGTGTATGTTATAAAGTATAATATAAAATTCACGTTTGTATTCTATTTTCAATGACTGCTAAACCGATCGGTCCTTCGGGACTTGATTCCTTGTAATAATGCCAATATATTAAAATAATGCACTGACTCTAGGTAACAAGGGTCAGGGAATTACATGATTTATAAGAATGCTTCATGACATGCATAAATTTCAAATTGCGTGAAAGAGGGATTCATGGCATGAAATACAGCATGGATTGAAAAATCAAATAATGCGTTGATGTGATAGGTTTTTCAGTAAAACTCAACCTTGAGAAATTACACAATATGAAAGGGGATTATAAGTCATGTAAGGCCTTGATGCTATATGTGTGTTGTGATTTTCCATCCAAACATGTTTTTGTCAAACCTATGGTTGTAGTGAATCTCCTTGAACCATAGTAGACATGAAAAATCACTATAATTAATTTTAGGGATTACAATGTCATGTAACAATACCTCAATCCCTCATTTGATCTATTGAGGTCCATCGTCCATCTAAGCTATGATATATCTCTATTCTTTTGGTTTCATCCATCTGTTTCCTCCTATTTCTCCCTAACATGTTATAGTGCGTCATCTCCAGGTTTCAAATATTGTTTTTGAGGTAGGTTGGTGTGGTTGAGATGCGATAACCAAGGCTTATTGTTGTTTTTTAGGAGTGGTGATAATGATGTTATTTTTTGATTTGTTCTTGTGTCAAGAATTTCAACAACTTTTCGAGGTAGGGGAATCGAAGTTCTATCGTTAATTTTGTGCAAACACAAAGATCACATTACAAAACCATTTAGATCAAAATGAAATTGACATAACAATTATAGGAACTAGAATGAAGATTTGTTATCCATGTTTTAATGTTTCTTTATACCAAGATAATGGTTTTTCCATTTGATTTTCTAGATACATTTATAATTATGCTCTGATGGATTAGAATGTTGTTCTTAATGAAAATAGGTACATAATTTTATTCCCTAATTAACTAATAACTAATTGGATAAAATATAAAGAGACATGATTAATTATTTTTTTGTTGTCAATGTAATTATATAATAATAAAATATATGAAAGTATACATGTTTAAATTAATTAGTTGATGAACGTAAACAATGTTGATTATTTTTTATAGAGGATTAAAAGTATGTTACATTTATTTCTTAATTAATTTGTTGACATCATAAAAATAGTATTTCTCATGGTTTATCATAGTTGGATTGTGATAAAAATGAATAGGTTGATTCATGATGGAATAGGATCCCATTTTGGGATAGATATAATGCCCTTTTCTGCCTAACTCTCCATCATGAATTTAAAAGCTGATTACATTATTCTTTTGAGACTTGAGAGATCATTTTGAGAGAATGATGAATTTATTATTTTAGGTTCAAGAAACATTTTTATTAGTTCCTTCTACATGTGATATTTTTTGGTACGAGACTTGTGGTCATGGGGGTTGGGATACCAGGATGTGACATGAGCCAATGATAGAATATCCAAGAGATCTATTGTGATATGTAGTGGAAGGGAGGCCTGGTGGTTCTAGTATAAGATCATTCCTTGAGAGAGGAGATTCATCAGTTCATGCATGTGTTTGTCAAGGAGGACACAATGAATTGTGTAATGGGTTTAAGCCAGGCATACTAATTTTTGTAAAGGTGGAAGATGTTGATTCTATTGTTTGATTATCTTCTTTACATTCACTAAATCGTAAGGAAGATGTTCTGGATTACCATATTTCAGAAATAGGTTAAGATTAATGTGGTATTCCACATTCTTTCTATTTTTATCTTCATGAGGATGGATTGATCTATTCAAATAATATTGGTGGAAAATATTTTATGGGTAGCTCATCTACCCATAGTGTTGTGGCCATTTATGTTTTGTAGTGTAGAATTATTTCCACGAATACCTAGAAATTTTGAAATGAGAATTTATTATATAAATAAATAAATTATTTCTAAATCATTTGTTTGGAGTTGGTGGGATGAATAGATGCATTTGTGACATTGAGAATAAATGGACTTAGTTTCATTTTTTTCTAGAGGTATGGAATATTATCTTGAGGCTCATGAAATATAATTTTGTAATGATAATGGTAAATTAATGTTATAAAAATTAATTACTTTAATTTGAAATTGATGGAATCGGATAATGTAACATAATATATATCATTAAATAATTTTCCCTTATATTATCTCATGTTCTACCAATGGAATTAGTTAGTCTAAGAAACTTTAGATGTAGTTGAGTCTGAGACTATGTTATACTGTAGTGTGGTTGTGATCTATATTATATTTTGTACATTTGTGTTTCCATATGTCACTCCACCTTGTTAGTTAGTTTTATAGACACCACGAGGAATCCGAGCCCTGTGGGGGGGGGGGGGGTTCCTGAACATCTATATTTACAGATGGATGGATAAGTACCACCATTGGATCTACTCTTTTATCATTATAGATACTTGTGTTGGTATTCACAATGATTATTTTTTCCCATATATGTCTGTATAAGGCTATAATAGAATATTCTTATTCACGCACATATATTTTAGATATAGTTACATATAGAATTCTATAGGTGTAACATGTATAGGCTGTGTTGGCCTATGGATCATTACACAGGGTATGGGCAGGGATTTCCTGGCGTATAATTCTTGATGTACGATACACATAATGAGAGATGTGGTAGTTCCTAGAATCATCATTGTTAATTTGGTTATGTAGATTTGGTGGTATGATGCATGAGGTGCATGTTGACAATTGAGGAGCATGTTTTGTTTCATCGACTAGGTATCTGTGGGAAATCCTTTTTGGAGATTGATTCTTAGGACATGTGATGTTGGGGAAATGTGGCAAACCAGTGGGGGAGATGAAGTGGGGTAACCATGGAATTGTTTATTATATTATAAACTATTGTATGGGATTCTTGGGGATAATATACATTTTACTAGTGGGAACATTCTACACCTATTTAGGAGGAATGCTACTTTCAATTGTTGTCCACTATGCAATAGCATGATTTCATTACTTTATTGTGAGAGGTTCCAGAGAGGTTCCTATTGAATATACTATCATACTCACCCTATGTTGTAAAAACTGTTCATCAGGTCAATTGCATAAGGATTGAGATCAGGCTGGTTACTACTATATATGAGGTTTTTCTTGGGCTATCTGGACCTTAGGGTCTCTGCCGATTTTATACTCTTTGGGACATTCATTTTATATTACATGGTTTTAATTTTGTGTGACATTATATATGTTTATTTTGATATTTTATTATATTGTAGAATGAGAAAGAGTTGGTTGGTGTCCAACTTCTTTTTTTCAGTTTCACATGTTTTCTCATAGTGGTTAATTCCTCCTATTAGTGTGATTACTAGACCCTCAGTGCTACTCACCCACTTGGGGCCTATTGGATAAGAGACTTTGGGGGACATTATATATCTTCTAACTTTTCAGTATAAGGAGGGGTAAAATTTTTGGGGTGGGGGTCAGGAAATGTAAAACCATAGTTACTAAAACTGAATTCTAAATTATGAGTATTTAATTTCAAAAATCGTGGAAAATGTGACAATATTAGCTTTCTAAAATGAAATTATATGACCGATATCATAAAAGATACACAAAAGTGAGCTTAAAAGAACAACTATTGATTTTTAATTTCTGACCATTTTAAGATAGTTGTTCAACTGGAATAAATATACAATATTAACAGAATTATTAAATATAATGTTTTTATGGTAATTAATCTTGTTCTAATTAATTCTTTCAAAATTATGCATTTAATTTTAGAATATAAATTTTTATATCAATTAAAAATTCTTCATGATTTATTTTCATTGATTTTATGTGGGAAAATTTTATATAACTTCTTGTAATTTTAGAAATTTTATTTAGTGATAAAAAACTTTTTTAAATCATTATATAGAAAATATCCTTTGGTAAAATTTGGTTGATTTTATGAAATGATTGAATTTTTATCAAATAGTAAAAAATAACAATATTTACTGAAAATTTTATTTTCCTTTCAAGTATTTAAAATTAAAAATAAATTTTAAAATAGTTTTAAAATATAATTTATTTTTCATTTGATATGAAATAATCCAACTATGGTATATTAAATTGACTTTAATAATGAATTTAGAAAAAAAAATCTTTTTCCTTCAAAAGGATTTTTACATTTTTCTTTGCGCTATTCGATATTAATTTAAAATTAAGCACTCCAAATTCATTTTTTAGTTTAAAAAATAGATTTCATATAATCAATCATGAATTACGAATGTAATAAATAGTTTACTTTTATTTTTATAGAGAAATTGAATATTACCATTTGTAATATTTTTTACTAGTGTAAAGGTAAAATTGAGTAATTAAGGATAAAAATTAAATAATAAGAACTAGAAAATGAACCTAATATGTGGACCACTTTTATTGAATGTGTATGATTTATCCATAGCCATTAATTTTTCAATTATATGGAATTTTTGTAACGATTAAATATCCTTATGAATTTTATAAAATATTATTTAATAAGAAATCCATGATATTAGAAGCCAATAATTATTAACTATAAAATTATTAATAAGGTTCTATTTAGAAGATTGTTTTGAGTATAAATAAAATTTTGAAATTTAATATATTTATCTATAGTATCTTAGATTATTTTTATAATTTTATAAATAATCACTTAAAGTGATTACATAATGATGATGAAATAGTTATTTAATTAATGGGGATATCAAATAAATGTTATTAAAAATATTAAAATAAATATAATATGAGTGAAATAAACATATTTAAAAAATGACTTTGACATGTTAATGATTTATTAAAATATATAGTTCCAATTTATATTTAATTATTAATTTATTTGATATTAAATGTATGTAATATTGTTAAATATATCCATAATTATATTTGAAATTAAATAATAATTTATTAAATGATATAAAATACATAAAAACAAAAATACATACATGTGATTTATATAATGACTATAATGGCATATATTGTCCATTTATGGGTTATTTGCTATTTTATTGTAAAAATATAGTCCCCCAATGAGTTATAATCCTTGATGTCATGGTAAGACTTAAACGAGTTAAATATGTTTTAAAATAAATGAAAATGGTATAAAATTGATATAAAGATACCTAAAAATTATTTTGAGAAATAATTTCAACCCATAATGATATTATATTCAAAATAACTCACATTTGATCTTTTCTAATTTGAACATTAACTAATACATGTTAAATATTTTGAGAGATTACATGATTGTCCCTCCCATCTCCCATAAAATAGAACTTCTTATTCTTAACTAAATTCCCTTAATAATCAATTTTATTCATATATATGTACTAGAAAAACATTATATAAACTATAAATAATTCTTTATGACATATTTTTGTCATAATTCCACCCTTAGTGTTCATAAGGTGTTAAGGAAAGGATGTTGTGCAAGATTATGTATAATTTCATCTTCTTGTTTCTATTTTATTTTTCCATAATTCACATGAAAATCTTATTAAATAATGATATCATAATATAAATATTATCCTCAATATACTATGATATTATTATTTTTTCAGAATAACATATATCCTTCTACACTTTAATGAAATGTTAAATGAATTCATTGTCAATTTGTACAGTCTCCTCACGACCTGATAAAACTCATTTACTTCAATTATCTACATTGACTAGTAATAATTATTGTATTAATATTTATATATTATATATATGAAATATTAATCATTATGGAATTAATAAATAATCATTTACATTATTACGTTTCCATGCAGTAAAAAATGATTACGTCTTTCATGAATTTCTGTGGACTATTATATCCATGAAGCAATGTGGATCATTTTTTATCCCCACATAACATAGATTATATATCATTTAATATATAAATAATTTATATTATATTAAAACTATCAAGATCATATTGTCAATATAAAATAATACTTTCTTTTTTCAATAATGATATTTGAAATATGTAAACGTAACTCATGCATATGTATAACATACCACCTCCATGAGAGTAATTTCAGTAAGTTCTCTTAAAAATAAATAATGTATTTATTTAAAATTATAAATTATATATAGGAGAACCAATATTTAATAAATATTATTCATCATATTATTAAGTGATATCTACATCAACTATACATAACCATCCAAATAAATTTTCAACATTGGAATGGTTTTTTTTCAAAACGTCTAATGGGAACATAAAAGATTGACATAATGTATATAATAAAGAAATGAGAGATATAAAAAATCTACAAAAATATAGAAATTATTCCCTCTATTTTTTTAATAAACATTGTTTAATATTTGAGAATATAATGAATGTTTTTAATGTTTCAGTCTTAAGGTAAGGGGCACATTATCTGAAAAACATTTTCTAAAATTATTTACTATGTTAATTTTTTTAAAAAATATCTTTCAGATCCTTGTTTTTATAATTATTTTTTTTTGTTTTTAATTATAGATTTTTTTTTAAAAAATAGAATATATCCCAGAAATTATATCAGAAATCATTCTTTTTTATTGTTTTATGGAATAGATATTCATTTAAAATCAATATTCTAATATTCACTTAAAAAAGGTCAGAAATGAATTATTTTTTAACTTGTATAACTTGAGTTCCATTTCTCATCATCAATATTGTATAATTAATTGACGTTTACTTTACACATTTATCGATTTTTGAATGAATATTTTAAATGTGTAACCACATATAATTTATTTTAAAAAAATTTCAAAATTGAATAACTATTTTCTTCAAGAATTATTGTAATGATCATTTTTTCAATGAATAACCCTCTATACCTTATTATGGGTACATTGTTCTTATAAATGTGTTATTAAATGAATGGATTTTTCCGATATAATAAATTATTTCCATTAGGGATTTATGGATTTTTTTAATGTTTGATGATGTAAATTGAGTAAATATATTGTTCTATTTATGATTTTTTACATTAGAAATATATGTTAAATTGTTGACACATTATAATATATATCGGGGCTTGTTCACTATAATATCTATCTAATGTGACTGAAATATCTTATATGATGTGTTGGGACCCATTATATATCATGAAGTATGGATGATCCCGATATAGCATATATGAACGTTTGATCCCAAGTATAGCTTATAAAAAAATTAGTGAGCCTAATATAGCTAATATGAAGGTTTGATCCCCATTACAACATATGATTAATTGGTTATCACAATATATATTATATGAAGGGTTGAACAATATTATAGAACATGAAAAATTGGTGAGCTCGATATTTTATATATGAAGGGTGAGCCCCATTAGAGTTCTCCAATTCTTGGGGAATAATTAAGTTATCCCGAGAATTATATTTGAAGTTAGTCGTGTTTTTATTCAAATTGCAATGAATTTTAATGTATTTTAAGAATATGATATTTTTTTAAATATTATTTTTTATTTTTTATTTATTAGTTGTAATAGTTCTATTTGATTAAAAGTGTATTTTTTCATGTGAAATTGATTTATTCACTCTGATAACATTTATGAAGATATTATGATTTTCAACAGAGAAATATGTTTCTACTTTTTTGTCCCATAAAGGTGTATTTATGATCATCCCAAATTTTTAATATATATTTAATAATATTTTCTTAGACGAGGATGTGTTCCTGATCAAATTTCAGACGATATGAGATAAAAAATACAAATGATTTAACATAATTTTTTTCCTTTGGTAGTACATAAAGAATATCGATATTTACTTTCAACTATTAATATAAAAGTTTTAATATATGATTTTGTCTAAATCCTCTAGAAATTAAAACCTAAAAGTTATTTGGTGAAAGGAAGCGATTTATAGAATTAAAATAACATGAATATTTATATTTTAATTGCACTTTATAACTATTTATAAAAACACTTAATCTAAAAACTCTGATCCTCTTCTAATATTAAAAATAATAAATGTAAATTTTTCATGTTGATAATTGTGAAAAAAAATCTTTATTTGAACAATATATTATGAAAATTGAAAATTTGGATCACATATTATAACTTAGCCCTTTTACATTTTTTATAATATTGACACCAACACTTGTCCACAAGGAGTCATAAACAAATGGTTCATAAAGATTGACATCGTCTCCAATTATATCAAGTATCTCATATTACAAATTAGGTCATCAAAATCATACTTTTTAAATCTTATCTTGACGAAAATCCATTAACATCTTTACTTATAACCTTTAGTAAAGGAAATGAATATATGGGTGAGCTTAGTTTCCATTAATGTTAAACATAATAATTAATAATTTAAGGTCATAAGTGGGAATTATGGTGTATAAGGGTATGATTAAATATTCAAATTAGATTAATGAATAATAAAATAACATATACCCATCAAAATATGGGTGAGAAAAAATAAAACAAATTTCAAAGGAAAGATTCATAAAATTATATAATCATGATCTATGATTTATAAATCAATATTATTATTAAAATTATATTCCCAAATCAGTAATTGGTATCATAATTTTACTATATGATTATATCATATCATTGAACAATTTCATAACCGTTTGAAAACATGAAAAATTTGGAATATCATTATATTAATCATTAAATATAATTATCCAATAAACATTACTAATACCCAACACATGTGAGCACTATCTAGGAACTCCGATCACCTAAACTATATATCGGATCAGTAGGGACATCATTGGAGCACCCATTATTTATAATATCTAAGTAAAAAAGAAATAATTAAGAATATAGGGAATTCTATTTAAAAAAAAAACTGGAATAACATTTATCATTTTTTGAAAATGACTATCTTGTAGAATGTAAATGTATTCAATAAAAAAAAATTTAAATAATTTTTAATTGAATAAGGGTAAATGGATTCCATATATTTTATGAAAATTGAATAACACTTGGATAGAAAAAATGTTTTAATAAAATATTTTTGAATCACTATTAACGCATGTAAAATAAACAACATTCATAATAATAATTTTGAAACATTATGAACCCATGTAAAAGAAATGGGATTCTTAACAACTTCTTTGAAATATTTTTAATACATATGAGAAGATTTCGGATAGTATAAATAAAAAATATCCCCAGTAAAGGATATGTTACAATAATGGATTTGGATATTGAATAATCAATATAACATTACAAAATAATTAATTTTTTTTTTAAAATAACATCTTAATTTTTTATATTCCATTTAAAAACATTCAACACCATCAAAATAATTTTTTTTAAAACTATTTTTAAAAATATAGTGAAATATTGAAAACTATTTTGAAAAGCGTCTTGAATAAATTTCCTTTCATATTTAAAAATATATTTTTAAAACATCATTGAATTCATTTTGGGAAACCATTTCTTTAAAAAAGTATTCTTCAGAAAAAATATTTTTAATAAAAAATTATTTTCAAATCATCCGTACTTAATGATAGAGAGAAGAGGTGAAAACAAGTAATATCATGATATAATAATTTAATAAAAAAAATTATGATATTCAGTTAGAATAAGTTAATAATATCTAGAAATTAGCTACTTAATCACTATTATACCCGATAAATGTTGAGATTCTAACATAAATGTCTAATTTTTTTTAGTAAATTGATTTTTAAGATCACGAAATTATATAAATGAATAAAATATAGAATATCATTATAATAATAATTTTAATTATATAACATTTAAATGGATCATAACTTATGCCTTATGAAACAAGATATGTGTAAAAAATAAAAAAACATGACAAAAAATTAAAATTGAGAAAAAAACATGTTACCTCTTTGGTAAGAGTTAAACCATATACCGCATTTAAAAGTTATTATTAATATAATTTTAAATCCTAATATATTTAATGATAATATTTATAAATTAATATCAATGTAATATTAAATATCATAAAAATATGTTGTGAATATGTAATGTATCTTAGATAAAATAAAATGAGATGAGACGAATTCTTACTACTTGACAAACATTAGTATTATGAGATCAGTGAAAGAATAAAATATATTTGACCAGGTAATACAATGATATAAATAAAATAATGATATAATATTTTATAGGATAGTATATACACCTCACAAAAGGAACAAGTGTTGAATATGACATACATCTCATAGAAATAATCGAGATTCTTGAAATCCCTCTACTTTATGTATTCACTCTAGGACTACTTATTCGAGACACCAATATAATAAATATAATTTTGGTTTAAATATATCATAGAAAAATATTCACATGTATCATACCATTCATAATTTTATATTTAATTTATATTACCCATTTATTTATAATTCATTGTTAAATATACATTTCAAGTATTTACCTTTTTGGTTGTTTTGTATATGTTTTGTCTTTTTATTTTTTTTTCATTTTAGATTGATCATAATTTACTAATTTATATAATATAAAACAGTATATATATATATATATATTAAATATTAAATATATAATAATTATTATAACCTATTAAATATATAAATAAGAAATCAAATAACTCGTTAATGGAGAGTGTAGTCTATACATATCCAAGATCAATGTGTCCATTTTCTAGTTGTATTGAAAAATATATATAGTATATATATATATATATATATATATCTGTGTGTGTGTGTGTCTTAATATTAAAAAGTTACTATGTCTTATATATACCTTATGTATATAACACACATTCCAAATACATTATATGTAAAACTTGATAGAATAACATCACTATGCGAGGTAGTAGTCATCCATACATAAGAACAAAATTATCGCATTCTCAAAAAATTAAAATCATAATGGTCATATTATATAATTATTTAAAATGTGTCAATATTTCAAAAAATGATAAATATCATATATAAACATCATTTCAATCATCATTCCCAACTTTGAGAGGTGGTAATATATGATGGAACAACATCAGTTCACGAGGCAGTAGTCTTTCCTCAACCCTAATGATTTTTGCATATCCAATTTGATTAAATATTATGGTGTTCATTGTTATAGACATTACATAAAAACATATTAGTAAAAATTATATATATATTATTTTACATAACATTTAAAAAATAATAATTTAATAGGTTTTATGGATAAATAAAAGAAAAACATTTGTTTACGAATGTTACCACTTATTTGGGTAACATTTTTTTGTTTTGATTGAAGGACTTAATTTGATTGATTTATGAACAAATTGGGGATTTAGGATTTGATAAAGTAATTTTTAAAGTCATATAAGAATTTTTGGGATGAGAAAACAATAATCTTAGTATTTTATTAGCGGGGAGAGTGATTGCACATTTAAAGATGAGGATGAGTGGGAATCTTTTTAATTTTAAAATTAAAACAATATTTGGATATCTATATTATATCATGTACAACATATATTGAACAATTTATTAATCCATGCGAGAAAAAATATATGTATTCTCTAAAAATTGGGTTTTTGATAAATGTTTAGGTAATTATGAACCTAATTATTATTGTTTAACCACTATGTAAATTATTTTTACCTCAATTGATATTATTAATTTTCCTTGAAATTAGTAATATTTTTTTCAAAAACATTGTTTAGCATATTATAAATTAGAAATTATTTTTAATACAAATATAAACATCATTTTTCAAATTCAAATAATATAAGTGGTAGAGTATAATTTTAATCTAATCGCGTAGACACAATGATAAGGTTGTTTGGTAATATTGATGTGTGAAAAAGTTAACAATGTTTTTATAAATAAATTACACAAAAATAATGATGATAATTAATTAAATTATATTTTTATATCTATAATTTTTTTTTAACCTTAAACCAATTTACAATATTATTTAACATTATAAAATATTCAGATTAAAAAATATTATTGAATTAAAATTACACATTTTTCACTACTTTTCAAAAAAATATAATCTCATAAAATTTCAAAAAATTAATGCATAATATAATATTGTAATTAATTCTTGAAAAAATATTTTTTTAAATATATATATATATATATAATTTCTGATATTTAATTTTTTAAAAAGTCATTCATTGGATTGTAAAGGAATTTCATTTTCGAAAAAGACTACTTTTAATTTCTAAAAATATAATTCTTTTTAATTTATTCCAAAAAACATATTTGTTGAAATAAAAAAGATATTATTGAATATCTAAAATAATATTTTCCTTAAGAACATTTTATAATATTTATTAGATTAATTTATTAAGATAATACTATTTTGTGGAAGAATTATTGATTTTTATAAAGCCAATCCATTATATTCAATGGATTTATTTTTTCATTTCTATTTAATCTCTCACCAAATAATTAATTATATAATTTGTTTAAAAAATATATTCGTAACTTTGGTAGTAATTTTTATCCATTCCAATATAATGTCTAAGTGATAACTACCATGATATATAATAATATTATTTGTTTATTGATGTCCAGTAACAAATATCCTTTCATATAGCATAATCTATCAATGGAACTCAATGTTCTATGTAATGAAATATTAAATTTTTGTTGTATATAATGAAAGCCAATTGGGTCATTCAATATACTACAAGTTATCATATAATTTATACTAATTTAAAAGAAGTTATTTATTCAAAACTAGTTATGTAATATCATATTCCCCTCAAAGTATATTTCTCTCTAAAATTTTATTTTGGTTAAAAATAGATTATGATTTTTAGAAATACATTGTTGAATCCCATTTCATAAAAATAGAATATATAAATTACCCCTAAAAAGGGGAATCATAAATAATAATAGACACCTTATGATATGCATTAACAGGATTCATTATAATGATAAAATTGGTTGTAACTGAGGAAATCATAAATAATTCTATATATTGATTGATGTCATTGATAAATATACAATGCATGATCAATGGAATATTATTTTCATCATAATAGTAAATTTACGATCGTTGAAAAGTATATCATCTCATTATATATGATGTTACTATAATAACATTATTGTTTCTCGATAATTTTCAAAAAGATAATAAATTTTATTACCAACTCGAATAGATGAATGTGGAAACATACTTACTTTTAAAGAATAATTTCCTTCATTAGGAGCATTCCATAATAATATCATATTTTTAACAAAAAAAAATGTATTCATGTTGTTTTTTAAATTTTTTGAATACTAAAATTAAAATGTAATTTTAAAATAACCATAATAGGTATAACTTTTTTATAACAATTGTTATTAAATAAATAACAACCCAAAAATGGCTATAACATGCTATGATATTTACAATGATTAATATACATTTATATAATACAGTAATAATCCAAATTCAAAAGTATTACCTAATATTGGAAATCAATCATTAGATAAATAATTTACCCTCGAAATTCCGCAAACATTACTTCACAATGTACAAAACGCAATGATTATAAAAATATTGAAATATATTATTCAAAATAAATAAAAAATTATTCTTTAAATAAAATCCCATTGTTCTCGAAATTAAATTAATATTGTCATGTAAAAATTTGATACCAACCAAGACAAGGTGTAGGATAGTGGGAGGTATGAAATTCATATCGTCCTTTGGTCATGGGTCAATTCTAGATTACCATTATATATGTGAAAGACTATCATCTGATCTTTAGGTTGCCCTTTTTTATTTAAATATTAAAAAAATATTCACAAATACATTTCAATACATTTCAATCCTAGTGGTTTCAAATACCACAACCCCAAGAAATATATCTTAAAATTTCATTTATCCCATTATGAAATCATAACCTAGAACCTAAATTATATGTCTTATACATTGTACTTATGATAATTATTTTTCTTATTGACTTATGATTTTATCTATTACTCTTAATATAATACCAATTTTAAACATCATAATATCAAAATTTATCTAATACATCCTTTGACACAAACTATAAAATGTTAGGGCCATCACTCCTAGTTCCTATGTTGAAAACATAAAAAATATATTTCCTTTATTTATTCTGATAGTTGTAACACAATATTATCATTTAAACATTAAAAATATCTAATGGATATCATGGATCACATAAAAAATCTTGTAAATATTATGTTTAGTATTTTAAATAATTTGGAATGAAACATAACAATTTGGACTCTTAAAAATATGGTTCAAAAATACATACATCATCTACCATTATATATAGCTTCTATTATTTATCATTTATTTACAATCATCATCCCTATGAAATCCATTATTGAAATAAATCCTTTAATATCATTCCTTATAACATGGAAACATGATACATGTTATGTGTGAGATTAAAAGATCTTTTAGGTTAAAAATAATAACTACCAATTAAATTTCATCAATGAGAATAATATTTATAAGAAAATGATGAAATAATCAACGTGAATGAGTGAATCATAAAACAAATCAAACTGATATGAAAATAGGGAAAAGTAATGAGTCATCAGAATTAATAATAATTATCCATGTGATATAAATTATGATCATAATAATAATTAAAAACATAATGAATGGATAGATAAAACATAATGGTATCTTGGAACATCTTCTCATAGAACCCCTATATTCCCCATAAAAACCCCTTAATGAAATCATACAATTTAGAATAACCATATAGAAATCAACCAATATAATTTTATGGGGAACATAATTATTACACAACAAACTGTTGGGTTTTTTAGGTGAACACATCGTATAATCTATAATGTTCTCACAAAATGAAATATAAGAATACATATCATTTTTAATGTCCATGAAACTATTAATTAACAAATAAAATTGGGAATGCATCTCATCAAAACAAATTTAAAACACATAATACTTTTTAGAACCTGATTAATCCATGGAAGGGAAATAAGTTATATAAAAATCAAAATGAATCATTGTTAACATATTGGAATAAAATAGAAACTATAGATATATATTTGATACCTAATTAAAACAGGGAAAATAAATGGGTTTCATAATAATATCTTTGAAACATGAATTTCCCCTAGAGAATTAATGGCTCTCTAATAATCACTTTGAATGGAGCTTGACCCATAGAAAAGAAATAGTTTCCATCACAATCACTTTGAAATAATATATATCCATCATGAATATAATTATGGAGGAATCAATAAATAATATCCCTAATAGAGGATGTGTTTTTATAAGGACTTTTTTTATTAATGGTTGTACCCCTAAAAGGCAATTTAATACAATTTGATGAAAATGACCTTTTTACTTTGAAAACCACTTTTAAATTATAAAACACATTCAAATATATTTTTTAAAAAACAAAATTGGAATCACATAAATAAATTTTTTAAAATATTTTAAAGCATATAATGTTAATTTGTTTTGAATCTGTACTTAAAACTTCATTTTTAAAAAATTTATTAAAATATTTTTAGAAAAATTGACTTTTAGAAGATATTTTGTCTAAAGAGTTGATTTTTAATAAAAATATTAATTTAAAATATTGTGTTTATAAAAAGAGAAAACTGTCCTCAGATATTTTGAAATCCTGAAATAAACATAGGTGGATAATATTAATGAAATATACTAATAGGTATATAATAATATTTCAACATTGGTGATATAATCACAAACAATCTCTATAATCGAGGATATTTTAAAATAAAAATCATACCAATTTGGTAACATTTAATTTTAAGCCTCATGGATAAATAACATTTAATTAAACACATAATTTAATGAGATTGTTAAAATTCATGATATAATATGTTCATGGGGTAGTGAATACCCCTTATAAAATAATATAGGTGTATTACAAAACAAAAGTATCAGTAAAGCAAAATTGTGACAAAAATCCATTATTTCTTTGGTATCTATGAAACCATAAACACTATTCAAGATAAATTACTAAATATCAAATTAAATACTAATAAATTTAAAGATATTAATCAAAATTTAAATTAATTTTTTTTGTATTTTTGTACAAAACAAAAATATGTTTGGAATGTGGCATGTATCATATTGAAAAAAAAATAAAATGAGAAAAACTCGTACTAATTAGGATAAATTTGAATCATGAGGTCCCTGAAATATTAATATAAATTGAAAATTTTAATATCATTAAATATATTTAATTTTTTATATAATTTATAAATTTTATTTATATACAACATATAAATGAGGGAGTGATGAATATGGAATATGTCTCAACGAAATAAATATGAGACTAGAAATCCCCTACCATATGTTAAGACTCAAAGAGTACATGTTCAAACATAATTTATAATAAATATAATTTTATTATACAACTATCATAAATGTATTTTCATTCATATTATAAAATATATTATTTTATCATTCCATTATATATCAGGGTTATTGACAACTTCCGGTTAATGTTGCATTTCATGTAATAATCACTCTCTTATTTGTATCTGTTTTAAATTTTTATTTTTGATCCATATAAATTAGTGATTATTTATTCATTAAAACAATTTAAACCATGAAATATATATATATATATATAATATAAATTGTATACAAGTGTTACGATAATATATATGAGATAAAAATAGTAAATAAAATAAACTGTTTATATAGAAGACTTGTCGTAAGTACATATCGATGGTGTCTACATTTTCTTATTGTAGTGATTGAAATAAAAGAAATTTTCATTAAAATATATTATTATTGTCATAATATAATTATTATGAATTATATATCAAAAATTAATATTACAAACATCCCTAACACATTTTATGTAATGAGTGAACGAATTACATCACATTGCGAGGTGGTAGTCCACCATACATAAGCATGATATTATTTTATTAAAAAAAATTAAAGCATAATGTTATGAGTTATATAATAAGTATGAAATAAAACGTAAATCATAAATATAATAAATATACATTATAAAAAAATTCATATTTATATCTATCCTTGAGAGGTAGGGAGTGAAGAACAAAAAACCTCAGCTCGTAAGGTGGTAATCTTACATAATCAAAAATGATGATTGTGTACCCAATTTCATGTATGTTTTTGAAGTTTTATGTAATTGAAATAATATAAAAAAGTAAGATATTTAGTATAATTATTGTTTATATAATATTGAAATAAATATTATTAATTGATTTTAAGGAAGAAATTAAAAAGAATCCTTTTTTGATGAATGTTACCTCATATTTAGGTAACAACTAATTATTTGATCTAATGGAAATTTTTAGTCTTATTAATACAGAATGTGATGATTATATAATTTATGTAGGGGTATTACGATGTAATTTATTGAATTTTTGGATATGTAAATAGACATTATAGATGTGTATAACTGGAGAAAATGAAAGACCATTTATAGTTGAGGGGGACTAACATTTTAATATATTTGAAAAGGTATACACTATTGGGAGGTATGCATTACGTAATGTCCTTACAATAATTAAAAAAAAATAAAAACATGTGGGAGAGTTTCTTGAAATTTAAGGGTCTCACAAAAAATTAATTGATCATTTATTAATGATAAGAAAACAATAATAATAACAATATTACATAAGAACCATTTAGGAGAATAACATTATGAATTATAATGGATGTGGATAAGAATGAATTTAACAAATGTAAATATATTAATATATATTTAATATAAAAATGGAAGGTTACATACAATAACATTAGAATATGTCTTTAAAATATAGTGATATTATAGAGGTACTATGTAAAATCCAAATATAAGAGTTGGGTCTTAGAGTCACATATAATATTTGTACAGAATGAATTTTTCATTAAAATTTTAGATCATAATTGAAAGCAATATAATTTTATTGGGAATGATTATAATAAAATTAATATTGAAAATAGAGGAAATATATATAAATTGTTTTTATTGGGGGAAAATGAATATGAAAAAGAACGGTATACAGATATCCTCTTTCCATAGGACAAATATTTTCTTAAAACTTTTAAGCCTCATGTATTACTAAATTATTGCTATAAACACAGTCATTTTAAAATAAGTAATAATTATTTATGTTATTCATGAATAATTATAGTGATTAATATATATATATATATATATATTTATATATATTACATTATTTTTTTCATGATCATGTGGTTAAATGACATTTTTATTTGGATTAGCTAGTTTATTTTAACATTTACATGATTTTACTCATTTATATGTTTTCTTCAGTTAAATTTCCATTAGATAGTTAAAAATTAGAAAAAACATTACACATTATAAATATTGAATTATAATAATATATGAATATTGTGAATATTAATAAATAAATAATTTACTCATATTTCAATAAAACAAATGATTAAAAGGATCTTCAATGTTAGAGAGTGATATATATTATGTATATATTGAAAAAAATGATTTATCATGTTAATATCATTCATTCCATAATAATTTTTTTATAATTTCTTCTAGATTGATTATTTATATATGAGTATGAAAATATAATAATATAAGAAGATGATTGAAATGGATGAAAATATAGATAAGCGTTACACTTTATTTTTTCACTCCTTGAATAAGGACATAATACCATAGAGTCTTTATGCTTTACAAACAAAATTTTGCATTGGGTTCTACAATGACATAAGTGGATGTAATTTTAAATAAATTGGTCAATGAAAATTATTATTAATGTCATTTTATATTGTATGGGTGATTGAGGTTATTTATATTTAAATAGATGGATATTATAACTAAATATAATATAAAAAATATTATTTCCAAATATAACATATCATATTATTTTTTATCTAATTAATTAATTTTTTTTATAATTAAATATTTCTCATGATATCTAAATAATTCAATAACTGAATTCAATTATTTACTCAAAACATTGGATCAAAAAATGTAATATAGTATTCTTACGATATAAATTATCATTTCGGAATTCATAAATTATTATTTTTGTAATTTAATTTTTTTATTGTTTTTAAATAAATAATATATATAAATAAATATATTCATCCTCATGATAACCCCTCTAGGATTAATGAATTTATTGTTACATAATTATTATATCATAAAACTTCATTGTTTTCAAAACACATGTTCGAGTAATTTTAAAAATACTAATGTCATTTAAATAATATAATAAATTCAATGATGTATTTTTTGGACATGGTTAATAAAAAATTTAATTATTGTTATCAAAATCACATTATATCCAATGTATTTTTTAGAATTATAATTTTTTACAAAATATATTGAAATACACTATATCAATAATATATTTTTCAATTTATTAAGTCTCTCATTGAGATATTTATTGTAAATAATTACAGTGAATATATTTTCTTATTTTATTAGTATAAAATAGTATTTAAATGTCATTTTCTATTTTATGTTTTTGAAATTATAATCAAATAGCTATAATACCATTATAAAACAAACTATAGTATACCTAATTGATAGGTAATTATCCCCAAATTTCTAGGATATTATTCTAATTTTAATATATTTTTTCACATCCAATAAATACAAAAAATATCACTAATTCGTCATTCATTTTAATTTGTATAAAAATTGTATATTCTTAACAATAACATTATCTCATCTGTAACTATATTTTTTTACATCATGTTTGTAAATGTTCTAATTCATTGGGGATGTGATGTTCTTCATTAAATCATCACTTATAGATATGTTTCTCATAAAAAAATATTATACATCAAAATCATCATTTCATTTTTAAAATAAAATATATAATGAATCCAAATTAAAAAAATAAATATGATTATTTAATATCATACAATGGAATGATCATATTATTTATTGTGATTTGGGCGATTATAACATTACAAAAATTTAAAAATCCATTGTTTTTTGTATCAAATTTTAAATTCTCCCACTATTTATGGAACAAAGTATTTCCTAAAATGTAATAAATATATTTGAAAAATTATTTCCCACCTGATTTCATTATAAACATGTGGCATGTAGTACTTTTCACTATAATAGAAAAATGGAAAACATAAAAACTAGTGAGCTCAAAATCCTTACAAAGGAAACATATAACATAAGATATGTAGTTATATTCATGAAGTATATATATGGAATGAATAGGTAAATAGTATGAATCTATAATCATAATGATGGTATTGGAAATATATATCATTGAAATTGAAAAAGGATATCACCAATTGAATACTCATATTTAAGGAATGAATGATGTCATACATAAAATACTAGATATCAATGCCTTTCCCAAGACAGTTTATATATCTTCATGAACATATTAGGGGACTCCATAAATAAATTATTTTTTCTATAAAGACATAAATTAATATGATGTGTTATACACCGAAAATAAATAATTTTTTCTACATGAGATAGTTAGATTCAACTAGGGGTTATATAATCCTTGTTGTCAACTATATCTAGTTTATGTCCAATCCATTGACAAAGAGATCCAATGAAAAATAATCATACCATTAACTATAGAATCTTTGGAAGTCTCTAAAAATTTAACATCTTGATAATGATGGATGTAGAATATAAATAAACAATCAAAATTTTATCAAATTATAATTATCAAGAAATTTAATACTTGTCATCATTTATTTAAAATGATAAAATAGTCATACAACTTATGGATAATCAAGGGGGGATCCCAAATAATACTAATTCACCAATCTATGAATCATCATTATTTGAATAGAACAATATGTTAAAGAAATACATTTTCCATTGTAAATATAATATTAGAATTTCTATATTAACATGACCTAATATATGTTAGCTAATATGTGAAAAATTTATTAAATAAAAAAATTATTATACTTATATGTCAATTATTTAAATAATTAGGATAAAAATCCATCAATGGAATATACCATTGAATAATGTTGTAATATTTGATAAACATTGTCACAATAGTATAAATGAATGATACAACCCATGAAGGGGTCACAAAGTGAATTTTTTGTATCATTAAAACATTTCCACCAATTAATAACATAATAATATATTAATATAAATTATTAATCTATTACCATATTAGGGAAATATTATTCAAAAATTAATGGTTATTTTAAGATAATACATTGAAGATCTTTCAGATAAAATGTTCAAATTGATAAAAATAGAAATTTAAGGGTGACAAAAATATATAATTTTCAAACCGTGAAGTGAAAACACGATGAATATTTTTTCAATTAAGAAACTCCACTTTTATTTATCCCTGAAAATGAGATATTATTTTTTAAAATAAATGTGGAATAAAAAACCATTTATTATAAAATGAATATGTTTTAATATTTGAAATCATCCTCATTGAATCCCATTATCATAAAGAATTATAATAAAACATAATTTATATTAATAATTATATTATTCCAAATAATATTTTTAAATATCATATAATAATTTATATATTTTTGGAGAACATAAGATTTGGGATGATTTCTGAATATAAAATAATATAACTACATAAAGGGAGTTTTAATTACCCAACATCCATTCCACTACTAAAACAATTGAATCAATATGCACTCCAAAAATTGATTTTTCTAGTAACTTCCATGAAATAAAAGGATATATATATATATATATTACCATGGTTATTATATAATGTATTTAAATAAAAACTCTCAACCAAAATGAATTCAATGAATTTAATCTGAATTGATACCATTGAAAAACATATAATTTGGGTCATACATTAATCAAAACCCTATAGAAGATAAGGATTTCAATATGACCAAAAATATCATTTTTGAGAAAATAATTTATTGTATTATATTTTGAATATTAACTATATATAGACCATTAATGAAAATTTTTCCATAAATATAATACATATCTCAATGAAGGGAAAATGAGATGAGTTTTTTAACCACTATTTCTAAAATCCATGAAAATAACATAACCATATGTATAAATATATATATATATATATATATATATATATATTAATCAATTATTTAACAGCCCTACTTGTATCCATATTCATTCATAAGTTTCATAAAAAATCATTATCTGAAGGAATTTTTCTTATTTTCAACATCTATGGTTTAGAGTTGTGATTGATTATACTTCTTTAATAATAGTTGGGTTCATGTTTTTTATTATTTAAATGTTAATAATTACTATATCAACTAAAATAATATAAAATATGTTATAATAGGGTTTAGAAATTTATAATTTCGTTTCATTCATGTATATTATTAGATCCCTGAGGATGAAATCAATATTAAACATGTTTTATTGATTTATTACAGAAAAAACGTGTTTTCATTATTAATAATTTATGTATTGATTTTTCCACAAAAAAAAATTAACATAACATTATATAAATATTTATATGATATTACACCAATAATTATTTTCCCACACTGAAATATGGAATCAATTTAGAGTATTTTCAAATTACGAGGTCTTAGTGAACCAAACAGGAACATACCTCGATTTATTGAGTGATTATAAGATGATTAATTTACAATGTCTTTATACAAAATAAATAATGATATTATTTGGTTCATATTTGTTTTTATATTATAATTATATAAAACTATTAAAAAAATAATATATATGGAATTATTAATTATTTTGAATAATGGGTTATCATCACATTAAGCATATTTCAAAATTTTAAATTAATGATGATAATTTTTTTAATATATCATTAATAGGTTTTCCAATTTCATATAATATAACCTTAAGTATATCATATAAATAAAATATATACATAAATAGAATCCTTAATTCAATCCTTGTAATGTGCTTATGGAAAATTAAACATGTCACGCCATTGAGGTGGTAGAATGTGTAACCCACAAAGAACAATCTTGTTTTTTTAATGGATGGTGTATATGAATAAATAATGATAATGAAAATAATATAGTATATTTATATGAAAAAAATAAATTAATATTATTAATAATAACATTTATAATGTTGATAATACTGATGTTGGGGACCATAAGTTTCCCATGAGGTATCATTGATTATGAATATCATGGAATACCTATGGCTAATGAGCCACATAAGTTCATGGTACAACATTCTAGGGAATATAAAATCAAAAATTATCAATGTGCAATTTTATTGATTGACTTTTCTTGATGTGGTGATGATTTAACACATTTATTTGTAATAAAATCATATTTTTCATAAAACAGTTTATTTTTTATAATTATTCAATGCCATTATTCGATAGACAATAATTAAAAAACTGAATAAATATTAGGGAAATATTTTTTATAAAATTAACATTAATTAATTTATAATAATAGATTTTTTTATTTATTAGGTCTATTACACTAGGTTAATTTCAATTTAACATTTTATAATTTTACCTCAAAAATATATCAAATCATTTGTAATTAAATTGAATGAAAAAGAAAAATAGAGAACTCTTTTCATAATATGATATAAAATTTTTCAAATTCAATAATGTGGTTTTCAAATTAAATTTCCAAGGATGTGAAAATATATTTTTTTAATAAGCACAATTATTCACTTGAAAACTATTTTCAGAAAAAAAAACATGATTATGATTGAAATTTCAATATTAATGATTAACTTATCATGTTTTGTTATGTTTATGAGATAAATTGATTTATTTAAAAAAATTTATGAATTATTCAAGGAAATTCATAACTAAATCTAACTAGAAAATACATACTTTCAAGAAATAAGAATAAAAATTGTTTGTATATAAATTAAAGATTTTAATTTTTAACAACCATGTTTGGAATATGTTTTTTATTTAACAATAATAATTCAAAATGATTAATTTTATTTGATACTGTCATATGTTATTTATTTAATAATTTTTAAATGTTTTATTGTATTTGTGAATTGTGATAGAATAATACTATTCAAAATATTAGTAAATCATTTATTTTTTGAAAACATGTCAACAATTTTATAAAACTCCATAAAATTAATAATTACTGGATTTTGATATGAATTATTAAATAATGACATTAATTTTACTTTTTTTAACAAAAAAATTATAAATGGGATCAATTAAAAAATATAATGAAAAAAAATTTATCTAAGAATGGAATTTAAAAATATAGGTAGATATTTTTCATATTTCATATCGTTGAACTTCAAATATTTTTATCTAATAAATAATATCAAATATAATTTATATTTATAAAAAAATATTTATATATATATACATATATTTGTATCATAAAATTTGTATTTTTAAAAAAAAAATACATTTCTAAAAAATTAATGATTATATTAGTAATTTGATGCAATCTAATTGAGTTGAATTAATTAAAAAATAAGAATATATGTTCATTATAAATATATTTAAGAAATTAGTTAATAATATTCATTGTATAAAATTCCACTTATATGATTTTGTGGATTTATTTAGACAAATATATTTTTTCCCATCCATAATTTTGTTTTGAGCTATTTTTTCCCATCTATTTATCCATGGGTTCACCCACATTGGTTAACAAATAGTGAGGTATATTTTCAATTTGGATTTTGCAAAAAACATGATAGGCACATTTTTTGGAAATCCTTGTGAGATAACATTGTGGATTTTTCTTATTATACATGGAGGCACACAAGTTCACTGCATGGCTTGGAAAACTATGTGGGAATGTTTTTTGACCTATCCAGGTCACTAAAATTGGAAAATTACAAATTTCCCTCATCATATATAACCCTTAAATCATCAATAAAATACCCAAATAGTATTTGTAGCCCTAATATATCAATATTATCCTATGTAGACCTCTTGATCATCATTATTTTGGTGGATTTATCCTTGGGACCACAATTAATCTACATGTAAGTCTATTTTCTCATTATTATTTCTTTCTTCTAGAGTTTCTCTTCCTAGTTTCTTATTTTATTCATTTCCAATATATTTTTTCTCTCATAGAATTTGATTTATTTATTTTTGATGAAATAATGATTGTTTTTTAAGGAAACATTTATCGAGTCATATTGTTTTTCAACTGTAGTTTCACAATGGATTCCAAAATTTTACAAGGGTGAGGTCTGTGTTTCAATTATTTTACATTTTTTAGTGAATGTTAATTTCATTCTTTTTGAGTCAAAATTTATATATATATTATTACTATTGTGATTTTTTTTCAAAATGATTAAGAAGCCTATGTGAATATAATGAAAATTATATAGAAAATGTTTTCTTATTTCATGTATTATTAATTGTTGCCTTTACTAAATATATATTAATCCATTTGTGAAGCGTTAAAATATGTTATCAAATATAATTAAATGATTGAATTAGTTTAATGTGGGTTTTCCATGATAATTGTGTTTTTTGTGATGTTGTGTTCTTTATTGTAAACCTTTAATGTGTCTTATAATTGTAAATGTAACATAAAGAATCTTATATAAATTTTTTTAACATGAGGATGAATTTGAAATGTTATTTTCATATAGAATTAGCTGGATTCAAAATTCGTTCTTCCTTTTTTTCATTCAAATTGGGTTTCATAAACAATTCACATGGTGTGGAATATATTTTTAAATGGGTTTTGTGACTTTGTGAAATAGAAAGTGGTTTTATTTTTTGAAAATTGTGGATTTAATGTGGGTTTTGATCATTTGATTAATTTGAAATTGTAAAACTAGAGATTTACATTCATTCTTAAAATTCGTGGAGTGATTTTTGTAATATTGATTATTTTCTAAGATTTTTGAAATAGAATTTGAGAACAAAGGGAATATTGGGTATTTTTCTGGATAACATAGACTAGTATCATAGTAGATTTGTAATAGCATGAGTCCTAGAATATTTTATTAGGATTAATTTTCCAACACTAAAAAACATGTGATACTATTGGAGATCACAATGCCTATATATTAGAGCCCCACAAGTGGCTCCTACATGAGAAAACTATTAGTTTTGGATTAGGTAATGGAGACCACTAGAACATGTGATGTGTTCTTATATAGTTGTTAATGTACAAGGGAATTTTATGTAATTTATTTACAATATTGTGGTTATATAGGTGTGTGGTTCACATTATCATTCTTGTACTAGTTAGATATAAGGATTTCTCATGGTGATATCTTATGACACGATTATTTTGTGATTTTGTTATAGACATCAACATTTGGTATAAATTGTATATGTTTATGTTCAACAAAGAATATTTTTGATAAGGGGTTTCCTTAATAATTGTATCATTATAAATTCATAATTAAACTATATTCAAAAATTATAAAATTATTCCTACAAAAATGTTCATGTTGATTTTTAATCTAGTGTTATGACATGAAATATTTACTTTGGTGGGCATCTTGATAGTCTTTGGCTCACCCCATACCTACACTATTAAGTTTATATAGACATTGGTATGTATAACCCCGCTAAATGTAATATATATCATGGTGGTGATGGTTGATCTAATTGTAATTGATCCATTTCATACATGTGTTGGTGGTGGGGATTGACAGTGATTTCCTAATTTTTTCATGGATTATTTTAGTATAGTTTTTCCCTTCATGTTTCAGAATTTTTAGTTTTGGGTAATGTTATAAAACATTTAATTGGAATATGTTCCCTCATTTGGTTGTGGATACTTGTTTTGTTATTTTAATTATGGTTTTTTATTCTGGTTACAGATATTTGTGAAATCATTACCAAAGTTATTTTTTTCTACCCATGGAGTATATTCAAGTGTATTATTATCAGTAAATCCCTTCCCTCAATTCAATGAATCAGGTATTATGTTGGGTTGCATTTCACCATAATTTGGTTCACAAAAAAATGGTATCAAAATAGGTTATGCTCTTTCTAGGTCAAGATATTTTTGAAAATAGTGTGGATATAATTGATCTTGTATTTTCTAGGATTGATGTTCTAATTTGGTTTGCATTCTTTTTTAATGTATCTTGTTAAGTATTAATTTATGAAAATGTTATTATTTTTAATTTCTGCTAAAACATATTAGAATGTTTGTATTGGGATTTTCCTTATTATTTTTTCTTGTTATTACAAGAATTCTTCCTAAATTCATCCTAATAAACAATGGTAATACGATTCAGAGTCTTTTACATCACCAACCAATCATATTAATAAGAAAAAGATGTTCTAGTTGACCATGGTTTGGGTCAATGAGATATCTATGGTCTTACTCAGGATTGAGAATCCTATCACGATATTCAAAAGGAAAAATCATAGGAGTTCTTCAAGAACAAACATCCTTCTACTGATGTAGCACCAAACCCTAAGCAAATGTATAGATTCATTAGAAGAGTAAAAATATTAATGCATTTATATATACTCCTAAGGATGATAGAGTGAAGTTTGCTTCATTATTTTTGAATGGTCCCATCCATAAAATGATGGAATCAGTGGTGCAAGATGAAAATAAATAGTAGATGGAATTGACTGATTTCAAGGTTCCCTTCATGTAGATTTATTGTCGTGTTATTTTGGTAATCTACAAGTCCTTATAGTGTAGCGATCATAGAAATGGAGACCAAACCGATATTGGGTATGCTTACCATATTGAAGAGTATTTATGTTATTCACACTATATCATTTCCAATGAGATGATGGAGTCTCAAAAGTTAGAGATGGGGTTGTAGCTAGAGATCCAATAATCAGGATTCTTGTACGTTCGAATTTTTTTTCAGACAAGGTATATTGTTCCATGATTCATGAAATTGACCAAAATGGAA
Source organism: Viscum album (assembly GCA_963277665.1). NCBI lineage: Eukaryota > Viridiplantae > Streptophyta > Magnoliopsida > Santalales > Viscaceae > Viscum > Viscum album. Next base: position 1,845,787,376 of record OY728156.1, read on the forward strand.
ATTCTAGTTTATGCAGTGCAGTGTTATTATTGGGCAGTGGAAGTTCATTTGAGAACTAGAGGGAAAAGAAGGGAAAGAGATGTTGGGAGGTGGATGTTCAAGCTATCCTTCCTAGATGTCTTCAGGTGTGGCTTCAGAATGCTGGTATGGACATGTCCCATCAATGCATAATGAAAGGGAAAATTCCAACTATGTGTTACTCTCCACCATGACCTTATCACTAGTGATGATCTATGGGGCACATACAACAATTATATATTCTAGTCTACCAATATCAGAGTGGTTTCAGACCTATAACATTCATTTTGATTTCAACCTGGTCATAATGATCCAGGATAGTGAGTTATTTGATCAATGGTCACAATGGAAGGGATAAATAATTTTTTCCCTGTATATTTATTTTAATGTAGATCATTGGGCCAATTGATTCTCTCAATGTAAAACTCAGTTGATTCAATTTCATGAAATGAAACATGATCTAGTGGAATCACATATAGGGCATGTGACAATTCAATATACCATTATTATTGTGTCAGGTTTTTATGTCATTATATTTTCATAATGGTTCTTTAATTTAATATCATTAACACTATATTTTGGATTAGTTACTGTTTTTAATTGGACTTATTTCATATGCGATGAATTTTATAATTTCGTTACGTAATAAGGGAGAGAAAAGTTTCAGATGTCTATCTTATTCACTCACCATGGTAACATTCGATATAGAATATGATATTCTAGATTTTGAAATTGACCTATTTGACCTGATCCTTGGAATAAATTTGATGTTATATTTCCTAGTGATCATCTTATTTTAGGGGTGGTGAGTGATTTTTTTGGAACCAAATGGAAGCACACAATATTTTCAAGGATAATGGGATCTTCTATTGGGAAATGCTGTACAATCACTCTCAGAATTGGGAAACCTAATTTATCAAATCTCATTGATCACATTGGAGGATAATGGTTGTTCTCCTAAGGGGGATGACATCATTTGGTGTATGAGTTCCCAGAAGGTTTTTCAATGTATTTATCTAGTTTTATCTTTTATAAGTATCTCTAATTCATTATTAATGTGGTTTTTGGGAACAACAATGATATCTCTACTATTATACGTTATTCCCCTAGTTGCATTAAAGGAATTAAATATACATTGATACAATTTTTAATCCAAAGGATCCATTCCCATGACTATGTCAACATTGGCCTCACAAGTTCTACTTTTTCAAAAGGATGATGGAACATTCCAGTTACACATCTATTACTTGAAACTGAATAAGGAAAAGATCTTGATAAAGTATTTTTTTCACAACATTGATCACATTTTTGATAATAAAATGTTTAAATTTAGTTTTCCATTATCGACATTCATTATTAGTATAAAATAGTCATAGTTAAAGAGGAATGATTTTTTAAACATCCTTCCCAATTATGTACAATGATTTTTAATTCATGTTCATGAAATAATGGTTGATGAATTATCCAGTAGTTTTTATGTTACACAAGAATATAGTGTCCCATTAGTATGTGAATTTATTTTTCATATTATTCATGGATGACATAATTTTTAACATTGGGCCCAAATAATAGCATCAAAATCATTTTATAATTGTGTGGGGAACACTTCACGATCATTATCCCTATGTGATGCTTTCTCATTGCACCTTATGTATTCATTGTGTGATGTTTATTATTCATGTGATCTCAGAGTGAGTGGTTTAGGTGGACCCTAATATGATTAGTTTTCTTAGTTCATTGTTAAGTATAAAGTATTTATTTGGGATCAAGATATTTTTTGTCCAAACCATCTATTATATGATTTTTTGAGATTTTTCTTTGAATTCTTCATCCATGAATGTAGTTACCTAGAAAATATTAAAGATTGTCATAAACCTAGAGTGTCATGAATCCTTTGGGGATCTGATTTTGTCATAGAATAGAACCCCTATTTTGATCATTTTATAATATATTTTTTTATATGTTGTCTATTGTGATGCCTCCAATTTAGTTCACAGGGTTAGTGTTGTTGTAAGATTACCATGTGGTGGATTATGGATTATGCCAACTCTATCCACCTAAAATGAGTTACCCATCCCATGTCCTATAGACTAATATAAAGATGAATTCCAGGATGATGTGGAATTATTATATTTTTGGGAAGTTGTTTTTTTACACAAAAAATGTTTACCATACATTTTTACTCAAAATAATTTGAATTTAATGAAACATCATTGGGTTGAGTACCCTTAGGGATTAAATGTTGATATAGTTTATAACCTCAGTAAGGGTAATTATGTGGAAGATTCATTGAGTAGGAATGTTCGAGTGAGGCAATTGAAAGAGTTTACTGATTATTGGTCATTGATGGATATTTTTTCACAAATGCACATAGATACCATGGAACACTCCTTAGGTTCATTCATACCCGATTTTTAGCCAATACCTTCAAGAGAATGTTCTATAAGAGAATTAATCTGATGAAATGTAACATTTTTATCAAATTTCTAACTACAGGGGATACAAATTTTTATTTCATATTTTATACCTACTGTGAATTGTGGTTCAATGGACACATCATGGTGTTGTTATCATTAATGAAGCTAGATATTTAGGATAGACAGTTTAAACACAAGGATATCCACCCAGGTTTCATTGAGATTTTCTTGATGTATGTCAATAGTTATAGTGTCAATGTGGGTGGTAAGGCATATATAACTATATATCACAGTGTTAAACATGTATAATTGTTAAAGTATATTACCAAAGACCCTATATTTTTTATTATCCACTACCTATTCATACTTATAAGTTGGACAAGATCACCATTGATTTTAATTATTTCATATATCACACACCACAGAGATGAAAACCATTTTGTTAGTTATTTTATAGTAGAATAAATCATCACATTTAATTCCAATTATGTATTCAAAAATGTTGTATGTGTTAGGTATGTTTTATATTCTAATGATTGGGAGGATTTATGGTTCATAGAAGGAAATTGGTTTATTTAGGGACCCATGTTCATCCTCAATGTTTTTAAAATACTACAAATGGCTATGGGGTCGCATGTTAATTTGACTACAAGATACCACCCTCAAATTATTGGTCAGATGGTGTGGGAAACATAGATTTTGAAGACATGATCCGTTATTATGTTTTCGATTTCAGACAATCACGGGTTTTCAATTTTTATTGGTAGAGCATTCATATAATAACAGTTAACAATAATTGATTAGATTGGATCCGATTGACAAAAATTATGGTCGTATGTGTGGGTTCCCTTTTTTTGGGGATGAGGTTGGTGGGACCCAATTATTGTAATGGAGCATTATGCATAAAACATGTCATTATTTAATATTGAACAACATGTAGTGGTTTATGTAAAAAACATCAAAATATATCTTATTAAAATAAGAGGTTATGATATTTTGAGTTTTTATTGGTGATAGGGTGTTTCTAAAGTGGCACCTCTCATGGGTTTCCCTAATTTGGGTGAAAAGGGTAAATTAACATTGAGGAATTTCCGACCAATCTTGATTAGGGAGTGTATTGGTAAGGTTAAATACATGTCATATTTACCCTTCCAATTGATGTCAGTCCATTATTTGTTCCGTGTATCTCAATGATAAATGTATAACATACCCATCTCATGTGTTGAATTTGTAAGTGTTTGAATTGGTTCCAGATTTTTCAATGTTTAAATGGATTAAATAGATTATTAAATATCTAAAAATGTGCTTTATAGGAATTATACTATCAAAGTTTTTGTTCTTTGGTGTCATGTTAATTATCAGCATGAGGCAATTGAGTGAAATTATAGGGTTGAGGAGGAGTATCCATTTTTTTCTCTGATCTGGGTTCAGTTTGACATTCCAATGGCTGAATGTTTTCATTGTGAGGAGTGTTGTCACATCCGTCCCTTTTTTGGATTATTTGTACATTTTTTTCATTAATTTATCATTGGCCTCCACATTGAATTTTTTTAAAAAAATTAATTTTGGGATTTCTAATTGGTGGCACACAATTGGCGCATTTTTTGCAGAAACTGTGTACCCTCACCAGCAAAATTGTAAAGGAAATTGTTCATTTTAGATAGTGATCACTAGATGGTTTTAGCATTCATCAGATAACCATGTTAGATAATTTTGTGACAACTCACTCATAGATAATGATGGATTAATGATCATGAAATGGTTTGAAAAGCAATGGGGGTTGATCGTGCGACCTATCATTGTCATTAAAAATGGAAAATTACACATTTAATCGCTTTTTATTTAGCATATAAATCACAACAAATCAACCCTAATAATAAGTTGTAACACTATAAGCACCCTATAATATAATACGGACCACTTGATCATAAATACATGGGTGGTTTTATCCTTTTAACATCGAAGAATCAACAATTATGTTCTTTTTTGATAGGATTTCTTCCTTTATATAGGTTTTCTATTCCTCCTTCTTGAGTTCATCGTTTTTAGTTTGTTATTTGATGTAAATTGTGTTTGACCATGTGATTTTGGATAAAATCAAGATGGTTGATGTTAAATCTAGCTATTATAGGGTCTTAGGCTGGTATGGTTTGTCACGACCCCCTCCCCACAAAGTGTACCCCTCCTGGGCCGGCAATATGAGAAGAGAGATAATGACACCCGAGTCCCGCCTCCAGTAGGCCCCAGGTTGGCGACTAGCACTGAGGGTATAATTCGCACACAAATGGGAGGCATTACCCTTTAAGAGAACACATGCAGAACTGAGAGATAGAATAGACTACAACCAATTCCAACTCATAACTGAAATATAATAGAAACCCAAGTACATATATGAAATGTCATGCAAAAGTACTACAACTGAAAGGGGAAACTAAAAGTACCCAAAAGAATGTAAAACTGCACGACCACAAGCCCGAACAGCTCCTCCTCCAACCGCAAGCTAGTAGTAACCAGCTTGATCTCCAACCTGGTCCAAGTGACCTGAAAAAAAAAACAGTTTATATATACATAGGGTGAGTATAATAGTATACTTAGTAGGATCCTCCCCAAGCCTCTCGTGCAAAAGTAAAGAAAACATGCTAAAACCCATTGAACAACAAGTGAAACTAACTCGTCAACTAAATAGGTATACTATGTTCCCAACCTCACCATGGCTACTCTCACCAAGTAATTCATACAAGAATATATAATATAACTATGAATATCAAGGGTACCCCGCTACTACTTCCCCACTGGTTTGTCGCTTTTCCCCAACGACATACGTCCTGTGCATCTCTCTCCAATGCTTGCCCGAAGACACCTGGGCTAAGCTTCACTATCTGCACCTCGTGCACCACATAGGATTGCCCGCAGACACCTGGACAAAGCACCACACCTTCCTCACAACCAAAAGTAACCATGTAGTTTCCGGGAGCCACCACAGCTCGCATAACGTGTGCCATATGTCGGGTATAATACCTCAAGCCATTACAGCCCATACTCCGAGTAAGGATCCTCAAGCCATCATAGCCTATACACGTTACACCTATAGTAGTCTATAGGATACTATATCCAGAATATATGTGTGTGAATAACCACAAGACATTACAGCCCTCTACACACATATATGGGGTAGCTAACCGTTGTGCCTCATGGCACAAGTAACTACCAAGAGAAGAGAGCGGGGCCAAATGGGGTAGTCAGCCATTCAACCTCCCATCAGAATGTTGGGGAAAACACCCCCCAGGGCTCAGAATCCACGGGGTGCCAGTTGCCCTTACCGACAGGGTGGAGTAGCATATAGAATCACAAAAGTACAGAATATATATGTAACTCACATCCACACTATGGGCATTACCTAGTCTTTGATACAACTGCAGCTAACGTCTCTCAGACTCCAGGCTGCTACTTCAAAGACTAGGTATCCTTTAAGAACACAAACATTTGAAGAGATTTATTAGATTACTCCTTTCTCATTTTATCAGTTCCACTATACGTTAATTAATTCGTTAAACATTAATTAAGAATGAACAATTCCACATTAAACTGAATTGGCATCACATTCAAAAACAACTGCTCCTTTTAAGATTCATGTCACCTGTAAATTCCAGTATCTCCATCCCCGTGGATTTTCACCATTTAATTAAACATTCATTACAGAATTACTTTTCCATATTCCAGGAATTCTAGAAAAGAATCCTATGAGTTTAAACACAAAGGAGGCTCAACACGGTGAGTAGATATATAACCCATCGAGTCTTTGTCGCCTATAGAAAGAGCATAGACCCATTCTCCCTCGAGAGGCTAAACACGGAAAGGACGTGGCATACCCCGTGTGTCTTCGCCTCCTTCGGAAGAAGGGTAGAAAGACCAGCTTCCATGAGCAGTGGGGAAAAGAAAAGAAGATTAACATTCAAAGAAAACCACAAGCATCCAGCAACCACATCCATCCCATTCCATCACCCCTGGTGTCCTCCCCGACACCCACATGCATAAACTGATGCATCTCGCCACTCTAGGCATCATCTGCTGCCATAACCACAAGGCCTCCATGCCTCCACATAACACAAAACACCTCCAAGGTCACATCATAGCACAAGCAGCAGAAAAAAACAATCACAACCATGGGCTCTTGACCCTTTAACAAACAAGAGGGTAACTCAGAACCCTTTTAGAAATTCCCACATAATCTGTTCTTTAATCCATATTGAATTAGCAAATTTTATTCGTAGGTTCCAATTACGGGATACCTAATCAGTAAGCTATCACACTAAAACAGCCATGCTTACATCCATAATTTGATTATCCTCAAATTAGAACAACTACAACAACTACAATAACCATATTAATTTACATGCCTCTTTATCTTTAGCCAATTAATTAACAATTAATATCGGGTTTACGTTTATTATCAATTTCTATCATGAACGAACAACAAATCAAAGAAAATCATACATATCACTCTATCTAGAAAAAACATGAGTCAAACTGTTATCACGATATAAAGAAACAACATGTGATCAACCAATTCTTTTAATATGGTTCATGTATTTAATTAGGTCAATCTCATTGTGATCCAAAGGACTAAATCATGCTAATTCTACGATTGCACATATACAATTAGAGAAGACATGAATCCCCTACCTGGAAGAGTTCTTGACGTCCTAAATCCACACAATGGGTCACAATCCTCCTCTCGTGACAACTTATTGGGAAGATTGACCAACACAGTTCAGTTGCATCCAAAATGGAGCAGAACCAATCCTAGGAGTAAAGATTGATTGAGCAACTCCTACGGAAAGGATTGAAAGGTTCTAGCACCTCTTAGTTGAGAACAAAGGGAAAGAACAAGGGAGAATGATATCACGTCCCTTTTTGAAGATTTAATGGGGTGACGGTTTAAGATCAGGTTAATTCTACATTAAAAACGGATCGCATTAACCCATGCGGTTTGACCAAGTAAAACATTCCAAGCCGTAGGAATAATTAATATAGGATTCATGGCATTTGAATCGGCCTTCAGAGTCCTTAAAATAATTCTTTAAATGTATTTTACGTCAAAGGAAATGTCAAAAGGGGAAAACAGTTGGAGTCTAGAAACAATGTTCACCCACCATTACTGTACATGAAACTGATCTGTGAAACCGATCTGTGAAACCAATCTGTAAAACTGATCTGTGAAACCGATCTATGAAACCGATCTGTGAAAGCGATCTGTGAAACCGATCTATGAAACCGATCTGTGGAACCGATCTGTGAAATCGATCTGTGGAACCTATATGTGAAACCGATCTCTGGAACCGATCTGTGAAACCGATCTATGAAACTGATCGGTGAAACCGATCTGTAAAACCAATCGGTGAAACCGATCTGTGAAACCGATCCATGGAACCGATCTGTGAAACCGATCTGTCCAACTGATCTGTGAAACTGATCTGTCAGACCGATCTGTGAAACTGATCTGTCAGACCGATCTGTGAAACTGATCTCTCAGACCGATATGTGAAACCGATCTGTGACACCGATCTGCGAAACCCATCTGTGAAACCCATCTTTGAAACCGATCTATGAAACCGATCTATGAAAGTGATCTGTGAAACTGATCTGTGAAACCCATCTGTGAAACCGATCTCTGAAACCGATCTGTGAAACCGATCTCTGAAACCGATCTGTGAAACTAATCTGTGAAACTGATCTGTCAGACCAATCTGTGAAACCGATCTATTAGACCGATCTGTGAAACTGATCTGTTAGACCGATCTGTGAAACTGATCTGCTACTATTCATAAAACTGGAAACACTATTCTCAGAACTTGAAAATTGGAAAAGTGTTGGGGATAAGTCCCCTTGACGTCCTGGAACACCTCCAACACAAAAATTTCACAAAGTAATGGACCAAAGAGGTTCGGGCCATTACATTAGATACCTCTCAAAACATTCTCGTCCTCGAGAATTAAAAACCAACCCAGAAGAAAAGAGGGGTCCGAACAACCACCCCATAAGATACCTCTTAGGGGAAAACCACCATGAGTTGTTTGAAGGCTGGAACAGAACTACGACATCCAAGAGAAAGGGAACAAACAATCCATCTCCATACCATTCAAACATAACATCACATGAAAAGTACATAAATAAACATGAAAGGTCCAACCACAAAGAAAACATCATTACATGAAAGGAGTTAAACATTAAATAACTCTGGGTACTGAGAACGTATATTTGACTCACGCTCCCAGGTATTCTCCTCCATGCCACCGTGTCGCCACAAGACGCTAACTAAGGGGATAGAATGCCCAAGCAACACCTTCTCCTTGTGGTCTTGGATTTCCACAGGTCGTTCCTCGAAGGTTTCATCATCATCAATATCGATCACTCCCCAATCGATAACATGAGAGTCATCATGAAGATAACGACGGAGCTGTGATGCATGGAAAACATCATATATCCGACACATATAAGGAGAAAGTGCTACTCGATACGCCATAGCTCCAACACGAGCTAACACCTAGAAAGGTCCAAAAAATCGGGGAGAAAGCTTACTTCCATGACCAAATCTTCACTTCCCACGACGGGGAGTCACCTTCAGAAATACATGATCCCCAACATTAAACTCTAAGGGTCTCCTTCTCTAATCAGAATATGATTTCTGACAATCCTGTGCTGCCTTTATCCTCTCACGAATCACCTGAACCATCTCTGTTGTATTCTGCACTAGTTCTGGTTTGAGAATTGATGACTCTCCGACCCCAGTCCAGCACAACGGAGAATGGCATGGCCATCCATTCAAGGATTCAAACGGCACCATACCGATGGTAGGGTGAAAAATATTATTGTAAGCGAACTCTACTAAGGGTAAGTTCTTCATCCATGAACCTCCAAAATCAAGAACACAAGATCACAGCATGTCTTCAAGAGTCTGGATGGTTCGCTCTGTCAGACCATCGGTTTGGGGATGAAAAGTCGTGCTAAGGCACAGTTGAGAGCCAAAAGCATGCTGGAGACCTCTCCACACCCTAGAGGTAAAACGAGAATCTCGATCAGAAATGATCGTCCTAGGTACTCCCTGAAGTCTCACCACCACCTCTAGATACTTCCTCGACAAAACATCCACTGAGCTTGACTCCTTGATCGCTACGAAGTGGGCCGACTTTGTTAAACGATCCTCTACCACCCATATAGCATCATTTCCTCCCGGAGCTCGAGGTAAACCTGTAACAAAGTCCATCGAGATGTCCTCCCACATCCACTAAGAAATATCTAATTACTTGAGAAGACCACCAGGAACACGGTTTTCGGCCTTTTCCTTCTGGAAGACTAAACATCGAGACACACACTCTACAACCATACGTTTCAGCACAGGCCAACAAAACTGAATCCTCAAGGATCGTTACATCTTCGTCACACCAGGATGTACTTCCAAGGGTGAACTATGGAACTCTAGGAGAACAGTCTCGCGTATCACCAAGGAAAGAAAAATCCTGCAATGATACAACACTCGGTGTTGTTCATCCTCCGACCAACCATTAGGGGCCTCACCACAAACAACTCTGTCTCTCCAGACTTCCACCTCTAGATCACACAACTAAGACTCTTCCACCTTCTGCATCAGGGATGACTGCACCGTCATCTGGAAAAGATTGCCTCTACCCCCAACTTCTCTCATATCAAGATGTAAAGCTGATAGCTCTTCCATCACTCTCCAAAAATCACCAGATTCACGGACAACATCATTACATGACTTTCGGATCAGTGCATCAGCTACAACATTCCCTTTTCCAGGTTTATAGGATATTTCAAAGTTGAATTCCTACATGAACTCCATCCACCGACGCTACCTCAAGTTCAAGTCACGTTGGGAGAAAACATACCTCAAATTCTTATGATCGGTGAAAACCAAAAAGTGCTCACCAATGAGGTAATGTCTCCACAACTTCAGAGAAAACACCACGGATTCCAACTAAACATCTTGGGTGGCATAGTTGCATTCATTGGGACACAACTACAAAGACACATAAGAAACAACTGACCTATGCTACCTGAGAACACAACCTAGCCCCAGATGTGAAGCATCATAGAAAACATCAAACTGGACTCCCTCCACTGGAAGACAAAGGACTGGAGCACTTACCAAATTCTCCTTTAGATACTCGAAAGCTTCCTGACACTGATCAGTCCATATGAAAGCTTGATCCTTCCTGGTCAAAGCTGTCAGAGGAGTCGCAACTCGGGAGAAATTTGATACAAACCTCCTATAATAGCCTGCGAGACCAAGGAAACCTCTCACCTCTGACACGGTCTTGGAAGTTACCCAAGACACCACTGCTTCTATCTTTGACAGATCCACAGCTAATCCTTGTTGGGACACAACATGCCCCATGAAACGAACATCTCGAGCCCAAAAATCACACTTGGACAACTTACCAAACAACTGATGTTGGCGAAGAACTCCCAAAATAGCTCGTAGATGCTCTGCATGCTCCACTTCAGATGTGCAGTACACAAGGATGTCATCGATGAATTCCACAACAAACTTTTCCAGGAATTCACGAAACACAACATTCATCAACTCCATGAAAATAGTTGGAGCATTCGTCACGCCAAATGTCATTACAACAAACTCATAATGCCCATGACGACAACAGAAAGCAGTCTTCGGGATATCCTCATCCTTTACACGCATATGATGATATCCTGACCGCAAGTCGATCTTTGAGAACCAACATTCACCCTTCAGTTGATCGAATAGGTCATCAATCCGCGGAATAGGATAACTATTCTTTATTGTCACTTTGTTTAATCGACGATAATCAACGCATAACCGCAAACTCCCGTCAGCCTTTTTCACAAACAAAACTGGTGCCCCCCACGGTGACACACTTGGCCGAACAAAATCGCACTGTAACAAACCATCAAGCTGTATACGTAGCTCTCGTAACTCAGAAGGGGCCATCCTATAGGGAGACATAGAGATAGGTGACGCTCCTGGCTGTAGCTCGATCCCAAACTCGATCTCTCGTCGAGGGGGTAAGGATACAACCTCTTCTGGAAAGATGTTAGGGTACTCCTCTACAACCCTAGGAAACGCCAACTGTTGAACCTCTGAATAACTCAGCATCATCCCAGCCATCATGGATGATAAGGATGGAACTCATCTATGACTCATTCGAGGATCTCTCTCACCATCAAACTTCACTTTCTCTCCATCTGCATCAATGAAAACGACCTTCTTCCTGTATCAATCCACAATATCCTGCACCGAATACAACCAATCCATTCCAAGTATGACATCATATGGTTGTATTCATAAACATAGGAAATCTCCCCAAGAGCGGTGTTTCCCCAACATTAGTTCAAAGTCTCTACATACTTCAAACAAGTCGGCTCGACCTCCAACTGGCGTAGTCAACACCAAGGGCACTGGAAGTCTCTCAACCTCAAGTCCCAAAGCATGGACAAGGGTAGGTGATATGAAATAATGTGTTGCTCCTGAATCAAACAAGGCATACACCAAGGTAGAAAACAAGAAAAGGGTACCTCGAACGACATCTGGCTCACCTGGGGATGGAAACGTTAGAGCATGAAGCTGACCGCGACATCCTTCACGGCCTCTCTGACCCTATTGACATCCACCACCACGGCCGCGCTCTGCTCTCTGAGGACGAGGAGCATCATGGGGTTGTCCTCTGCCTACTCCATCTACCCTCGGGTGATCTAAAGCTGGTGCAACCTGTTGCTGCTGCCTCGGTTGGAACTACCTCAATGGAGGAACCTGGAGCGGAGCGCCCGGTGCACGATGACTGCTCTGAAATGTCGGGCACTCCCGCTGCTGATGACCACGACCACCATAAGAAAAAAAAGCGTCAGATCCCTGCTCATAAGCCTGAGGGTTGCTGCCTCAGGAGAAACGAGATGGGAAGGGCTGGGACCTACCCCCAAGTGAACGGAAACTCTTCTTCCATGAAAACTGGGAACCCCGGACCACAGCTCTGCTTCGTGAGGAATCATGACGATTCCCCTCTCATAACGATCCAGTCCTAGCCAAAGTCCTCTCAACAAACTCTGCCATCGCCAGCACCTCAAGATATGTCTTTAGCATAAATGGGGTGATTTGGCGCTGGATCACTAGATGCAAAGCCTCCTCGAAATATCTCGCCCTGGCCTCCTCATCTGGTAACAGGCCTGATCCATATCGTAGAAGGTTCCAGAAACGGATTCCAAACTCCCGAACACTAGAGCTCCCCTGTCGAAGGGTAAGACGCTCCTGACGACTGGACGCCTTCGTAGTCGATGAAAGAAACTCGACTCTAAACCTGTCTCGAAACTCCACCCATGCGATCGCTGACTCCTCACGATCCCCGAGGAACAAGAACTGCCACTGCCTCGCTGCTCCACACATCATCGTCACAACCATGGACACCCAGTGTTCCTTCCAAGCACGAATCGAACTGAAGCCTATCTCGACCTCCTCCATCCAGTCTTCTGTGACTGCATCTGAAACGGAGCCCTCGTACTTCTGTAGACTCTGGCGCTGAAACTCTCAGAGTGTCTTCCTCCATGTGTCATCGTCGTCAACCTCTACCCGGTGATGATCTGTGGGAATAGCCTACTGGGCATCTTCTGCGCAAACCTAACGAGGACGTCGACCTGGAGCCATAGCTGAAAATAACAACTGTTAGAGCTCCTAAGCCTGGAATATGGAAGACTCAACATTAATTAATTAATTATCTTTTTTTTAATTTTAGGTTACCTATCCCAAGGTCTACCCATTCAAACACAGGCGGAAAGAATAATGATGAATGATCCTTTCCTAGGTCTCTACCCTGAAACCACTATCTCTTTGTTTAGTAGCCATTGTAAACTTAAAGGTCCGTGCAACAGATCATAGGGGGGCCTAAACGCCTATGTCTCTACCGGTATCCAGTGTTTACCCCACTTGCTAAACATGAATGACACTGTTTCCCTACCATCCCATGCATCCTCACCTATGCCTGACTCCAAACTCCATCCTATCCCTCAACCTCCCTTTGATACCACTCTGTCACGACCCCCTCCCCACAATGTGTACCACTCCTGGGCCGACAATGTGAGAAGAGAGATAATGACCACCGATTCCCGCCTCCAGTAGGCTCCGGGGTGGCGACTAGCACCGAGGGTATAGTGCACACACAAATGGGAGGCATTACCCTCTAAGAGAACACATGAAGAACATAGAGATAGAATAGACTCCAACTAACTCCAACTCATAACTAAAATATAAAAGAAACCCATGTACATATATGAAATGACATGAAAAATTACTACAACTGAAATGGGAAACTAAAAGTACCCAAATGAATGTAAAACGACAGCGACCACAAGCCTGAACAGCTCCTCCTCCAACCGCAAGCTAGTAGTAACCAGCTTGATCTCCAACCTGCTCCAAGTGACCTGAAAAAAAAAACAGTTCATATATACATAGGGTGAGTATAATAGTATACTCAGTAGGATCCTCCCCAAGCCTCTCGTGCAAATGTAAAGAAAGAATTCTAAAGCCCATTGAACAACAAGTGAAACTAACTCGTCACCAAAATAGGTATACTATGTTCCCAACCTCACCATGGCTACTGTCACCAATTAACACATACAAGAATGTAGAATATAGTAAAGAATATCTTGGGTACCCCTCTACTAATTCCCCACTAGTTTTCCGCTTTTCCCCAACGACATACGTCATGTGCATCTCTCTCAAATGCTTTCCCGCAGACACTTGGGCTAAGCTCCACCATCTGCACCTCGTACACCACATAGGCCTGCCCACAGACACCTGGGCGAAGCACCACACCGTCCTCACAACCAAAAGTAACCAGGTAGTTTCTGGGAGCCACCACAGCTCACATAACGTGTATCATACGTCGGGTATAATACCTCAAGCCATTACAGCCCATACTCCGAGTAAGGATCCTCAAGCCATCATAGCCTATACACGTTACACCTATAGTAGACCATAGGATACTATATCCAGAATATATGTGTGTGAATAACCACAAGACATTACAGCCCTCTACACACATATATGGGTTAACTAACCGCTGTGCCTCATGGCACAAGTATCTACCAATAGAACAGAGCGGGGCTAAAGGGGGTAGTCAGCCATTCAACCTCCCATCAGAATATTGGGGAAAACACCTCCCAGGGCTCAGATTCCCCGGGGTGTCAGTTGCCCTTACCGACAGGGTGGAGTAGCGTATAGAACCACAAAAGTATTGAATATATATGTAACTCACATCCACACTATGGACATTACCTAGTCATAGATACAACTACAGCTAACGTCTCTCAGACTCCAGGCTGCTACTTCAAAGACTAGGTATCCTATAAGCACACAAACATTTGAGGAGCTTTATTAGATTACTCCTTCCTCATTTTATCATTTCCACTGTACGTTAATTAATTATTTAAACATTAATTATGAATGAACAATTCCACATTAAACTGAATTGGCATCACATTCAAAAACAACTGCTCCTTTTACGATTCACGTCACCTTTAAATTCCAGTATCTCCATCCCCATGGATTTTCACCATTTAATCAAACATTCATTACAGAATTACTTTTCCATATTCCAAGGCATTCTAGAAAAGAATCATATGCTTCTAAACACAAAGGAGGCTCAACACGGTGAGTAGATATACTACCCATCGAGTCTTTGCCGCCTATAGAAAGAGCATAGACCCATTCTCCCTCGAGAGTCTAAACACGGATAGCACATGGCATACCCCGCACATCTTCTCCTCCTTCGGAAGAAGGGTAGCAAGACCAGCTGCCTTGAGAAGTGGGGAAAAGCAAAGCAGATAAACATTCAAAGAAGACCACAAGCATCCAGTAACCACATCTATCCCATTCCATCACCCCTGGTGTCCTCCCCAACACCCACATGCATAAACTGATGCATATCGCCACTCTAGGCGTCAACTTCTGCCATAACCCCAAGGCCTCCATGCCTCCACATATCAAAACACCCCTCCAGGGTCACATCATAGCACAAGAAGAAGAAAACAACAATCACAACCATGGGCTCTTGACCATTTAACAAACAAGAGGGTAAATCATAACCCTTTTAGAAATCCCCACATAATTTGTTCTCTAATCCATATTGAATTAGCAGATTTTATTCGTAGGTTCCAATTACGAGATACCTAATCAGTAAGATATCACACTAAAACAACCATGCTTACATCCCTAATTTTATTATCCTCAAATTAGAACAACTACAACAACTGCAATAACCAGATTAATATACATGCCTCTTTATCTTTAACCAATTAATTAACAATTAATTTTGACTTTACGTTAATTATCAATTTCTATCATGAACGAACAACAAATCAAAGAAAATCATAGATATCACTCTATCTAGAAAAAAACAAGGGGCAAACCATTTTCACAATATAAAGCAATAACAAGCGATCAACAAATTCATTTTAATCTAGTTCAAGTATTTAATTAGGTCAATTTCATTGTGATCCAAAGGACTAAAACATGCTAATTTTACGATTGAACATATACAATTAGAGAAGCCATGAATCCCCTTCCTGGAAGAGTTCTTGACATCCTTTATCCACACAACATGTCACAATCCTCCTCTCGTGACAACTTATTGGGAAGATTGACTGACACAGTTCGGTTGCATCCAAAACGGAGCATAACCAATCCTAAGAGTAATGATTGATTATGCAACTCCTACAGAAAGGATTGAAATGTTCTAGAACCTCTTAGTTGAGAAAAAATAGAAAGAACAGGGGAGAATGATATCTCATCCCTTTTTGAAGATTTAATGGGGCGACGGTTTAAGATCCAGTTAATTCTCCATTAAAAACGGATCGCATTAACCCACGCGGTTTGACCACGTAAAACATTCAAAGCCTTAGGAATAATTAATATAGGATTTATGGAATTTGAATCGGCCATAAGAGTCCTTAAAATAAGGCTTTAAATGTATTTTACGTCAAAGGAAACCTCAAAAGGGGAAAAACTGTAGGAGTCTGGAAACACTGTTCACCCACCGTTACTCTACATTAAACCGATCTGTGAAACCGATCTGTGAAACCGATCTATGAAATCGATCTGTGAATCTGATCTGTGAAACCGATCTGTGAAACCGATCTGTGAAACCGATATGTGAAACCGATCTGTGAAACCGATCTGGGAAACTGATCTCTGAAACCGATCCGTGGAACCGATCTTTGAAACCGATCTTTCCAACCGATCTGTGAAACCGATCTGTCAGACCGATCTGTGAAACCAATCTGTCTGACCGATCTGTGAAACCGATCTGTCAGACTGATCTGTGAAACCGATCTGTGAGACCGATCTGTGAAACCGATCTGTGACACCGATCTGTGATACCGATCTGTGAAACCGATCTGTGAAACCGATCTGTGAAACCGATCTGTGAAACCAATATGTGAAAACGATATGTGAAACCCATCTGTGAAACCGATCTGTCAGACCGATCTGTGAAACCGATCTGTCAGACCGATCTGTGAAACCGATCTGTTAGACCGATATGTGAAAACGATCTACTACTGTTCATAAAACTGGAAACACTGTTTACAGAACTGGAAAATTAGCAATGTTTTGGAGATAAGTCCCCTTGACCTCCCGGAACACCTCCAACACCAAAATTTCACAAAGTAATGGACCAAAGAGGTCCGGGCCATTACTTGGTTATAATTTTTCACTATAATCTAGATTCTTACAAGTCTGAGGGTTGTGGATCAATTCTTTAACATTATCTAATATGTTTGTATTGTTGCATGATTATTTTTGTGAATTAAATGGATTATTTTTTTGGTGAAAAATATGTTTCTTAAAATTTATGAGACACCTATTTGATTTAAAAAGACTTCATATATATTTCATTGATGATTCATGTGTTCTTCATTATGGCGTTTCATGAATATATTTTATTCCTTCTATAAAGGGTGAAATTATGTTTTCAAGGACATTTAATGTAGTGAATATGTTTAATGTGGATTTTCAAAGTAAAATTGGTTTTTCTATAGGTTTACATATTTTATTTGGTCTCCAAATATGTCTTGAAATTGTTGTTGTCATTTTAATAATGTTATATAATTATTTAGATGTGGGTGGGAATTTGGAAAATTATTTCCCAGGGAAAATATTTGATTATACATGTTGTCTTAATGTTTAATTTCCCAATGGGTAACATAAATTGTGAATGTTGTGTGAATTGTATATAAAAATTGTTTTTATGTGTGTGTGAAAAGGAATGTGTATTTGCTTATGAAAAATGGTAGTTTCCATGTAGGTTTTGATCATTGTATAAACATAAATATGTGCAAGTGGTTATTTACTTGTGGGATTATGATTAAAGGAATGTGTATGTGATATTTATGATATATGGGATATTAGAAATGGAATTTGAGTACAAAGGGAATCTTGTGTAACTATGATGGAGAACATGACCCAGTAGAATAGTGTATTCGAAATTGGCTAAGGTCCAGATTCATCTAGAAGGATTGTCAATACAATACTCACCAAACATGTTATATGATTGGATAACACTATATTTTATGATATTATCCCATTTAGTGGCACGTTTATAGGAATTGTGTTGGTCTAGGATTATGAAATGGAGACCAGTAGATCTTTTGATTTGTTCCCCACTAGATTCTAGAAATTGGGGATACTTTTTGAAGATTAGTTTATGGATTTTGATCAATGTGGTATGAGTTTCATAGAGTCGCAATTGTACTAGTTACCTATTAGATTTTTCAAATTTAATCTCTTATCACATGATAAATATGTGGTGTGGTTATATATGTTACCATACAATAGATCATGAGAACATTTTTATTCCACGCGTTATAATTTCTAAATAAGTATTCCCTTAGAAAGTGTTTTATGAGAATGTTTTCCTGCAAAAAAATTCAAAGAAATGTTATAACTAATCATAATGAATTATTCATGTTTGTGTTTCTTATAATATTATATAATTGAATAATTCTTTGTGGTGGTTTCCTTCTAGTATTTTCCTCACAGCCTACATACAGATTTACGTTTTCTGTAGAGGCTTCTATTATGTCCCACGTAAAGGGAATATGTATCATTATAGTGATGGTTGATCTAGTAGTTAGTGTTCCAGTTCTTATAGATTTTTATTATAGTGTCTTGAAGGAATGCCCCTCTTTTGTCAAGTTGTTTTTTAGGATAGTTATGATTTCTTATTCAGTTTTTTTTTCTTTTGGTTATGGGTAATATTGTAAAACATTAAACCTAAAAATTATTGTACCTCATTTGGTTTTCCATAGCATTTGTGGGATATTTATTATTATAGTTGTATATAGTTATGTAAATATATCAAATAACTCCCAAAATTTATTTCCAATACCTAAAAACTGGTTTCTATATTTTGGTGATTGGGAATGCCCTTAGGTTCATCCCATGAATCATACAGGGTATCAGGTTGGATAGAAGCATGGTTTGGTTTGTGACATATTTATTTTAAATATGTCATGATTTATATTAAATATTCGTGTTCATTCATTGAATTATATTAAAAATTTTAACATATTAATTTTTAATAATATATTATAATATAGAGGTGTTACATGAAATGTTTATAAACTCTATATTTTTTCTATTCATGGGTTTTTTATCCCACATAACTACTATAAATGTTATATTTTATATTTATTCTCAATATCATATGTTGTATATTTATTAAATAATGTATTTTTTTAATTTTTCTGTGAATGTAATTTATTCAATATAGCTATCCAAAATGTAAAACTATAGAATATCATATAAATATACTTGTTGTTACATTATTATAATGTTCTACAATAAATCAATAAAATAATTTTCATAAGATTATGTTCTTTATTATTTAGTGATGGGGTATTATTATACATTAATTCAAGATTTATATGAACAAGATATATTAATAATGGATAATTATATTTTTATTGAATATATTTATATTTTATTTCTTTAGAGTCCAATGAAAATAAATGTAAATATATTTTTCAGAAAATTTATAAGGGATAAAATTAATTTGAATACTTATCTTATATTATGGTTGTGACTTTATACCCCCATAAATAAAATATATCCTTATGATTTTATCTCAATATAAATAAATCTTCATGTTTCATATATGTTATCAATCATAATCCATTTCACACTATATTACATAAGACATAAAATATGATAATTTATTAATATGTATCATCATTTACACATTTTATATTTCATCCTTATAAGTTTTAATTTTTTACACATATGGTAGATATATAGAAAAAAATACTATCCATATATGTATTTAAACACAAATAATTCTAAAAATAATTAAAAAAACAGAGATCTGATACTAAATTAGATGTCCTCAAATACACAATTTTTCTTGTGCATCACATATTACCACACCTAAGAAGGATATTCTATGTTTTCAATTATATATTTATTTTTATATATGTAGTTTACCATTACATTCAAGTACATATTATTATTATTTTATATGGTTTCATGGTTATAGGTGTATGGAGAAAACCTATGAAAATTCCCATGTATTTGAATAGTGAAAATGTTTTACTTATTTATATAAATATTTTTTTCAATATAATTTTTCATTTGAACGAATATCATGTTGGAACCCCATGAAATAGAAAATTAATGTTTTTTTTGTTTTATAAATACCTTTAAATTATATTATTATTATTTTAATTTAGTGGTCTGTAAGATGAAACTAAAAGTATATAAGGTTTCATCCCTATTGTTTCATTTCATTCCATAATAGATTTTGTTAGAATCATTGATGGTTCTCCCTCTGAAAATAATACTTCTGTCCCTTATATATTCCTATATTAATCCTTTTATCTTTTTTCCTCTAGTTTTTCAATATCTATTCCTCCCAAGTGTCCTTATAGCCTATGGATTTCATTTTCACTAATCAAATTAATCATTTCTAATTATAGGTAATATTATGTTCCAATAAGGTCTAGAAAACTCCACGTTGGGTGTAATAACATTGACTACTAACCTCATCATATCATTCAAATATTTTTATTTATAAAATTAATTTTTTTGTCATATCATTTAATTGATATATTATTAAACTTATTTTAAATTTATAGTAATTATATATGTTATATTTTAAAATAATTAATCAATTTATTCTGTTATATTTATTCATTTCTACAGATATAATTTTTTTTTCATGTCTTCCATAATTTATACTACTAAGAAAAATTTTCATACACAAAATATATTTTTAAAAACATTCAATGATAATTTTTTTCAATTAAAATAATTATTATCCATGTTTTTTGGGATTTCAAATAACATCACAAAAGTTTAATTCCTTTTTTGTGATTATTATAAATATTTTACCACGTTTTGGAATGAATTAAAAATTTATAAATTAATAAACATAGTTTTTATGTGTTGTGTTATTTTTTTGACGGTTGAGCTATATATATCAAAAAACAATGTTCTAATATTTTTTAACTATATTATTACATACCAAAAGATGAATATTATATTTTGTTTTCCTTATATTATTTTAAAATCTATTTGGAAAAAAATAAAAGGTAATTATCATTGAATACATAATACCATTATTAACATCGAATAAATATGTGATTTGATATTTGGAAATATATGTTATATAATTTTAATTAAAATGATATAATATAAATATAAATGGTCCATCACATTAATATGTGTTTATATGTCAATTATGAGTTAAATGGGATATAATTTTATGATATTATGATTTTTATGAATTGACTATCCTCTCTATTATTAATTAAACTCATATGATCTCTAGTTATCTTGGTGGAAATGAGAAATAATTGTAATAATAGTTATGCTAATACAAATTCTATTATCCTTGATTCACTGATGAGACTCAATCCATATTGGGTGACACCTAAGGAGTCTAGTGAGAGAAATATATGGTTTTTTCATTTCATTAGGAATGAATCAACATACCAAAAGAATTTTACACTAGATAAAAATATAGTACCTTCTTACATGAAAAAATGAATATTCCCATAACTATAACAATTTTAGATAAACACATATTCATATTTAATATATATCTCTTTGATTTATCATTTTTTATCACTAATAAATCACAAATGTATAATTTTTTATTTTTCGTCATTTATTATTATTGATGTTGGATATATTGGTTCTCTAACATCAATTTCAATTAAAGGTGTTGTTAATAAATTTTGTATTAGATAATTTAACTAATTCACACATTCATAATACAATGTTCATTTAAAATTTGTATTCAATCTATATTTTATAATAGAAATTGTTTATGAAATAAATAATTTTTTTTTTGTTAAAATGGTATTCAGGATTATTCATTATATATATAGTTCATGTCTCACTCTTTTATATCTTATTTATGAAATGGTTTTGTTATAAATTATCATCTATGATTAAAAATATTTTTTTATAAAACCTATTATTACTTTTATTTTGGGTAATAATATTAAAATAATTTTTACCACCTATATGATTTGGATCATTATATTGGTTTCCATATTTTTAAATTTAATCATCATTATTATGTCAAAATTTAAACATATTTTTTTAATAAGAATAACATACCATGTTATATTTTTTTTACCATAGAAATGGGTAACAGGGTCAAGAAGGGAATTTACCTGAAGATAAGGCAATAAATATTACTAAAAATGAATAAATATAACTGCATGAGTTTATCTCAACATTATAATATCATTAATTAATTAATTTTTAAATTTTATTCCACGAAACTATGAAAATTACTAACTACAATTTTAATGTTAATGTCATTTATAAGGGAACCTCCATCCTCAGTTATAAAAGGGAACCACCGTTTTCTACTTATTTTCATCACTTGATTACATTTTACCAACATGTATACACCCAAATATGAACACGGTTCCCGTATATGGTACATAGAGGTTCTAGTCATCCCAAATTGTCCACAAAAATGTAGTTATGTTTTTATCTAAGATAATTATCCAAAGAAAATGTATTTGTTCTTCAAAAAATTATTCTACATCATTTACCCTTAATCATATACCAAATATTCTATAACCATGACAATATAATTAGATTAATATATTTACAATACATAAAATTTTTATTCTTAATTTTATTTTAATTATATAAATCACTTATATCTATCGAAAAAAAATTATTGCTCATTTTTTTGCGTACTACCACCTCGATGATGAAATGTAATTAATTTTTTCATCCCCACCTATCATGTATAGCTATTTACAGGGAATTAATAAATACATGTGTTAATTATATAATATTTAATAATTTGGGATGAAATTTTAATATTTAACATACCATATCTAAAATTCTATGTCCCCAGGCCACTAAATAATTCATACGATGAGGTTGTTTCCTTTATTGAATTGTGCTCCTCCATAATGATACTTCTCATAACTAGTGGTGAGGGACTAAAACATAAATATGGGAGACTATTTAATTAATAAAAAGATGTTAAATATAAAAAACTACATCAATGTACATATAATAAATAAACACATCCAATATTATACATGATGTAATCATACATAAACTCCACATACATACCACTAAGAAAATAAGGAAAAAAAATAAGACCAAAAATAACAAAAATGACCCAAATACCGTACTTTATCGTTATCATAATATACCACATCCAATTTATCTACCCTATCCCGATTGCATTGCGTCATCTACTATTAGTTAAATGGGAAAAAAATTATGCACATGCAATATATTATTAGTGCGGTGTCTGATCATGTAAAAAAACATTGCCTTACAAGTAAACCATTATATAAACTATAATATGATTCTTTATGAATAAATAAATGAAATTTAAAAATTTGGAATGTTCATGGAGAAATCATAAGCAAACCAGGATACCATGAAACAGGATTTGATACAAATATATATCAGGACAACATGTATAGACCAGACCACCATAGTTCCTAACCAAACCTATATTACCACCATGGGACAATCAAATCAGAAACCCATTAAATTTCTATAATGAACCTTCCTTTACCCTAGGACTCTTTATAAGGAGGTCTATTATTTTTTTAAACCCCTCATGGTAGTGTCAAGTAACAAGTATTCTAATAGAACTCTCTTGTATGGAAGGGGACATGTCTAGGGCTTAACCTCTACAATATCACCTAATATATTATCCACATATAATATTTATAATTTTTATTATTAGAACCTATCAAACTCATGAATGTATTATTATATAGTATTCTATGAAAACACATCTAGGACTCCATCTCACTAATAGAATTCAACTGTCCACTCAGAAATTATATTGTGACTCAATACCATCTCATAACTGGAGATCCAACCACTGTTCACTGGGTACGAAAATATCACTCATGGGTGGCTCATATCACTCAAGTAAACCATATCATTTAGGGGTTATCAAGCCACATCCTCAAAAAAATAACTATAATTATCATCCAATATAACATAATCATGTCATATCAATCATGTATGACATTGATTCCTTCCTAATAATGATTTTTGTATCACTCACTAAAGATCCACCACTACAATCTATCTCATGGTAATGACATACCAAGAGATCTGTAACCAATCAGGAAGAATATGTCATCTTCCAACAGAACATTTAGAATAAAATTTTTACAACATCCATTAGTTCTCCCACTCATCACATCTAAGATCATTACCCATCTATCAAATTTCAATGTGATAGAACTCATATAGTATGATGGGGGTTCCAATAGGGTCTTGTATGACTATCTTAGACATTGGTCATTAGTAACAGCTCACAAAATTGACCATTTTTTACACCATAGTCAAAATAATAACCAAAACCCTAGCCCCATAAGGCTATTCCCATTTGGTTACCTGAACCCCTTAGCATCAAAATTTTAATACCCCTAATAACATCCCTTCACCGACACCTATATTTATTCCCATGTATATTTGGAGATACCTATCATGCCATCATCTTGATGGATAGAACATTAACTATCCTTAACAATTTACCAATGGAATATTATTATTCCACGAACACAATAATTCCTTCCATCAATATCCAGATGGAGGTCACCATCACTCAAGATACATACATTTACCTCATTTTACTTCATTTTTTCGTATTCCTTTTGTGTATCCCCTATAGACCTTTGAACATTCATAGGTTATCCTAAACTAACCTCACACCCCAATACCTCATTGGTTCCCTGAGTTATCTCAACCATTGAATTTGAGCATTCAATAAATTATCATCATATAATTATAAATAACATTAGTGTTAAAAATAACATATTCCATAATGTGGAGGACTATATATTTAATTTCTTATATATATAGGAAACTATTCATCATAAAACATATTCTAAAACCCCATCTACCTTGAAGGAATTTAGGTTCATGAATAAATAATCATTTGTAATAGTATCATAGTTTTCACCTACTGAAATAATGGAGTTCATCTATTTCCATGAACCATAGAGCTTCATTCAAGCCCACTGAGACTCATCCA
The DNA here is from genome assembly GCA_963277665.1 of Viscum album. Classification (NCBI taxonomy): domain Eukaryota; kingdom Viridiplantae; phylum Streptophyta; class Magnoliopsida; order Santalales; family Viscaceae; genus Viscum; species Viscum album. Next base: position 1,845,812,400 of record OY728156.1, read on the forward strand.
CAGCCTCACACACCAATATAATTCCATAAAAATAATTAATTTAATAAATTTATTATTAATAATTTAATTATATTAAAAAATGTTAGAATCATCAAAATACTCATCACGTACCATACTGTTAGTGTAACACTAAAAAACTGGGCGTGATCTAATATACACACACACCCAATCATATGCGACCAAAATACGAATATAAAAATTAGTTCAAACATGAAAATTTAATTCAATTTAGAAAAATCACATGAAAAATCCATATAGTAATATTCATTTACTAAAATGGTTTGTGATGGTGTGTAAAAATTTTATCTATATTTATTATATACACAACGGAAAAAATAACAATCAATTTTACCCAATTACACCATATTGTGGTTGATAAATGTCTAAAAACTACTCTAAAAACACATGAAATCATTAAAATAAATGAATAATAATCAAGGAAAGAACATAAACCCAACCATAGATAAAAAATATTAAATGACCAAAAACGACTACCCAAAATTGTGAATAAATTGTGAATGACATGTTATTGGGTTTTGGATAAAATTTTCTACCTACATTTACAATTATTCTTAAAATATAAGTATGAATGAATCTAAAAATACACCCCCTCCCCTAATCAAACTAGAAATGCTATAATCATTCAAAACAATGACCAATGGTATCACACCATCACTACCTTCTTCTAAATATTTTTTATGATATAAAATGAGGATTATATACATTAATTTCTTAGTTATTTGGTTCATCCCTTAAGTTAACCCTATTTATGGATGTAATTGTTATATAATGCTCAAATTGTTACGTCTGTGCCACCTAAACATTCCTTAACATCAACTAAATAGACATTCAACCTGAAATACCCCAAAAAAAAGTAAAACTAACTTATGGATATCAAAATTATTAAATTCTTAACGAGAGACATAACTCATTATGTTACCAATAATAAAGATTATAAATTAAAATTACATCTCATACTATTGACAAGTGAATCTAGGGGTTATTGAAAACACCACAAATAATTCTTCTTATATCCTTTATGATCTGGTAGTCCTAGAACTCTATATAAAATCCTATGTCAGTTTCCAATTCAAAAAAATCATTATTATATTATGAAATTTGAAATGTTATTTTACTATGTATCTACAATCAAAACCCTAATAAATATTGTCTTTACAAAAAAATCATTGTATGATCCTTGGACCTCTTATAATGATTTAATGGGACCCTCATAATAAGAATATAATATTACTACATCTAATATTGTGTAATAACACAATGCATAGTTATCCCACCAACTTCTTATTGAAATTATCGACTCCACCATTTTATGTGAAAATATACCACCAACCCCCATCGTGATTCATTATCACTTGATGTCATTCAAACATCATTAACGTGAAATGTATAACACAAATCCTATTGTAATTAGAAAATTAGGCCCTTAGAAACTACAGTAGACATAAATCTATCACCTAGAGAAAAAAAATCTAAATTAATTCAAGACACACAGAGGTTACACCAAATCCCAATATAATCTTGACCATAACAAATCTACTTCTATAAACATTCCATAAAAAGATGAAATTTTGAGTTACCAAATTAAATATATTAAATCAGATCAATTCACAACCAATATGTATGAATCATGTGGACTATTCATTGACCAGTCTCACAAATTCCACGACCCTTATTACATGAGGGTTATTATCTAGTGAACAATACCATTCCCACAACCATTGATGTATTATTATAATTAAAAAAACATAGATCCAAACTTTTTGAGCTAAAATCTATTCATTTCCAAACATAATAGCTAGATTTTTTGAAACAACAAATAGCCAATTTAAAAAAATAACCACAAACAGTACTCATATTGGTCTAACAATGTACATCATCATTATCCACAACAATATTCATATATTATTAAGTTTAGACCATCCAAATGTTAATTATGTACTCTAGATAATATAACATCAACTACACTCCCTATTGATCAGAACCCCAAATGGGAGACAACATCTTGACACATTTATAATTCAATAAAATTCAACAACATAGGATATCTGTAACACCCCAATCTTCCATGGTACACTTCTCTTTGAATAATACAATAGCGTGTGTTGTACGCAACACAGAGTTCAAGTACACCACGACTTACCAAACTAGCCATTCAAAAGAGGCTATGAATATTATTAACTAAATTTTAAATATTATATTATCCTTATATTTTTAATCCATATTATTAGTTTCTAAGAAATGATTTATGAACAAATTCATTTTTTCAGATAAAAGAAGTATTTTTAAGAAAATGAAATTTTACAACCTTTTAATGGAGAGGGATTTTTAAAACCAATATTTTAAACTTTTATATATTCAATTTGACAAAATGAAATTCTTATTTAGAAACAGGACATAACAATTTAGTATCAATAATGTTTTGGTGTCTTTCTGATAACTTTCATAATTGTGTGAATAGTTAAAAATTACTAAATTTTAACTGAAAACAACTTTTATAATCAAAATAATTGAAATTGTTAAATTATACATTTAAATGGTTTGTAAGTATAAATACAATATTTTTTACAATTTAATCCAATTATGGTCATTTTAAGTAATTTCACCTTGAAATTGGACATAAAAAAGTGTCAATCTTTTGATAGTTATTATTTCTTAAAAATATGCCTTTTGTTTTCGAAAGCAGGAATCAATTTTAAATTAATAAATGAATCTTTAATGTTTTTAATTTGGTAAAATATACTTAATTTATGGATTTGGAATAACTAAATTATCCTTGGGTGAAATTTTGGTACTTTTCGGATAACTTTTATATTTTGATGAATAGTAAAAAAGTTACTAAATTTTAATTAAAAACAACTTTTTTAATCAAAATAATTAATAGTGATAAATTATGAATTTGAGTGATTTTAAAGTATATTTAAAATATATTTTTACCATGTAATTAAATGTGGGTTATTGTACATAATTTCACATTTAAACCAGACATAAACAAGTGCCAATCTTTTGATAGTTATTATCTCTTAAAAACACGCTTTTTGTTTTAACAACGAGAATTAATTTTAAAATAATTTCTTCCACTTATGTGTTTTGAATTTGGTAAAATGGATTCCATATTTTGAATCAGGATGTTTAAATTGTGTAAATAGGGAACTTTTAATTTTACACATTTTGGATAATTATTTCGGTAAATATTTTCTTTACCATGGTTAAAGGGTAAATCCGGTAAAAAAGGGTTAAAATATAATATTATAATAATACTAAATTACCCTAAAACATGTCTTAACCCTATTTGTTGATACACGGTCGACCATGGGCAACTTTGGGTCGATTTTGGGACCCCATGGATCCACTTGTAAGTGATAGGGACACTTTATTTAAATTAAGTTAAAATGAATACAAAAATGACACAAGCATATATCTTTTAGAAATACAATTGTTACATAGGGTTATATATGTTGGATTTTAGACTTTAAATATTCATTAGAAAGATAAAACGATTTCCTACATAATTATAGTTTCTATATAATTTTTAGACATTATATAAGTTAATATATTTATGACACAATGATGATACAGTAATTTCCATAATAGTGAAAAATTAAAATAATTGATATTATAAAGACCCAAATAAATATAAATTGAGACTTTTAATAAATTAAACTAATTTTATAGGATAATATGACATGTAAGTATTTATTTAATTAACTTTTTTCGTAGTAATAATTCTTTTATGAGTTTCACAAAAATCAACTATTGAATAGTGTCAAAATTGACATAAAAGAGTTTTTAAAACAAATATTATATTATTAATTGATATTAAATTCTTAAAAATCTAAGGTTCGGCCAAGAGACTTATATCATGACAGGTGTATCATTAATGGACAACTTGGGAGTCTATTGGATGTATATGGTATGTTTAATAACCATATAATATAAAAATACAAAGAGACATTGTAAAAGTGAATCTAATTAACTAAGAGTTAATACTTAAAGATAAGGTTAATATAATGACCCAAACCTGTCTAAATTATATTGGTAGAGTGGTTTGAGACCCATAACCACCTTAAAATTTAAATAATAAACTTTGGATCTATTAGAAACCGAATATTAATTTATTATAAATTAATAATTCTAGATTTTCTAAAGGTGCCCCTCACCCCTCTTATGAAAGGGCACTCCTCCTTCTCATTTTTTTCACACCTTAAAAGCCTTTTGGTTCGGCTAATACCAGCACAAATACTCTCTAAACATCCCTAAATACATCCTAGAGACCTTATTTTGATCATAATGTCATCTTATGGAGCCCTTTTGATCAAATCAAAATGAAGAACCCGAAGAAGAGGTAATGTTTTCACCACCCCTTTTCAAGTTCCTTTCTTCTTCCACTTCTTCTTTCTTTGTTATTACCATTCTAAAATAATAACTCCAGTATCATATATATTATGTGATATTATAAATATGTTACAAAAATATTAAGTATTCTATCCACCCTTTGAATTACATGTCACCATACGTGCGTACGTACGACTTACCGTCTCCACGTCGTGGTGTAATTGTTATTCAATATGTTATTATTTGGATGGGAATAATAATGATGTGTAACTCAGGTAAATAATAAATATAACATGATAATGATTATTTATATATGATATACCATCCAATTATATATTATTTTAATATCAAAAGAATGATATTGTCGCTCATGCGTACGTACGGACTACCGTCTCCACGAACGCGATGAGATTCATTCTCCATCATATCCATTCAAGTATAATTATCATTTGATGATTAAAAATAATATTTAAGGACTTGATATGATTCTGGATATGAATAATATAAATCCCATTAATAAAAAATATGGCTCACATAAAAAAGAATATAAAGTAAAATGGACCTGTTAACACCCGAAATGATGATAATTCTAAGATATTATTAACAAATCAATGTTAAAAGATCATATATGATAACATATTAATGCATATGATTCTTGAATAATTATATAATAATTATTTAACCATTATACAGTAGGTTAACCTACCACCTACCGAGGAAAATGTACAATGTAAGGGGTTTCTTATCTCACTTTTAATTCCATGAGAATTCCATTGTTCACCACTCAATTACTGCATGTTGTGTATGTGTACTGCCAATGATTGTATTCATTGTGTAATATAATTTAATTTATTGGTATTTACATCATCATTGTATGATCCTTATTTCATGGGAGTATGTTTCTTATGTTACCTAATCGATAAGGGAATTCGAAATTTCAATTTCCATTTATTCGGCTTTACGCAAACATCATTGATTATTTTACTCCAAGATTATGTGTGGAATAACTATTCATTTGCTTATGTCAAAATTTCCACTCCCATTTTCTGTGGATATACTTTTTATACACATAATCAATCCATTTATAATTTCTCAAGTCATCGATATGAATTTGATAAGAGTAATTTTAACTCATTCTCCATTTTTTGAGTTAAACATCCAATTCATTGGTGTTGTTTTTATAAGATTATGTGTGAATATCCTTTGATTGATTTACACTGAATATCCAATCATGTATAGTGTATTTATTTTTTTCACACATTACTATGTCGTTGAATTATCCTTAACCTAAGGATACAGCCTTTATGAGAGATTTCATCTCAATTTACGTTCCATTGAGACTTCCTTGGTGTTATACACCAAATCACTTTTCTATGTTGTGTATAATGTACATTGGCATCGTATATCATGAATTCCTTTATTCTCATGATATTACAAAGTTTTTATTACCTCAATTATTTGTATTCAAGTGTCTCTCTTTTGGTTAGAAAATCTAACTAAATCACTATTTTTAAATGTTTTAAAGATTTATTCTACTAAATCGTGCTCATTAATGTCCATGTTTTAAAAAATGGTTTTAAGGATTTTTTATATGGAAATTAAAGTTTTATAATTAAAACTCATTTTAAATGTTTCAAAGTGGCATGGGACACATTGAATCAAAAATATATTTTTAAATGGCTTCATGACAAATAGTGTGACTTTAAATGATTTCAAGAAAAAGGAGGATATTTCTCTCAAATAGTTTTGATGATTATTTTCATCTATGTCAATATCCTTAATTATTCCTAATTGAGGCTAATATGATACAATACAATCTTCCATATTGTATCGAATGAGTTATTTTTTACTGTGGATGTGCTATTTTTATACTATTCATTGTTTGTGGATAATGTATTGACATTTCGTATGCTATTTTTAATACAAATGTTTATGTTATGTTTAAAACTTTTCATATGAGGAATGCATTGGACTTAATAAGTGACGGGTGGAGCCCAATATATCTCCTCGATGCATCGATAGGAATCATGAGACAAACTAGTGTCTTGGTAGAAGGCCTTGGAAAAATCTTATTTGTAGTCTTGGCACGAGGCCTTGGATATGTGGTTATGATAGTCTGGCATTTTGCATTCCATCATTATGAAAGTAGTTATTGATATTACATGTGATTATTCGACTAGTAGAATATCCATGTAATTAAGTAAATGGAATAATTTCATTTTATATTTGCCATTTTATGTTGAAGATCAAGTTTAAAAGGAATTTGTTTTAGTTATAAATTTCCTTAAGTGTTTATGCTTATCTATGAAAGCTTCGGCTATATTTTTATCCTTACTGAGCATCTGAGCTCACCCCTTTCAATGTTTTATTTTTCCCAGGATTATGAAGAAGTAATTTATGAATGACATGAATGGATAGTATGAGGGGATATTATGAGAAGATGTTTTTTTATTTAATGTAAAACTTTATGAATGTATCTAGTGTTTCCAAAGCTACTAAACTAATCCGTCTTTCGAGACTTGATCATTCTTGTGATCATGCCAATGTTATGTAATAATGAACCAACTCTGGGTAACTGGGGTCGGGGTGTTACAGTTGGTATCAGAGGATGTTTAGTAAAAACCTTGGAAGCTAGATTTAGATAAACTCTGATTAGAACATGTATACCTAAGATGAACTTTTAGGATTAGTATAGAATAACTTCCTAGAATTTTGATATTGTAGAGATTTTGTGAGTTTTCCGAGAAATACATCCATGTCTAGATATAGGCAGGTAGAGGCGGCTCTGGCATAGATGTACCTAGGGGTAAAACCCGAAAACACCACATTGAGCTAGACTCGAACGAGAACTGGTGCACGACAACGGGCCTTGCTGCACTCTTGGTTACGATACTCCCATGGGATATGCTTCGGATAATTTACATTTTCTTTACAAACTGATTTAAATTAATATATATATAAGATGAGATTAAATGACCTCGGTTAATCCTAATTTGTTTCAAATTGATAATATGGTGACATGTTAATCTCTAAATGATTTTCTGACTACTGTTACTCACACAATGCTTTCTAGTTTTAGTCAATGGCTGGATTCCAAGGAAGTCATAGTGACTTTGAGAATGATGTACAAGGTGGGAATGGTGGTGGAAATGAGCATCAAAATGGAATGTTGATAGAAATAAAAGATATCGTCTTTATGCCACATCAGTTTTCCAAAAATTTGATCAACAACGTATATATTAACCAACTCCCGGACTCATGAAGGAAGAGAAAGGTGATGAATGATAAGAGCTCCAGCAGTGGAGACCATGGAGAAAGGAATCCTTATTTTCCATAATGTAGGAAATGTGTGAGGAGACACCCATGAAAGTGCCTCAATGGGACAAAGAAATTATTTACATGTGGGAAGGAATGTCATAAAGTGAAGAATTGCCGAAGAAAAATGAAGAGTACTACCGAAGAAGATAAAAATGGTCCCAAGAGTCCATTTACAGTCATTTTCCGTAAATGTGGGTGACCGGGCCATTACCCGAGTGAATGCCATATTCTATAGGATATTTTCTTGGTCAAAGAAGAATCGATGTGGAAATAAATGCTTGGAGAAATTTTTAAAAAGTATTAGTGCTCCTTGTTGATGGGTTTACTTTGGAATAATTTTCTCTTGTATTTGTAACCCCGCTGTTTTCCATGTGAGAATGATATTTGAGGAAGAATTATCTGTTCTCTTGTGGATATAGGTATAAATAGCCATTTGGTTTTATATGATCATTGGAGTTTGAGAGAATTATAAGTAATTATAATTTCATATGAAAATGCATGGTATGAGATAATATTTGTGCTCAAATTATGTTATGGTTATTTTGAGTAATATATCTCATTTTGGTAATGTTATAAAACATCGTTTTTGAAAAGGACAACACACAGAACGCGTGACAACCCTTCACGTCAGACAAAGCTGTGGGAATTGAACCCACAACAAAATTGCAATTGGGATTTATCGCCTAACACTAGACTACGTGAAGTCCCTGGATAGTGTGACTAATTATTTTTTGTTAAATGAGTTTATTGATCAATAATAAGTTGATTTGGGTTCTTATGTCTTATCAAATGAATACCCTTGGTATAGGAAAATGATTTGGTGATTAAGTGATAAATGTAATTTTGGAAGATGTTCGCTTTGTTGGGAACACTATATGCCCAAGGAAAATAGAATACTATGGGGTTTCATTTGTCGAGTAATGGTATATTTTTATCTACGATTTTATTGTGGATTTATAGTGATTTGGGATATTTATGGAAATGATTAACCTATAATAGAGAATATGTGATGAGGTTAATTACTTTTAAGTATGTGACTTTAAGAGTATTTGATGTCATTTAGAGATAAAATTTAACATGGGAGACTACATAATCAAATTCATCCATGTTTTGGGTTACAAAATTAGTTTGGATTATATTGAAGGATTTTAAGGAAAATTGATTATTGAATGGTATTTATTTAACTTTGTGGTATTATTGGTTTAATTTTAGAAATTAATATTAGTGTTTATTTCTCTCAAGGAATATCCATTTGGTGGATCATTAGATCTTCTACTAACCATTTTTGTTTTTGATTAATCTCTAAAGACAATGTAAATATATATTTTATCATGCATGGATCATGTGATTCTATAGAAGTTTATTTTAGCTCTTCTAGTGTGACCAAGTCTACTTGAATACATATCGTTTAAAAAATGATTTAGTGGTGGAAATTTATTAAAGAATGAATCTATACTTAAAAAGTAAGTATATATCTTTATATTATTATTCAATATCATAAATTAATTCCTCATCCTTATGTAATGTATCTTAAAACAAAAATTTTTGTCTGTTTACTTTTCCTACTAGGAGATTAATGATTGTTTGTCCCAACACATGTGTGTGGTTTTCTTATTGTTAACATTCTCCTGATCATGATTTCTATCCCTCTCCATCAGAACTTGACACTTAGTTTACCAACCATATCCATGTTTTCCTACCTGGAATCCTAGTATGGGTTATCTTGGGTGACCTTTATACCTCTATTTTTTTCATTTTAAGTAATAGTTTTATTGACTATTTTATCAATGTGGGACTTTCCATTATATTCTCAAGTTTAATTTTTAAAATTGTGAGGATGAAATTTGTTGAAGGAGGGGTGAATGTAACACCCCAATCTTCCACGATACACTTCTCTTTGAATAATACAATAGCGTGTGTTGTACATAACACTGAGTTCAAGTACACCACGACTTACCAAACAAGCCGTTCAAAAGTGGTTATGAATAGTATTAAATAAATTATAAATACTATATTATCCTTATATTTTTAATCCATATTATGAGTTTCTATGACATGATTTATGAAAAAATTCATTTTTTCAGATAAAAGAAGTATTTTTCAGTAAATGTAGTTTTATCGCATTTTAATGGAGAAGACTTTTTAAAACCAATATTTGAAACTTTTATATATTCAATTTGACAAAATGAAATTAATATTTAGAATCGGGACATAAGAATTTAGAATCAATAATGTTTGGGTGTCTTTCTGATAACTTTCATATTTGGGTGAATAGTGAAAAATTACTAAAATTTAACTAAAAAGAACTTTTTTAATAAAAATAATTTATATTGTTAAATTATACATTTTAATGGTTTGGAAGTATAAATATATTATATTTTTAGTATTTAATCCAATTATGGTCATTTTATGTAATTTCACCTTGAAATTGGACGTAAACAAGTGTCATACTTTTGATAGGTATTATTTCTTAAAAATACGCCTTTTGGTTTCGAAAGCAAGAATCAATTATAAATTAATAAATGAAACTTTATGTTTTCAATTTGGTAAAATAGACTTCATTTTTGGATTTTGAATAATGAAATTATCCTAGGGTGAAATTTTGGTACTTTTCGGATAACTTTTATTTTTTAATGAATAGTAGAAAAATTACTAAATTTTAATTAAAAACATCTTTATTAATCGAAATAATTAATAGTGATAAATTATGAATTTGAGTAATTTTAAATTATATTTAAAATATATTCTTTCCATTTAATACAATGTGGGTCATTGAACATAATTTTACATTTAAACCAGACATAAACAAGTGCCAATCTTTTGATAGTTATTATCTCTTAAAAACACGCTTTTTTGTTTTAACAACCGGAATTAATTTTAAATTAATTTCTGCCACTTGTGTGTTTTTAATTTGGAAAAATGGATTCTATATTTGGAATCAGGATGTTCAAATTTTGTAAATAGGTAAATTTTAATTTTAGACATTTTGGATAATTATTTCGGTAAATATTTTATTTATAATGATTAAATGGTAAATCATGTAAATGAGGGTTAAAAAATAATATTATAATAATACTAAATTACCCTAAAACGTTTCGTAACCCTATTGGTAGATACATGGTCGACCATGGACTTCTTTGGGTCGATTTTGGGAACCGATGGATCCACTTGTAAGTGATAGGGACACTTTATTTTAATTAAGTTAAAATGAATACAAAAATGACACAAGCATATATCTTTTAGTAAAACAATTGTTACATAGGGTTATATATGTTGGATTTTAAACTATAAATATTCTTTAGAAATATAAAAATATTTCCTACATAATTATATTTTATTTATAATTTTTAGACATTAAATAAGTTAAGTTACTTACGACACAATGATGATGCAGTAATTTCCATAATAGTGAAACATTAACATAATTGATATTATAAAGACCCAAATAAATAAAATTTGAAACATTTTAGGAATTAAACTAATTATATAGGATACTATGACATGTTATAATTGATTTAATTAACTTTTATATAAGTAATCATTCTTTTATGAGTTTCAAAAAAATCAGCTATTGAATAGTGTCAAAATAGACATATAAGAGTTTTTAAAACAAATATTATATTATTAATTGATATTAAATTCCTAAAAATCTAAGGTTCGTCCAAGAGACCTATATCATGATAGGTTTATCATTAAAGGACCACTTTGAGTGTCTCTTGGATGTATATAGTAAGTTTATTAACCATATAATATAAAAATACAAAAAGACATTGTAAAAGTGAAACTAATTAACTAAGAGTTAATACTTAATGATAAAGTTAATATAATGACCCAAACCTGTCTAAATTATATTGGTAGAGTGGTTTGAGACCCATAACCACCTTAAAATTTAAATAATAAACTTTGGATCTATTAGAAACCGAATATTAATTTATTATAAATTAATAATTCTAGATTTTCTAAAGGTGCCCCTCACCCCTCTTATAAAAGGGCACTCCTCCTTCTCATTTTTTTCACACCTTAAAAGCATTTTGGTTCGGCTAATACCAGCACAAATACTCTCTAAACATCCCTAACTACATCCTAGAGACCTTATTTTGATCATAATGTCATCTTATGGAGCCCTTTTGATCAAATCAAAATGAAGAACCCGAAGAAGAGGTAATGTTTTCACCACCCCTTTTCAAGTTCCTTTCTTCTTCCACTTCTTCATTCTTTGTTATTACCATTCTAAAATAATAACTCCAGTATCATATATATGATGTGATATTATAAATATGTTACAAACATATTAAGTATTCTATCCACCCTTTGAATTACATGTCACCATACGTGCGTACGTACGACTTACCGTCTCCACGTCGTGGTGTAATTGCTATTCAATATGTTATTATTTGGATGGGAATAATAATGATGTGTAACTCAGGTAAATAATAAATATAACATGATAATGATTATTTATATATGATATACCATCCAATTATATATTATTTTAATATCAAAAGAATGATATTGTCGCTCATGCGTACGTACGGACTACCGTCTCCACGAACGCGATGAGATTCATTCTCCATCATATCCATTCAAGTATAATTATCATTTGATGATTAAAAATAATATTTAAGGACTTGATATGATTCTGGATATGAATAATATAAATCCCATTAATAAAAAATATGGCTCACATAAAAAAGAATATAAAGTAAAATAGACCTGTTAACACCCGAAATGACGATAATTCTAAGATATTATTAACAAATCAATGTTAAAAGATCATATATGATAACATATTAATGCATATGATTCTTGAATAATTATATAATAATTATTTAACCATTATACAGTAGGTTATCCTACCACCTACCGAGGAAAATGTACAATGTAAGGGGTTTCTTATCTCACTTTTAATTCCATGAGAATTCCATTGTTCACCACTCAATTACTGCATGTTGTGTATGTGTACTGCCAATGATTTTATTCATTGTGTAATATAATTTAATTTATTGGTATTTACATCATCATTGTATGATCCTTATTTCATGGGAGTATGTTTCTTATGTTACCTAATCGATAAGAGAATTCGAAATTTCAATTTCCATTTATTCGGCTTTACGCAAACATCATTGATTATTTTACTCCAAGATTATGTGTGGAATAACTATTCATTTGCTTATGTCAAAATTTCCACTCCCATTTTCTGTGGATATACTTTTTATACACATAATCAATCCATTTATAATTTCTCAAGTCATCGATATGAATTTGATAAGAGTAATTTTAACTCATTCTCCATTTTTTGAGTTAAACATCCAATTCATTGGTGTTGTTTTTATAAGATTATGTGTGAATATCCTTTGATTGATTTACACTGAATATCCAATCATGTATAGTGTATTTATTTTTTTCACACATTACTATGTCGTTGAATTATCCTTAACCTAAGGATACAGCCTTTATGAGATATTTCATCTCAATTTACGTTCCATTGAGACTTCCTTGGTGTTATACACCAAATCACTTTTCTATGTTGTGTATAATGTACATTGGCATCGTATATCATGAATTCCTTTATTCTCATGATATTACAAAGTTTTTATTACCTCAATTATTTGTATTCAAGTGTCTCTCTTTTGGTTAGAAAATCTAACTAAATCACTATTTTTAAATGTTTTAAAGATTTATTCTACTAAATCGTGCTCATTAATGTCCATGTTTTAAAAAATGGTTTTAAGGATTTTTTATATGGAAATTAAAGTTTTATAATTAAAACTCATTTTAAATGTTTCAAAGTGGTATGGGAAACATTGAATCAAAAATATATTTTTAAATGGCTTCATGACAAATAGTGTGACTTTAAATGATTTCAAGAAAAAAGAGGATATTTCTCTCAAATAGTTTTGATGATTATTTTCATCTATGTCAATATCCTTAATTATTCCTAATTGAGGCTAATATGATACAATACAATCTTCCATATTGTATCGAATGAGTTATTTTTTACTGGGGATGTGCTATTTTTATACTATTCATTGTTTGTGGATAATGTATTGACATTTCGTATGCTATTTTTAATACAAATGTTTATGTTATGTTTAAAACTTTTCATATGAGGAATGCATTGGACTTAATAAGTGACGGGTGGAGCCCAATATATCTCCTCGATGCATCGATAGGAATCATGAGACAAACTAGTGTCTTGGTAGAAGGCCTTGGAAAAATCTTATTTGTAGTCTTGGCACGAGGCCTTGGATATGTGGTTATGATAGTCTGGCATTTTGCATTCCATCATTATGAAAGTAGTTATTGATATTACATGTGATTATTCGACTAGTAGAATATCCATGTAATTAAGTAAATGGAATAATTTCATTTTATATTTGCCATTTTATGTTGAAGATCAAGTTTAAAAGGAATTTGTTTTAGTTATAAATTTCCTTAAGTGTTTATGCTTATCTATGAAAGCTTCGGCTATATTTTTATCCTTATTGAGCATCTGAGCTCACCCCTTTCAATGTTTTATTTTTCCCAGGATTATGAAGAAGTAATTTATGAATGACATGAATGGATAGTATGAGGGGATATGATGAGAAGATGTTTTTTTATTTAATGTAAAACTTTATGAATGTATCTAGTGTTTCCAAAGCTACTAAACTAATCCGTCTTTCGAGACTTGATCATTCTTGTGATCATGCCAATGTTATGTAATAATGAACCAACTCTGGGTAACTGGGGTCGGGGTGTTACAGTTGGTATCAGAGGATGTTTAGTAAAAACCTTGGAAGCTAGATTTAGATAAACTCTGATTAGAACATGTATACCTAAGATGAACTTTTAGGATTAGTATAGAATAACTTCCTAGAATTTTGATATTGTAGAGATTTTGTGAGTTTTCCGAGAAATACATCCATGTCTAGATATGAGCAGGTAGAGGCGGCTCTGGCATAGATGTACCTAGGGGTAAAACCCGAAAACACCACATTGAGCTAGACTCGAACGAGAACTGGTGCACGACAACGGGCCTTGCTGCACTCTTGGTTACGATACTCCCATGGGATATGCTTCGGATAATTTACATTTTCTTTACAAACTGATTTAAATTAATATATATATAAGATGAGATTAAATGACCTCGGTTAATCCTAATTTGTTTCAAATTGATAATATGGTGACATGTTAATCTCTAAATGATTTTCTGACTACTGTTACTCACACAATGCTTTCTAGTTTTAGTCAATGGCTGGATTCCAAGGAAGTCATAGTGACTTTGAGAATGATGTACAAGGTGGGAATGGTGGTGGAAATGAGCATCAAAATGGAATGTTGATAGAAATAAAAGATATCGTCTTTATGCCACATCAGTTTTCCAAAAATTTGATCAACAACGTATATATTAACCAACTCCCGGACTCATGAAGGAAGAGAAAGGTGATGAATGATAAGAGCTCCAGCAGTGGAGACCATGGAGAAAGGAATCCTTATTTTCCATAATGTAGGAAATGTGGAAGGAGACACCCATGAAAGTGCCTCAATGGGACAAAGAAATTATTTACATGTGGGAAGGAATGTCATAAAGTGAAGAATTGCCGAAGAAAAATGAAGAGTACTACCGAAGAAGATAAAAATGGTCCCAAGAGTCCATTTACAGTCATTTTCCGTAAATGTGGGTGACCGGGCCATTACCCGAGTGAATGCCATATTCTATAGGATATTTTCTTGGTCAAAGAAGAATCGATGTGGAAATAAATGCTTGGAGAAATTTTTAAAAAGTATTAGTGCTCCTTGTTGATGGGTTTACTTTGGAATAATTTTCTCTTGTATTTGTAACCCCGCTGTTTTCCATGTGAGAATGATATTTGAGGAAGAATTATCTGTTCTCTTGTGGATATAGGTATAAATAGCCATTTGGTTTTATATGATCATTGGAGTTTGAGAGAATTATAAGTAATTATAATTTCATATGAAAATGCATGGTATGAGATAATATTTGTGCTCAAATTATGTTATGGTTATTTTGAGTAATATATCTCATTTTGGTAATGTTATAAAACATCGTTTTTGAAAAGGACAACACGCAGAACGCGTGACAACCCTTCACGTCAGACAAAGCTGTGGGAATTGAACCCACAACAAAATTGCGATTGGGATTTATCGCCTAACACTAGACTACGTGAAGTCCCTGGATAGTGTGACTAATTATTTTTTGTTAAATGAGTTTATTGATCAATAATAAGTTGATTTGGGTTCTTATGTCTTATCAAATGAATACCCTTGGTATAGGAAAATGATTTGGTGATTAAGTGATAAATGTAATTTTGGAAGATGTTCGCTTTGTTGGGAACACTATATGCCCAAGGAAAATAGAATACTATGGGGTTTCATTTGTCGAGTAATGGTATATTTTTATCTACGATTTTATTGTGGATTTATAGTGATTTGGGATATTTATGGAAATGATTAACCTATAATAGAGAATATGTGATGAGGTTAATTACTTTTAAGTATGTGACTTTAAGAGTATTTGATGTCATTTAGAGATAAAATTTAACATGGGAGACTACATAATCAAATTCATCCATGTTTTGGGTTACAAAATTAGTTTGGATTATATTGAAGGATTTTAAGGAAAATTGATTATTGAATGGTATTTATTTAACTTTGTGGTATTATTGGTTTAATTTTAGAAATTAATATTAGTGTTTATTTCTCTCAAGGAATATCCATTTGGTGGATCATTAGATCTTCTACTAACCATTTTTGTTTTTGATTAATCTCTAAAGACAATGTAAATATATATTTTATCATGCATGGATCATGTGATTCTATAGAAGTTTATTTTAGCTCTTCTAGTGTGACCAAGTCTACTTGAATACATATCGTTTAAAAAATGATTTAGTGGTGGAAATTTATTAAAGAATGAATCTATACTTAAAAAGTAAGTATATATCTTTATATTATTAGTCAATATCATAAATTAATTCCTCATCCTTATGTAATGTATCTTAAAACAAAAATTTTTGTCTGTTTACTTTTCCTACTAGGAGATTAATGATTGTTTGTCCCAACACATGTGTGTGGTTTTCTTATTGTTAACATTCTCCTGATCATGATTTCTATCCCTCTCCATCAGAACTTGACACTTAGTTTACCAACCATATCCATGTTTTCCTACCTGGAATCCTAGTATGGGTTATCTTGGGTGACCTTTATACCTCTATTTTTTTCATTTTAAGTAATAGTTTTATTGACTATTTTATCAATGTGGGACTTTCCATTATATTCTCAAGTTTAATTTTTAAAATTGTGAGGATGAAATTTGTTGAAGGAGGGGTGAATGTAACACCCCAATCTTCCACGATACACTTCTCTTTGAATAATACAATAGCGTGTGTTGTACATAACACTGAGTTCAAGTACACCACGACTTACCAAACAAGCCGTTCAAAAGTGGTTATGAATAGTATTAAATAAATTATAAATACTATATTATCCTTATATTTTTAATCCATATTATGAGTTTCTATGACATGATTTATGAAAAAATTCATTTTTTCAGATAAAAGAAGTATTTTTCAGTAAATGAAGTTTTATCGCATTTTAATGGAGAAGACTTTTTAAAACCAATATTTGAAACATTTATATATTCAATTTGACAAAATTAAATTAATATTTAGAATCGGGACATAAGAATTTAGAATCAATAATGTTTTGGTGTCTTTCTGATAACTTTCATATTTGGGTGAATAGTGAAAAATTACTAAAATTTAACTAAAAAGAACTTTTTTAATAAAAATAATTTATATTGTTAAATTATACATTTTAATGGTTTGGAAGTATAAATATATTATATTTTTAGTATTTAATCCAATTATGGTCATTTTATGTAATTTCACCTTGAAATTGGACGTAAACAAGTGTCATACTTTTGATAGGTATTATTTCTTAAAAATACGCCTTTTGGTTTCGAAAGCAAGAATCAATTATAAATTAATAAATGAAACTTTATGTTTTCAATTTGGTAAAATAGACTTCATTTTTGGATTTTGAATAATGAAATTATCCTAGGGTGAAATTTTGGTACTTTTCGGATAACTTTTATTTTTTAATGAATAGTAGAAAAATTACTAAATTTTAATTAAAAACATCTTTATTAATCGAAATAATTAATAGTGATAAATTATGAATTTGAGTAATTTTAAATTATATTTAAAATATATTCTTTCCATTTAATACAATGTGGGTCATTTAACATAATTTTACATTTAAACCAGACATAAACAAGTGCCAATCTTTTGATAGTTATTATCTCTTAAAAACACGCTTTTTTGTTTTAACAACGGGAATTAATTTTAAATTAATTTCTGCCACTTGTGTGTTTTTAATTTGGAAAAATGGATTCCATATTTGGAATCAGGATGTTCAAATTTTGTAAATAGGTAAATTTTAATTTTAGACATTTTGGATAATTATTTCGGTAAATATTTTATTTATAATGGTTAAATGGTAAATCATGTAAATGAGGGTTAAAAAATAATATTATAATAATACTAAATTACCCTAAAACGTGTCGTAACCCTATTGGTAGATACATGGTCGACCATGGACTTCTTTGGGTCGATTTTGGGAACCCATGGATCCACTTGTAAGTGATAGGGACCCTTTATTTTAATTAAGTTAAAATGAATACAAAAATGACACAAGCATATATCTTTTAGTAAAACAATTGTTACATAGGGTTATATATGTTGGATTTTAAACTATAAATATTCTTTAGAAATATAAAAATATTTCCTACATAATTATATTTTATTTATAATTTTTAGACATTAAATAAGTTAAGTTACTTACGACACAATGATGATGCAGTAATTTCCATAATAGTGAAACATTAACATAATTGATATTATAAAGACCCAAATAAATAAAATTTGAAACATTTTAGGAATTAAACTAATTATATAGGATACTATGACATGTTATAATTGATTTAATTAACTTTTATATAAGTAATCATTCTTTTATGAGTTTCAAAAAAATCAGCTATTGAATAGTGTCAAAATAGACATATAAGAGTTTTTAAAACAAATATTATATTATTAATTGATATTAAATTCCTAAAAATCTAAGGTTCGTCCAAGAGACCTATATCATGATAGGTTTATCATTAAAGGACCACTTTGAGTGTCGCTTGGATGTATATAGTAAGTTTATTAACCATATAATATAAAAATACAAAAAGACATTGTAAAAGTGAAACTAATTAACTAAGAGTTAATACTTAATGATAATGTTAATATAATGACCCAAACCTATCTAAAATCTATTGGTTTAGTGGTTTGCGACCCATCCCCACCTTATCCTTTAAATAATCAACTTTGGAGCTATTAGAAACCGAATATGAATTTATTATAAATTAATATTTCTAGCTTTTCCAAAGGTGCCCCTCACCCCTCTTATAAAAGGGCACTCCTCCTTCTCATTTATTCTCACCTTAAAAGCCTTTTGGATTGGCCAAACCCTGCCCAAATACTCTCTCAACTTCCCTCACTACAACCTAGAGACATTAGTTTGATCAGAAAGCCATCCTATGGAGACCTTTTGATCAAATCAAAAGGAATAACCTGAAGAAGAGGTAATGTTTCCACCACCCCTTTTCAAGTTCCTTTCTTCTTCCACTTCTTCTTTATTTGTTATTAACATTATAAAATAATAACTCCAGTATCATATATATTTTGTGATGTTATTATAAATATTATACAACCATATTCAGTATTCTATCCACCCTTTGAATAACATGTCACCATACGTGTGTACGTACGACTTACCGTCTCCACGTTGTGGTGTAATTGTTATTCAATATATTATTATTTGGATGGGTATAATAATGATGTGTAACTCATGTAAATAATAAATATAACATAATAGTTATTTTTTATATATGATATACCATCCAATTATATATTATTTTAATATCAAAAGAATGATATTGTCGCTCGTGCATACGTACAGACTACCGTCTCAACGAACGTGATGAGATTCATTCTCAATCGTATCAATTCAAGTATCATTCTCATTTGATGATTAAAAATAATATTTAAGGACTTTATATCATTATGGATATTAATAATATACATCCCATTAATAAAAAATATGGCTCACATAATAAATAATATAAAGTAAAATGAACCCGTTAACACCCAAAATGACGATAATTCTAGGATATTATTAACAAATCAATGTTAAAAGATCATATATGATATCATATTAATGAAAATGATTCTTATATAATTAAATAACAATTATTTCACCATTATAAAGGAGTTTATCCTACTTTCGACCAAGGAAAAAGTACAAAGTAAGGGGTTTCTTATCTCACTTTTAATTCGGTGAGAATTCCATTGTTCAACACTTAATTATTGCATGTGGTGTATGTGTACAACCCCTGATTGTATTAATTGTGTAATATAATTTAATTTATGGTTATTTACATCATAATTGTATGATACATCTTTCATGGGTGTATGTTTTGTATGTTACCTAATCAATAAGGGAATTCGAAATTTCTATTTCCATTTATTCGGCTTTATGCAAAATTCAATGATTATTTTACACCGAGATTATGTGTGGAATAACTAATCATTTGATTATGTCATAATTTCCACTCCCCTTTTCTGTGGATATATTTTTGATACACATAATCATTCCATTGATAATTTCTCAAGTCATCGATATGAATTTGATAAGAGTAATTTTAACTCATTCTCCATTTGTTGAGTTAAACATCCAATTCATTGGTGTTGTTTTTATTATATTATGTGCGAATATCCTTTGATTGATTTACACTAAATATCCAATCATGTTTAGTGTATTTATATTTTTCCCACATAACTATGTTGTTGATTTATCCTTAACCTAAGGATACGACCTTTATGAGATATTTCATCTCAATTTACATTCCATTGAGACTTCGTTGTTGTTATACACCAAATCACTTTTATATGGTGTGTATAATGTACTTTGACATAGTATATCATGAATTCCATTATTCTCATGATATTACAATGTTTTTATTACCTCAATTATTTTTATTCATGTGTCTCTATTTTGGTTTGAAACTCTAACTAAAATACCATTTTTAAATGTTTTAAAGACTTATTCTTCCAAATCTTGCTCATTAATGACCATGTTTTAAAAAATGTTTTGAAGGAATTATTTATATGTACATTAATGTTTTAGAATTAAATATCCTTTTGAAAGTTTCAAAGTGTTATGGGACACTTTGATTCAAAAATATTTTTTTAAATGGCTTCTTGACAAATAGTGTGACTTTAAATGATTTCAAGAAAAAGGGGGATATTTCTCTCAAATAGTTTTGATAATTATTTTCATCTATGTAAATATCCTTCATTATTCTCAATTGAGGATAATATGATACAATACAATATTCCATATTGTATCGAATGAGTTATGATTGACTGTGGATGTGCTATTTTTATACCATTCATGGATTGTGGATAAAGTATTGACATTTCGTATGCAAGTTTTAATATGAATGTTTATGTTATGTTTAATACTTTTTATATGAGGAATGCATTGGACGTAATAAGTGATGGGTGGAGCCCGCTATAGCTCATCAATGCATCGGTAGGTCTCATGAGAAATGTAGTGTCTTGGCACAAGGCCTTGGAAAAATCATATTTGTAGTCTTGGCACGAGGCCTTGGCTATGTGGTTATGATAGTATGGCATAATGCAATCCATCATTAGTAAAGTAGTTATTGGTATTGCATGTAATTATTCGACTAGTAGAATATTCATGTAATTAAGTAAATTGGATAATTTCATTTTATCTATGCCATTTTATGTTGAAGTTCAAGTTTAAAATGCTTTTGTTTTAGTTATAAATTTCCTTAAGTGTTTATGCTTATCTATGAAAGATTCTGCTATATTGTTATCCTTTTTGAGCATCTGAGCTCACCCCTTTCAATGTTTTATTTTTCCCAGGATTATGAAGAAGTAATTTATGAATGAGCCGAAGGGATAGTTTGAGGGGATATGAAGACAAGATGTTTTTTTGATGTAATGTAAAACTTTATTAATGTATCTAGTGTTTCCAAGGCTACTAAACTAATCGGTCTTTCGAGACTTGATCTTTCTTGTGATCTTGCCAATGTTATGTAATAATGCACCGACTCGGGGTAACTGGGGTCAGGGTGTTACAATAACCATACAACAGGAACCCAATTAAACATTGATAAAATCTCTTCCTATCAATTGACATATCCTAAATCCTAAATCCATATGAATTTGGAATTGTGATTATCTAACAATAAAAAACCATCATAACATTTATTTGGTTTACCCACATCATGAATAATTATTAATGGAATTGAAAAATACAGGTTCAGTGACTTTTAATTTAATCCGCAAGAATGCATATAAGTCATGCAGAATCCTTTGCACACTGAGACATTTTCCATGAAAATCCATTCCAATTATCACCCCTCCTTCCATGGGAGATTTATACAGTAAGAATCCTCTCTTACTTTATCTTATTATATCTATCTCAATGTAACATGAACCTAACTGTTTAAGATATTGTACACATGATCTTATATTACAAAAATCATGATCATATGAGTGAACTCTAATCAAACCCAATATCATGTGCCTATAACACTTTCATTTTCAGTACATGTATGTCAGTCACATCCGATATCACAAGGTAGCCACTCATTCCAATGAAATCCACCTGAATAGTTGAAACCCATAAGACCATCCCTAACCACGAGGGGATGATCATTATCTTATTTCTCTATATAAGTGAAAATATTGAGAACCATATGGCCAAGAATCCAACTAGTCGTGCTTTAAAAACCCTACCTATATAAATAATCCACCTACATTATTTACATTCCATGAAAAAAATAATATCAATCAAACATACATGTATGTCTTCTTATGGACTTCACATACAAACTCAATCATGTTAAATATAATTTCACGATTAAGGTATTTAGGAACACACCAAATAGGTGGCTATTGATATGTTACTTATTTAAACCCACATCTATGTGGATATTAATTATCATCCTGAGATAACCTATCAAGAACACCATGTGAACCATAAGTCATTATTAGGCTATCAAATTATCACCCATACCCTTGTTGGTTCTCCCTATATCCCTTGAAAAAGGGACTATATTACCATAATTAGAGAATATCCCACTATAAGATCCACATGAACATTCACTAAATGTAAATGAACTATAATTAAACTAATCTAAATTCCACCAACTTGTAAAATTTAAAAATTGAATATATGTTCTTATAGGCACATTATAATCTAGTATATTATATCGCTAAAATAAAACATATTATAAAATACTTTTTTTTTGTGTGAATCCATTATTTTTACCATCATGAATATACATAACCAAATTCCTATAGTCCATGCACTAATACATAATAATAATCAAAAACTAAAACCCATTTTTTATTAATATCTAAATTTTAGTCTTAATCACTAAAAAATAAAATAAACAATCTAGTAAAATTTAATTTTAACCCAAAAAATTGTTGTGATTCATTGGTTCAATAACTATCAAAATATCGAACTTGTTTATAATCCGCTGATACATTGTATCCCAAAATCATGAAATGAAACAAAACCTCACATGCCACTTTGTAAT
Organism: Viscum album; assembly: GCA_963277665.1. NCBI lineage: Eukaryota > Viridiplantae > Streptophyta > Magnoliopsida > Santalales > Viscaceae > Viscum > Viscum album. The sequence goes on from OY728156.1 coordinate 1,845,835,759, forward strand.
TCATTTAGGCGAGTCTATTTAGAAATTCTTGGTATGAGGATCATATATTCACTCATGTGGACCTTAGTGTATTCTAGAGGCAACCCACTAGAGGAAATGGCCTAAAACATGCATTGGGGAGACGATATCCTAAACACGAAATAAATAAATAATGATAAATAACCATAAATTAACATTAAAATATATAAAATAAAAAATGGTATATAATATCATAAATTATATTTTAATATATAACATATACTAATGGGTCACATAGAAAATTCAAAAAAATAAGAAAAGACTTTATATATATTTCCCATACTTCTTTTTGTAGTAATTTTCCTAAAATAATGAAAATCTCATGTTTTCAAATTCTATTATGATACACTAATCATCCTATATATTGAAAAAAAATTCATCATTGAATTTGTTAGAACACAAATCTACATAGACTCAATAAGAATCAATAACTAACACCATTATATAGCTTTTTATATATGAGGAAATAAAATATAATAAAATAACACACCACAATGATTAATAAATTACCTAGGAATTCATGATAGTCAATGATATACATGTCCCCATAAAGGTATTATGTACTAACTAGGCCACTATAGTGACCACTACAATCTATATTGGTTCCATGATCGAATTTAGTTTTTTTCCACATTATTTTTTCATTATATACCATCCCACAATTGAGGAGTCGGTGGAACACTTCATCCTTGTTCTAAAAACACCCAAATAGAGGGGTTCTATAATAATAATCATGATTAAACTCTCTAACATGGATTGTCAGATGTCTATTGATGGATATGTACCTTCTCACCTAATGTATGACATATCCTTAATCTCTATCACAAACAAATGTAGACCCTATCTCACTAAAGGAAATATCTTCATAAAATATTTTTGTAAATCACATAAAAGAAACTATTTCATTCATGGAATCCAATTATTCATAATAAAAACATTTTATAACTCATACCCATTTCATATGTTTTGGAAAAAAATATTCATGTAGTCCATCTTTATCACTCATTACTTGCTGATCATGCCAATGTCAACCATCTCACTCATGGATGATCAAGAATTATCATTTCAGAACCATTTATATAGATAAAAAAATATAGATAAATCATACTATATAAGTCATGGAAGACTCATATTCATGACCAATATTCCATACCATATCACTCATTAATGTACCACCAAAATAATCTCACTCTTGGATTGTTGAGACCAAAAATCCCATCTACACCAAGTTGAATAAATAGCGTATTAGATTTTTTTGGGAGAAATCATGTATTCCATCATATATCCCTCCATAAAATAATATCTAGTACCATCCAAAATCTATCATGTCACATAAATAAACAGCTCATCTTATCTCATGTGGAATCTTGATAGGTTTCTCCATGACCATATTAGCCTCCTGTCCTCTAAATCACTCACACATGTCATCCATCAGTATCACTGCAATTTAATGTCCAATATTTAACATTTCCTCATTAGGGGGGATCAAATTCCTAACAAAATTCACTTGGAAATTTGATAATAATCCCCTTACATTGTTTCCATTTTACTTTCATATATCTCATATCAGTTCTAATGTAGGGCCACCTAAACCATCACCAAGATGAGAACACCATTCATTATATTAAGAAAATTACCAAGTACTCCCCTAATTATAATAAATTATTAAGACTCTCTTATAGTACCATGATGGAATTACCTATCTCTAAAATGATATATATCATTCATTCATTTCATTACATTTCTTCAGTAATATCATTCCTTTCCACTAGATCCAAAGATTTTCCTATGAAATCCACCTCTCACCAAAATACCCATGAAAACATAGTGGCCACATCTCATTTTAAATTATTCATACCACATTATACCCATAATAATTAGAAAACATTAAATCACTTATACTCCATAAAGAACATATTTGATGTAAAGGAGACCAATCTCTGTTATATCTCAACTACTCAAGGAACTCTAATTATATAAACCCTATTCCCATATCCCATTATGTATATAGGAATTAATGATTAAAAAAAACATAAGCAAATGTATCATATTATCCTCCAACCTCAAACATTGAGTTACCCCATTGACGAGGTCTATCGTGCTTTATCAAATCCCTATGTTCGTATTCAATGCAGGAAAAAACCAATTCAATCTCTAAAACATTAATATTAAGTTATAAATATTTGTTTTTAATAATTTAATTAAATAAATAACAATTATAAAAGAATACTTATATTCAATGAATAGTCCATTTACTGATGTCTTGTGTAATGGAGTGTAATAAACTACTCAAATTCAACCATACCAATGTGACAAAAAATTGATATTTTGAACAATCATTTTAAATTGTATATTAATTAAATTATTGGAAAATATATAGTATGAACCATAAAAAGGAATTAATTAAACAAAAACAGTGTTCTGAATTAGTAAGATAACATCTCATGATATCCTCAATGCATTCCATGTAAAAACCCTTTTTAAATTATTGATTACATAATAAAAAAATGTAATTGGTTCTAAATAGAAAAATAAATAATCTGAAAAAAATAAAAATATAATAAAATATTGAATGAATCAAGTTACAAATTTT